>CM040185.1:87743622-87833622 GCA_022606455.1 Callitettix versicolor
AAGAAAATGTAGTGATTTGGACAACAATGATTTAGATACGTACTGACATTTAGATGCCTACTTTGTAAAAGTTTTTTTTCTTAAATGTCTGTCTACGTGATTACTTCTGGAAAATAAATGAATGCATCACCTACTTTGTTTAAATCAAGTGCATTGATGATTAAGATTTTTTTTTAAAAAAACGTACTAACAATATTCATTTAATTTTTCTACATTTAAAGTTTTAATGTTCCTCAATTATTATCCAAGTTATACATTTTTTTTTTAACGTCCGACTATTGTGCACACTTGGGCTAATGCAGATGATGGGATGATTTATATCGTATGAAAATGCCAAGCCCTCGCCGGAAATCGAACCCGGGTCCTCGGGTTGGTCTAGTACGCTATCCACTAGACCAACGAGGCGGCTGTTATACATAAATAATTATAACTTAAATCAATGTACCAAACTAAAGGTAAAATAAATTTATTCCAACCTTTTAAAAAATATTCAGACTACTTAAGAATTTTAATAAAATCTACTTTTTTAAATTTTAAGCACTATTTGTTTTTTAATTTGCAAAATCCGTTTATAATACGTTGAAGAACCACACTGTTCTTGAAAGTTTAAAATAGTTATAGATTTCAATGGTAAAATGTGATTTCCAAAAATGTAAGTCAAAAATTATTTTTACAAATTTTACTTCCATCACGTCAGTAAAACAGTTGAGTTAAGCGTTTGTTAGCGAATTTCTATTGGGAAATGAGCTATTTGAACAGCCATTATTGTAAGACCCAAACCCGGGACCTCTATAATCTTGACATTTAGATCAGTGTGTGTGTGTGTGTGTGTGTGTGTATATAAAGCCGCCTCGGTGGCCTAGTTGATAGCGTACTGGGCTTTCACCCCGAGGACCAGGGTTCGATTCCCGGCCAGGGCTTGGCATTTTCATACGCAAAAAAATCATGCCATCCGCAATAAAAGTTTTAATCCGATTTTATTCAAATTTCGCACAAAAATCGATTTTTCTAATAGCGCAGACAAGCTCGTTAACCAAAAACAATTCATTCAGCAAATCCAAAATAGCGTCCATTCAAATTTTAAAAAAATCGTAACGTTATTTGTCCTAATATTTTTGAAAATCTAATCTTACCATCGTAATCAGAGTTAAAATTTCCACAAATTGGAGTTTATAATTCTCAAACTCGGCGAAAATTAAATTCAATTTAATGGCGGTCAGTGTTCATTTTCGTATGTTCAGTGCAATTTGAAAGTTTAAAATACTAATAAATGCAGATTGTAACTCCGATTATGATGGTGAAATATGATTTTCAAAAAAGTATTGTTACAATTTCACTTAAGTCACGTCGAAGCGACTGTTAGCTAATTTTAATTGAAAAGTGAGCTCTTCGATCAGACATCATGATAAGACCCAAACCCGGGGCTCCTAGAATCCTGACCTCTAGGTCACGTTTTGAGGGTTCAATAATATACACATCGCAGTTTGATTCAAACTTCGCAACCCCGTAGGGAATGAGACTAGCTGCGGCTATTGAGAGGATTTAGACGTCCATTGCGGTACCCGAGTCTAACACACACACTTGCAACACTACATTTACAACTTTAACTCTTTACTCTCACACTTACATTTTGGGAGACGATAATAGCCCCAATGTGCTTTTCGCCGTAAAATAAAAAAAAATAAGTAAAAAATATATTTTTAAAAATCAAATCAAATCAAACATTGCAAAAAAGTCAATTTTTTTTAGCTTTGCTCGTACATCACGTTACGTTACACTACATTACGTTACATTACGTTACATTACAAACCGTTACATTACATTACGTTATATTACATTACATTATATTACGTTATATTACATAACGTTACGTTACATTACGTTACATTACATTACGTTACATTACATTACGTTACGTTACACTACATTATGTTACGTTGCGTTACAATACGTTACATTACATTACGTTACGTTACGTTATAATACATTACGTTATATTACATTACGTTACGTTACATTACGTTATAATGCAATACTTTATATTACGTTACGTTACATTACATTACGTTATATTACATTACATTACGTTACGTTACATTACGTTACATTACGTTATAATACATTACGTTACATTACATTACGATACATTACGTTATATTACATTACGTTACGTTATATTACGTTACATTACGTTATATTACATCACGTTACGTTATGTTACATTAAATTACGTTACATTATATTCTTTTTGTTTGTAGCTCGTTAACAAACAAATTTTTTCAACCGTTTCAAATTTTGAAAAAAGCAATTCCAAATTTTAAAAAAATCGAAACGTTTTTGTCTTAAATATTTTTAAAAAATCTGATTTCACCATTGTTAAAATCTCCACAAATTAGCGCTTGCAATTTTCAAACTCACTGGAAATTAAGAAATTCAATTTAACGGCTGTCAGGGTCCGTTTCCGTATTTTCAGTGCACTTCGAAAATTCAAATCGCTAATATATGAATATTTCAATGCTCTTTATGATAGCGGAATGAGCGAAACAGCTGCGTGTCGCGTAACGAATTGTTCAGCCATTCGCATTACTTGCTCCCACACTGATAAAAAATACCACGTGCGCTACAGAGCTGAGTGGTCCACTAACTGGCTACCGGTGCCTCCAATAATCTAATAGCGTTGTACCAAACCATTGTGTTAAGCTGATTGATAACGCAGGGTAACCTTTTTTTAATTTATCATCTTGTTTAATGCACTTTGCGAGCTAATGCCAGTTTGGTCTGTGAGTTATGTTTTCATTTGTCAGAACACCTCGGGACGTCCAGGTGTTCGGGCTCATTACGGCACTGATGTGCCTCGGGGGGCAGGGGGCGGTTATTGTCTACGGACGTAATTGGATAAAAAGGAAATAAGAACTTAAAGTTCTAAGATTAACCGAGTAATGGCGAGGAATTATTCTAAATAAAACAATTCTAACGTTTACTCCATGACTCCACAGAATTGGAAGTTGGGAAATCTAAAATAGCGGCAAGCAGCTGTCTCGCTGACGTGATAGAAACGAATTTCCAAAATATCTTCTTCGCATTACTCTTTTTAAAATTTTAATTTCCCACGCAACAATCAGCATATATTAACGATTTAAAATTACAGATTACACTGAACCTAGACCGCCGTCAAAAAATGTCTTCATTTCAAATTCGAATAAACTAAGTTGTGAAGTTATTAAGGCAGCCAAATCAGATTTTCAAAAATATTCAAGACAAAAACGTAATTAATTTTTAAAAATTTTAAATTGCCGCCATTCTGAAACTATTGAACGAATTTTGCTGGTTAACAAACTTGTCTAAGCTTTTGGTATAATCGATTTTTTCGAAAATTTTGAATGAAACCAGACCAAAATTGCGAACGTGAACGTTAATATCGTATATAAAATTTTAACAACCCTCAGCCCGCAGGGGGTGCAGACTAGCTGCACCTATTGAGAGGATTTAGACGTCCTTTGCGGTACCCGAGTCTAACACACACTTACACTTACAATACTACACTTACGACTTTAACACTTTACACTAACACTTACATTTAGGGAGGCGATAATAGCCTTAATGTGCTTTTCGCCTTAAAATAACAAAAAAATAAAAATTAAAAAAAATTTAGCGACCCTAAAAATGTAGTCTAGATGTCAGGCTCGAAGCTCATTTTAAGCTCCCAGTTGTAGGTCTTACAGTGATTTTTGTGCAATAACTAGTTTTTTCAATTTAAATACTATAATAAAAAGTGTTTGTCAATGTTTTGGTGAAAAAAAATCAGTTTAGTTTTTATAAACTTGATTTATTTAATTTTACTCGAATTTTGGTCGTGTACGAAGATTTATAAAGCAAAGTGCACAAATTTTGCAATTAAAACGTGTAAATTTTCACAAGTTACACCCACCAAAAGGCTCTTAGTTCGAGCCGCAGTTGCTCCCGTCACCGTTAACTGATTCCTCATTAGTCTAACTGGCAAAAAAAAAATTAAAAAATTGAATCAATTTTCAATACCTCCAAAATATTCGGTACTGGAGGGAAATTTTTCACCAAAACTGTTCAATTCTTGCCGACTCTTAAAAACTGGTAAACTGTACAAATAAGTATGTAATTTTCCCCGCAGGGGGTGCAGACTAGCTGCACATATTGAGAAGATTTAGACGTCCCTCGCGGTACCCGTGCCTAACACACACACAATTACGACTTAACTACGTTACACTTACACTTACATTTAGGGAGGCGATAATAACCTCTATGTGCTCTTCGCCTTAAAATAACAACAACAAAATGTATTTTTTTTAACTGGTCATTGCTTTAGTCTCCACGCGCACATTTCAGGGTAGATTTGTTCCCCACAATTTTTTTTCTACCCATAGTGAGACAATGTTTTATGAAATTCGATTCTAATTATTTCAATTAAATTTATTTAAGTGTAACCTTCAAACACGAAACAAAATTTGATACTTTTTCGCCCAAACCCTTTTGTCTAATTTCTACAAACTACATCGAGTACTTCTCAGTCCCAGAGCCGTTCTTGCGTGGCAGGATAGTTCTTAGAACCGACAACGCCGCTCACAGACCTCGGTAAGACAAAACCTTTCTCGCTAGTTGATCTACCTTCACTCGACTGAGGTCAGGGTTCACATCGGAGTGATCACCACTGTTTCTTTTTGTTTCTGATTAATTTGAACTGGAATAAATTCAACCTTGAAGATAATTTATGGCGTTTGTAACTAGCTCTTTGTAATTGGATCGATTATCTTTTCCCGGTTTATGATTAATTTGTTCAGTGCTGTTTTTGTTGCGTTCTCTTCTAACATTTTATTTTTATTTTAAGGCGAAAAGCAAATTATCGCCTCCCTAAATGTACGTGTGAGTGTAAAGTGTTAAAGTAGTAAGTGTAGTGTTGTAAGTGTAAGATGTGTTAGACTCGGGTACCGCGAGGAACGTCTAAATCCTCCCATAGTTGCAGCTAGTCTGCACCCCCCTGCGGGGTATCTTGTAACAATTAACATATAAAATATAAAAACATTACACATTCTTATCTCAACTATTTTTTAAAACAATTCTTTGTCTGGATATCGCCAAGAAACACCTAATAGATCTTTGTTCTTTAGGTGTTCATCCAGCTCTAGTCTCTTCATAAAGTCTAGGATTTACAGAGGATTAAATTTTGGTAACTCTTCCTTCTAATCGGTGACTTCCAAGTTCCTCATTGAGACACTTGCAGATGTTCGCCCGATCAATTCACTGAGTTTTCTTTCCCTTGATCCTTATTTTGCTAAATATGACCAGCTTTTTGTTGTGCAGTGAGATCCTTGCCATTCGTTACACTCATACTTATGGTAACACCCACAAAGGGTAAGGAGAGGCCCGCCCGTACAGAGCCCTGCATTGATGACTAAGAAAAATACACCGGAAAGTAGCCAGGGCTCCGTTTGATACACCATTAGGCCAGTGTCATTCACTCTATCAGCACGGATCTCTTTATATTTTAGGGTTAGCCAAGCTATGCAAAACAGTAATTAGATGAGTGAGAGTAGTATGAGTTGAATATACGTGGGACTGCTAAGATCCCCAGTAATAAAAGCTGTTCTTTTATTAATACTTTCTATATGTTGTTCATTAGCCAAACTTGCAAAATGCAAAGACGTTAAACTACCAAAAAATAATAAAATTAAGGCCATTAATTTTTAAATATAATTACAAAGTTAATTTCAACGCTCAAAAATCAAAACCTTTGTGGTAAATTTCAAAAACACCTATAAGGAGTAATATGACAAATAACAAACAGTAGAGTCGTGATTAACTGTCACTCTTTTGACCGTCAGTTTCAATCAACCGTCAGTTTCTGTTAACCGTCAGTTTCTGTTAACCGTCCGTTTCTATTAACCCGTCAGTTTCTATAGCTCGTCAGTTTTTGTTAACCGTCAGTTTCTGTTAGCCCATCAGTTCTATTAACCGTCAGTTTCCATTAACCATCAGTTTAAAGTAAACACCAGTTTCTATTAACCGCCAGTTTTTATTAACCGCCAGTTTTTATTAACCGTCAGTTTCCATTAACCGTCAGTTTCCAGTAACCGCCAGTTTCTATTAACCGCCAGTTTTTATTAACCGCCAGTTTTTATTAACCGCAAGTTTCTATAACCACCAGTTTCTATTAACCGCCAGTTCTACTAACCGCCAGTTTCTATTAACTGTCAGTTTCTATTAACCGCCGGTTTCTATTACCGACAGTTTCTGTTAACCGTCAGTTTCTGTTAACCTTCAGTTTCTGTTCGCCCGCCAGTTTCTATTAACCGCCAGTTTCTTTTAACCGCCAGTTTCTATTAACCGCCAGTTTCTAGTAACCGTGAGGTTAATTCAGTTATCAGACATTTTTAACCCATAGTAAATAATTTGTAATAAATAATAAAAGTAGAATTGCTTCTTTCGGCCATATAGCACGCCTTCCAGAAACCAGACTGGTGAAACAGCTATTTAGCTATTTCTGGAAGATTAAAACGCAGTATAATTGGTTCAAAGAGATCCAGAGTGATTTAGAAGAGTTAAATTTGACGGTGCTTAAAATTGAAGGTAGAGCAGAGAAGAAGATCCTAAGGAATAAATATCTGCGATTCAAGCTAACAAAAATTGAACGAAAAACCTGTACCATAACTGATGAACAAAGGGCCGCCAGGTCGGACAGGATGAAGAAATTTTTGGATCGGATGAAGAGGCTGAGCAATGGAACATTATTTACGATAATACCATTCAGCGTATAAGTCGATCACTAATTAGTATAATACACAATTAAAGTTAAATAGAAAATTTAAGAGTTTTACTACATTTCTCAAAACAACAATAATAAGACATTCTATACTAAACAGTGAATAGCATGTTATTTTTAGAGGTGGTATATTTCTGTTATCCGTATATTCTGCCATCCGTCACCCCAACGGCCGCGAGAATGACGGTTAATCGAGACTCTACTGTACATAAAAAATATAGGAAATCATTCACGTTAAAATATATTTTTCTTGCATCTAGATATTATTGAACGTGAAGATCTGACCAATCGAGATATTCAGATAATTGCAGTTCTTTCTCTTTCTAGAATGTAGAGTAAATAATTCATTGACTTAATTTTATAATCAGAAATATCTGCTGCAGAAATTGTGTATCTAGAAGTATTTGTTAAGATCACTGTTCGGATATTGAGTTCAGTTACGAGCGGAACTGAAGTAATCGTGCCAAGACACTAAAGGGACTACCACGATTCAGATGAAATCCGTAGACCAAGTATACGATCCTAGAAACATTTCAAATAGTGTCAAGAAATTCTGAAAGAGTGCATGAATGTTTCTATTATAAGACAAACACTTACACTATTTACGATAATACCATTCAGCGTATAAGTCGATCACTAATTAGTATAATACACAATTAAAGTTAAATAGAAAATTTAAGAGTTTTACTACATTTCCCAAAAAAATAATAATAAAACATTCTGTACTAAACAGTATATAGCATGTTATTTTTACGGGTGGTCTATTTCTGCCATCCGTCACCCCAACGGCCGCGAGAATGACGGTTAATCGAGACTCTACTGTACATAAAAAATATAGGAAATCATTCATGTTAAACTATGTTTTTCTTGCATCTAGATCTTATTGAACGTGAAGATCTGACCAATCGAGATATTCAGATAATTGCAGTTCTCTCTCTTTCTAGAATAGAGTAAATAATTCATTGACTTAATTTTATAATCAGAAATATCTGCTGCAGAAATTGTGTATCTAGAAGTATTTGTTAAGGAGATCACTGTTCGGATACTGAGTTCAGTTAGGAGCGGAACTGAAGTAATCGTGCCAAGACACTAAAGGGTCTACCACGATTCAGATGAAATCCGCAGACCAGAGTTCACCTTTTACAGAACATTTCAAACTATTTTATTGAGCCGCCGTCGCTTCTACAAACAGACTTGTTTTAGCTAAATTCGACGCACGCCATAATCGCACCAAGTTACCGGTAAAAGCAACGCTCGTGTTACACAATACTGCGGTTATTTATACATTTAGATACGTGAGGTACGGCAGTAAGTCATGCAAGTACAGCGGTATAGTACACAAAGCGGGGCGTCTAATTGGTAAATGGTGTTTTTAGTATCTTGTAGTACCGGCTTCTCTGCTTTAGATAGGCGGCTGTAATATATTGGCCAAGAGCTACTTGTACCGATTTTCAGCTGGAGAAGAAAGCGTATTGTTATTTCTCGGCCGATAACGTTATCTGTACTCGCAACTTACGGCGGCAAATAACTGGGATTTAAGAATATGAAACGGAGAAAATATTATTTTCAAATTTATAAAAATTGATTTTAAGAAATCGATTCGGGAGCTTATCGATTAACAACTAGGTAAATAACCTAATGAAATGTTGGTATAAAACGAATAATTGTTTTAAGAAACTTTACTGTACTAATGTATATAACTGAAAAATAAACACTGATCTCTACCAGGTTTTATGAGGCGCAGACAGCTGATGGGTTTAGCAATCCCATCGTACCTCTAGCTCATACTCTTACTCATGTGCTCAAGATACACGCACACACACTACTCCAAAGTGTAAAGCGATCCTTGCTGTTGCATTTTTTTTTTTTTTGTGTTTAACGTCCGACTATTGTGCACACTTGGGCTAATGCAGACGATGGGATGATTTATAGCGTATGAAAATGCCAAGCCCTCGTCGGGAATCGAACCCGGGTCCTCGGGTTGAAAGGCACTCATTAAGTGGGGCACATAGATAAATCGGGCCTCCCCCTTTGCTGTTGCAGTAAATGACACCAGCCTAATGGTGTATCGAACAGAAACCCTGGGATACCCGGCGACCTCCCAGTGTGTCCATGCATGCAGGACTCGAAATTCCCCCATCTACTTATTGGTGTCGAAACCTTCTTAATAAGAGTCAAGAGAAGGAAAAACTGAAAGGGAATTAGCAAAGCAAGCATCTACAAGCACCTTCATAACGAACTGGGAAGTCACCAATTGAAAGTCACCTTTAATCCTCTACAAATTTTATAAAGAGACTAAATCTGGAGAAGATAACGTGACTGAGCGTCTTAGAAATATAGAAAGCAACTCTACAAATTCAATCATTCATTCATCATTAGGTTTTAGCATCCGTATAGTTTTTAGTTAATGTACATTCATAAACGAAGAAACCAATCATTATAAAATTTACCACAAATTATCTGTGTAACAACCCAAACCCAGGGAAAATACAGGGCTTGACTGCACCTAAAATATATTTATATCACATATCATTTGAAATCAGGAATGACACAGGTTATAAATATAAATAGTTTTTGAATATAGATAATTTATACGGAGCCGTTTTTGTCCCCTATAATGTCAACAAGTTAGGTCAGGAAACACTTAAAAATTGGGTTTCAGAATTTTTCAAAACTTTACGTATTTTTTTTGTATTTATAGACTTCAATAAAAAACCTGATATTTTTTATACCGTTCGTCCTTTTGCAATGTGGGTAACAACAAGATTCAAAAGTAGGACATATCCTTGATTAATTTAAGGATATGAAACGAATCGTTAATTGGTCACTGATCAGTTCGCTTTTAACAGTTCGTTTTTATCAGTTCTCTTGTATCAGTTCGCTTTTAACATTTTGTTTAATCAGTTCTTTTGTATCAGTTCGCTTTTAAAAGTTCATTTTTATCAGTTCCCGTATATCAGTTCGCTTTTACCAGTTCGTTTTGATCAGTTCTTTTGTATCAATTCGCTTTTAATATTTCGTTTTTATCAGTTTTTTTTGTATCAGTTCGCTTTTAACATTTTGTTTAATCAGTTCTTTTGTATCAGTTCGCTTTTAACAGTTCGCTTTTATCAGTTCTCTTGTATCAGTTCCCGTATATCAGTTCGCTTTTACCAGTTCGTTTTGTTCAGTTCTTTTGTATCAGTTCGCTTTTAATATTTCGTTTTTATCAGTTTTTTTGTATCAGTTCGCTTATATCGCTTTTAACATTTTGTTTAATCAGTTCTTTTGTATCAGTTCGCTTTTAACAGTTCGCTTTTATCAGTTCTCTTGTATCAGTTCGCTTTTATCAGTTCTCTTGTATCAGTTCGATGCCTAATTTTTACATTGGGCATCAAATATAATTCAAAAAGAACACTTAAATGTCAGGGGCTACAACCTGTATAGTCGGCCAGTGCAGGCAATAAGGAAATCAGCCGATACATTCTTGTTAACCAATTAAAATAATTTAAAAAATAATCACTTTTTTGTTTGCACTTTGTAAAGTGAATTTCTCTTATCCAGCTTTAAAATCCGCATAAATTAGTATTTTCGACTTTCTAGAAGCAGTCAAGTTTTAATTTAAAATATTTGAGAACCTTGAAGACCGTCAAAACCTGTGCTGAATTATTTTTAGTTCTAGAATCAATTTTTGTTTTCCAAATAGTTTGTGAGGGCATAATTTTAGCGCTTAAATGGAAGAATATTTGCGTTTATATTTCAATTTTTCTTTGGAAATAAACTGTTGGAACTGCAATAAGACCCAGAGCATGAAATGAGCACCGATCATTACCTTTAGAACACGTTTTGAGATAAATTACAACAAATGTTATCTATTTATGTTCACATTTTTTGTTATTGCCAACTGTCTTTGATTTTTGGAACAGAAGTTGATTTCTGTTAAAACTTAAACCTCAAAATCCGTTTAACCGTTTCAAAAATCATTATGTTTTTGCCTTGAACATATTTGGAAAATCATATTTCACTTGATCAGCGTTAAAATCTGCATAAATTAGCATTTTCAATTTTCTAGCAGCTGTCAACGTTTATAACGAAATTTGAGAACTCTTGCAGGCTGTCGGTGATTATTCAGATTTTATACGTTTATTTGCTGTCGGACTGTACATTTATTTTATTTCAAATTTGTTATACCGACTTGAGTTTTGAATCATCAAGTTGCACGATAAGATTTTAACGAAATCTCCAAGCCCGGTTTTTAGTATAACTTGACTGATACCGGTTCATTAACTATCGTTTTGAACCGTGTTTTTAGGAGACAGTGACTTCGTTTTGTTTGAAGAACATTATTTGACAAAACGTTTTACGAAAATCAATAGACTATTTTGAGAAATTAAACTAATATCCGCTTTTTGTTCTAAATACATATCGAGAACTGTAGCTTTTATAATGCTTAACGTGTACACTTCACGCTAGTTGGACTAATGACGACGAGGGATCAGCGTTAAAGGTTAGAGAACACGTTGCTCAGTTCAGAGACGCAGCAGACTGGCCGGTGTTTTAGCCGCATCGACCACCGAGTCCCCCTCAAACCTAAATAGAGGGCACGGTAAAAATACCAAAACATATCGACAATACTGTTTTCACCGCTAAAAACCTTACAACACAAACAATGCAACACTGATTTACTGGATACCCGCTAGCGTCATACATTACACAGATTAAAAGGGCTTATACATTATCTAATGACGCCTCACTACACCGTCCATACGTAACGCGTTGGGCGCAATAAATCAGAGCTATCTACCGGCCGTCTGACGTACTTGATAACAATTACACGATATATCAAAATGGGAGAAATACGCGACGAGACGGTAGTGATCTATATGCGGACGTGGATCTGTCCATTTACATAACTATTAGGCCGGCGGCGACGCGGCGTTAATGATGCGAGGCCGCAGGTTCGGTTGCAAGTTATTTATTGGTTATCATTTAGCCTATATCTGATAAGCTACGCTACCGGGTAGGTGAACTGGAGCCGGTCGCTGTTTCCAATTATACGAAACCAATTTTGTGAAATTAAAAAGGCATTCCGGTGTTGAATAAATTAAACGTCGAGTTATGGGTTTTTAAAATACTTTGGATGTAAGGCGATTTGTTTGGGCCGTAATTCAGGTTTTGGTTACGGGGGCTGTCCGGGGTGATATGTTGGGTCTGTGGAGGCGGTCTTGTTTATAGTAACCGTATTGCATGGAACAAAACAAACTAATTGCATTACAGTAAGCTCACGATTATCAGAGTCAACCAAGGCAGTTTCATTAAAAAACACTACAAATCACTGTTAAATTTTTTTTTTGGTGTTTTAACGTCCGACTATTGAGCACACTTGGGCTAATGCAGACGATGGAATTCATATAGCCTATGAAAATGCCAAGCCCTGACCGGGAATCGAACCCGAGTTCTCGGGGTGAAAGCCCAGTACGCTATCAACTAGGCCACCGAGGCGGTTTTCACTGTTAAAAGCGAACTAATACAAGCGTACTGATAAAAACGAACTGATAAAAGCAAATGATATGAGAGAACTGATAAAAACGAACTGTTAAAAGCGAACTGATAAAAGCGAACTGTTAAAAGCGAACTGATACAAAAGGACTTATAACACGAACTGATATAAGCGAACCGATACAAAAGAACTGATAAAAACGAACTGATACGATAACTGATAAAACGAACTGCTAAAAGCGAACTGATATAAGAGAACTGATAAAAGCGAACTGTTAAAAGCGAACTGATAAAAGCGAACTGTTAAAAGCGAACTGATACAAAAGAACTGATAAAAACGAACTGTTAAAAGCGAACTGATACAAGAACTGATAAAAACGAACTGTTAAAAGCGAATTGATAAAAACGAACTGTTAAAAGCGAACTGATCAGTGACCAATTAACGATTCGTTTCATATCCTTAAATCGGTCAAACGTCTTCGTAGTTCTAGTGTAGTGGTTACCACCGGGATCCCCGGTTCGATCCCGGGTGGAAATACAATAATTTTTAATTGTAATTAATTTAATACGAGACTTGAAGCCAGCAAAATATTCTGTTATATATCTACATAAACATGTTCCCCTCCCCGTAAAACATGTCCCGCAAAATCCAACATCACAACCGACCCTAAACATGATACGTGTTAAAAGGCAAGTGCAGCTCTCAGAACAGGTGATAAACCTGACCAACTCACAGGCTTGCTTCTCCGTAAGCCATCACACCATAAACAAACGCTCCGCAGCGTACCCGCCCACTGTATCACCGCTCGTTATCAGTCGTGATTTACTCGCCACTACAAATTGAATAAGAAAACGAATCCGGTCAAGATTAAATTACCGTATTTCATAAAGTGGTCGCGGGTGTGCGAAGGGTGAAGGCTTCAGTCGGCGGTGATAACCGAGCTACGTTATGAGAAGTAATTTGCATGACAGATATCGTTACCGGATTGCTTACATCTGCGATGATAACAAACATCTGAAATCGGATTTTATGGCATGCACAAATTGTGATTTGGATCAGCGGGCGATTTTAATGCTTTGAACAGCAATGCAAGGGGAACAATAAAATGTAGAAAGTAAGAATGAAAAAAGAATTTTTTTCGTTTTTACAAGAATCTTCGGAAGAGAGTGCGACACAGTGGCGCGGTTAATTACTACAGGCGCTGAATCACAGCGCGCGCAATACGATAAAACAAATCTACAGTATTTTATTTCTTTAAGAATATAAATTGCAACCATAGTGTTACAATTTTTATTTTACAAACAAATATAATTTTTTTTACAATGTTTTTGTTTATATTTCTGTTGTAGAAAGTTGAACAAAAGCGTTGAAAAGTGACTTTAACGCGGGTGTAGAAACGATATCCACTACATTGTCTATACTTTACAACCGGCTATTGTGCACATTTGGACTAATGCAGACGATGGGATGATTTACAGCGTATGAAAATGCCAAGCCCTGGCCGGGAATCGAACCCGGGTCCTCGGGGTGAAAGCCTTGTACGCTATCAACTAGGCCACCGAGACGGCTTGTCTGTATTTATACAGCGTGACTCAAAACTATAAGGCAATCTCTTGATAGTCGATTCCATGATTTAAAATATTAAAAAAAACAACTTTTTATATAAACATACGCCCGAAATCGCTTCATTTTCCCACTAGCTGCCGATTCTTAACAATGTTTTATATCTCTGAAACAGTTCAACTAATAAAGTTTTAAACTTAGCGTGCATACCCGATAAAGGTTTCTAAGCATTTTACTATACTTATGAACTACAGTTCAGAAAAATTTTATAGAACTAGTAACGTTGTGATTATCTTATTCTCAACAAGTTTGTTTGAACAACAAATTTAAACAACAAATTTCAACAAAGTTTTTTGAGCAAAAAAAAATTAATATTCCCAAGATTTGGTTAAAACAGATTCCAACAAAATTCCTCAACAATCAACTGATCGCTTTGTCAATTGGTTTAGTCTCCAGCGGCACAAACAAGAATGCAGGAAACCTGTAAATCTTCAAATCGATCTTTTCTCTATCGAAATATTTTATTTATATTGAGAGAACAAAATAACAAATTAAATCGCGAATAGAGCAACGATATATTTAATAACGTAGTTGTACGAAACAAAGTTTTTTTTCTTATCGTCCATACTTTACACCAGTTGGACTAATGACGACGACGGATTGGCGATGAAAAATATAATCACGCTTGGACGTTTCAATTTTCTACGCAAGTATTTGAAAACTTACACGATCAGTGCCCAAAAGTTGACCTTCATTAGTTCCAAAGGGCTCTAGTAATAACTACATAAGTACTAGAGGTGGGGTTTCTGCTATTTTTACAAAACGTCAATAAACTGTTTGTTGATGAAAAAAGCTGATTTTTAAAACAGTTTGAAAAAAACAGGTTTAGAAAACTGAAACTCAAAGTTGTATTAGCAGCTAAAACATAAAGCACATACGTTCAGTTTTCTAAGACTACTTTTTCATTTCCACTGCCACCATGTCCTTAACTGTTTTTGGGTATAAAGGATTTATAAAGGATAAAAATAATCCTTGTAAGTGTAGTAATAATTAAATTACATTATCAAAACGTAATAATTATGTAAGCCATTTTATGTACAAAATACGATGAATTTCTAATAGAAGCATTCTTTTTTTTACTTAAAAATTAAATAGTCCTTTGCATATTTACCAAAATGCAAACGATTTAGAATATTTTTATTTGATTAAAAAATATTGATGATTGAGATAATAAATATAAAAAATATGTTTAAATAAAATTAGGCTCTGTATCTACAAAATGTGAGAAATTGTTACTACAACTTGCAACAAAATAGAGATAAAAGTTGACATTGACCAAACAGTTCTTACTTCACTACAAGCAACAAGCAACAAGCAACTTTGAAATAAAGGGAAAAAGCAGGTAGAAGAAAAGCAGTTAGCAGGCAAACAGCAGGAAAACAGTTTTAGCGCTTGCGGCAACGTTAACTGTGGTAGTGCGGAAAGCCGTTCCTTGTTTAACAAATCATAAACCAGTCCAAATCCAACTGCTTGTTTCCGTTTGAAAAAGTAGTTTGTTTGTCGTTTATAGAAAAGCAGTTTTTTTAACAGTTTGGTGTTTTCTGCCCCACCACTAATAAGTACCAATTATTGTTGTTTGAAGCAGGAGGACGTTCTTTTGCCAACATATAGAGGTAAAATTAATGAAAACTTAGCGGAAATGAGAAATACAGTACTTTGAGAAAGTGACGAAATTTTTCGAGAAGAAAAATTATAATTAATACGAGAATATTAACTTAAAAACATAGTAGGAATATAGTCTTAAATGAAAAAATAAAAATTGTTCAGACAGACGGACTGCTGCTGATCCTTTTTGGAGTAGAATTTAATATTTCCATAAAAATATAATGCGTGGACTTATGATTATACTTGTTTTTAGTTAGTATACATTGAGATGTAGTCCAAAACTAGGTGAATTTATTTGTGGAAGAATGTAGAACAAACTCTCCAGTAGATCATAAAAGTAAGCTTCCCTTAATTCTTTTCTTTAAGGATATAAATTGTAACCTTTTTGCAATTTTTATTTTACAAACAAATATAATAACTGCTATTCATAACGTTTTTTTAAAAAATTTCTGTTGTAGAAAGTAGAATGACATTGTTGACGAGTGACTTTAACGCGGGTGTAGAAACGATATCCACATCGCACCGATCCGGTAACTAATTCCAACACGGAAAAAGAGAAATCCCGATAAATCCTGCAGGAAAGTTGTAGGAGTCGCGGCGGCTGACGAGGAACACATGCTCGGGCAATAAGTCCTTCTCGTATGTCCGTGACCGGGCCAAGAAACGTACAGTAGCCAACACGACGTACACGATTGTATGTAAATCCCTTGTCGATGCTGCGAGCGACCGACGCCGGACACATTCAGAGCTTCTCGCGGAGTCGACGAAAGGTTACAAATAAAATGATTAAAGGTGAACGGGTTCCGGGTTTTGATATATTAGACCGGCGATTATGCCAATAATTTATTTTGTAGCCGGTAGCCTGTTCTGTTTAACGAGCCATGGCGCCGGTCGGGCGGGAAAACACTGCGCGTGTCAAAATATTTAATGAAAATAATTAATAAGATTAATAAAGCCAGGTTGGAGGCGGTGGGTAGTAAAGTATGTACGGGAGTTGCATCTGCAGCTAGCGCAGCCGGTAGGAAACTCGGTACAACGGTTGGAATTATTAGGGAAAACCAGTAAAAACGCGTTTTAAACTAAAGATAAATCATGAGTCAGTATGTACTTCGGTGACACGTTTATCTGAATTCCTATCGTCAACCCGTCACTTTTATTTAATAATGACGGACTTATAAACTTTCACAAAACATAATATTAAGTTCCAAGGCTATAAATATAAATATTCTTAAGACATCAAAAACGTATACTTGTAATTACTTGACTGTATTGAAAAAAAACTTAGTGCGGGACTGGCCGACAGAAGCGAACACTTCTTTTGGCATGCCCGGCTGTATACTGTTTCACTGTAATGATTTAATTATTTTTTTTACAAATTTAAATGCGTGCAGGAAAGGGAAACTCTTGAAAATTATTTTCGTATTAAAATTCTCATGTGTGTAGGTACAAAACTTAAAAATTAACTGAAACTGTCACAAACTATGAATTGGTGTATCTTAGGGACTTTAATAATTAATCAGTTTATAACTCTACTTTTGACAGTTTTACTGTGTAAGTATAATCATAAATATTTATTTGTGATTCTGGCATTAAAAAATTGGTATATCTGAAGACATGATGCCTATAGTACCCCTCTTTTCCCCTTCGTTCTACTGAAAGTGCAAACCCATACTAGTTGCACAGTATGCCTAGGAGCTCGTACGCCTATTGCTCTGCGTATGTCGTTAACCTTGACACTGGCTGTTCCCCGCGTTCACTTAAGTGTGTTAGAGCGTTCCGTAATGATATAGCGTTCCGTGACGGTAGAGCGTTCCGTGACGGCAAACTGAATTTTCCCCCTTGCATAACATACACCCATAACCTCGCGATAAAAAGTAGTCACTCAAAAAAAAAAATAAATAAAACTGACCAACAGACTGTCATATTTTTGAAGAAATTTTCGGGCATATATTGACTACATTTGAGTTAAATTTTACACAAATTTTAATTTTCTATCACAATCATAATATTTCGTATCGTTATAAATGAAACAAGCGGTTTCGCCATAGTCCATTCAGTTAGCGAAAACAGTTATTACTAAATGCAGTACGGTTGTTAGAGCATACCAGTAAAGTACTTCAGTGCCGTCAATTTATAAATTCACTTCCATTGTTTAATTTGTATTCAATTACCGTCGTCACAAATGTAGGCTAGACGGCGTTTAAAATTTTTCTGAAACCATGAAACTGACACTTCACCTCGTTTTTCTAGAACCCAAACGCTTCCGAAAAAGGGCAATGCGCTCGTTGCGAGATGCCGTTAACATTTTACGATCGGCGCGAACAATGCAAATGTTTCATTTTCCCGGCAAAAAACCCATAACGGCCCCTAATAATTGATACCGATCCATATTTATAAGTTTCGAAATAGTTTTTTACTACTCCATAAAACACCTAATTTTACCGGTGAAATAGTTTTTAGTCGCTCTTGTTACTTTCAACGCCGAGTTACAGGCGGTAATTCCAGCGGAGGATTACTGCCGGACATTCCGTTCTGTCTTTATACCTGGAAGAACTGTTTGTTGCGTGGGTAATTTGTGTGTTTAACGCTCTGCGGTAGCGGAATTTAAATGCCGCAATGATTATGCAAACTGTCCCGAGAAAACGCGGGTCTTTCAAAAGTCAGCTAACATTTTTTAATGGTTTCCGTTAAATTACCATCCTTCATTTCCGGTAAAGAGGCTTTTATATACTCAGTATATTGACAATATATGAAATACCGTAAACATTTATTACTTTTCTTGGCTTGTTTCCATGGTCAATCCGGCGGAGGTTGCGGGTTTAGCGATTTCACTAAACCTCTAGCTTACACACATCTCATTCGACTAGCGCGCGCGCACGCACACACACGAGCGCGCACTCATTCACAACTCTAACGTATAAAGCGATACGTCCTGACGAAGTGCATTACACCGACCATTAAATACAAACGGACTAAAAGTACAGCCACCATAAAAAGTATACTCGCAAGTCCAGCAAAGGTAGTAATAGTTAAAAAAAGTAACAGCTATTGCCATTAAGAGTGATGCCTGTTCTCTAAAACAACGGATAATGCAAGGAATAGAATGCATAACAATTAGTATAATATAATTCAAGATTTAAAGGAAGCAATAATTAAACATGTAACAGTTATTGACATTAAGAGTGACGCCTGCTCTCTAAAAGAACGGTTAATGTAAATAAAGGAACGCACAACGATGAACAAAATGTCGTTAAAGAGTTATTAAATAAAATAAAGCAGTAATTAAAAGTGTAACAGCTATTGACATTAAGAGTGACGCCTGTTCTCTAAAAGAACGGTTAATGTAAGTAATGGAAATTATAACGATGAGCAAAATTACGTTAAAGAGCTAAAGGAAGCAGTAATTAAAAGTGTAACAGCTATTGACATTAACAGTGACGTCCGTTCTATAGACGAACTGTTAACGCAAGTAATGGAACTCATAACAATGAGCAAAATGTCGTTAAAGAGCTAAAGGAAGCAGTAATTAAAAGTGTAACAGTTATTGACATTAACAGTGACGTCCGTTCTCTAGAAGAGCGGTTAACGCAAGTAATGGAACTCATAACGATGAGCAAAATTTCGTTAAAGAGCTAAAGGAAGCAGTAATTAAAAGAGTAACAGTTATTGACATTAACAGTGACGTCCGTTCTCTAGAAGAACTGTTAACGCAATTAATGGAACTCATAACGATGAACAAAATGTCGTTAAAGATCTAAAGGAAGCAGTAATTAAAAATGTAACAGCTATTGACATTAAGAGTGACGTCCGTTCTCTAGAAGAACGGATAATGCAAGTAATGGAAATCATAACGATGAGCAAAATTAGGTTAAAGAGCTAAAAGAAGCAGTAATTAAAAATGTAACAGCTATTGACATTAACAGTGACGTCCGTTCTCTAGAAGAACGGTTAATGCAAGTAATGGAACTCATAACGATGAACAAAATGTCGTTAAAGAGCTAAAGGAAGCAGTAATTAAAAGTGTAACAGCTATTGACATTAACAGTGACGTCCGTTCTCTAGAAGAACGGATAATGCAAGTAATGGAAATCATAACGATGAGCAAAATTTCGTTAAAGAGCTAAAGGAAGCAGTAATTAAAAGAGTAACAGTTATTGACATTAACAGTGACGTCCGTTCTCTAGAAGAACTGTTAACGCAATTAATGGAACTCATAACGATGAACAAAATGTCGTTAAAGATCTAAAGGAAGCAGTAATTAAAAATGTAACAGCTATTGACATTAAGAGTGACGTCCGTTCTCTAGAAGAACGGATAATGCAAGTAATGGAAATCATAACGATGAGCAAAATTAGGTTAAAGAGCTAAAAGAAGCAGTAATTAAAAATGTAACAGCTATTGACATTAACAGTGACGTCCGTTCTCTAGAAAAACGGATAATGCAAGTAATGGAACTCATAACGATGAACAAAATGTCGTTAAAGAGTTAAAGGAAGCAGTAATTAAAATTGTAAGAGCTATTGACATTAACAGTGACGTCCGTTCTCTAGAAAAACGGATAATGCAAGTAATGGAACTCATAACGATGAACAAAATGTCGTTAAAGAGTTAAAGGAAGCAGTAATTAAAATTGTAAGAGCTATTGACATTAACAGTGACGTCCGTTCTCTAGAAGAACGGATAATGCAAGTAATGGAACTCTTAAAGATGCGCAAAATTTCGTTAAAGAGCTAAAGGAAGCAGTAATTAAAAGTGTAAGAGCTATTGACATTGACAGTGACGTCCGTACTCTAGAAAAACGGATAATGCAAGTAATGAAACGCATAACGATGAACAAAATGTCGTTAAAGAGCTAAAGGAAGCAGTAATTAAAAGTGTAACAGCTATTGACATTAACAGTGACGTCCGTTCTCTAGAAGAACGGATGACGCAAGTAATGGAACTCATAACGATGAACAAAATGTCGTTAAAGAGATAAAGGAAGCCGTAATTAAAAGTGTAACAGCTATTGACATTAACAGTGACGTCCGTTCTCTAGAAGAACTGTTAACGCAAGTAATAGAACTAATAACGATGAACAAAATGTCGTTAAAGAGCTAAAGGAAGCAGTAATTAAAATTGTAAGAGCTATTGACATTGACAGTGACGTCCGTACTCTAGAAAAACGGATAATGCAAGTAATGAAACGCATAACGATGAACAAAATGCCGTTAAAGAGCTAAAGGAAGCAGTAATTAAAATTGTAACAGCTACTGACATTGACAGTGACGTCCGTACTCTAGAAAAACGGATAATGCAAGTAATGGAACTCATAACGATGAGAAAATTTCGTTAAAGAGCTAAAGGAAGCAGTAATTAAAAGTGTAACAGCTATTGACATTAACAGTGACGTCCGTTCTCTAGAAGAACTGTTAACGCAAGTAATGGAACACATATCAATGAACAAATGTTGTTAAAGAGCTAAAGGAAGCAGTAATTAAAAGTGTAACAGCTATTGACATTAACAGTGACGTCCGTTCCCTAGAAGAACGGATAACGCAAGTAATGGAACTCATAACGATGAACAAAATGTCGTTAAAGAGCTAAAGGAAGAAGTAATTAAAAGTGTAACAGCTATTGACATTAACAGTGACGTCCGTTCTCTAGAAGAACGGATAATGCAAGTAATGGAAATTATAACGATGAGCAAAATTAGGTTAAAGAGCTAAAGGAAGCAGTAATTAAAAGTGTAACAGCTATTGACATTAACAGTGACGTCCGTTCTCTAGAAGAACTGTTAACGCAAGTAATGGAACTCATAACGATGAACAAAATGTCGTTAAAGAGCTAAAGGAAGCAGTAATTAAAAGTGTAACAGCTATTGGCATTAAGAGTGACGTCCTTTCTGTAAAAGAACAGTTAACGCAAATAATGGAATCATAACGATGAGCAAAATAACGTTTTAACAAATAACAAAATAACGTTTCTTTAGAGCTAAAGGAAGCAGTAATTAAAAGTGTAACAGCTATTGATATTAACAGTGACGTCTATTCTCTAAAAGAACGGATAATGCAAGTAATGCAACTCATAACGATGAACAAAATAACGTTAATGAGCTAAAAGAATCAGTAATTAAAGGTGTAACAGCTACTGACATTGACAGTGACGTCCGTTCTCTAGAAGAACGGTTAACGCAAGCAATAGAACGCATAACAATGCGTTTATTCTTCAAGAGCTAAATTAAGCAATAATTAAACGTTAACAGCTATTGAATTACGCTCGCTCTCTATAATATTAGTTGATGCAAGTAAAGGAAGGTATAACACGGACATACTGAACACCTGTATTACTTCCACCCTAAATATTGGTCACGTATAAGATTAACAAATTACGTCATTGAAGCAATTTTGAATTTTATTTATTTATTTTTGAACAGTGCTCGAACTTCAATTTCGTTACAGTACTTCCTTAAAACTCAGTCCAGGTCCGCTCTTAACAGGTGGATTACAAATCAACACCAGGTAAGATGCGATAATCTCCATGGGCATTCCCATAGTAAACGTCTCTTAAGTAAAGTTCCTTTTGGAGAACTCAAAGGGGCAGCAGATGTCCTGGGAAGAGGACAACTCAGGAGGATCATTACAGGGCACTGTGGCATAAGAGTGCACATGAACAGGATAAGTATTTATCACGGAGAAACCACGTGTAGATTGTGCAGGAAGGATGAGGAAACTACAGGCTCTTGCTAGTAGGAGGCTAGGGGTTTTTTTGTTTCCAAGACCCTAGGGATATTTAGCATAACGAGCTAGACAGTGGGTTGCTGGAACTTATTAGGGGTACCAATCTACTGAACTAGGTATTTTAAGAAGTTTAATTGCACAATGGGTCAGTCTATCGCGGTGCCTGGTGTTGGATTATCCCTTCCTCTAGTATGTAATCTAATCTATTTATAACTCAAATTTGAGCAAATTGTAATTAACAATCTTCAGTAAATTGAGCCAATTTTAATGAAGTTTTCGTAGGTAGTTCACAAATTGATTTTTTGAAGAATAATTGATGCCAATTATTGATGTTGATTATGAAATATTTGTTTAAAGGTAAACCACATAAACGTAACAAATTCATTGAAATCGGTTCATTTTTTCAAACAATTCGATTCCAAAACCACAATTTGTATAGTGAAACAAAACAAGTATTAGCTCGGGTAATATGAAATAACTCGGGATTATGAAATATTTGTTTAAAGGTAAACCACATAAACGTAACAAATTCATTGAAATCGGTTCACTTTTTCAACCAATTCGATTCCAAAACCACAATTTGTATAGTGAAACAAAACAAGTATTAGCTCGGGTAATATGAAATAACTCGGGATTATGAAATATTTGTTTAAAGGTAAACCACATAAACGTAACAAATTCATTGAAATCGGTTCACCTTTTCAAACAATTCGATTCCAAAACCACAATTTGTATAGTGAAACAAAACAAGTATTAGCTCGGGTAATATGAAATAACTCGGGATTATGAAATATTTGTTTAAAGGTAAACCACATAAACGTAACAAATTCATTGAAATCGGTTCACTTTTTCAACCAATTCGATTCCAAAACCACAATTCGTATAGTGAAACAAAACAAGTATTAGCTCGGGTAATATGAAATAACTCGGAATTATGAAATATTTGTTTAAAGGTAAACCACATAAACGTAACAAATTCATTGAAATCGGTTCACCTTTTCAACCAATTCGATTCCAAAACCACAATTCTTATTGTAAAGTTTTAACTCGGGTAAACATTTCTCCACGTCAGAAATAATCAGATTCCGTCTCCCAACACGACCAAGGTAATAAACACAATCTGCCGCACGCATCTAAAACTAATCTAATAAACAAGAACAGAGCAAAGTCTGAATGTGGTACCAGACACTAGCGCCCCTAGTGGACATTAATCAATACCAAGACATATAGCCATCGCCCGAATGCAAAAATTACCATAATATGTCCAAGCAACGATACACCGGAGATTGTGTATCATGTTTCATGCAGCATAACATGCGCACTGATCGACATTATAAATGCTGTACGCTGATAAATAGTAATCGATATGGTGTATCAAATTGTTTAATAACAGAGGCCGCGACGTGGATGCTTTGTTTGTCCGCCCGGGGGCACCTGACCGGCGCCATCGTATAACCTATGATTACAAATATTTATTTGTTTTTAATAATTATCAATAAGTAGGCGGTATCGGTAGGCAAAGTGATTTGATTGTATCAAGGAATCGGTCGTTGTTAGGTAGCGGTCCGGTTCGGTTCGCCCACTTTGTGCGGCAATCTTCGGCGAAATATTTGTACCGTCGCGTTCGTTCTGTCGAAAATGAAAAATGCTGAAAATCAAAAACGTAATTTTCAAAATATATGTAATTAAAATAAATTATGCGTACGCACTGCACAGATAATTGAGGACTATTGTTACCATAAAACTCGGACCTGTATGCAGGTTCGAATCTAGTTAGTGCCGTTTTTCCTGGTGTTATATCGATTCTCCAATTTCATACGTCTAACCGTTAAATCACAAGAACAGAAAACAATGTTTTTTTTTGTGTGTTTAACGTCCGACTATTGTGCACACTTCGGCTAATGCAGACGATGGGATGATTTATATCGTACGAAAATGCCAAGCCCTGACCGGGAATCGAACCCTGGTCCTCGGGGTGAAAGCCCAGTACGCTATCAACTAGGCCACCGAGGCGGCTTAAAAATGGCACCTTGTATAATACAGTCGACCTCGGATATAACGCGGTTGAAGGGACGAAACGTACTATATGAGCGCTGTAAACGAGATAGCGTTGTAACCGAGTTTACAGTAAACGGCGGCAATACTGTATGTAGTGAAAGAAAAGCACACTTTGTACTGCATACACTGTTAATGGCTATTTTATTACAATTTATTACACATATTACATATTTTAAAATATATTTTAGTTAAAACTAATAGAAAATAAGTACTGTACAGTCTCGTATGTATACTTGCAACACAGTCCGTACACTGTTCGTGAGATTGCAATTAACCCCCCCCCCACTAAGGCGTACGGAGTGTATGTGTGCGCGCGTGTGTGTGTGAGAGAGAGAGAGAACGCTTTTGCGGGAACGACACAATTTACATTGTTTAGCCTGGAACAAAATTCTACGTAAGGGACCGTTTCTATTCTCAACCTTTATTCTAAAAATAGAACACAAATTGTATTTCAAGTGAGAGTGACTATAGGTCAGCAGCTTAGAAAACTGCTAAGAGCAACAGTGGGACAGAGAAAAAATGTGCGAGTGAGAGGTCATGTCCCCACTGTCACCATAGCTCCTCCCTTTTCCTTCACTATCGCTGAGTAGTAACAGTAGATTGGCAGACTCTGAGTTCCTGGACTGTTGGAGGGAGCTGGAGGGGAATTCTCCTACATGCGCGAGAAATTCTCGCGCAGGCCGTTTACAAAGTGGCTGGACTATAACAGCAGCGTGACAGCGTTGTATCCGAGTTGACAAAGCGTTGTAACCGAGCCTAAAATACAAATATAGTTAATATAGAATATTGGGGACATTATGAAAATAGCGCTATAACCGAGTTAGCGTTCTAACCGAGGTCGACTGTAATACGTTTCTATGTTTATGCCCATAACAATTCGTTTTGGAAACTATCGCCGGAAAATAACACTAGCTAGTGAAGTTTTCCATAAAAGTTAATGCAGCTATTGCAATTTTTAAATAAAAGAAAAACTACAACTAAAAAAAATAAGTCTAAGTTAATACGAATTTTATAGATTTCCTTCACGACCGCAAATTGTTTTCGTATCCAATTAACTTCTGAAATTTGAACCGTTTCTGGCGAACCGATTTTCGACGATAATGCCAAAAATGTTTTCTCGGGCGGGGGGGGTAGACATCGACCTGTATATTTTTGCTTCGGTTACTGTAAGATTTAACTTGAGTAAATTTTGTTCAAAACAATTAAGAGAGTCAATTTAGGTGAAAAATTGCTTGAACACTAAAACAGTTTGAAAAATAAAAGGAAAATTAATTTCGTTTCACTGAGGAACAAAGGCATACGGACGAAGTGAGATTCAAATTAGAATATTTGTTTAACGTATTGTGTGTTTGTAATTCTAATAAAATATTAATATTTGGTCAAATAATTGACTAATTTGAAAAAATGTCAATTAACCAAAACTTTCTTTAAGAAACACGAGCAATATTTTTGCAGTCAAATTATTATAATATTTTTTTATATATCTACGATATTGTTAATTGTCTTCATCCACTTTTTTCAAAGATTTTTTCCAAAAAAAATTACAACAACAAAATTTAGATTACATGTAGTAAAGAATTATTATTATTATTATTAACGGTCGGTTAAAATTTAAATTAACTGACTGTTTTTAAGTGACATCGTTTATTTTCTAGCGTTTTAGAACTCTTATTCCACATAAATTTAATAAACTAAAATTAACGATTTAATTCAAGAATATTGAATTTTGTTTTAAAATTAGCGTACGTGCAAAATTAGACATGCATTGACAAAAAGATGTTAGAGGTGGCGGAAAACTTCGGAATAAATTACTTTTATAAAACAGCTGATGTCTTAAAAAATAGCGTTTTGTAAAATTTGAGGTTATGTTCAGTTTTTTAACAGTAAAAGAGAGTAAAGAGTTCAAGAAAGACTCAAGTACTGTAGTTAATTTTAATATTAAATACGATTGAATATATTTTATCGGTACATAAGGGTGCAGAAAAATAAAATACACCCCGAAAATTTCTCTCGTGGACGGCGACAATTAAGAAAACATTAAATTTTCTCATACTCTCTCCGCGACTAATGATCATAAAATACACGAGGCGGGTTCAAAGATTACCTCGCGAGACGAGAGGTAAGTGATGCTGCGATGGACCAGTGTTGAATATAATTGGAGATATGATACTTTAGATTTATGTTTAGAGCCGTTATGCTTCGCCGTAATGCATCAACTTGCAATGCTGTACAGTTAGGTATGCGCATAGTGCATAGTCTAGGCAACTCTCTGATCGAGTAGTGACCTGAAGCGCGGTTTAACGAAATTCATTAGAATTGATTCGATAACTATTCACAGAGTTAAGCAACGAAACATTTTCATACACACTTTTGTTAGCAATATTATGTTATCTTTATCACAAAGTATGAGAACTATGATTGTGAAAATATTTCACTGGCATTCTGTTAATAAATGACTCATAAATATTTACGAAAAATTCTTCGTGTTTAAATTAATTATTTAAAAGAAGTTAAAACTTAAGCAAGCAATTAAAATGCATGAATTTCTATTCCTCCAGCATAATATACTGCTAGGAGTGAATGAATGAATGAATCTGTAAGGTTACTATTACCCTATACCGAAACCTTTGTAGATCTATTGTGCCACCTTTCTATGCAATTTGTGCGGATTCCTGAAGCCGCCTCGGTGGCCTAGTTGATAGCTTTCACCCCGAGGACCCGGGTTCGATTCCCGGCCAGGGCTTGGCATTTTCATACGCTATAAATCATCACATCGTCTGCATTAGCCCAAGTGTGCACAATAGTCGGACGTTAAACACCAAAAAAAAAAAAAAAAATGTAGATCTATTGTGCCACCTTTCTATGTTCTTGAATTGTTCAGTGCCTACTCCAACCGTAGTCTCTTCGTAAAATATAAGATTTGGAGAGGAATCAATATGAGTAACTCCCCCACTCGTAATTGGAGACATTCCAATTCATTATTGAGGAGCTTGCTCTGTTAATTCCCCCCTTACTCTTGACCTTTACGGGTTGTGCCAGCTTTTTGTTGCTCGCTGAGTTCCCGCTCATTCCGTTTTAAATTCTTACTCATGTAATTCCCATGAATAGCTAGGAAAATTATGTCCTCCCACACGGTTTTTTTTTTTTAACGTCCGACTATTGCGCACACTTGGGCTAATGCAGACGATGGGATGATTTATAGCGTATGAAAATGCCAAGCCCTGGCCGGGAATCAACCCGGGTCCTCGGGGTGGAAGCCCAGTACGCTATCAACTAGGCCACCGAGGCGGTTCCTCCCACACAGAGCCCCGCATGTACGAGTAAGGCTAACTTATACGGGTCAGATATCCCAGGGCTCCGTTTGATAGACAATTCACTGCCTTTGTATTGTATCTTTTAAACCAAAGCATAAACAATGAATTTATATCAAATGAAGGCTTGCCAAGTGCCATTATTATTATTATTATTATTATTAAGACCTAAATATCCGGCGGAGGTTGCTGAAATGTGCAGCTGTTTAACTTAACGATCCCTCCGTACATCTGGCTCACCTACTCAACACACACACACACACACACACACACACACACACACACACACACACACACACACACACACACACACACACACACACACACACACACACACACACACACACACACACACACACACACACACACACACACACACACACACACACACACACACACACACACACACACACACACACACACACACACACACACACACACACACACACACACACACACACACACACACACACACACACACACACACACACACACACACACACACACACACACACACACACACACACACACACACACACACACACACACACACACACACACACACACACACACACACACACACACACACACACACACACACACACACACACACACACACACACACACACACACACACACACACACACACACACACACACACACACACACACACACACACACACACACACACACACACACACACACATACACATTAGACGTACGCGTTACAATATTTGCTCGCAAATTCATACAAATCGTAAACGCAGTTTATGCAAATCGCTGTAAATAGATTATAACGTAAAACGAAAAACCTCACGCGCCAACGTGCAACGTGTAAATAAAGTCATCAGAGTGAAAGGCGTTGTCGCGCAGGCGCGCGGAATGTCATACATGTATATAGTTCATTAAGGCGTACAGGTTAGGTGTCATCTTTAAGACAACATTATTAGAATTGTATAAAATCGTGTGCTTCGCATTGTACGGAGTAATTAAAATGGGTTGTGCGGCTGTAAAGCTTTCGTCCACGCTATTAGCCGGTCACGACTGTTTAATGAATCAAAGCTTTTATCCTTGCTGTGTTTGCTTCGGATTGTCCAAGTGAGCGTATAAGATGGAGCAAGAGAGATAAATAATTACACCTTCAGATGCTATTACTCCGGATTAAGTTATTTCAAAGATAAAATACTTATCCGTTTATCAAAACGTACGGTTTTTACACAACTTATTTATGTGGGCAAGTTATATTTAACTTTAAAAGATCTAAACGATTTTGCGTTAAAAGAATCCTGTACGTAGTATAATGAGCGTATAATTAAAGGTATTTAATTTACATAATTTTAAACAAATACTAAACTGATTAAACTGCGTAACCGTGACGACCAAAACCTTACAGGTCAGCTGATTTATCACCACCAAAAAAACTAAATTCTCTGGTGGATCAGGTGCGCCTATAGAATATATAACCCCGCAGGGGTGCAGACTAGCCGCACCTATTGAGAGGATTTAGACGTCCCTCGCAGTACCCGAGTCTAACAAACACTTACACTTACAACTTTAACATTTTCCACTCACACCTACATTTAGGGAGGCGATAATAGCCTCAATGTGCTTTTCGCCTTAATATAAAAAAAATAAATAGAATATAGTAGTTTTCACTTAAAAAATACTTTGCTACCACAAGTATGGATAAAATAAGTTTTTTTAGAAAAAAGCAAATGTTTTACTAATATATAGATATATAGTAAAATAGAAATGACTTTAGCAATAGACAAAAAACCTAATGAAGTGAAAAACGGTCTTGGCATCGCTATTATTAAATGGTTCCATCAAAAGTATCATCCATGCATTCGGGAACATTCGCTATAAAAACTGTAATCGATTATCATTAACGAATTAATTGAAAGTATTCATTAAAGCTTCTTGAATTAAGTAAAGTTCTACGAAAACCTATCTTGAGGAGTGATTTAAATATTTATTTTAAAATTTGACCTTAACGTCATAAACAGACAAGTACCAGTAAAATAATCTTTAGAAATTCACTTTTATTGTGTGTGTGTGTGTGTGTGTGTGTGTGTGTGTGTGTGTGTGTGTGTGTGAAGTGTAAAATCATCTTTAGAATCAACTATAAAATTCCAGGACACTTTCATTTTGGAAATTTCCGACGGAGGCAGCTGAATTTGATCAGCTGATGGGTTAACAATCCCACAGTACATCTTGTTCATACTACTCTATGCCAGGTTGCAAGAACGTTCGTTAAATTAAAAGACTATATTTAAATTTGGTTACGGAAACATCTGTTAAAATAACTCTTTAAAAAACAGATCTTTAGAGCTTCAATATATGTTTAATGTTGTGTTGCTAGAACATCTGTTAAAATTTAACGGACCGTTATACGCTTGTTAAAGTAATTGATCTAAACAGCTCCTTTAAACAATGCTTAAATGTATTTTTAGAGGTTATGTTTTACATTTTTTTTTAGTGTTTAACGTCCGACTATTGTGTACACTTGGGCTAATGCAGACGATGGGATGACTTATAGCGTATGAAAATGTCAAGCCCTGGCCGGGAATCGAACCGGGGTCCTCGGGGTGAAAGCCCAGTACGCTATCAACTAGGCCACCGAGGCGGCTTTCAAGAATATAGAAAGAGGCACAATTGATCTACAAAGATCGAAGTGCAATTGCAGCCATAGAAATTCATTCAATAATAGAAATAGGTTAAGTTAATTTCCCAGTTTGTCATTAATAGCTTCCGAATTTTATTTTTTTAACGTATAAATTTGTTTGAATAGAAACATTACATTCCGGTAAAAATTCGTCGAAATAATTAGAGCTTATTTAAAAAAATTTCGAAGATTTTCTGTCATTTTTACGTTCTTGTATCCTTACAGTACTAAAACACTATATTTCAGAAAAAAAAATGTTTTGAGCTGATATTAAAATCACGTGTTTTTATTACGGCGTATAGTAATTTAAAAGGTTTTTAAATTTGTTTACACTAATGTTAGATGTTCGTCATCGTCTTAACACAGGAAATTAGTTATCCAATTCCCGATTACCAACACCGAAAAACATCCACGCCGAATCGTCGAACTTCTCTCCCGGCTTTAAAACACCCTACGCCTGCGAAACTAGTTGTCAATTCTTCCGTCAACCAGTGGTTCGCAGTGCTCGCTTATCTCGGGTCTACAGTACGCTAGATAATTACATTTCTGCCCATGCATTACTGCCGGCGCATCTCCTGTACACAATAGCTTCATTCTGATTGGTGCATTCTTTCTCTGACTTCAACAATGGGCTTCAGAGAAATTATGGTTCCTGCTATAATTTCGAGTACAAATGCAGGTCGAAAATCGTTGTTTGGCAGAATATCGAAAAGGACCAGCCACCAAACAACTACGCGGCCGCCTACCAACACCCAGAACTCTACAAGACACCACAACTTTGCTCGGGAGGAAACAGGAGGAATCCGACCAAGACACTACTCACAATTCCGAACCCTAAGAGCGCCTCGCGAACTCGCGGCCGACCTGGTAAACGCCCGGACTACTACTGTTTCTTCCGATGACTACAACACGTTAGCTATAATAACTAAAAATATATTTTTAAAAAAAATAGTTCCGTATACTTCGTTAAAGCGCTGTACCAGAGGATAGCGGGCGGTTTGTTTCAACTCCTAAATGTGCGCAGGTTCAAACCTAGTTATTTGTCAGCTTTTTCCCTGCGTTACGTCGTTCTTCATCATTATAATTGCCATAAAATAAGAACGTTGACAATCTTGTCTACTCATTGTGCTTTGATAACAGTAAAAGTAGATCTATTCTACAAAATAACTAAAAAATCACACTGCAGAAACGCAATGAAAAAACGTACTTGTTTATAGCGACTATACACTAGAGTTGATTTAATGTTATTCAATCGTGCCTTGAGTATTGTCAATTCCACTTTCACCTTTCACTACGTTGAACGTTGCCTGTGTAAATCAATGGGAGTCTAGTCTACTAGCCGTTGTGAAAAAATTGACTGAAGATGCTGGTTTGTTAACGCTTAAAAAACGCATAGATTCAGCTTTTGATACAGCTACGTTTACATAATTCTTAGTAGTGCTGTGCGTACATGTGCCAAACTATCTGTGGACACGGAACAGATCTACTGACCGTTTTGAAAACATCGGTTCTCAATAATCTATAGTGTGTTAATCGACTTATATGGAAACTGCTGCACACAGTTATAAAATCTGTTTTTTTCTAACGAGATTAGGTGGGAAAATGTGGTAAAGGAAAGACAAAGAACCATCAAAGGCGGAGGTCAAGTGAGAGGGACTCCTTGACTTTGACAGGAGGGAGATTGGCAGACAATATAATGTGTAATGTGAAACAGAGTGCGTGTTGATATCAAATATTGCTCCTTTCAGGACAATTTTTAAAATAAGAAAAACGTAAAGAGTTTTCTATTTACACGAACGTTCGTGTGGAAATTCGCACCGAGATGACGTGAAATTCTCATGCAGAGTTAGAAGAAATAAAGACAGAAGCTGAATGTTGGGATCTAAATATGATCTCAGAAAGCATAATAACCAAAATTTTACAGTCGAGAAGACAATACCGAGTATCTGTTTTTGTGATACTTAATGGGAAAAACTCGAGTTATAAGTTTGAATTGAATATTGCAGGGGTATGACACTAGTGGTAAAAGGCACTACTCCAAAGCAATACAACTGTTGTGAAGCAGTTCTATTGTGTAGCTTATTGTAGAGCTTCTTGCAAACTTCAAATGAAATTTCATACTCACAGAATAGTACAGGGGTATGACACTAGTGGTAAAAGGCACTACTCCAAACCAGTACAACTATTGTGAAGCAGTTCTATTGTGTAGCTTATTGTAGAGCTTCTTGCAAACTTCAAATGAAATTTCATACTCACAGAATAGTACAGGGGTATGACACTAGTGGTAAAAGGCACTACTCCAAAGCAGTACAACTGTTGTGAAGCAGTTCTATTGTGTAGCTTATTGTAGAGCTTCTTGCAAACTTCAAATGAAATTTCATACTCACAGAATAGTACAGGGGTATGACACTAGTGGTAAAAGGCACTACTCCAAAGCAGTACAACTGTTGTGAAGCAGTTCTATTGTGGAGCTTATTGTAGAGCTTCTTGCAAACTTCAAATGAAATTTCATACTCACAGAATAGTACAAGGGTATGACACTAGTGGTAAAAGGCACTACTCCAAAGCAGTACAACTGTTGTGATGACACTAGTGGTAAAAGGCACTACTCCAAAGCAGTACAACTGTTGTGATGACACTATTGGTAAAAGGCACTACTCCAAAGCAGTACAACTGTTGTGAAGCAGTTCTATTGTGGAACAGAATATGAATTATTGTAGAGCTTCTTGCAAACTTCAAATGAAATTTCATACTCACAGAATAGTTCAGGGGTATGACACTAGTGGTAAAAGGCACTACTCCAAAGCAGTACAACTGTTGTGATGACACTAGTGGTAAAAGACACTACTCCAAAGCAGTACAACTGTTGTGAAGCAGTTCTATTGTGGAGCTTATTGTAGAGCTTCTTGCAAACTTCAAATGAAATTTTATACTCACAGAATAGTACAGGGGTATGACACTAGTGGTAAAAGGCACTACTCCGAAGCAGTACAACTGTTGTGAAGCAGTTCTATTGTGTAGCTTATTGTAGAGCTGCTTGCAAACTTCAAATGAAATTTCATACTCACAGAATAGTGCAGGGGTATGACACTAGTGGTAAAAGGCACTACTCCGAAGCAGTACAACTGTTGTGAAGCAGTTCTATTGTGTAGCTTATTGTAGAGCTTCTTGCAAACTTCAAATGAAATTTCATACTCACAGAATAGTGCAGGGGTATGACACTAGTGGTAAAAGGCACTACTCCAAAGCAGTACAACTGTTGTGATGACACTAGTGGTAAATGGCACTACTCCAAAGCAGTACAACTGTTGTGAAGCAGTTCTATTGTGGAGCTTATTGTACAGCTTCTTGCTAACTTCAAATGACATTTCATACTCACAGAATAGTTTATTCCCTTCCTCTATAAATCTTCTATATATGATTACGCTAAACATTCCGATCGGTTTTGTACCAAAAACAAGGACCTGCGTTACTGAAACTACATATATGCGATATCTACAGGTTCGTCAGAATAGCAGAGAACTCTCACGCCTTATAATTTTCCGTTTTGAGGGTTTACAATAAAAAACACTGCAAAAGCAGTGTAAATTGTTCCCGTGAGAGTGCAGCACAATAGGTGACAAATAATTGTGCGTGTACCAAAACAATGCAGATCGCTAAAACAACATTGTTGAAAGTAAAATTTAAATTATTGTGTCCAAGGTTAATTATTGGCCGAATCGGTTTTTGAAGTACAATCTAAGCCAGCTGAGATATGTAAATGTTATTAAATAAAATACCCTGCTTTTAATAAACAGTAAATACCGTAACGTAATTTTGGTATGCAATGTAAAATCCTGTTATAAGTAGTAGGTTTATTTGTAGACCTATATTTCTATATGTATAATGTTATAATTCAGTCATTAATTTTATAGGTTGAGCCGCCTCGGTGGCCTAGTTGATAGCGTACTGGGCTTTCACCCCGAGGACCCGGGTTCGATTACCGGCCAGGGCTTGGAATTTTCATACGCTATAAATCATCCCATCGTCTGCATTAGCCCAAGCGTGCACAATAGCCGGACGTTAAACATTAAAAAAAAGTAAGGCCTATTGTATTAAATAACCTATCTGTAATAAATGACACTGTTTTATTAACAGGCCATACAAGTATTAAATATAATTATAACTACAGAAGTTCATTGTGTTCAGTATAATGATCTGCCTTCCCTAGCTTCGTCAATTCTACTTTCGTTTTATAGATATAGTTTTTGAAGATGGAGGTTCTCCGAAACGTGTCAACGAAAGTACAATTGACGAAGCTAGGGAAGGCAGATCATTATACTGAACATAGTGACAATAATCCTAACAGAAAAGAAGAAGAATATAAAAAGAACTAGCATTACCCGTCGCGGCTTCACCCACGAAACTTAAACTGTTTCAGTAATGTAATAATTTAGAAACATAAAAAATATATTAATAAAAACGTGATCATCTAAACTCGTGATTATTTTACAGTGAATGTGAAAAAATATTATAACCTGAATATGTTGTTTTATTGTCTTCAAACGTGTTCCATTCGAATTTAAAAAAATCTGTTCAAGAATATTTTTGTCCAGTACAAACATTTATACCTATTCTATATTTTTGTCCTTTTAGGGGACGAATTCGGGCGGAAATACTGAATTGCGTGTATCATAATTTGTGTTTTAAAATATTTTGTTTACTTTTAAGAAAATTTGATAAAAAATATTTTTCTCCAATGCAAACACTATTTTTTCTCCCATTTTCAATTTTTATTCTTTTAGGGGATGAATTCAGAAAAATGTTGAAATATGTGTTTCATAGCATATTTCTAGAATATAAGATTAAAAAAAAAATTTTTTTACAAAATTGTACCCCTTTTTTATATTTTATACCTTCTTTCAATCTCTTTAGGGGATGCGTTTTGGGGAAAAGGTGAAAAATATATTTCATTACTAATACTTAAGAGTGACTATGTTACGTTTTAAGGTCAGATGAAATACATATTTTTTCTAATAAAAATTGTTGTACCTCATGTTTACCTCTTTAGGGGTTGCATACTGGAAAATCGTTTTTCAGTGCACCCATTTTTCAGTGCATCTCGACAATGTTGTAAGAAGGTACCATGAAAATTTCAAGTCTCTAGCTATAATAGTATTGGCTGTACGTTGATTATTAAATTTGGACTGGGTTAGTATTTTAATGGTGTTAAAATCAAATTTTTACAAAATCCTTTATTATTGCACTTTGACATTGTTGTAAGAATGTACTTGAAAATTTCAAGTCTCTAGCTATAATAGTATTGGCTGTACGTTGTTTATTAAATTTGGACTGGGTAAGTAGTTTCTTCTTCTTTTCGTTTCACCCTCTTTGGGGTACGCTGAATCAATCATTTCTTGCGCGCTGTACTTTTCTTTGTTCCCAGTAGCTCTTCATTCTTTCCGATCTTCTTTTCCTCTCATCTTCCGAAATGACAGGTTTAGGTCTTATTTTGGTTTTATCTTGGAATCTTATTCTTTCGTCCTTGGTACTTATCTTAGCAGTTTGGTCAAGCAGTGAATTTTCTGTAATTTTTAATTCTATTAGGTCTTTTTCAATTTCTTTAAACCAGTTCGGTTTTGTTTTACGATTATGGAAAAATCAAACACCTGTTTCGTCAATCTATTTGAGTTCATTCTAAGAAGATGGCCGTAAAAATTTATTCTCCTTTTTCTCATAGTATCTGACAGTTTTTCAATTTTCTTATAGAGAGCTTCATTTCTTATATATACTACCTTATTATCCTGAAATTTTGTTCCTATAATTTTTCTTAAGATTTTCCTTTCCGTTATTTCAAGCTTTTCTATCTGGCCTATGCGATTCATGGTTAATGTTTCTGCTGCGTACAGTGCTTCCGACTTGATCACTGTTTTATAATGTTTAATTTTGGCCCCCCATGAAAGGGATTTCTCATTGTATGTTTCTTTCGTCAATTGGAAGGCCAATTCAAATTTGTTTTTCCTGGATTCCATTGCCTTGCCTTCATCTGCGTTCCAACTAATCCATTCACCAAGATATTTGAACTCTTTTACAATTTCTATTTTCTGTTCTTGGATTTTAAGGTATTTATTTGGGTATTTGTTGTTTGTCATGATTTTGGTCTTTTCAAAAGATATGTTTAGACCTATTTTAGCTAAAGTAGGGTAAGTAGTTTATTGGAGTTAAAATCAATTTTTTGCGAAATCCTTTGTTAATACGCGCTTACATATTAAAACGAAGGTATCCTCAAAATTTCAAGTCTCTAGATTTTATAGTTTGGGCTGTACGTAGATCAGTCAGTCAGTCAGGACATTGCCTTTTATATAAGAGATTACAGAAGTTCATATTGACAACTAACAGTAGGCCAACACGATTTTACTTAGGACGATATGTACAGTAATCATAAAATATAATCTGAATTAAAGATTACAGTAATTAACTACCAGCTAATGGTATTACTTCAATTACTTTATTTACAGAAAGCTTGCTTTCTTACGCTCGATTACTTATAGCTGTTTCATAAAAAAAACCTAACCTCTTTTCGTTTTCATTCATGTATCGACATAGAAAGTTATAACTCACATATCTCTTAGATCGCCTATTTCATAATTTATAAACAGTTGCTATAGCACTGTTCGACTTTTTGCTGTGCGTTGTTACTTTATCCCATTAACTGCGAAAGGTCACACGGACCCGCTAGTAATATAAAAAAAGTGTTTCTTAATCCAAACCGTAATTGACTTGAAAATTAACCAAAAACGTCTCAACCGATTTCTATCAAACTCGGTTCACGTGTGAGCACTAACGAGTTGAAAATATTTACGGTAGGTGCGGTTTCGAAAAAAAATTAATTTCGAAAAAAAATTTTTTTTTAACGTCCGACTATTGTGCACACGAGTTAATGCAGACGATGGGATGATTTAAAGCGTATGAAAATGCCAAGCCCTGGCCGGGAATCGAACCCGGGTCCTCGGGGTGAAAGCCCAGTACGCTATCAACTAGGCCACCGAGGCGGCTAAGTTTCGAAAATAATCGGCGGTAACAGGCAGTATCTGTAGAAACACAAATTTCTCAAAATCGAATTTTTCTCAGAAATATTGTTTAACTGTAAAAAAAATTACGGGTGTAGAATAAAATTTTAATTTTTCGCCATTTTGAAACGGTTGAACGTAATTTGATCGGTTACGCCATTACTGAAAACAAATTTTCGTCAAATCTGATTGCGCTTATAGGTTGTCAGTTTTCGATTAATCGCATCCATTTCGAGGTAACCGCAAGTAGCGATTTTACAGAACAGTGCAGAGGTGCGGGCTTGCCTAATTTTTTTTTTTTTTAACGTCCGACTATTGTGCACACTTGGGCTAATGCAGACGACGGGATGATTTATAGCGTATTAAAATGCCAAGCCCTGGCCGGGAATCGAACCCGGGTCCTCGGGGTAAGCAACTGTATTCTTTCGTACATAAAAATCTTAAAAAAATCTAGCGTAAACTTTAGAAAAAAATATAATAAAGTGAAAACTTTTACGCGATGTTCACTTTCTCAAAACTACACAAAGCAAATTTTGTAAATTCCGCAGAACGTCACGCTCAGGAAAACAATTATTCGAAGACATTTCAACGCATAAATCTATCGCGCTGCCTAGATTCTCTGCTCAGGCGAGACCACTTTCAACGGCTCCTGTATGATATATTTTAATTTTGACATTCCGGAGCAATAACGCATGTTCGCGACTTTAACAAGAAACGCTGACCTCATATTCTCTCCGCTTCCATAACCTGTTTGAACTGACGTCGCCCGGCAACCGATACCCGAGCGGTGTCTTTGATCTGGTGACGTCACGACGGACGATCTACCGGTTAAACGGATAACTTAATTAATGCGTATTAACGTTTTGAAAATTAAGATCGGAAGTGGAGGGGGGGTTTACTTCGCTGATAGATCGTCTGATTTCGGAATGCGCTCGAAAAACATTAATTGGGAGCACTTTCCTGGCTTAATGCGGCTATTAGTATTTCGTAACCGGGCCGACAAAGAGGGAATTTTTGAAACTTGTCGTTTGACAGTTTTGCCTGAACGGTTTTTTGTAACGCTAACCCGATTTGTGTGTTACAATGAAATTTGGGTTAATGAGGTACGTGTTGATTTTTTTTTGAAAAATTAATATAAACGATTCGCACATTTGTCTTTGCGAATTTCTTCTCAAGTATTTCGCGTGCAAAGGTTGGATCTTCAGACAGAACTCGATACTTTGTGACATAAATGTTTTACGAAATCATCGGAATCTCTCCGGTACTGATCCATTTTGAAATCAGTGCTTCAGTCAGATTTACTTTTAGCATTAAGAAAACCACAGACAATTTATATTTTGTAATTTAACGCTGATGGGAATCGAGCAGAAAATTTAGAAAAATTATTTACATTCTCATCCACAAATCTGGATGAAATCTGTTAATGTGTGTTTGTGTTAATATTTACAAAAGCTAACACGTAAGGAGCCCATTTTACAAAAGCTAACACGTAAGGAACCCATTTCACAAAAGGTAACACGTAAGGAATCCATTTTACAAAAGAAAACACGTAAGGAATATAAATAATATTTCTCTATATAAAAAGATTTTTTCTAAACAACTTCTTCTTAAATGTACTGAATCACCTAGTAAACTGTTTTACTGAAACTTAATTTTGTTTTTTCCGTGACAGCTGTAATTTTGTAACTGTAATCATACACCACGTTCGAGAAAAGTTAAGAACTGAAAAGAATCCCACTTTCAGTATTAGACTAAATTTGTAACGGAGCTGTGTGAAATAAAGATGAATTTCAACTAGTAGCGGAGTCCAGTCAGTTTAAAGAAGGCGTTTGTATCTTTTAAATCTAAATTTTTAGCTATTGTAGCGGATTCTAGGAACTACGATGTTTAAAAACCGTAACCTAGACAACGGTAACCTTGATAACGGAAAATTATTAGCTTAGAGGCGTGGTCAACGTAGTGGGAAAAGAGCAGTCAGCTTCAAAACCGAACCTAAACACAATCGATGCCGTTTGACTCTGTTCAGCTCCTTTACGCTTTCAGTGGCCGCACTTACATTAAAAACAGTAGTTTAGGTATTGAATACATAGACTACTCCGCTCACTGCATTTCTCTTAATGTAATGGCCAGCCGCCTAAAAAAGCAAACGCAAAAGCTCAGTCCGTCGGGAAACAGACAGTTCAACTCTGTCTAGTAGGAAGGTTCAAGTCTAGTAGTTGATGTTTTTTCCACATTTCCCGTCAATCCCTTGTCTTCATTAGTACAGTAAAGACATATCAAATTCATCACGTTTATATGTCTTTTAGAAACTTTTTTTGGAATCAAACGGCTTGAATGAATAGGAGCAATTGACCAGCCATGTGTTTAAGAATATAAATGATCATCTACATTTTTTTTATAACTACACATGACTGTCTCGTTGACGTAAGGATAATATTTACAAAAGCTAACACGTAAGGAACCCATTTTACAAAATCTAACACGTAAGGAACTAATTTTACAAAAGATAACACGTAACGAACCCATTTTACAAACTCTAACACGTAAGGAACTAATTTTACAAAAGATAACACGTAACGAACCCATTTTACAAACTCTAACACGTAAGGAACCCATTTTACAAAAGATAACACGTAACGAACCCATTTTACAAACTCTAACACGTAAGGAACCCATTTTACAAAATCTAACACGTAAGGAACCATTTTACAAAAGCTAACACGTAAGGAACCCATTTTACAAAAGCTAACACGTAAGGAACCCATTTTACAAAATCTAATACGTAAGGAACCCATTACAAAAGCTAACACGTAAGGAACCCATCTTACAAAATCTAACAAGTAAGGAACCCATTTTACAAAATCTAACACGTAAGGAACCCATTTTAAAACTTTAACACGTAAGGAACCCATTTTACAAAATCTAACACGTAAGGAACCCATTACAAAAGCTAACACGTAAGGAACCCATTTTACAAAATCTAACACGTAAGAAACCCATTTTACAAAAGCTAACACGTAAGGAACCCATTTTACAAAAGCTAACACGTAAGGAACCCATTTTACAAAATCTAATACGTAAGGAACCCATTACAAAAGCTAACACGTTAGGAACCCATTTTACAAAAGCTAACACGTAAGAAACCCATTTTACAAAAGCTAACACATAAGGAACCCATTTTACAAAAGCTAACACGTAAGAAACCCATTTTACAAAAACTAACACGTAAGGAACCAATTTTACAAAAGGTAACACGTAAGGAACCCATTTTACAAAATCTAACACGTAAGGAACCCATTTTACAAAATCTAACACGTAAGAAACCCATTTTACAAAAGCTAACACGTAAGGAACCCATTTTACAAAAGCTAACACGTAAGAAACCCATTTTACAAAATCTAATACGTAAAGAACCCATTACAAAAGCTAACACGTTAGGAACCCATTTTACAAAAGCTAACACGTAAGAAACCCATTTTACAAAAACTAACACGTAAGGAACCAATTTTACAAAAGGTAACACGTAAGGAACCCATTTTACAAAATCTAACACGTAAGGAACCCATTTTACAAAATCTAACACGTAAGGAACCAATTTTACAAAAGCAAACACGTAAAGAACCTATTTTACAAAAGCTAACACGTAAGGAACCCATTTTACAAAAGCTAACACTTAAGGAACCAATTTTACAAAAGCTAACATGTAAGGAACAGGAACCCATTTTACAAAAGCTAACACTTAAGGAACCCGTTTTACAAAAGCTAACAAGTAAGGAACCCATTGTACAAAAGCTAACATGTAAGGAACCCGTTGTACAAAAGGTAACACGTAAGGAACCCATTCTACAAAAGCTAATGACATTAAATTGCAAACAAATTTAAATAGAATTATAAAACACAAATTAGAGTTTATATGAATTTTAACTACCCTTTTAAACTTTAAATAAAGTTTTGCAACTTTTACCACGGTCTAATGGATACATTTTCCACATTCGCTTACGAAAATTGAAATTCCCTAAACCACACAACAGAACATATTAATGTTAATTTAAGTAATATTACTTTAAATTGGTGCCTTTTATTCAGTCATATCCAACTTGAATACCCTTCTGTCTTATTGTTATCACATTCGGACGAGCGAAGCGAGATCTCTCTTTTTAACTCGTTCTTTCGGCATTTGGCCTGTATGCAGTTTTAGCCAAGCGTATTCAGCGATGTTTTAGAATTTGATAGGTAGGTACCTTGTGTAAAACCCGAATGACTAATGTGTAACATTATTTTCCATTTATTACCGTTTCAAAATGGCGGCCTCGATTGAACGATGACGAGTGTACACAGTTTTAGTCAAAGTCGCGAAAGCCATTCTCTTCCATTTTAAAATGGCAGCCTCTGATTTGAAGAGCCACCTCGGTTGATAGCGTACTAGGCTTTCACCCCGAGGACCCGGGTTCGATTCCCGGCCAAGGCTTGGCATTTTCATACGCTATAAATCATCCCATCGTCTGCATTAGCCCAAGTGTGCACAATAGTCGGACGTTAAAAAAAAATTGTTTTAATGATTTAAACGATGATCAATGTAATTGCTGGCTGTTTCCTGTAAAGACCTATCATAATTTTTCTGCTTCTTGGAGAAAGAATGTATAAAACTTCCAACAGAGTTGATACAGTAATATTTTCCCAAAATATTACGGTTACCGGTTAAATTGACGGAAAAGGTTACGAGCGCACCAGAGCTCTATGACAGATCAGTGGCTAGACAATGAAGAACATTCTGCGCATTCTACTGCGCATATATTCGAACTGCTATTTATAGTCACAACCATACTATAAATGATGTTACCGATTCAGTTCTCATTTTATACTCCGGGATGTTCCCATTCTCACATTGTTTGTGCAATTGTATCGCGAATACCAATCAATAAGCAAATGAATGGAAACATAATCAGCTGATTACAGTCCATTCTAACACCTCTAAGCAAACAGCGGGCAGCAAGGATAAAAGCTTTGATTCATTAAACAGTCGTGACCGGCTAATAGCGTGGACGAAAGCTTTACAGCCTCGCAACACATTTTAATTGCTCCGTACAATGCGAAGCACACGATTTTATACAATTCTAATAATGTTGTCTTAAAGATGACACCTAACCTGTACGCCTTAATGAACTATATACATGTATGACATTCCGCGCGCCTGCGCGACAACGCCTTTCACTCTTATGACTTTATTTACACGTTGCACGTTGGCGCGTGATTTTTTTCGTTTTACATTATAATCTACTTACAGCGATTTGCATAAACAGCGTTTACGATTTGTATGAATTTGCGAGCAAATATTGTAACACGTATGTCTAATGATGACGCGCAAAAATTAGAATCCCGGGTGAACGCGGACTTCGCATTCAAAACGTAACATATTGTTTTTACGTTTTGGCCGCTGAAAGCATAACGGAGCTGGACGGAGTCAAACGGTGTCACTGGGTTCAGCTCTGCGTAGCTTCGACTGTAACTGGGTTCAGTTTTGAAGCTGACCGCTTATCCCACCAAACTGACCACGCTTTCAAACTTATTAATTCTCGTTAGTACGTTTTTTAAACAAAATATTTCTAGAATTTATTACAGTAATAAGCTTAAATATTTATATTTAAAATATACAAACGCGTTCTTAATACTGACTGAACTCCGCTCTGATTGCCGTTCATATTCACTCCGCTTCGTTTGCCTCAGCTCCGCATTTGCTGGCCGCTCGGCCTCAGTGGTAATTTGTAACGCTACGTTTTGTGCGATGGCAGCCACCAAATACGGAGCGGAGTTGTGCTTAGCTGAGGCAAGCGAAGAGAAGGTGAACGGAAGACAGACGGCAACCAGGAGCGGAGTTCAGTCAGTTTACAAAACGCGTTTGTATCTTTTTTTTCCTAATATTTAGGCCTACTGTAACCAATAAGATTCTAGGAAATTGCTAACCGTAACCTAGACAACGAGAAATAATAACTTTGGAGGCGTGGTCATTGTGGAGGGGGAAACGGAGTCAGCTTCAAAATCGAATCTAGTTAGAGTCGACGCCGCTAGATTCCGCTCAGCTCTGTTACGCTTTTAGTGATCGCACTTGCAGTAGAAAGAATAGGTTAGGTTTTGAATGCGAAGTCCTTTGGCATTCGGCCTAACTGAGACATTGGAAACTGAACATTCCAAAGTGGACTTATCAGCTTTAATAATAATGATAGTAAATGTTATTGACTAGTTACGATGACTAATTCTGAAAAAAAAAATGAAAAAACGAAGACCTTAACGAAACAAAAGTAATGCGTAAAGCAGCCCTTCCTTCGACGTGATAGAAGCGAATTTCCAAAAGTAATTTTTTTATCTTAGATAATTTTTCCTTTTTTTTATTGAAACTTTGATGTCACCATTATGAAAACTATTAAAATCTGTATATATTAGCACGTTTAAATTTCAAGTTGCTTTGAAAATACAAAAATTATCTCCGACTCCCGTCAAATTTCAATGGTTTTTTATAATTCGAAAATGTTTTAGCGCGATCACGACCGTAATTTTAGTCCGATTTGATTATGGAAAACGAGTTCACTAAGCAGCGCAAAAGTTTCAAAATGGCGTCCATCAAATATTTTCAACATTCGTAACTTGTTTATCTCAAACATTTTTGAAAATACATTTTCACCATCACGATCAGCGTTAACAACTGCATAAATCAGCATTTCGCAATTTCAAAGTCCGTTGAAATTAATCAGTTTATTTCCTAATATCAGCAGATGTCAATGCTGATTATAATAATGAAATCTGAATTTTAAGATAGGTAATATTAAAAAATTACTTTTGAAAATTCGCTTCTATCACGTCAACGAGACAGCTGCGTGCCGCGATTGTTTAATTTATATTTTACAGCAATACACACCAACATCGATCTATCCGAGCGTTATCTGGATACCGCAAACCGTTTTTTAAACCGCCTTTGCTACAACTTAGCGACCGAAAAACAAGCTAACAATCTAAAACTTCCATTAAAAAAACCGCTAATAAACCAACATCCAGTAACTCACCCGTACGCCCCGCAGGTCCTTAATTCCCTCGGCCTCCGCATAAAGCACGCAGTTTTGATAAGGAAACCTGAAACAGATAGGCAAACTTATAGGTGACATTGTACGGAATTAATTGTTTATACCGAGCGGTAAATCAGCTGTTTGGCGGGGAGCACCCGAGGCGAGGTGGGCGCGCTATCTACCATCACTTCCACGCACCAACAAACAAGTAGTCGTAAAATCTTTATCTGCCGTTTAGCTTTTAATTTCTCCTCTTCTGCCAGTTTATCTCCTATTGCCTATTGTTCAGCTAGTGGCTGAGAGGCGCTTCATACAACGCTTTTACAAATATACTTTTTTTTATCCCACAGTACCTGTTCTGGCTTTACAGTTAAAGTTTTACAACGCGGTTTAACTCAAGGACGCAGGAGTCCTATACAGTGTTCTTATAAAACATATTATATCGCATGTAAACATTGATTTTTAAACCGGTAAAATTTGCGTAAAGAATTTGGAATCTCTTCTAACAGGTGTTCTTAAAATAATGCTAATGGTTGTTTAAAAGTGTCTTTTATTTTTTATTTTATATAATTTTTTCTTTTTTGTGTTTAACGTCCGACTATTGTGCACACTTGGGCTAATGCAGACGATGGGATGATTTATAGTGTATGAAAATGCCAAGCCCTTGTGGCCGGAATCGAACCCGGGTCCTCGTGGTGAAAGCGTAGTACGCTATCAACTAGGCCACCGACGCGGCTCTTAAAAGTGTCTTTTAATACATACAACCATATCACAACCTACTTATATTGTTTCGGCTACAACAATGCTTGATAACTCAAGAAGGAACACTGTCATGAGTTCGATACTGCAGTACCTGCCGTAAGCTTTATTTCTTTCGTTAACACCGATATCTCGTACTAAATAAGTCTAACATTAAGTTTGGTGCCGTAGTTAAAGATAAGTAAGACTCGCATTAAGTTTGGACGTATCGTAGTCAGCGATGAATAAGACTCACACTAAGTCTGGACGTATTGGAACGTATCATAGTTAACGATAAATAAGACTCAGATCAAGTTTGGACGTATACAATCAGTGATAAATAAGACTCAAACTAAGTTTTTGACTTACTGTAGTTAGCGATAAATAAGACCGTATTAAGTTTTGGTGTCGTAATCGGTGATAAATAAAACTCACATTAAGTTTGAACGTACAGAGTCAACGATAAAAAAACTCAAACTAAGTTTAGACGTATTGTAGTTAGCGATAAATAAGTCTCACATTAAGTTTGGACGTGTCGTAGTCAGCGATAAAATAAGATTCACATTAAGTTTGAACGTATACAGTCAGCGATAAATAAGCCTCACGTTAAGCTTAAATGTATCGTAGTCAGCGATAAAATAAGTTTCACATTAAGTTTGGACGTATACAGTCAGCGATAAATAAGCCTCACGTTAAGCTTAGATGTATCGTAGTCAACGATAAAATAAGTTTCACATTAAGTTTGAACGTATACAGTCAGCGATAAATAAGCCTCATGTTAAGCTTAGATGTATCGTAGTCAGCGATAAAATAAGTTTCACATTAAGTTTGAACGTATACAGTCAGCGATAAATAAGCCTCACGTTAAGCTTAGATGTATCGTAGTCAGCGATAAAATAAGTTTCACATTAAGTTTGAACGTATACAGTCAGCGATAAATAAGCCTCACGTTAAGCTTAGATGTATCGTAGTCAGCGATAAAATAAGTTTCACATTAAGTTTGGACGTATCGTAGTCAGCGATAAAATAAATTTCACATTAAGTTCAGATGTATCATAGTCAGCGATAAAATAAGTTTCACATTAAGTTTGGAAGTATCGTAGTCAACGATAAAATAAGTCTCACATTAAGTTTGGACGTATCGTAGTCAGCGATAAAATAAGTTTTACATTAACTTTGGACGTATCGTAGTCAGCGATAAAATAAGTCGTACATTAAGTTTGGACGTATCGTAGTCAGCGATAAAATAAGTTTCACATTAAGTTTAGATGTATCGTAGTCAGCGATAAAATAGGTCTCAAATTAAGTTTGGACGTATCATAGTCAGCGATAAAATAAGTCTCACATTAAGTTTGGATGTATCGTAGTCAGCGATACAATAAGTTTCACATTAAGTTTGGATGTATCGTAGTCAGCGATAAAATAAGTTTCACGTTAAGTTTGGACGTATCACAGTCAGCGATAAAATAAGTTTCACATTAAGTTTGGATGTATCGTAGTCAGCGATAAAATAAGTTTCACATTAACTTTGGACGAATCCTAGTCAGCGATAAAATAAGTTTCACATTAAGTTTTAACGTATACAGTCAGCGATAAATAAGCCTCACGTTAAGCTTAGATGTATCGTAGTCAGCGATAAAATAAGTTTCACATTAAGTTTGGACGTATCGTAGTCAGCGATAAAATAAGTTTCACATTAAGTTCAGATGTATCATAGTCAGCGATAAAATAAGTTTCACATTAAGTTTGGAAGTATCGTAGTCAACGATAAAATAAGTCTCACATTAAGTTTGGACGTATCGTAGTCAGCGATAAAATAAGTTTCACATTAACTTTGGACGTATCGTAGTCAGCGATAAAATAAGTCGCACATTAAGTTTGGACGTATCGTAGTCAGCGATAAAATAAGTTTCACATTAAGTTTAGATGTATCGTAGTCAGCGATAAAATAGGTCTCAAATTAAGTTTGGACGTATCATAGTCAGCGATAAAATAAGTCTCACATTAAGTTTGGATGTATCGTAGTCAGCGATACAATAAGTTTCACATTAAGTTTGGATGTATCGTAGTCAGCGATAAAATAAGTTTCACGTTTGGACGTATTGCAACGTATAATAGACAGCATTAAATAAGTCTCACATTAAGTGTAGACTTATCGTAGTCAGCGACAAAAGTAAGTTTCATATTACGTTTGGACGTATCGTAGTCAGCGATAAAATAGCCTCACATTAAGCTTAGATGTATTGTAGTCAGCGGTAAATAAATCTCACATAAGTTTGAAAGTATCGTAGTCAGCGATAAATAAATCTCACATTAAGTTTGGACGTATCATAGTCAGCGATAAAATAAGTCTCACATTAAGTTTGGATGTATCGTAGTCAGCGATACAATAAGTTTCACATTAAGTTTGGATGTATCGTAGTCAGCGATAAAATAAGTTTCACGTTTGGACGTATTGGAACGTATAATAGACAGCAATAAATAAGTCTCACATTAAGTGTAGACTTATCGTAGTCAGCGACAAAAGTAAGTTTCATATTACGTTTGGACGTATCGTAGTCAGCGATAAATCAGCCTCACATTAAGCTTAGATGTATTGTAGTCAGCGGTAAATAAATCTCACATAAGTTTGAAAGTATCGTAGTCAGCGATAAATAAATCTCACATTAAGTTTGGACGTATCGTAGTCAGCGATAAATAAATCTCACATTAAGTTTGAACATATCGTAGTCAGCGATAAATAAATCTCACATTAAGTTTGAACATACCGTAGTCAGCGATAAATAAATCTCACATTAAGTTTGAACATATCGTAGTCAGCGATAAATAAATCTCACATTAAGTTTGGACATATCGTAGTCAGCGGTAAATAAATCTCACATTAAGTTTGGACATATCGTAGTCAGCGGTAAATAAATCTCACATTAAGTTTGGACATATCGTAGTCAGCGGTAAATAAATCTCACATAAGTTTGAACGTATCGTAGTCAGCGATAAATAATTTTCACATTAAGTTTGGACGTACTGTATTCAGCGATAAACAAGACTAACATTAAATTTGAACGTATCGTAGTCAATTATAAATAAGTTTCATATATTAAAAATATAAATGTAATGTCAATCAGGGTTGATTTTGGAAACGTTTTTTTGAAATTTTCATTTTTTTTATGTTTAGCGTCCGACTATTGTGCACACTTTGGCTAATGCAGACGAAGGGATGATTTTATAGCGTATGAAAATGCCAAGACCTCGCCGGGAATCGAACCCGGGTCCTCGGGGTGAAAGCCTAGTAAGCTATCCACTAGGCCACCGAGGCAGCCTTGTGTGATAGAGAGAAAGTGTGTGTGTGTGTTGCATGTATGTGGAGTAAATGAGTGAGAGTAGAATGAGCTAGAACCCATCAGCTGCTCACTTCAGCTGCCTCCGCCGGCTTGAAATTTTCAAGTTTAAACTCTAATCTAAGTACATTTCAATGCTGATTATGTTGAATAAATCTCTATAAAATTTCTAATACAGCAAATATGATATAAAATGACTTCCATCACGTCAGAATGAAAGCTGAGTGCAGAGTTTATTTTCGTTCAGAAATACTTTGAATAATGCAAATGATAACGTATGTTGAACATCTGAAAGGGTTGTGTGCCAAAGATATAACTTCAAAAGGTGTGGAAAATAGGTAAAACAGTTCCAGGCAATAACACTGCATAATAATATAAACAAATAAGAAAAAATGTCACAAATTAAAATGTCTACATTTGCCTAACGAACCTAACCTTTCCGATGAACAAAATAAATAGCAATATTGAAACCCATCACAGCCAGTTAGTGTCATATATAACAGGTAAGATTTGTTGTATGAAAATAATATTTTAACAGAACAGACAGAGTGGAACAATAATAGAAGCTAAAGATATTTGAGGTTGTCAGCTGTCTCGCTGACGTGATAGAAGCGAATTCTAAAAGAATTGTGTTATTCTTTTTGAAATTGTGATCGTTAAATGAACTGATTGCAATTCAATTGAAATTCTGATCGTAATCAGAATTTAAATCTGCATATATTACCATTTTAAAATTCCAAATTGCATTAAAAACGAACCATGACCGCCGTCAAATTTATTTTTTCTTCATTAGAACGGAGTTTTAACATCGAAAATGCTACTGTGCGGTTTTTAATACCAGTTACGACGGCGAAAACATATTTTCGAAAAAATTTCAGAAAATGGCTATAAATTTGTGAGGATTTAAAATTACCGCCAAAAATTTAAAGTTACTACCGAAATTGATTTTTTTTCGCTACGTTCAAATCAAATCTGATTGAAATTCGGCACGCAATATATATACGTTAACGACCCCTCAAAAAGTGATCTGAAGGTCAGGATCTGCTCTCATTTCAAGGTCACAGGTGTGGCCGCTCCAATAGATCATTTTTCAATGAAAATTAACAGGACAATTCAATGAACAAAGTAGTCCAGGAAATGAAAGAAAGTGATTAGTAGTATGCTTGGAGGAGATATATAACCGTGGAAATATTAAAAGCAAACATTAACACAAAGTTATCGAAACAAACTTACAGGCGGAACGGAAGATAAACCCTGTCACCAGTTGAGTGTTTGAACTAAGTAAGAAACGGAAAAGTAAGATAAGTTCAGAAAAATAAGACCAGAATAGGAAGAAAACAAAAGAAATGGTGCAAAAATATTAGACAAACTCTTTTGGATTCAATTATTTGTCAAAACTTTCGTTGGCAACTTATACTTTGACAAAACAAAATTAAGACTCTAGAGAATGCAATGGTCACGTACACGCTTTTAAAACACGTACGGGAACGTGGTTTCTTTTGCTTTAAATTTTGAAGCAAAATTTTGAAATTTTGCCGACATTCGGTTTCAATAGTACCAACATTAGAAATTTAAACTTGAGTTTTTTATTTTTATACGTAATAGACAGTCCCAATCGTGCGGACTGAACCAATTTTACAATAACATTCAATTGCTCCTTTTTTTAAAAGTATTTTAATCCCCCCCCAAAATTGCGTTTGAAAAAACTCACTTTTTTCTCGTACGGAAATAGTGCGAGCGGAGTGAAAAAAAATCATTTAAAATTTTTGTTGTTCCATAAACACAAATATATGTAAAATATCAAAAATTCTTGAGAAAAGTGTTTTTCCTTTTGATCCAAACTGGGTTTATAAATGTTTGGGAAATTTTCTGGCCCTGTAAACTATTTATATCTCTTTTCTAACTCCTGGTTTCAAATAATTCCCCACACTAGATAAGTGCAACTTATTTTCCATATATGTTTTAACCCTTTAACTACTCCTAAATATTTTTTCCGTGTACCCCAATATTTTTTTATGGGTTCGGACCACTACAAAGTAAGGCATTACCAAATAACGGACACTAGAAAATTTATTCTAAGCATCTTTGGTTTCACTTAGCCTCAAAAACCGACAGCGATTAGACTTTTTTAGGGGACGATTTTCAATTAACTTCTAGACCGAAAATGTATTATTTTTTTCTTACTTTAAATCTTCTACGCCGTCTTATGGACCTTCATACCTGTTCAAAAGCTGATTAGCCGATTTTCAAACATCTAGACCATTTTTTTCCTTTTTATCAATAGCTTTTTTTGTTATTTTAAGGCAAAAAGCACATTAAGGCTATTATCGCTTTCCTAAATGTAAGTATGAGTGTAAAGTGTTAAAGTCGTAAGTGTAGTGATGTAAGTGTAAGTGTGTTAGACTCGGGTACCGCGAGGGACGTCTAAATCCTCTCAATAGGTGCAGCTAGTCTGCACCCCCTTGCGGGGTTTTTCAATAGCTTCATAACCAGTTTTGGTTTAGGGACAAACCCTTATTATGAGAAAATTATGAGACAATTTAATTTGGAACAAATTAAAAAAAACAATTTTCAAGAACATTTACTGAAAATTAAAAAAAAAATTATCTCAAGATATCCAATGGGCAAAGTAGATCTACGTGCCAAATTTCATCAAAATCGATTAATTAAATTAATATTGAGAAAAACCAGCGATGCGCACGCACGAAGCGCATGCACGCGCACGCACGACAATTTAATTTGGAACAAGTTTTTTTACAAAAAACAATTTTCAAGAATATTTATTGAAAATTTTAAAAAACTAGACCTACGTGCCAAATTTCATCAAAATCGATTAATTAAATTCATTTTGAGAAAAATCAGCGATGCGCACGCACACAAATAGGCTTACATTCAAGAACAAACTACTTTTGGAAGCTGGAAAAGGACACGTGCAACAAAATTCATACGCTATTCATCATCCCATCGTCTGCATTAGCCCAAGTGTGCACAATAATCGGATGTTAAACACCAAAAAAAAAAAAAAAATCAAGTAGATTTTTCCATAATCACAAAAACGTTTATCGTATTTCGTTTAAAAGAAACGATTAAGAATTAAATTGCTGAAAGAAAACAAACTTACAAAGCCTGTTAAAGAGAAGAGACAGTAACACAAGTTAAGATAATGATACGAAATTATACAATTATTACAAACAAACAAGTGCATAAACATATTTGCCTAACGAACCTAACCTTAACGCAAAACATAAAGGCCTACACAGCGGTAATATTTAATTCTTCAATCTACCAATATATAACAGGCAACCCCACCATTAGTGAGGTGTTTTCCTTGCCGCGTCTGACTTTGGATAATTGAATTGTGCCGGGACCAAGGTTGGACACCTGCCTAGCGCGTAGGTAGAAATATATTCCTGTTAACATAGATAACTTTAAATAATCTGTATTTTAATAACTTAATGTGTCGCGGGATATATGGCCGCTGCAAGAAAGGCGTTTGTACAACATTATCTGTTCTGATATGTACTTTATGTATTCCATTTACGTACTTAGTGGACATTGTTGGCGAAAGTGCGTTGGGGGGGGGAGCAAATATTTTGTTTCTTTCGCAGTAAGTGGTGCGTGAACTTTGCCGAATCTCGATTGTTTTAATATTTCTCGTTCGATTATCGACTTGAGTTGAAGCGTTCGAAATATTCCGTTGTTCTGACCAGTAAAAGATAAATATTCCTAGTTACTTTTCAATAGGTAAAGAATGTTTTGTTTTGAATTGCATTTGTGCTTTATCTAAACCAACAACGAGCAGATAAACTACGCAGATAAGCGAGAACAATACGAAAGGTAAATACGAAAATTGTCTAATTACTAGTAATTCAAATACTGGTAGTCCTCGCAGTATATTATTATTAGCCTGGCCACCGTTCTGAGACAAGTTCAGTAGAGTCTCGATTAACCGGCAACCTTTTAACCATCAGTTTCTATTAACCGTCAGTTTTTATTAACCGACGGTTTCTTTTAAACCGTCAAAATCTATTAACCGTTAGTTTCTATTAACCGTCAGTTTTATTCAGTTTCTATTAAACGTAAGTTTCTATTAACCGTCAGTTTTTATTAACCGTCAGTTCCTTTTAACCCGTCAAAATCTATTAACCATCAGTTTCTACTAACCGTCAGTTTTTATTAACCGTCAGTTTCTTTTAACCCGTCAAAATCTATTAACCATCAATTTCTTTCTATTAACCGTAAGTTTCTTTTAACCCGTCAAAATCTATTAACCGTTAGTTTTATAAATTGTCTATTAACCGTCAATTTCTTTTAACCCGTCAAAATCTATTAACCGTTAGTGTCATACAGTTTCTATTAACCGTCAGTTTTTATTAACCGTCAGTTTCTTTTAATCCGTCAAAATTAATAAACCGTTATTTCTATTAACCGTCAGTTTTATACCGTTTCTATTAACCGTCAGTATTTATTAACCGTCAATTTCTTTTAACCCGTTAAAATCTATTAACCGTTAGTTTATATTAACCGTCAGTTTTATACAGTTTCTATTAACCGTCAGTTTTTGTTAACCGTCAGTTTCTTTTAACCCGTCAAAATCAATTAACCGTTAGTTTTATACAGTTTCTATTAACCGTCAGTTTTATACAGTTTTTATTTACCGTCAGTTTCTTTTAACCCGTCAAAAACTATTAACCGTCAGTTTCTATTAACTATCAGTTTTATACAGTTTCTATTAACCGTCTGTTTTATACAGTTTTTATTAACCGTCAGTTTCTTTTAACCCGTCAAAAACTATTAACCGTCAGTTTCTATTAACTATCAGTTTTATACAGTTTTTATTAACCGTCAGTTTCTATTAACTATCAGTTTTATACAGTTTTTATTAACCGTCAGTTTCTATTAACTATCAGTTTTATACCGTTTGTACTAACCGTCAGTATTTATTAACCGTCAGTTTCTTTTAACCCGTCAAAATCTATAACCGTTAGTTCCTATTAACCGTCAGTTTTATATTAACTGTCAGTCTCTACAAGTCAGTTCTATTAACCGTCAGGTTAATTCTGTTATGGCATTTTTTAAACAGTCTTCAGTAGTAATTAATTTGTAATAAACTATAAAAGTAACCATCTACACAATACAAAACACTGCAACTGGACACGACTTATTTACAGCACAGGCGACGGTAGCTGGAACTAATTGTCATAAGCAAACACTGATAGTCGAAAATTAATCGACCCTGTCATCTAGTGGGATGAGCTACAAACACTTCAAATAGTGTCAACAAATTATAAAAGATGTGAATGATTCTATTGGAATATAATCAATCTCACATCATTTCCGATAATACTATACAGCGTATAAGTCGGTCACGTAAGAGTCATGTGTGTATTTCTGTAAAAAGGGCAAACAGAGCTGAACTTAAAAAAAAACACCTACATCGTAGCAAAGTCGCTGGAACAACAGCAGTAAAAGGAGTTGGACGTGGCGTTTCATTCCTGACGTTAGGAGATGGCGTGAAAGGGCAGTAGGACAGCTCGACTTCTTCACGACCCAAGTTCTCACTGGACATGGAAAATTTAATGCTTACCTTGCTAAATACAAATTTAGAGAATCGCCAAGTTGTACATATTGTGGGGCTGAGGACACTGCACTACACACACCATCTTTGAATGTGCGTCCTTTGAGAGTCAACGGGAAGAGCTGAGATCAAGCTGGAAGGGTTTATTAACACCTGAGACACTGGTTGATACAATGATAAACTCTAAAGAGAACTGGCAGCGTGCAACGGGCTCTTTTTAAATATGTCCTAATAAAAAAAGAAAAGGATTCCAAGATGAGGGACAACCAACAATAGTAAAGTTGGAACGAACATGCTGAAGTAAGGAGAAACACCAGGCGTCCATCCAGATACAATAATATATATATATATATATATATATATATATATATATATATATATATATATATATACCGGACCCTGAATGGCGTCGAAGGGAAAAAAAATAATAAATAAAATAAAATTTGACTAGATTAGACTGGTTGTTTGGTTGAGCTCGTTTGTGTTAGATTAGATTGGTTGTTAGATTAGTTTTGGTTAGGTTACTTTAAATTAGATCGATTGTTAGGTTAGGTTAGGTTAGTTTATATTAAATTAGTTCGATTGTTAGGTTAGGTTAGGTTATATTAAATCAGATCGATTGCTAATATATGTCAGGTTATATTAAATTAGATCGATTGTTAGGTTAGGTTAGGCTAGCTTATATTAAATTAGATCGATTGTTAGGTTAGGTTAGGTTAGGTTATATTAAATTAGATCGTTTGTTAGGTTAGGTTAGGTTAGATTATATTAAATTAGATCGGCTGTTAGGTTAGATTAGGTTAATTTTGGTTACGTTAAGTAAGTTTAGGTTAGATTAGATTAAATTATATTAGTTGTTTGGTTAGGTTAGGTTAGTTTAGGTCAGATTAGGTTGGATTAGATTGATTTTTTTCGGCATAAACATCGTGGCTAACCGTTCTTCAATCGAAGAATTTTTCCCGCTACCATGTCGTCAGAACGATGTTTTTTTGCCTTTGCTGCCGCAGCAATACCATCAGATTTTTTCGGAAGATCTGTAAAGGTTTGTAAAACTCACACGACTAGAATATCCCCACGATCCTCTCCTGTAACGTGTTTCTCTCACTATCAAGGTTTGATACTTGGAAGGTCTTCTGCTTCCAAATTTAATTAATTCGAAGCCCCTTTTCTATCGCCTCCTCTTTTTTCAATATCCACTTTTGCATTTTAATTAATCAACATTTTAAATGACTTACAATGTAACGGGAAATGTGTATGATTGCTGTAAGCAAGGCGTTCGTACAACAGTATTGTGATTTGTAGTTTATGTGCTCCATTTATCTTCCAAGCTGACATTGTTAGATAGAGTGCGTTGGGTGTAAATATTTTGTTTTTTCACAATAAATGGGGCGTGAACATTCCACTCTAGTTTGTTTTAATAATACTCGGTAGATATGATCACCGTTAAATACGGATACAAACACAATATTTAATTTTTTTTCCTAGTATTGCTTGAATCGCTTATCTGTTTAAAAACTTCTTTTTGAGGATTATCGACGCTCTGTCATCAGTCCAACTAAATTTCTTAGACTAGGAGGAAACATGAATTTCTTATTTTGTTTTTTTAATTTTAAGGCGAAAAACACATTGAGGCTATTATCGCCTCCCTAAATGTAATGTGCGCTTTTAATGTCATCTACGGCTGTAAAACGACGCCCCTTTAAGGTTCTTTTTATTTTTGGAAATAGGAAAAAGTCACACGGAGCCATGTCTGGCGAATATGGAGGCTGGAGCATCGTTACAGTGCTGTTTTGGCCAAAAATTCACGAACAAGCAATGAAGTGTGAGCTGGTGCATTGTAAATGTAGTCGTAAATGTAGTGTTGTCGTGTAAGAGTGTTAGACTCGGGTACCGCGAGGGACGTCTAAATCCTCTCAATAGGTGAAGTTAGTCTGGACCCCTGCGGAATTATTTGGTTGTAATTCAAATGTATTATCAAAATTTTAGTGAAATCTGATTAACCACTTTTGTGAAATTAGGCCGAATTTCCGGTTTTCGTTAACTATCGCGCAAGATTTTTCGAAAAATAGTCGAATATGAAGAAGTTTATGTTTGGTTTTTGCGCCATTTATTTGATAGAATCTACAATGAATGTTATTACAACAACAAAGACATCTGTAATTTTATTTACAATAATTTTACTCTCTTACAGTTCGAAGAGAAGTGAAACATCTCGGAGATTTTTGGTGAAGAAATATGTTTTCACGGTCCTTAAGTCGAAAAAATATATTTTACACGAATATTTCTCCGTCTATAAGTACGAGGTGTGTTCCGAAAGTAAAGAAAATTTTAATTGTTTGAACAAAATATTTATTTATTCTTCTACTCAGAGATTCCGGACAGTATAGCCCAGCGCTCTGATTGGTCGAGCGATGCTGTTACCAGCGCTCAGCGCTCTGATTGGTCGAGCGATGCTGTTACCAGCGCTCTGATTGGTCGCGATGGCGTAGGGTGTGACGTAGGGTGTAACGTAGGGTGTAACGTGTGTGGTGACATCACGGTACTCGCTCGGTCCATCGTTGCTGACGTCGTGCGTACCCGCCGCCATCGTGTTACGTACCCGGGGCCTGTGGATAGTGTGTTATATAAACATATAAAGTATTTTATTCTATGGCCGCCGCCGCCATCGTGTTACGTACCCGACCCGCCGGTGAATATTAATTAATCGAAAAAAGTTGCGCGTTTCTGGCAAGGCTCGAACCGGGGACGTTGCGCGTGTGAGGCGCACGCTGTAACCACTGTACCACGGGAGCGTCTTGGGAAATTAGAGCGATTCGACATATATGAAACGTAACGATTTTGCCCGATCGAATCGTCATCGTGGTACGTGCCTAGCCAGCCCTGAGACGGTGGATAGTGCATTATATAAACATATAAAGTACTTCATTCTATGGCTGCCGCCGCCCATTACGTGCCCGGGGCCTGTGGATAGCGCGTTATATAAACATATAAATAATGTCAATCTATGACCTCTCTCTAGTCACCGCCGCCATCGTGTTACGTGCCCTGGGCCTGTGGATAGTGCGTTATATAAACATATAAAGAATGTCAATCTATGACTCTCTCTCTAGTCACCGCCGCCATCGTGTTACGTGCCCCGGGCCTGTGGATGGTGTGTTATATAAACATATAAAGTAAGTCTCTCTCTTTCTAACCTCATCCGCCATCGTGTTACGTGCCTAGCCAGCCCTGAGACGGTGGATAGTGCGTTATATAAACATATAAAGTACTTCAATCTATGCCGCCGCCGCCGCCGCCGCCATCGTGTTACGTGCCTAGCCCGCCCTGAGACGGTGGATAGTGCGTTATATAAACATATAAAGAATGTCAATCTATGATCTATGACCGCCGTCGTCGTGTTACGTGCCCCGGACCTGTGGATGGTGTGTTATATAAACATATAAAGTACTTCAATCTATGGCCACCGCCATCGTGTTACGTGCCTAGCCAGCCCTGAGACGGTGGATAGTGCGTTATATAAACATATAAAGTACTTCAATCTATGGCCGCCGCCGCCGCCGCCGCCATCGTGTTACGTGCCCCTGGCCTGTGGATAGTGCGTTATATAAACATATAAAGAATGTCAATCTATGACCGCCGTCGTCGTGTTACGTGCCCCGGACCTGTGGATGGTGTGTTATATAAACATATAAAGTACTTCAATCTATGGCCACCGCCATCGTGTTACGTGCCTAGCCCGCCCTGAGACGGTGGATAGTGCGTTATATAAACATATAAAGAATGTCAATCTATGACCGCCGTCGTCGTGTTACGTGCCCCGGACCTGTGGATGGTGTGTTATATAAACATATAAAGTACTTCAATCTATGGCCGCCGCCATCGTGTTACATGCCTAGCCCGCCCTGAGACGGTGGATAGTGCGTTATATAAACATATAAAGAATGTCAATCTATGACCGCCGTCGTCGTGTTACGTGCCCCGGACCTGTGGATGGTGTGTTATATAAACATATAAAGTAAGTCTCTCTCTCTCTCTCTAACCTCATCCGCCATCGTGTTACGTGCCCCAGGGCCTGTGGATAGTGCGTCATACTCCGTTCTATGGCCGACGCCATCGTGTTACGTGCCTAGCCCGCCCTGAGACGGTGGATAGTGCGTTATATAAACATATATATAAAGTACTGCATTCTATGGCCGCCGTCGTCGTCGTCGTCGTGTTACGTGCACCAGGGTCAGTGGATAGCGCGTTATATAAACATATAAAGTAAGTCTATCTATGGCCACCTCTCTCTCTCTCTCTCTCTCTCTCGTGGATGGTGTATGATATATGTAATTTTGGTAGTGCCCAGCCCACTGTCCGTTGTTCGGACCACTGCATACACTCTTTGACTACGATGCGGCTATATGTGTTTGAACAGTTGACATATCGTTCTCAATTATTCAAACAAATAAAGCAACGTGAAGGGATAAGTAAGAAAAGAATAATATTAAATTTTTTAAATAAAAAATATTTTTAATCAAAGCGACCTAGGTGGTCCTCTCTCCACTCACTTAGAAGTTGTTCACTCGTCGGCTCCGGTTCACTGTCTGAGTCCTCCCCTGAAGAAAGGGGATCCCAAAATTCTAAATGGTGTTCTACGTAATCCCCATAATAGTCAAAGTCATCCTGTAAAATAAAAAAACAATCGATGTAAGTAACTGAGCGTGTGTACTCATCTTTCAGGGGAAATAATTTGTGGTAAAAGTACTCTCGTTGTACAGTTGACACAACGTTCACAACGTTCACAAAATTATTCAAACAAACAAACAAACTGGACAAAGAGGCTATTGTTCGTATAATCTTCGTCAGTAATGTTCACCTATTTACAATAATACAAAAACAACAGGGTGTCGGTATGTATTACGTATATAAAATGTGCAAGATATATTTAACTGTAAACTTTCTAAACAATGTTGTATCTATAACGGTATTTTATGCAGTGCAATGGTGTCAGTAATAAGTGTAAAACAAAAGCAAAAATAAAAAATGTTCGCTTATTTACATCATACAAAAAATATAGTATAACATGTAGTATAACGGCGTGAAATAATAATTATTAGTGAAGTTACGTATATAAAATGTGCAAGATATATTTAACTGTAAACTTTCTAAACAATTTTGTGTCTGTAAAAGTAGGTTAAACAGTGTAATGGTGTTGGTAATAATTGTAAAACAAAAAAAAAAAAAAAATGCTCGCTTATTTACATCATACAAAAATATAGTATAATAACATGTAGTATAACGATATTAAATATGTATTAGTAAAGTTAAGTATATACAATGTGCAAGATATATTTAACTCGACAATAATCCTCTGCTACAAAGCGTAGGACAATACATCTTTGCGTAGTTTGTTTTTACAGGTGAAATAACGGACACAACTGTTCAAACAAACCACTTAAAAAGGTAATGTTCATCTTCTTTCAAAATCAACATGATATTTGTTCATCTTCTTTCAAAATCAACATGATATTTTGCCTACTTCTACAATATTATTATTAGATTGTGAATGATCTAATAATCGTGATGACAAAGCTACACATGTAGTATAACGGTATTAAATATGTATTAGTGAAGTTAAGTATATACAATGTGCAAGATATATTTAACTGTAAACTTTCTAAACAATGTTGTATCTATAACGGTATTTTATGCAGTGCAATGGTGTCAGTAATAATTGTAAAACAAAAGCAAAAATAAAAAAATGTTCGCTTATTTACATCATACAAAAAATATAGTATAACATGTAGTATAACGATAGTAAATATGTATTAGTAAAGTTAAGTATATACAATAATCCTCTGCTACAAAGCGTAGGACAATACATCTTTGCGTAGTTTGTTTTTACAGGTGAAATAACGGACACAACTGTTCAAACAAACCACATAAAAAGGTAATGTTCATCTTCTTTCAAAATCAACATGATATTTTACCTACTTCTACAATATTATTATTAGATTGTGAATGATTCAATAATCGTGATGACAAAGCTACACATGTAGTATAACGGTATTAAATATGTATTAGTGAAGTTAAGTATATACAATGTGCAAGATATATTTAACTCGACAATAATCCTCTGCTACAAAGCGTAGGACAATACATCTTTGCGTAGTTTGTTTTTACAGGTGAAATAACGGACACAACTGTTCAAACAAACTATGTAAAGAGGGTATTGTTCATCTTCTTTCAAAATCAACATGACAGTTTACCTACTTCTACAATATTATTATTAGATTGTGAATGATTCAATAATCGTGATGACAAAGCTACACATGTAGTATAACGGTATTAAATATGTATTAGTGAAGTTAAGTATATACAATGTGCAAGATATATTTAACTCGACAATAATCCTCTGCTACAAAGCGTAGGACAATACATCTTTGCGTAGTTTGTTTTTACAGGTGAAATAACGGACACAACTGTTCAAACAAACTATGTAAAGAGGGTATTGTTCATCTTCTTTCAAAATCAACATGACAGTTTACCTACTTCTACAATATTATTATTAGATTGTGAATGATTCAATAATCGTGATGACAAAGCTACACATGTAGTATAACGGTATTAAATATGTATTAGTGAAGTTAAGTATATACAATGTGCAGGATATATTTAACTCGATAATAATCCTCTGCTACAAAGCGTAGGACAATACATTTTTGCGTAGTTTGTTTTTACAGGTGAAATAACGGACACAACTGTTCAAACAAACCATGTAAAGAGGGTATTGTTCATCTTCTTTCAAAATCAACATGACAGTTTACCTACTTCTACAATATTAGTATTAGATTGTGAATGATCTAATAATCGTGATGACAAAGCTACACATGTAGTATAACGGTATTAAGTATGTATTAGTGGAGTTAAGTATATACAATGTGCAAGATATATTTAACTCGACAATAATCCTCTGCTACAAAGCGCAGGACAATACATCTTTGCGTAGTTTGTTTTTACAGGTGAAATAACGGACACAACTGTTCAAACAAACCACATAAAGAGGGTATTGTTCATCTTATTTCAAAATCAACATGACATTTTACCTACTGCTACACATAAACAGTCCACATTGTACAAGTAAGATAGATGATATCGAAAATAGTTTTCAACCGTACATTCGAATAAATCTATTTGCAAAGTGATTTATGTGTAAATAAAAGAAAGTATACCTACTATTTCTGAGAATAGCTTTACCATCTCGGAGCCGTCAAACACGTCCACAATGTCGCACATATTCAGATGGATTTCAACAAGACACTAAGAATCGCTAGAGACATTAATTCGAGTATATATAGGGAAAACAGAACACGCAGCGCTTATACACAATGTATCCAGCCTTAACGTTAAAGTGAGTGACCTTGCCCGTAATACGAAGCCTGAATGTGCGGTTAACATATGGTGAATCGTGATATTGCTTCAACGCTGGAGTGATGCAAATGCACCAGCCTAGTAGGTTTTACATTTGACACGTGCAGTTTATAAAGTGAAGGTCAACCAACGCTACCGTGGCATGATGAAATAAACAATTGTGTTATAAATTACGGGCGTAACAAGGGCGTCAAACCCATTTGCCTTTTGCGCTAGACACTGGAATCATTACTGTTCGTAAGTTGTATTCTACTCTGTCTGTTGTTATCTCTCTCTCAATGCTTGTGTGTATGTTTTAATTAACTGAAATAATTATAAGTTTTGTAAAAGAATAATATTTATATAATAGCTAATAGCATTACATACTAAACATTGCCGTCTTCATAAAAGAATAACATTTTAATAATAAACACTATCTTTGTACTTTAAAATAATTTTCTAAATAATAATTTTATTATGTATGTAATAAACACTATTTCTGACATAAAATAATAATAACGTTTATGCAAGATCTTTACTAAATATAATTTTTTTTCACAAACATGTTTAATTGAGGCCATCCAAATGTAGGTGTGAATGTAAAGTGTTAAAGTCTTGAAAGTGTAAGTGTGTGTTAGGGTACCCCGAGGGACGTCTAAGTCCTCTCAACAGGTGCAGTTAGTCTACACACACATGTAGGGGGCTAAGGTAGTAAAACAATGAAAAGCATAATACAGGTAACATAGCTATTTACTGTGATCTTTCAATGAATATGAAAGCATGCAATCAAATCAATAAATAACAACCGGTTTGTAGTCCAAATGTATGTTTAACACTTTTTCCTAAGAAACAATGGCATAAAACCTGAAAGACGTATGTGTAAGGTTATCCTCACTCACTCACTTCTGTTTCAAGACGGCTGGCTCTGATTCAAAGTAGAGAGTATACTGGCTGCACGGCAAAACCTAACGTAATTATGATCACCTCCTATTATAAATCTTTTTAATTATATCGAATACCAATATACCGCACACCAGACCTATTAAGCACAAACATGTTTAATTGAGGCCATCCAAATGTAGGTGTGAGTGTAAAGTGTTAAAGTCTTGTAAGTGTGTGTGTGTGTGTGTGTGTGTGTGTGTGTGTGTGTGTGTGTTAGGGTACCCCGAGGGACGTCTAAGTCCTCCCAACAGGCGCAGTTAGTCTACACACACATGTAGGGAGCTAAGAGAGTAAAACAATGAAAAGCATAATGCAGGTAACATAGCTAATTACTGTGATATTTCATTTCAATGAATATGAAAGCATGCAATCAAATCAATAAATAACAACCGGCTTGTAGTCCAAATGTATGTTTAACACTTTTTCCTAAGAAACAATGGCATAAAACCTGAAAGACGTATGTGTAAGGTTATCCTCACTCACTCACTTCTGTTTCAAGACGGCTGGCTCTGATTCAAAGTAGAGAGTATACTGGCTGCACGGCAAAACCTAACGTAATTTTGATCACCTCCTATTATAAATCTTTTTAATTATATCGAATACCAATATACCGCACACCAGACCTATTAAGCACAAACATGTTTAATTGAGGCCATCCAAATGTAGGTGTGAGTGTAAAGTGTTAAAGTCTTGTAAGTGTGTGTGTGTGTGTGTGTATGTGTGTGTGTGTGTGTGTGTTAGGGTACCCCGAGGGACGTCTAAGTCCTCCCAACAGGTGCAGTTAGTCTACACACACATGTAGGGGGCTAAGATAGTAAAACGGTGAAAAGCATAATGCAGGTAACATAGCTAATTACTGTGATATTTCATTTCAATGAATATGAAAGCATGCAATCAAATCAATAAATAACAACCGGCTTGTAGTCCAAATGTATGTTTAACACTTTTTCCTAAGAAACCTTTTACAAAGCATGAAAGACGTGTGAGTAAGGTTATCCTCACTCACTCACTTCTGTTTCAAGACGGCTGGCTCTGATTCAAAGTTGAGAGTATACTGGCTGCACGGCAAAACCTAACGTAATTTTGATCACCTCTTATTATAAATAGTTTTAATTATATCGAATACCATTATACCGCACACCAGACCTATTAAGCACAAACATGTTTAATTGAGGCCATCCAAATGTAGGTGTGAGTGTAAAGTGTTAAAGTATTGTAAGTGTAAGTGTGTGTGTTATGGTACCCCGAGGGACGTCTAAGTCCTCCCAACAGGCGCAGTTAGTCTACACACACATGTAGGGGGCTAAGATAGTAAAACGGTGAAAAGCATAATGCAGGTAACATAGCTAATTACTGTGATATTTCATTTCAATGAATATGAAAGCATGCAATCAAATCAATAAATAACAACCATCTTGTAGTCCAAATGTTTGTTTAACACTTTTTCCTAAGAAACCTTGTACAAAGCCTGAAAGACGTATGTGTAAGGTTATCCTCACTCACTCACTTCTGTTTCAAGACACATATTAATTATAGCGAATACAATTATACCGCACACCAGACCTATTAAACACAAACATGTTTAATTGAGGCCATCCAAATGTAGGTGTGAGTGTAAAGTGTTAAAGTCTTGTAAGTGTAAGTGTGTGTGTTATGGTACCCCGAGGGACGTCTAAGTCCTCCCAACAGGCGCAGTTAGTCTACACACACATGTAGGGGGCTAAGAGAGTAAAACAATGAAAAGCATAATGCAGGTAACATAACTAATTACTGTGATATTTCATTTCAATGAATATGAAAGCATGCAATCAAATCAATAAATAACAACCATCTTGTAGTCCAAATGTTTGTTTAACACTTTTTCCTAAGAAACCTTGTACAAAGCATGAAAGACGTGTGAGTAAGGTTATCCTCACTCACTCACTTCTGTTTCAAGACACATATTAATTATAGCGAATACAATTATACCGCACACCAGACCTATTAAGCACAAACATGTTTAATTGAGGCCATCCAAATGTAGGTGTGAGTGTAAAGTGTTAAAGTCTTGTAAGTGTAAGTGTGTGTGTGTGTTATGGTACCCCGAGGGACGTCTAAGTCCTCTCAATAGGTGCAGTTAGTCTACACACACATGTAGGGGACTAAGATAGTAAAACAATGAAAAGCATAATGCAGGTAACATAGCTAATTACTGTGATATTTCATTTCAATGAATATGAAAGCATGCAATCAAATCAATAAATAACAACCGGCTTGTAGTCCAAATGTATGTTTAACACTTTTTCCTAAGAAACCTTGTACAAAGCTTGAAAGACGTATGTGTAAGGTTATCCTCACTCACTCACCTCTGTTTCAAGACACATATTAATTATAGCGAATACAATTATACCGCACACCAGACCTATTAAGCACAAACATGTTTAATTGTGGCCATCCAAATGTAGGTGTAGGTGTAAAGTGTGTTTGTGTGTGTGTTAGGGTACCCCGAGGGATGTCTAAGTCCTCTCAACAGGTGCAGTTAGTCTACACACACACATACAAGTAGGGGGCTAAGATAGTAAAACAATGAAAAGCATAATGCAGGTAACATAGCTAATTACTGTGATATTTCATTTCAATGAATATGAAAGCATGCAATCAAATCAATAAATAACAACCGGCTTGTAGTCCAAATGTATGTTTAACACTTTTTCCTAAGAAACCTTGTACAAAGCCTGAAAGACGTATGTGTAAGGTTATCCTCACTCACTCACTTCTGTTTCAAGACGGCTGGCTCTGATTCAAAGTTGAGAGTATACTGGCTGCACGGCAAAACCTAACGTAATTTTGATCACCTCTTATTATAAATCTTTTTAATTATATCGAATACCATTATACCGAACACCAGACCTATTAAGCACAAACATGTTTAATTGAGGCCATCCAAATGTAGATGTGAGTGTAAAGTGTTAAAGTCTTGTAAGTGTAAGTTTGTGTGTGTTAGGGTACCCTCGAGGGACGTCTAAGTCCTCTCAACAGGTGCAGTTAGTCTACACACACATACAAGTAGGGGGGCTAAGATGGTAAAACAATGAAAAGCCCCGTGTTTCTGGCAAGGCTCGAACCGGGGACGTTGCGCGTGTGAGGCGCACGCTATGACCACTGTACCACGCGGGAGAGTCTTGGGAAATTAGTGCGATTCGAGATATATGAAACGTAACGATTTTGCCCGATCGCCATCGTGGTACGTGTCTAACCCGCCCTGAGACGGTGGATAGTACGTTATATAAACGTATAAAGTACTTCATTCTACGGCCGTCGCCATCCGTGCCCCGGGCCTGTGGATAGTGCGTCATACTCCGTTCAATGGCCGCCGCCATCGTGTTACGTGCCCCGGGCCTGTGGATGGCGCGTTATATAAACATATAAAGAACGTCAATCTATGACCTCTCTCTAGCCACCGCCGCTATCGTGTTACGTGCCCCTGGGTCTGCGGATAGTGCGTTATATAAACATATAAAGTAAGTTTATCTATGGCCGCCGCCATCCGTGCCCCGGGCCTGCGGATAGCGCGTTATATAAACGTATAAAGTACTTGGCCGCCGTCATCGTGTTACGTGCCCCGGGCCTGTGGATGGTGTGTTATATAAACATATAAAGTAAGTCTATCTATGACCACCTCTCTCTCTCTCTCTCTCTCTCTCGTCTTACGTGAAAAATAAGGAAAAAGAAAATTGTATTTGTTTTATTGTAAACACCGTTTGCTTGCAAAACAAACAAAAAGACACTAAAATACATGACATATAGTTGCATTATGGTAAAAATGGAAAAAGACTTACAAATCGGTTACATGGTACAAATAAAAAAAATAATGAACAGAGAGAGAGAGAGAGAGAGAGAGATGGACAGACGGAGAGAAACCTTTGCAATGATTGAAATAAAGCAGGGCAAGATACACAAGGGTCTGGTACTTACCACAATGACAAAAATGCCTGGGAAGAGTACATAACGGTGCGGCCTTTGCAATGATGGAACCAAAACAGGGTAGGGTACAAGAAGACGACGGGGTGGGTACGTACCCCTTGTACAAACACAGAGGACAATCATGAATATGTTTATGAGGGCCCTGAAAAGGGCCATTTGTACGCTGCTCCTCGGATTCAAGGAGCAGAAGGAGGTGGAGGAGGGGGAGGTGTATTAAGGGTCATGTCGGGGATAGTGATTGTAATAGGGAGTCCAGCATGTCAGTGTCCATGATGTCTAGGGTCGGGGTTATGTCAAAGTCATGGTCAGTCTGCGGGGGCTGTGGTGGTGGTGGTGGCGGTGGTGGTGGTGGGGGGCTGTGTTGGTGGACGAGGGCGAGGACGACGACGACGACGACGGTTGGCCATTTTTGGTTGCCATAACCGTTGGAGGTCGTGCTGATGTACTTGCACGCCGTCTACCATCTCGATTTCGATTTTATATCCGAAATCGGCCTTTATTGTTTCAACATCCTCCAAACGTCGGATGCTCTGGAATTTTTCTTCTATAGCTCTCGTAAACGCTTGTATAATACCAGCCTTGTACTGTTTAAGAGCTTCTTTCCTTCTCCACGACATGGCTGCAACTGGCGTATTGTAGGCCTACGTCTACTTGTTGACCGTAATGTGCATATTGCTACCCGCCTATGTGCCAAAACGTACATGAGGACAGACAAACAGATGGACGGCCATTAATATTGATACTGTACTGACATTTGTGACGCATTGTTATGTTTCCTAACTGTATGACATTACGTTGTGCGCGAAAACTGTTTTTTTTTATCTGTTCATTATTTTTTTTATTTGTACCATGTAACCGATTTGTAAGTCTTTTTCCATTTTTACCATAATGCAACTATATGTCATGTATTTTAGTGTCTTTTTGTTTGTTTTGCAAGCAAACGGTGTTTACAATAAAACAAATACAATTTTCTTTTTCCTTATTTTTCACGTAAGACGAGAGAGAGAGAGAGAGAGAGGTGGTCATAGATAGACTTACTTTATATGTTTATATAACACACCATCCACAGGCCCGGGGCACGTAACACGATGACGGCGGCCAAGTACTTTATACGTTTATATAACGCGCTATCCGCAGGCCCGGGGCACGGATGGCGGCGGCCATAGATAAACTTACTTTATATGTTTATATAACGCACTATCCGCAGACCCAGGGGCACGTAACACGATAGCGGCGGTGGCTAGAGAGAGGTCATAGATTGACGTTCTTTATATGTTTATATAACGCGCCATCCACAGGCCCGGGGCACGTAACACGATGGCGGCGGCCATTGAACGGAGTATGACGCACTATCCACAGGCCCGGGGCACGGATGGCGACGGCCGTAGAATGAAGTACTTTATACGTTTATATAACGTACTATCCACCGTCTCAGGGCGGGTTAGACACGTACCACGATGGCGATCGGGCAAAATCGTTACGTTTCATATATCTCGAATCGCACTAATTTCCCAAGACTCTCCCGCGTGGTACAGTGGTCATAGCGTGCGCCTCACACGCGCAACGTCCCCGGTTCGAGCCTTGCCAGAAACACGGGGCTTTTCATTGTTTTACCATCTTAGCCCCCCTACTTGTATGTGTGTGTAGACTAACTGCACCTGTTGAGAGGACTTAGACGTCCCTCGAGGGTACCCTAACACACACAAACTTACACTTACAAGACTTTAACACTTTACACTCACATCTACATTTGGATGGCCTCAATTAAACATGTTTGTGCTTAATAGGTCTGGTGTTCGGTATAATGGTATTCGATATAATTAAAAAGATTTATAATAAGAGGTGATCAAAATTACGTTAGGTTTTGCCGTGCAGCCAGTATACTCTCAACTTTGAATCAGAGCCAGCCGTCTTGAAACAGAAGTGAGTGAGTGAGGATAACCTTACACATACGTCTTTCAGGCTTTGTACAAGGTTTCTTAGGAAAAAGTGTTAAACATACATTTGGACTACAAGCCGGTTGTTATTTATTGATTTGATTGCATGCTTTCATATTCATTGAAATGAAATATCACAGTAATTAGCTATGTTACCTGCATTATGCTTTTCATTGTTTTACTATCTTAGCCCCCTACTTGTATGTGTGTGTGTAGACTAACTGCACCTGTTGAGAGGACTTAGACATCCCTCGGGGTACCCTAACACACACACAAACACACTTTACACCTACACCTACATTTGGATGGCCACAATTAAACATGTTTGTGCTTAATAGGTCTGGTGTGCGGTATAATTGTATTCGCTATAATTAATATGTGTCTTGAAACAGAGGTGAGTGAGTGAGGATAACCTTACACATACGTCTTTCAAGCTTTGTACAAGGTTTCTTAGGAAAAAGTGTTAAACATACATTTGGACTACAAGCCGGTTGTTATTTATTGATTTGATTGCATGCTTTCATATTCATTGAAATGAAATATCACAGTAATTAGCTATGTTACCTGCATTATGCTTTTCATTGTTTTACTATCTTAGTCCCCTACATGTGTGTGTAGACTAACTGCACCTATTGAGAGGACTTAGACGTCCCTCGGGGTACCATAACACACACACACACTTACACTTACAAGACTTTAACACTTTACACTCACACCTACATTTGGATGGCCTCAATTAAACATGTTTGTGCTTAATAGGTCTGGTGTGCGGTATAATTGTATTCGCTATAATTAATATGTGTCTTGAAACAGAAGTGAGTGAGTGAGGATAACCTTACTCACACGTCTTTCATGCTTTGTACAAGGTTTCTTAGGAAAAAGTGTTAAACAAACATTTGGACTACAAGATGGTTGTTATTTATTGATTTGATTGCATGCTTTCATATTCATTGAAATGAAATATCACAGTAATTAGTTATGTTACCTGCATTATGCTTTTCATTGTTTTACTCTCTTAGCCCCCTACATGTGTGTGTAGACTAACTGCGCCTGTTGGGAGGACTTAGACGTCCCTCGGGGTACCATAACACACACACTTACACTTACAAGACTTTAACACTTTACACTCACACCTACATTTGGATGGCCTCAATTAAACATGTTTGTGTTTAATAGGTCTGGTGTGCGGTATAATTGTATTCGCTATAATTAATATGTGTCTTGAAACAGAAGTGAGTGAGTGAGGATAACCTTACACATACGTCTTTCAGGCTTTGTACAAGGTTTCTTAGGAAAAAGTGTTAAACAAACATTTGGACTACAAGATGGTTGTTATTTATTGATTTGATTGCATGCTTTCATATTCATTGAAATGAAATATCACAGTAATTAGCTATGTTACCTGCATTATGCTTTTCACCGTTTTACTATCTTAGCCCCTCTACATGTGTGTGTAGACTAACTGCGCCTGTTGGGAGGACTTAGACGTCCCTCGGGGTACCATAACACACACACTTACACTTACAATACTTTAACACTTTACACTCACACCTACATTTGGATGGCCTCAATTAAACATGTTTGTGCTTAATAGGTCTGGTGTGCGGTATAATGGTATTCGATATAATTAAAACTATTTATAATAAGAGGTGATCAAAATTACGTTAGGTTTTGCCGTGCAGCCAGTATACTCTCAACTTTGAATCAGAGCCAGCCGTCTTGAAACAGAAGTGAGTGAGTGAGGATAACCTTACTCACACGTCTTTCATGCTTTGTAAAAGGTTTCTTAGGAAAAAGTGTTAAACATACATTTGGACTACAAGCCGGTTGTTATTTATTGATTTGATTGCATGCTTTCATATTCATTGAAATGAAATATCACAGTAATTAGCTATGTTACCTGCATTATGCTTTTCACCGTTTTACTATCTTAGCCCCCTACATGTGTGTGTAGACTAACTGCACCTGTTGGGAGGACTTAGACGTCCCTCGGGGTACCCTAACACACACACACACACACACACACACACACACACACACACACACACACACTTACAAGACTTTAACACTTTACACTCACACCTACATTTGGATGGCCTCAATTAAACATGTTTGTGCTTAATAGGTCTGGTGTGCGGTATATTGGTATTCGATATAATTAAAAAGATTTATAATAGGAGGTGATCAAAATTACGTTAGGTTTTGCCGTGCAGCCAGTATACTCTCTACTTTGAATCAGAGCCAGCCGTCTTGAAACAGAAGTGAGTGAGTGAGGATAACCTTACACATACGTCTTTCAGGTTTTATGCCATTGTTTCTTAGGAAAAAGTGTTAAACATACATTTGGACTACAAGCCGGTTGTTATTTATTGATTTGATTGCATGCTTTCATATTCATTGAAATGAAATATCACAGTAATTAGCTATGTTACCTGCATTATGCTTTTCATTGTTTTACTCTCTTAGCTCCCTACATGTGTGTGTAGACTAACTGCGCCTGTTGGGAGGACTTAGACGTCCCTCGGGGTACCCTAACACACACACACACACACATACACACACACACACACACACACTTACAAGACTTTAACACTTTACACTCACACCTACATTTGGATGGCCTCAATTAAACATGTTTGTGCTTAATAGGTCTGGTGTGCGGTATATTGGTATTCGATATAATTAAAAAGATTTATAATAGGAGGTGATCATAATTACGTTAGGTTTTGCCGTGCAGCCAGTATACTCTCTACTTTGAATCAGAGCCAGCCGTCTTGAAACAGAAGTGAGTGAGTGAGGATAACCTTACACATACGTCTTTCAGGTTTTATGCCATTGTTTCTTAGGAAAAAGTGTTAAACATACATTTGGACTACAAACCGGTTGTTATTTATTGATTTGATTGCATGCTTTCATATTCATTGAAAGATCACAGTAAATAGCTATGTTACCTGTATTATGCTTTTCATTGTTTTACTACCTTAGCCCCCTACATGTGTGTGTAGACTAACTGCACCTGTTGAGAGGACTTAGACGTCCCTCGGGGTACCCTAACACACACTTACACTTTCAAGACTTTAACACTTTACATTCACACCTACATTTGGATGGCCTCAATTAAACATGTTTGTGAAAAAAAATTATATTTAGTAAAGATCTTGCATAAACGTTATTATTATTTTATGTCAGAAATAGTGTTTATTACATACATAATAAAATTATTATTTAGAAAATTATTTTAAAGTACAAAGATAGTGTTTATTATTAAAATGTTATTCTTTTATGAAGACGGCAATGTTTAGTATGTAATGCTATTAGCTATTATATAAATATTATTCTTTTACAAAACTTATAATTATTTCAGTTAATTAAAACATACACACAAGCATTGAGAGAGAGAGATAACAACAGACAGAGTAGAATACAACTTACGAACAGTAATGATTCCAGTGTCTAGCGCAAAAGGCAAATGGGTTTGACGCCCTTGTTACGCCCGTAATTTATAACACAATTGTTTATTTCATCATGCCACGGTAGCGTTGGTTGACCTTCACTTTATAAACTGCACGTGTCAAATGTAAAACCTACTAGGCTGGTGCATTTGCATCACTCCAGCGTTGAAGCAATATCACGATTCACCATATGTTAACCGCACATTCAGGCTTCGTATTACGGGCAAGGTCACTCACTTTAACGTTAAGGCTGGATACATTGTGTATAAGCGCTGCGTGTTCTGTTTTCCCTATATATACTCGAATTAATGTCTCTAGCGATTCTTAGTGTCTTGTTGAAATCCATCTGAATATGTGCGACATTGTGGACGTGTTTGACGGCTCCGAGATGGTAAAGCTATTCTCAGAAATAGTAGGTATACTTTCTTTTATTTACACATAAATCACTTTGCAAATAGATTTATTCGAATGTACGGTTGAAAACTATTTTCGATATCATCTATCTTACTTGTACAATGTGGACTGTTTATGTGTAGCAGTAGGTAAAATGTCATGTTGATTTTGAAATAAGATGAACAATACCCTCTTTATGTGGTTTGTTTGAACAGTTGTGTCCGTTATTTCACCTGTAAAAACAAACTACGCAAAGATGTATTGTCCTGCGCTTTGTAGCAGAGGATTATTGTCGAGTTAAATATATCTTGCACATTGTATATACTTAACTCCACTAATACATACTTAATACCGTTATACTACATGTGTAGCTTTGTCATCACGATTATTAGATCATTCACAATCTAATACTAATATTGTAGAAGTAGGTAAACTGTCATGTTGATTTTGAAAGAAGATGAACAATACCCTCTTTACATGGTTTGTTTGAACAGTTGTGTCCGTTATTTCACCTGTAAAAACAAACTACGCAAAAATGTATTGTCCTACGCTTTGTAGCAGAGGATTATTATCGAGTTAAATATATCCTGCACATTGTATATACTTAACTTCACTAATACATATTTAATACCGTTATACTACATGTGTAGCTTTGTCATCACGATTATTGAATCATTCACAATCTAATAATAATATTGTAGAAGTAGGTAAACTGTCATGTTGATTTTGAAAGAAGATGAACAATACCCTCTTTACATAGTTTGTTTGAACAGTTGTGTCCGTTATTTCACCTGTAAAAACAAACTACGCAAAGATGTATTGTCCTACGCTTTGTAGCAGAGGATTATTGTCGAGTTAAATATATCTTGCACATTGTATATACTTAACTTCACTAATACATATTTAATACCGTTATACTACATGTGTAGCTTTGTCATCACGATTATTGAATCATTCACAATCTAATAATAATATTGTAGAAGTAGGTAAACTGTCATGTTGATTTTGAAAGAAGATGAACAATACCCTCTTTACATAGTTTGTTTGAACAGTTGTGTCCGTTATTTCACCTGTAAAAACAAACTACGCAAAGATGTATTGTCCTACGCTTTGTAGCAGAGGATTATTGTCGAGTTAAATATATCTTGCACATTGTATATACTTAACTTCACTAATACATATTTAATACCGTTATACTACATGTGTAGCTTTGTCATCACGATTATTGAATCATTCACAATCTAATAATAATATTGTAGAAGTAGGTAAAATATCATGTTGATTTTGAAAGAAGATGAACATTACCTTTTTATGTGGTTTGTTTGAACAGTTGTGTCCGTTATTTCACCTGTAAAACAAACTACGCAAAGATGTATTGTCCTACGCTTTGTAGCAGAGGATTATTGTATATACTTAACTTTACTAATACATATTTACTATCGTTATACTACATGTTATACTATATTTTTTGTATGATGTAAATAAGCGAACATTTTTTTATTTTTGCTTTTGTTTTACAATTATTACTGACACCATTGCACTGCATAAAATACCGTTATAGATACAACATTGTTTAGAAAGTTTACAGTTAAATATATCTTGCACATTGTATATACTTAACTTCACTAATACATATTTAATACCGTTATACTACATGTGTAGCTTTGTCATCACGATTATTAGATCATTCACAATCTAATAATAATATTGTAGAAGTAGGCAAAATATCATGTTGATTTTGAAAGAAGATGAACAAATATCATGTTGATTTTGAAAGAAGATGAACATTACCTTTTTAAGTGGTTTGTTTGAACAGTTGTGTCCGTTATTTCACCTGTAAAAACAAACTACGCAAAGATGTATTGTCCTACGCTTTGTAGCAGAGGATTATTGTCGAGTTAAATATATCTTGCACATTGTATATACTTAACTTTACTAATACATATTTAATATCGTTATACTACATGTTATTATACTATATTTTTGTATGATGTAAATAAGCGAGCATTTTTTTTTTTTTTGCTTTTGTTTTACAATTATTACCAACACCATTACACTGTTTAACCTACTTTTACAGACACAAAATTGTTTAGAAAGTTTACAGTTAAATATATCTTGCACATTTTATATACGTAACTTCACTAATAATTATTATTTCACGCCGTTATACTACATGTTATACTATATTTTTTGTATGATGTAAATAAGCGAACATTTTTTATTTTTGCTTTTGTTTTACACTTATTACTGACACCATTGCACTGCATAAAATACCGTTATAGATACAACATTGTTTAGAAAGTTTACAGTTAAATATATCTTGCACATTTTATATACGTAATACATACCGACACCCTGTTGTTTTTGTATTATTGTAAATAGGTGAACATTACTGACGAAGATTATACGAACAATAGCCTCTTTGTCCAGTTTGTTTGTTTGTTTGAATAATTGTGAACGTTGTGTCAACTGTACAACGAGAGTACTTTTACCACAAATTATTTCCCCTGAAAGATGAGTACACACGCTCAGTTACTTACATCGATTGTTTTTTTATTTTACAGGATGACTTTGACTATTATGGGGATTACGTAGAACACCATTTAGAATTTTGGGATCCCCTTTCTTCAGGGGAGGACTCAGACAGTGAACCGGAGCCGACGAGTGAACAACTTCTAAGTGAGTGGAGAGAGGACCACCTAGGTCGCTTTGATTAAAAATATTTTTTATTTAAAAAATTTAATATTATTCTTTTCCTTACTTATCCCACGTTGCTTTATTTGTTTGAATAATTGAGAACGATATGTCAACTGTTCAAACACATATAGCCGCATCGTAGTCAAAGAGTGTATGCAGTGGTCCGAACAACGGACAGTGGGCTGGGCACTACCAAAATTACATATATCATACACCATCCACGAGAGAGAGAGAGAGAGAGGTGGCCATAGATAGACTTACTTTATATGTTTATATAACGCGCTATCCACTGACCCTGGTGCACGTAACACGACGACGACGACGACGACGGCGGCCATAGAATGCAGTACTTTATATATATGTTTATATAACGCACTATCCACCGTCTCAGGGCGGGCTAGGCACGTAACACGATGGCGTCGGCCATAGAACGGAGTATGACGCACTATCCACAGGCCCTGGGGCACGTAACACGATGGCGGATGAGGTTAGAGAGAGAGAGAGAGACTTACTTTATATGTTTATATAACACACCATCCACAGGTCCGGGGCACGTAACACGACGACGGCGGTCATAGATTGACATTCTTTATATGTTTATATAACGCACTATCCACCGTCTCAGGGCGGGCTAGGCATGTAACACGATGGCGGCGGCCATAGATTGAAGTACTTTATATGTTTATATAACACACCATCCACAGGTCCGGGGCACGGATGGCGGCGGTCATAGATTGACATTCTTTATATGTTTATATAACGCACTATCCACCGTCTCAGGGCGGGCTAGGCACGTAACACGATGGCGGTGGCCATAGATTGAAGTACTTTATATGTTTATATAACACACCATCCACAGGTCCGGGGCACGTAACACGACGACGGCGGTCATAGATTGACATTCTTTATATGTTTATATAACGCACTATCCACAGGCCAGGGGCGCGTAACACGATGGCGGCGGCGGCGGCGGCGGCCATAGATTGAAGTACTTTATATGTTTATATAACGCACTATCCACCGTCTCAGGGCTGGCTAGGCACGTAACACGATGGCGGTGGCCATAGATTGAAGTACTTTATATGTTTATATAACACACCATCCACAGGTCCGGGGCACGTAACACGACGACGGCGGTCATAGATTGACATTCTTTATATGTTTATATAACGCACTATCCACCGTCTCAGGGCGGGCTAGGCACGTAACACGATGGCGGCGGCCATAGATTGAAGTACTTTATATGTTTATATAACGCACTATCCACCGTCTCAGGGCTGGCTAGGCACGTAACACGATGGCGGATGAGGTTAGAAAGAGAGAGAGAGAGAGAGAGACTTACTTTATATGTTTATATAACACACCATCCACAGGCCCGGGGCACGTAACACGATGGCGGCGGTGACTAGAGAGAGGTCATAGATTGACATTCTTTATATGTTTATATAACGCACTATCCACAGGCCCGGGGCACGTAACACGATGGCGGCGGTGACTAGAGAGAGGTCATAGATTGACATTATTTATATGTTTATATAACGCGCTATCCACAGGCCCCGGGCACGTAACACGATGGCGGCGGCAGCCATAGAATGAAGTACTTTATATGTTTATATAATGCACTATCCACCGTCTCAGGGCTGGCTAGGCACGTACCACGATGACGATTCGATCGGGCAAAATCGTTACGTTTCATATATGTCGAATCGCTCTAATTTCCCAAGACGCTCCCGTGGTACAGTGGTTACAGCGTGCGCCTCACACGCGCAACGTCCCCGGTTCGAGCCTTGCCAGAAACGCGCAACTTTTTTTCGATTAATTAATATTCACCGGCGGGTCGGGTACGTAACACGATGGCGGCGGCGGCCATAGAATAAAATACTTTATATGTTTATATAACACACTATCCACAGGCCCCGGGTACGTAACACGATGGCGGCGGGTACGCACGACGTCAGCAACGATGGACCGAGCGAGTACCGTGATGTCACCACACACCTACGTTACACCCTACGTCACACCCTACGCCACGCGTCACACCCTACGTAACAGCATCGCTCGACCAATCAGAGCGCTGGTAACAGCATCGCTCGACCAATCAGAGCGCTGGGCTATACTGTCCGGAATCCTACTCATTATCTTGGTGCAAAATCCATGAATTGTTTTTCCACACATCCGGGCGTTTTTTTCGGATTGCTTCATGCAAACGGCGTTGAACTTGTAGGTAGTACTACTTATTGACTGTTTCACCTGGTGGCAGGAATTCATGATGCACTATGCCATTAATATCGAAGAACACAGTGAGTAAAAAACTTTTTTCAGTTTTGACGAGCAAGAATGCCTCCACTGGGATGATTGAGCCTTAGTTTCGACGTCATATCCGTAAACTCATGTTTCGTCACCTGTTGTAATACGTTTCGGTAATTCTGCATCGTCCTTGACTTCATTTAGTTACTCCTGAGCAACTTCCATTCGCCGCTGTTTTTGTTCAAAATTCAACCTGAACGAATTTTGCTGCCACGCGTTTCATGCACAAAACATTGGAAACAATGTCATGACATGATCGAATTGATATGTCAACATCATCAGCGACCTCTCTAATTGTGATTCGGCGATTGTCCATAACCATTTCTTTCACATTTTCCACGTTTTCATTGGTTGTTGATGTGCTGGGGCGTTCGTCATCTTCAACGTCTTCACGGCCTTCTTGGAAACGCTTATACCACTCGTAAACTCTTGCTTTACTCATAGCAGACTCACCATAGGCCTTTGGTAACATTTCACACACCTTGTTATACTTTATTCCATTTTTTACGCAACATTTGATACAAATTCTTTGATCCATTTCTTTTAACAAACGAAAATCGCCGAGCTTATAAAAACACGTCTAACCTTAGTGGCTGTCACAGACAAAGTCAACAATGAAAACATTTGAAAGTTGTCATACTTCAAGGGCATGTATAACAACGTAATTAAAAAAATGTTTGGCAATCGGACTCTCCAAGCCCGCAAAATTTAAAAATTCTTGTTACTTTATGAACACACCTCGTATAACTATGCACATCTTTGCAGGCCAAACATTGATTTGTACAGAATGGTGGAAATATCCCGGAAAGATTTTATTTGATTAAAAAAAAAGTTTTTTAACTATTTGTTTGTCAGCCGGCGGAGCGCTAGTAAGTTTAGATCCCAACATACGTCTAACTCATACTACTCTAATTTTTCTACTCGATACACTGCTTAAGTTCACTGCTTAATATGACCTAGCTAATTCTAAAGTTTAATGTGGTGCTGAATGAGTGAATTACACCCTAATGGAGTATAAAACGGAGCCCTTAGGTACCTGTTTACCCAGTTTACCTTAGTCTTAACCGTGCATGAGGGGCTTTGTGCGGACATGGTTTCTGTAACTGCTAATGTTTCCATGAGTAAGAGTGTAAACAGAATGAATGGGAACTCACTGAAAGGTGGCCAAACTGGGTACAACTTCCATTTTTTTCCTTTTTTTTGTGTTTAACGTCCAACTATTGTGCACACTTGGGCAGACGATGGGATGATTTATAGCGTATGAAAATGCCAAGCCCTGGCCGGGAATCGAACCCGGGTCCTCGGGGTGAAAGCCTAGTACGCTATTAGTTGATAGGGTACACCGAGACGGTACAACTTCCGTGATAAGGGTCATGAGTAAGGGGCAGATATTCAAAGGCACTAAGCAACTGCAAGTATATCAATAATGAATAGGGAAGACACCAATTAGAAGTGGGGGTTAACACCCTGAATCTTCTCCAAATCCTAGATTTTATGAAAAGACTAATATTAAAGAAGGCACTGTATTATCTGCGATTCAATATCGCGCTAGAATATCTGCGATTCAAGCTTAGCGTACTGGGCTTTCACCCCCAGGACCCGGGTTCGATTCCCGGCCAAGGCTTGGCATTTTCATACGCTATAAATCATCTCATCGTCTGCATTAGCCCATGTGTGCACAATAGTCGGACGTTAAACACAAAAAAAAAACTAACAACATTTGAACGAAAGACCTATACCATAACTGATGAACAAAGAACAGCCAGGTAGGACAGGATGAAGAAATTTTGGGAAAGGAAGAAGAGGCTGAAACGCTAGTCTCTCAATAGCGATGTTGGACTTGGAGGTGTACGGACTGATTGAAGTGCTCCAATGAGGGTGTAAACTAAGCAAAAAAGGCACTGTAACTGAGCATCTAAGGAATTTAAAAAAGGGCACATTAGATCTACAAGGTTGCAATGCAATAGCAACCCTAGAAAATCATTCTTGGATTGATGGCGTCACCTTCACCACCGAGTTCCATTACGACTGTGATTTTTGTTTCCGGGTCGTATACTTACATCCATCACTCGAATCCCGTAATCAAGGTGTTCATTAACTCGGGATCGGTGTTTTTAGTGCCCAGAAGGTCCTGTCCAACGTCAAGATGGAGTTCTTTCTGTTCCGCCGACAGCAGCTTGGGCACAAATTTTGCAGCCATTCTGCGCATGTTCAAATCACGGAAATTGTGTACGTAGAATCTTGTTTGATCTTAACCTCTCTTAAAATCTCTCGTACTGTCAAACGACGATCTTCCATTATCAGATTTTCCACCCTTATAACAACAGCTGCATCCCAGCGCTTTGTGGCCTTCACTTTATACCGATTTGAACTATTCCTTAATTTGTGTTACCCCCCATAACATCGTCTCCAAACACCTGCTGAATATTACAAATTGTTTCGCTTTTGAGAATTATCAAGTTTTTGACAAAATTTGATGCAGTTTCTTTGTTCATCTCGTTCAGTCATGTTGAGAGAAATCAAAAATCCGGTGAAAACTTATAACAACACATAACTCGAAGGTCAGCAGGCAGCGACTGGTACACTCAAATGCGGTGAACAAACCCAAGCATGCGCATTAAGCTGTCTCATTCCACTGAGCAGAGTAGTATCACTACTGCGCGTTAGGAAAATTCAAGTCGTGTACGTTTTAGACAGATCTCGTACATGATCATACATCTAAAACTTCATGACAATGTACGCTCTAAAATGATCCGTTTCCCGCCATGCCGCCATTTTGTTTTTTTTACAAAAGTATTATTATTTTAAGAAAATGTAAAGGTTTTGAAATAAAATTTTATACTGACGTTACTACTTGCTAAATACACAATTGCGGACAAAATAAAAATGTTATTTTGTACCGTTTAAAAATTGTGGCCACATAGAATTTTACAACTGAAATAACATGAAAACCTTGAATTTACAGAAAATTATTAACAATAGTTTCTTTTATAAATCTGCTATACTCTAACGGTACCTACCAAGCGGCCTCGGTGGCCTAGTGGATAGCGTACTGGGCTTTCACCCCGAAGACCTGGGTTCGATTCCCGGCGAGGGCTTGGCATTTTCATACGCTATAAATCATCCCATTGTCTGCATTAGCCCAAGTGTGCACAATAGTCGGACGTTAAAAAAAAAAAAATCTAACGGTACCTTGTGATTTAATATATTTATATGTAATTTGAAATTCGTATTTTAATTTTTAATATACAGTACTGAATTACATTTGTTCATTCTCTCTTTGTAAAGCTAACTAAATATTGCAAACAAATTGCTTAAAATTCCAAACATTAATTAAATTTTAAAAAACCGTAACTCGTTTTAAGCATAACTGAATGAAAGTTTTTAAGAGATTTTGAATTATTTTTTTTTTTAGTGAGAGTTAATAAAATAAAATATAACTGGTTTAGAGAAACAGAGAAAGACATAACAGAACTACAAAACACTGACACTATGCTTATGGACAGAACAGCCAAAACAATAACCAAGGACAAGAAGCAACGGTTCCAAGGCAAAGTCAAATCCAAGCGAACGATCCAAATCTCTGACGAAGAAAGAAAAGCAAGATCACAACGAATGAAGCAATACTGGGCTGCGAGGAAGGCACAGAACATTAAAAAGTGATTGATTTGGTGTGCCCCAAAGTTGGGTGAAACAAATAAAGACGAAAATATAACTGAACCCTTCTATCGATTTCGATTCTAACCCCTAAAACGCGTTGACACTAAAACCGGAAATCACCGTTAATCCTTCTTACTCTTCACCCACGGGACACGTAACTTCCGGCCACTAATAAAGTCACACAGGTTCGGTTTCCGAAATTAACATAAAGCGCTATAAATCAAAAAGGGGCCGTAATCCGAGAAACACGGGATAATGCCGATATAATTGTTAACTGATTTTATAGATAAGAGATGTGCCAGTCCTTTCCTACGGAGTGGGGCCTATTGTCTGGACTAATGAGGCTGTAACTTTCATTGTCTCCGGGCAGACAATGGGCAGGGGTGAGTGGGAGGTCTTTTTAATAATCTGGGAAACTTGGCTTAGTATTAACGCACGCACGCGCACCCATACACACTATTCGATGCATATAAGCCCATTCGGAAGGAGAACCGTACAATTGGATTGGCCGCTCTGTACCAAGCTCTTGAGGATTAATTTGTCAGGACTCGGACCTGTTCGCAGGTTCGAATCTAGTTACTAACATTGGCTTTTTCCGAGTGTTAGATTGCTTCGATATCTCGTCTTCATTAGTTTTCTAACTGGCGTAAAAACGTTAAACAATAATTTAAAAGCAGTTTTAATTTGAACGATGCATTTATAAAATCATAAAATTACAGAAAGTACAATTTTTTTTAAACATTGCACAAACTTTCTCGCACTCAATCTGACATAAAAATCAAACACTTTTTGGATCAAAGTTTATTTTCGTTTTTATGAAATTTCCTTTGGAAATTAGGTTATACAAAGATTATCACAGTAAGGACTCAGACGCTACATTCTGAATGGATTTCAAAATTAGCCTATAAAAATCGATTTTTATAACAGTTTGCACGTATTTTTTAATCAGCAAAATTCATTCAACCGTTTCAAAATGACAGCTATTTCAAATCACAAAAATCGCGTAACATTTCCATATAACACTTTTTGAAAATCAAATAGCCGCCTCGGTGGCCTAGTGGATAGCGTACTAGGCTTTCCACCCGGGTTCGATTCCCGGCGAGGGCTTGGCATTTTCATACGCTATAAATCATCCCATCTTCGGCATTAGCCCAAGTGTGCACAATAGTCGGACGTTAAACACAAAAAAAAAAAAAAATGAAAATTAATATAACTATCGTAACCCGTATAAATTAACGTTTCAAATTCCACATGGAATACAAAAATTGCGGTCAGGGATTATTTCCGTATATTCAATGTAGTTACAAAATTTAAGATACAGATTTTAATGAAATTTTCAAAAAAGTATAACATTTTAATGAAATCTTTTTAAAATTTCAAGTGTATAGGATACATTTACAAAATATTACTTAAGACGTGGATCGTGATCGATGCTAATTTCGTGATCCATGCTCTGGATCTCACCATAACGGTACAATGGTATATAACTGACCGAGCGAAGCGAGGCGTTCAGCATTTGGTTTCTGTTTATTACGCATTTTTAACTAAACGCATTGACCGATTTTTTTAAAATTTGGTACGTAGGTACCTTGTATAAAGCCCGAACGACGTATGTGTAACAGTTTTCCCTATTCACTTCCGTTTCAAGATGGCGGCCTCTGATTTAACGATAACGAGTGTACGCAGTTTTGGTCAAACATATTGACCGACCGTTTTGAAATTTGGTACGAAGGTACCTTACGTAATACCCGAAAGATGTACGTGTAAGTTTTTCTCCCATTCACCTCCGTTTCAAGATGGCGGCCTCTGACTTAACGATAACGAGTGTACGCAGTTTTGGTCAAACGCATTGACCGATCGTTTTGAAATTTGGTAAGAAGGTACCGTGTATAATACCCGAAAGAAGATCGTACAAGTTTTTCCCCCGTTCACTTCCGTTTCAAGATGGCAGGTTCTGGTGTAACGTTGAGAGTTTATCTGCTGGTTATTTTCTGTAATACTGGCGTTTAGCGTTTTCTGTTTAAATTAAACCTATCTTAAATTTGACCGCTGCGCAAAGAAAGACCATACAATTTCCAATAAATTTGGTACAGTAATGTTTTTCATATGCATTATTGTTGCCGATTAAATTGGCGGAAAACGTTACGAGCGCTGTCGTGGAGCGTTCATTGTATTCAAGATATACTACGAGGTCTAGTGTTCTTTGAGCTACTTGTACAAATTATTGTTACGCGATATGATAAACGTATTGAAAATTCGCTTGCGTCTCGTCAGCGAAACAGCTGCGTGCGTCGGACATATAACCGACGTTTCATCAAGTTTATCGATAACGTCCACCATAAACTCCACACATAGAATACCACCGTGCGCACAGTCTATAATTTAAATCGCCAACAATGTCCTGCTTTTACGACCCCTGATTTCTTTTAACTTGTACCAAAGCGAGACAATATTCGCTACAGTTTGTGTCACTTGTACAAGAGAGAGAGAAACTGGCAGCAGATAAAGCACAACATGTCGCAGTAAAATAATTATGATAAGGACAACCGCAGCCGGGAGAAGGATTGTTCATTATCTATAAGGACAAGACAAGTGCCTGTCGGTATCTGCTGTAGGCAAGCTGTGTAGGTTGGCAGGCCTGATTTACAACTGCCAAACAGATAGGCTACTAAGCAAAGCGAAATAAAGCTGTCAGAGTGGGTGATAACAGATATCCGATGAGTCTATTGTAGCCTACTGTAATGTAATTCGACTTAACAAGTACGTCATGGCGTCAGTATTCATTATCAGCTGTTGTGGACGGTTTTAAAGCAAATCACGTATAAATCAATGCATAAATTGTCTCAGAATCAATTATGCCTTTAGGAAAATCAGGTTTGGAAGACATTTAGAAAAAGAGCCAGACATTTACATAATTTCTATTATGTAAAAAAAAAATTGAGTCAGTTAATAAAGTTATATTAACCGGAAAGATTTTTCTGAATTAGGATTTAATCTGAATATTCAGAATTAAGGCACATCAAGGTATAAGGTAGGGTTTTAAGCTGGGGGCAGCCGTTTGTAAAACGTCCTGCTAAGAACACCAGTGGTACGTAAAGAAATATGTGCGAGTGAGATGTCGAGTCCCCACTCTATCACCATAGCTCCCTCCTTTTTCTTTACTATCGCAAAGTAACAATTTATAGACTCAAATTGGCAGACTGTATCACTGGACAGTTAGAGGGAGCTGGAGGGGAATCCTCCTAAGTGGCAGGACTGTAGTATACTTGGATTTATTCTGTATTTGCTAATACTTATGATCTGCGACAAGATAGTGACGTCACGATCATGGCTGCCACTTTGCTGACGTTGGCTATCTTGGCTGTTGGGGAAGCTGTTACAGGTCAAAAATAAACTACAAGAAGCGTCTAACCATGTCACTTCTTGGAGTAAAAAATGTCGCATCGAGCTTAACGAGATCAAATCAAGCTTTACATGTAAATTTCACAAATAGGAAATGTAGCCAGTCTGTATTAATCTACATATCTGTATGCGAATAGTGCAACATATCTTGGTATGACTCTTGACGTCGTGATACGCTGGAAGGAACACGTTAAGAGGCGAACTAGGCATCCAAATGAAGCAAATCAGGTATTTTATTTTATACATGATCACACTGAAACGCAGGTATAATTAAAAAAAAACAAAGTTACGAATTAAATAAACATTAAATAGCCGCCATTTGGAAACGGTTTGACGATTTCGCTGGTTAATCAACTTGTCTAAGCTGTTACCAAAATCGAGTCAAAATAAAATCGTACTAAAATATGTGTGTGCAAATTTTAAGGATCATTCAAAAGCTGATTTAGATGTCAGGATCGGTGCTGATTTCAAGGTCACCAGTTCGGATCTTATCACGATAAAACACCTCATTTCTGAACGGAAATTCGCTAGAATGAACCGTGATAGCAGAGAATTTCAAGAAAGTATTGACTTGTTTGAAAAACTGACAATTTTGTTTTCGTTTTTCCAAAAAAAAAAAAAAATTTAGGCGCAATAACCTTAGTTACACATTTTTTTGAAGAAATCATGGTGAAATATTTTTTTTTTTTGTGTGTGTTTAACGTCCGACTATTGTGCACACTTTGACGATGGGATGATATAAAAATTTATAGCTTATGAAAAGGCCAAGCCATTGTGGCCGGGAATCGAACCCGGGTCCTCGGGGTGAGAGCGTAGTACGCTATCAACTAGGCCACCGAGGCGGCTCTAAAAAGTGTCTTTTAATACATATAACCATATCACAACCTACTTATATTGTTTCGGCTACAACAATGCTTGATAACAACTCAAGAAGGAACACTGTCATGAGTTCGATACTGCAGTACCTGCCGTAAGCTTTATTTCTTTCGTTAACACCGATAAATCGTACTAAATAAGTCTAACATTAAGTTTGGTGTCGTAGTTAGCGATAAGTAAGACTCGCATTAAGTTTGGACGTATCGTAGTCAGCGATAAATAAGACCCACACTAAGTCTGGACGTATTGGAACGTATCATAGTTAACAATAAATAAGACTCAGATCACGTTTGGACGTATACAATCAGCGATAAATAAGACTCAAACTAAGTTTAGACGTATTGAGTCGGCGATAAAAAAACTCAAACTAAGTTTAGACGTATTGTAGTCAGCCATAAATAAGTCTCACATTAAGTTTGGACGTATCGTAGTCACCGATAAAATAAGTTTCACATTACGTGTGGCAGAGAATTTCAAGAAAGTATTGACTTGTTTGAAAAACTGACAATTTCGTTTTCGTTTTTCCAAAAAAAAAAAAAAAAATTAGGCGCAATAACCTTAGTTACAAATTTTTTTGAAGAAATCATTGTGAAATCTTTTTTTTTTTTTTTTGGTGTTTAACGTCCGACTATTGTGCACACTTGGGCTAATGCTGACGATGGGATGATTTATAGCGTATGAAAATGCCAAGCCCTCGCCGCCTGGAATCGAACCCGGGTCCTCGGGGTGAAAGCCTAGTACGCTATCCACTAGGCCACCGAAACGGCTTCATGGTGATTTCATCATTAATAATTGCAAGGTTTCTGTTACGTCTTTTACAGTGCTTCAATAATTAACGTTACAACGGAAACGTATAACGAACGAATGTGTACAACATGATGACAACAAATACGCGATAAATCGATCTATTTCTTGTCCGCAGATGCTGCGAGGACATATCAACAACAATTTACCGAACGACCGCGCCAGTGTTTAACATTTTTCAACAATAAATTTTACGCCACCAATGTCGTGCCGCATTAATTCAAAATCCTCCTTACCCCCCCCCCTTTAATTTCATAATCTCCTCGCTAACCTAACCTAACTTTCGAGTTATGCAAATTCCATCATTACCTGTACGATCACTTTATCATTATAAAATACAAGTCGTAATTTTATTTTTTTTTTAAATTAATGGTGAAATTACTTTTAATGTTCTGCGATTACCGTTCTAATTGCTCGTTTCTTAATAATGGTTGTGTTTATCGTGTTTGGCGGGGGGAGGGCGGGGGGAGGACGGGAGACGTTTAAAATCTGTAAATAAATATACCGGTAATCGTGTAGCAAATTATGACTTAATTTTCAGTAAACGTTAAAGTGGTCGTAATTTAACTTCCACTGTGGTCTTTGCGTAACATGGTCCGGTGATAAGTTATTATGCACAAGTTGAACAATATACAAGGTGTGTTCAGAAAGTAACGAGAATTTTAATTTTTTGAACAAAATATTTATTTATTCTTCTACATTGATATTGTCGTCTTCAAAATAGTCTCCATTGGAGATTATGCACTTGTGCCAGCGCTTCTTCCAATCCTCCAAACACTTCTCGCCGCCTCGGCGTACTAGGCTTTCACCCCGAGGACCCGGGTTCGATTCCCGGCCAAGGGCTTGGCATTTTCATACGCTATAAATCAACACATAGTCTGCATTAGCCCAAGAGTTCTTTGAGATAGCCTTTGTTCTTTTAGCGATGCGCTTTTAATGTCATCTATAAAAGGGACAGGGCTGTAAAAGGACGGCCCTTTAAGGTTCTCTTTATTTTTGGAAATAATAAAAAGTCACAAGGAGCCATGTCTGGCGAATATGGAGGCTGGGGCATCGTTACAGTACTGTTTTCGGCCAAAAATTCACGAACAAGCAATGAAGTGTGAGCTGGTGCATTATCGTGGTGCAAAAGCTATGAATTGTTTTTCCACAGATCCGGGCGTTTTTTTCGGATTGCTTCACGCAAACGGCGTTGAACTTGTAGGTAGTACTTATTATTGACCGTTTCACCTGGTGGCAGGAATTCATGATGCACTACGCCATTAATATCGAAGAACACAGTGAGTATAACCTTTACGTTCGACCGAACTTGTCGAGGTTTTTCAGTTTTGACGAGCCAGAATGCCTCCACTGGGATGATTGAGCCTTAGTTTCGACGTCATATCCGTAAACTCATGTTTCGTCACCTGTTGTAATACGTTTCAGTAATTCTGCATCGTCGTTGACTTCATTTAGTGACTCCTGAGCAACTTCCATTCTCCGCTGTTTTTGTTCAAAATTCAACAATTTTGGAACGAATTTTGCTGCCACGCGTTTCATACACAAAACATTGGAAACAATGTTATGCCATGATCCAATCGATATGCCAACATCATCAGCGACCTCTCTAATTGTGATTCGACGATTGTTCATAACCATTTCTTTCACTTTTTCACGTTTTCATCGGTTGTTGATGTACTGGGGCGTCCAGAACGTTCTTCATCTTCAACGTCTTCACGGCCTTCTTGGGAACGCTTACACCACGCGTAAACTCTAGCTTTATTCATAGCAGACTCACCATATGCCTTTGTTAACATTTCACACACTTTGTTACACTTTATTCCATTTTTTACGCAAAATTTGATACAAATTCTTTGATCCATTTCTTTTAACAAACGAAAATCGCCAAGGTCATAAAAACACGTCTAACCTTACTGGCTGTCACAGACAAAGTCAACAATGAAAACAGCTGAAAGTTTTATCATACTTCAAGGGCATTTATACCAACACAATAAAAAAAATGTTTGACAATGGGACTCTCCAAGCCAGCGAAATTTTAAAATTCTCGTTACTTTCTGAACACACCTCGTACATTTAAAGTAGTCCTTACCTCTTTACTTTACGGTAGTTATACTAATGGATCACTGGAGGAATACGTCGGCAGGTGGAATCAAGGTTTACATAAGCATTACTTTATCCCTATGATGCTGAAAGATTGTCAAGTGGTACTGTCCAAATACATTTAAGCACTGTTTGAAGGCGCTGCATAGGTCAATTACATTAACAAGCGAATAAAGGTCATTTATATGTTAACATATGTTCTAGAAGCACAACATTTATAACACAGATCAAAGTCTTAAATCTGTTATTTTAAATAGTGATCTGAAGATCGTGTTTTAGGGCCGGTTGCGATGTTGGTGGTTGGGGTGGCCGCCTCGGTGGTCTAGTGGATAGCGTACTAGGCTTTCACCCCGAGGACCGGGTTCGATTCCCGGCGAGTGCTTGGCATTGTCATACGCTATAAATCATTCCATCGTCTGCATTAGCCCAAGTGTGCACAATAGTCGGACGTTAAACATAAAAAAAAACAAAAAATTAAAAAAAAAATGTGATGTTGGATTGTGCGTGATGCAAATGCACAAATGTATATTGACATATAGTAGTACATTAGCGCGTAGTAAGTCTCACATTAAATTAACTATAATTATAATTTCCTGTTAATCGAACCGGGGACCTTGTGCGTGTGAGGCGCACGTGATAACCACTGAACTACGGAAACTATGAAGAAATTCGACCGATATAAATATACGAAATGAATAGTTAATTTAATTTTGATAAATATGTAATAGTAAAAGATCAGTTGTTTTATATTAATTCGTAACGATCAGCTGATTTCATTGAACAGCTGATTGGTAGTTATACTAATGGATCACTGGAGGAATACGTCGGCAGGTGGAATCAAGGTTTACATAAGTATTACTTTATCCCCGTGATGCTGAAAGATTGTCAAGTAGCATTGTCCAAATACATTTAAGCACTGTGTAAAGGTGCTGCATGGTCAATTACATTAACAAGCGTATAAGGTCATTTATATGTTAACACATCTTCTAGCAGCACAACATTTATAACATAGATCAAAGTCTTAAATCTGTTATTTTAAATAGTGGTCAAAAGATCGTGTTTTAGGGCCGGTTGTGATGTTGGATTTTGCGTGTTTCGAATGCACAAATTTATATTGACATACAATAGTACATTAGCGTGCAATAAGTCTCATTTTAATTTAATTATAATTATAATGTCCTGTTAATCGAACCGGGAATCTTGTGCGTGTGAGGCGCACGTGATAACCACTGCACTACGGAAACTACGAAGAAATTTGACCGATATAAATATAAGAAATGAATAGTTAATTTAATTTTGATAAATATGTAATAGTAAAAGATCAGTTCTTTTATATTAATTCGTAACGATCAGATGATTTCATTGAACAGCTTCCGATTGGGTTGTTAAAAACTAGCTATATTAATTTGTCATGCTTACGAATAAATTGTCGTAAGTAAAATAAAAAGGAAGAGAAAACATGATACATGATTTCTATTTGTAGTTCAATAACAGAAATTGTTATTTTTTAACAGCGACCAAATTCTATGTTTAATAAGGTTTTAAAATTATCTCTTATATAAAAAGCAATGTCCTGACTGACTGACTGATCAACGTACAGCCCAAACTATAAAACCTAGAGACTTGAAATTTTGAGGATACCTTCGTTTTAATATTTAAGCGCGTACTAAGAAAGGATTTTGCAATCAATTGATTTTAACCCCATTAAACTACTTACCCAGTCCAAATCTAATAAACAACGTACAGCCTCTATTTTAGCTAGAGACTTGAAATTTTCAAGGTACATTCTTACAACAATGTCAAGGTGCTCTAATAAAGGATTTTTAAAAAATGTGATTTTTAACGCCATTAAACTACTTACCCAGTCCAAATTGAATAGGGGCCTAATCAACGTATAGCCAATACTATTATAGCTAGAGACTTGAAATTTTCAGGGTACCTTCTTACAGCATTGTCGAGATGCACTGAAAATGGGGTGTACTGAAAAACGATTTTCCAGTATGCAACCCCTAAAGAGGTAAACATGAGGTACAACAATTTTTATTGGAAAAAATGTGTTTTTCATCT
>CM040185.1:87838622-87846122 GCA_022606455.1 Callitettix versicolor
CATGATGATATTTTTCTAAAATTCTCTTTCAGAAGCTATCGACGAAAATATTGATAATCATTCAGCCAATCGTTCGTAAAATTCAAGTAAATTTTATCAACCACTATTTAGTAATATTTGGGTAAAACAAAGGTACAAAACAACTCCCTCCCGCTGAGTAACTTTTCATTTTCAATTTTTGCTTCATCTATCCTCAACATTTTTTTTGCAATTACTTCATTATACAGTTTACACCAAAATTGTACAAGTTTTTTTTGTACTCATGATCGCCCGCATGCAAAATTTAATTAAGAGGTTAGAGTACGTTATCAGAAAATACTTTTTTCTTAAAATTGTTACCTAGATACGAAAAGACTACAACGAATTGCTTAAATTCCCTCACAATATCAAAATCAAAAAACGTATATTTTTCACAATCGATATAAATTTTTGGGAAAAGTATCAAAACGACTTGTGATCGATTGCAATATCAAAAGAATTTGTAGCGAATTTCCATTAGAAAATTGCTATTGAAGCTATCATCACCGTAATACTCAGACTCGTGACCTTGAAATGAGCACCGATCCTAATATATAGGTCAAATTGTGAGGGACCGTTAAAATTTGTATAGGCCATTTATAAACACACGGGTCTGTTAACACGCTCATTTTCAAATTTTATTATTAGATTCAAACTTGGCACAACTTTGCTAATACCGTTAACCAGCAAAGGTCTTTCAAAAGATTGAAAATGGCGGCCATTTCACAACTTGAAAAATTCATGATCTATTTGTTCTAAACATTCTTGATCACCGTTGCAATTAAGCAGTTAAATTTGATTGCGTACTCGTATTTTTTTCTATTTTCAGTGTAATTTCAAAATTTAAAATGTCAATGCACGTAGATTTAAATGTAGTTTATGATGGTAAAATCAGAATTTAAAAAAAAAATACTTTTTAAAAATTCGCTTCCATCACGTCAGCAAAACAGGTGCCGATAATATTTACAAACAAAAACCGTTAATAATGACCGCTCTAGGCTTTCCATCAAGGATAGATTAGAGGGAGCAGAGGGGCGATATCGAGACAAAAGAAATAAAATACGTAATTTAAAAGATCCTATTTTACTTCCATAAAATGGAAATATATACATATCCTTAGAGGTGGATATTCTGGAAAAGGAGTCTCTAAAGGTTCCGAAATCTGTCGCTATCCAAAGTCAATTTTGTGCTAGGAATTTTGTCCGTCTGTACGTCTGTGAGCTTTGTACGCTTAAACTCAGGGTGAGGACGGAGTTAATATGATCTTTTATGTTGATTCTTTCCTCTCTTGCTGTGTCAATTGCAACTAGCTCTTTTTCAACTATAAAATTCTTCAAAACGTGGTCGAGAACCGTTGTGGAGCTTAACTGGAATTACTTTGACGGTTCATAGAGATATACATGTTGACAAAGAGATAATTATAGATAGGAGAATAGGAAAAATTGAGAATAGGAGAAAACAGAGAAGAAACATGCTTTCACAAGTACATATTTGTTTCGAAATGAGTGCCGCTGTATTGAGAAAAGTAAATTATATGTTTAGATTAGGTTCTTCAACGCGCGATGTCAACATACACCATACGAAACCACTATTTTTACATTCCTTACGAAGAAGGCTCATTTGCTGATTTATATTCACACTGAAAGTGTCACAAATCTCTGTCGGGATCTCACAACCTTGTACAGGGGTGAATCACTAACCTACCAGTAACAGCATTTTCCTTAATGTTATTTTTTAAAGAAAAGTATTGAACGCATACAAAGTGTGTTCAGAAAGTAACTAGCATTTTTTCATTTCGCGGGCTTGGAGTCCGATTGTCAAACATTTTTTTATTATGTTGGTATACATGCCCTTGAAGTATGATAAAACTTTCAGCTGTTTTCATTGTTGACTTTGTCTGTGTCAGCCACTATGGTTAGACGTGTTTTTATGAGCTCGGCGATTTTCGTTTGTTATGGATCAAAGCATTTGTATCAAATTTTGCGTAAAAAATTGAATAAAGTGTAACAAAGTGTGTGAAATGTTCACAAAGGCATATGGTGAGTCTGCTATGAGTAAAGCAAGAGTTTACGAGTGGTATAAGCGTTTCCAAAAAGACGGTGAAGACGTTGAAGATGACGAACGCCCTGGACGCTCCAGCACAACAACCGATGAAAACGTGGAAAAAGTGAAAGAAATGGTTATGAACAATCGCCGAATCACAATTAGAGAGGTCGCTGATGATGTTGGCGTATCGATTGGATCATGTCATGACATTGTTTCCAATGTTTTGTGTATGAAACGCGTGGTAGCAAAATTCGTTCCAAAATTGTTGAATTTTTAACAAAAACAGCGGCGAATGGAAGTTGCTCAGGCGTCACTAAATGAAGTCGACGATGCAGAATTACTGAAACGTATTACAACAGGTGACGAAACATGGGTTTACGGATATGACGTCGAAACTAAGGCTCAAACATCCCAGTTTTCTGGCTCGCCAAGACCGAAAAAGGCTCGACAAGTGCAGTCGAACGTGAAAGTTATGCTCACTGTGTTCTTCGATATTAATGTCATAGTGCATCATTAATTCCTGCCACCAGGTGAAACGATCAATAAGGAGTAGTACTACCTACAAGTTCAACGCCGTTTGCGTGAAGCAATCCGAAAAAAACGCCCGGATGTGTGGAAAAACAATTCATGGCTTTTGCACCAAGATAATGCACCAGCTCACGCTTCATTGCTTGTTTGTGAATTTTTGGCCGAAAACAGTACTGTAACGATGCCCCAGCCTCCATATTCGCCAGACATGGCTCCGTGTGACTTTTTCCTATTTACAAATATAAAGAGAACCTTAAAGGGCTGTCGTTTTACAGCCGTAGATGACATTAAAAGCGCATCGCTGAAAGAACTAAAGGCTATCTCAAAGATCGAGTTTGAGAAGTGTTTCGAGGACTGGAAGAAGCGCTGGCACAAGTGCATAATCTCCAATGGGGACTATTTTGAAGGCGACAACATCAGTGTAGAAGAATAAATAAATATTTTGTTCAAAAAATTAAAATTCTCGTTACTTTCTGAACACACCTCGTATTTAAGAATTTAAAGTTAACAACTCAACTTTCAACAATTTGCAGAATATTACTGTATATCAATACTTTATCTTTTAATTTGCTCAGCAGTTATTTGTTGATAAAGGCTTACAGAATTTGTGATGTTTGTTAAAGTTGTGAATGAAGCCAGTTTTGCAAACGTTTTAAAAACTAAACATCTAAAGAAATCAAGTGATTTTATTTTCGTCCAAAACAGAGTATATTTTTACATTAATTTTATGTCAATTCTATGTCTCAAAACAGCTTGCCAGTGCTAGTTTTTGAAGGATATATTTTTAAAAAATTTTGAAGGCCGCTGTCAGTTTAGTCTTACCGCCCCATCACAAAAAAATCACACGAATCCGTCACTGCTTTTCATCTATAAAACAATCTACGCAGGACGAACAAAGCATCTAAGAAACAACCTTCGCGCCGCTCTATCAGACCTCCATCTAGGACCTAGCTGTCATTCAAAGGTCCTTTTTTGAATTGAATTTTGAAATTAAACTCCTAATTGTTTCCGCGCCGCATAAGGGTCTATTGTTTTTTCAAACGAGCCGTTTAGTATTAAAAGTTAATTAGGTTAGAGATCTTTTCATAATTATCTGATGAATAATTCGGTGATAACAAAGGGGCACTTGTAATGGGCAACAAAGGATAACCTGGGTAGCGGGCCGGTCTGGGCGGGGACGTAATTGGGTAATGAGATAATTAGATCGCTCAATCAACGATGCCGTCCGAAAGATGGTCCGGAGAGTATTCAGGTCTATTGTAGTTTGACGTTATATCTGATGGGGAATCCTTGGTCAGTGGCAGGAGATATAATTCTCCCCTTATAGCAATATTGTTTCTGTTGAAAAACATTTACAATGAATGTTATGCAAGTGGCTTTATTGCGTCTTGTCTAGGTGAGAAATGAAGATGTGGGTTGGGCTTGGATTTTATTGAGAATATATGTTTTGAAGAAAAGTGACTATGTGATTATCACAAGAGTCGCTTCATGGAGGTTCGTAGACTAGATACAGAGGCCTTTTTCTGTATCGTAGTAAGGGAGCGGGATCTGTCACAATGGCGGACAGATGCGCATGCGTGGAGCTTTCTGCTCGCGAAGCTAGATTTTTTGTAAGTGTGAGGGCATATTCCTCGAGTGTGAGGACTTTAAGGCCGTGGTGTATGATCTCGTTTCTGACGAACCACGGAGATTCAGTCAGTAAACGTAGGGAGCGGTTTTGGAAGGATTCCAGCCGTTTCCTTCGAGAGTTAGAGATAAGGGAGTACCAAGCCGGAGCTGCATAAGTAAGAATGGGTCTGATGTACATTTTATACATGGGGAATCCATTATCGGTTGTCTGCTTTAACTAACGGAGTGTTTAGTGTACTTCCGATTCAGCTGTGCTACTCTTGCAATATACGGAGCTCAAATTAACGTAATATCACTGGTTGCTGAAAGAGTAATTGATCGCACAGTATATTATTAACGCAAGATGGGATAACCTTCACGGGCATTTCCATAGTAAGCGCCTCTTAAGAATGGTTCAATATGGAGATCTTAATGGGACAGCAGACGTCTTGAGCAGAGCACAACTCAGGGGGCTTATTACTGGGCACTGTGGTATGAGGGTGCACATGAACAGGATAGGTATGTACTATGGTGAAACCGTGAGTAGGTTGTGCAGGAAAGAAGAAGAGACTGCAGGATACATAATCCTTGTTTTTTTTTTTTTTTTTAAGGCGAAAAGCACATTAAGGCTATTATCGCCTCCCTAAATGTAAATGTGAGTGTAAAGTGTTAAAGTCACAAGTGTAGTGTTGTATGTGTAAGTGTATTAGACTAGGGTACCGCGAGGGACGTCTAAATCCTCTCAAAAGGTGCAGCTAGTCTGCACCCCCTGCGGGGAATCCTTGATTGTGAAGCTCTTGCTGGTAGGAGGCTAGGGTTTTTGGTTTCCAGGACCCTAGGGATCTTCAGCAGAATGAGTTAGTCAGAGGATTGTTGGAACTTACAATCCATAAGTTTCCCCAATCCATAAGTTTATGAATGGAATACTCATAAGTTTAGTTGCACAATAGGTCTATTGATCGCAGTGCTGGGGTTGTATTATCCCTTCCTCTAGTTTGAATCTAATCTAATATTATTAATTAATTGTCTGGTCACTGCTCCACGACAAGCTCTGACGGGCCAGTAACCTTTAACCGGTAACCGTAATATATACGAAAAATGGTACCGGGCCAACTTTATTGGAAACTGTATGCCCTTTCTCTATGAAACGGTCAAAATTATAATAGATCTTGCCGTTCAGCCATTATGGAAAACAGTCAGCAACTAACTTACACTCGTTATCGTTAAATCAGAGACCGCCATCTTGAAACTGAAATTAACGGGAAAAGTCTTACAAAGAAACGGATCATTTCGTACAAAATTTCAAAATAATCGGGCAATGCGCCAAAAACTGCAAATATTCGTCGTTGTTAGATCAGAGGCAGCCATCTTGAAACGGAAATAACTGTAAAAAATCTTATCCATGAGTCGTTCAGACTTTATGGACGGTACCCTCGAACTGGATTTCAAAACAATCGGTCTAAACGTTTGGCAAAAACTGCGTACATTCAAATTAACAGCTAATATCACTAATAGTTCAAAGAACAGTATACTCGTATTCTTAACCAATTTCCTGGCCACTGCTTCACGACACTGCTTTAACAGGTAACCGTAATATTTACGAAAAATTTTACTGGACCAACGTTATTACAACTTGTATGTCATTTCTCTATAAAGCGGTCAAAATTTAATAGGTCTTGCCGTTCAGCCAATAGATAAAACAGCCAGTAACCACATTCGTTATCGTTAAATCAGAGGCCGCTACTTTGAAACGGAAATGAACGGGGAGAGGTTTTATAAAGAAGAAAATATATTCGTAATAAATTTCAAATAATCGCTCAAAACGACTTATATCCGTCATTGTTAGATCAGAGACAGCCATCTTGAAACGAAAATCACTGTAAAAAAATCTTATACATAATTCGTTCAGACTATGTAGAAGTTACCTTCGAATCAAATTTCAAAACAATCGGTTTATGCGTTTGGCCAAAATTGCGTAACAAACACACAAACCAAATACCAAACGGACGAGTTGAAACAGACTATACGTTTTACATGCTTCGTATAGTGAGGAAGTGAATCTATTCCCCTTACTTGTAATAAAACGTCTAAATACAAAAATTGATCTAGCCAAATGACAAACGTTTTAGGCTAGGTCAACTATAAGTTTTAGGCTAGACAGACTATACGTTTTACTGCTTCGTATAGTGAGGAAGTGAATCTATTCCCCTTACTTGTAATAAAACGTCCAAATACAAAAAATTGACCTAGCCAAATGACAAAAGTTTTAGGCTAGGTCAACTATACGTTTTATGCTAGACAGACTATACGTTTTACATGCTTCGTATAGTGAGGAAGTGAATCTATTCCCCTTACTTGTAATAAAACGTCCAAATACAAAAATTGACCTAGCCAAATGACAAAAGTTTTAGGCTAGGTCAACTATACGTTTTAGGCTAGACAGACTATACGTTTTACATGCTTCGTATATTAAGGAAGTGAATCTATTCCCCTTACTTGTAATAAAACGTCCAAATACAAAAATTGACCTAGCCAAATGACAAAAGTTTTAGGCTAGGTCAACTATACGTTTTAGGCTAGACAGACTATACGTTTTACATGCTTCGTATATTAAGGAAGTGAATCTATTCCCCTTACTTGTAATAAAACGTCCAAATACAAAAATTGACCTAGCCAAATGACAAAAGTTTTAGGCTAGGTCAACTATACGTTTTATGCTAGACAGACTATACGTTTTACATGCTTCGTATAGTGAGGAAGTGAATCTATTCCCCTTACTTGTAATAAAACGTCCAAATACAAAAATTGACCTAGCCAAATGACAAACGTTTCGCGCTCTTACAGAGACAAAGAATGAAATCACCGACCGAGGATGGAACACACCGCCTCATCTGCATTGAATTGCCCTCTAGGTGATACAACAAGAGGGTGACCTCTCACCCGAGTCCCGGGTTCCCAGGATGTCAAGTAGAGGGGGCAGCATGCCTAATCAGCTCCGGGTAATGGATGATTTCCAAACTTTTGAATCTCTATATTAAATTGCCTCGGGTCATGACGCGGTACGGCCTTCTTCCAGGACGCTCTGAAGGCATAATTATAATGGGTAAAGAATAAACACTGTGAATAGGCCTTTCGTCTGGTCTTCATTTATTTATTATTATTACGACCCAGATGGGAGGGGGAAGGTGTGACGGTGAAATTTGGATTGTTGGAAAGTCGACTTCCTAATCTAGAAACCCACAGTCTTAACTGAAAAGGTTGATCTACAGAGTTTATATATCTTTAATAGATTTACTATTT
>CM040185.1:87853622-87856122 GCA_022606455.1 Callitettix versicolor
TTAGCTTCGAAAGGCATAAATACTGCCCGAGTGAGGACTCAAATTTCAATTTCGGAGCTAATTCGTTCTCGAAAATAAGCTGCAGCAGGACTGTAACTTGTGTTTGTATGTTTTATTGATTTACTTTACAAAGAAAGAAAGTAGGCTATATGATCGTTAAAATGAAAAATCGAACTTGTTAAATCACTCTTTATACATTTTAATTCAAAATGTTCTTCTTGCATATCAATTAGCATATGTGTGTTTAAGTGGAAGATTCGGGTGGCCTAGTTGATAGCGTACTGGGCTATCACCGTGAGGACTCGGGTTCGATTCCCAGCCAGGACTTGGCATTTTCATACGCTATAAATCATCCCATCGTCTGCATTAGCCCAAGTGTGCACAATAGTCGGACGTTAAAAAAAAAAATGAATATTCGAAATTATACATTCAAAGATTATTAAAATGAAAAAATCGAACTTTGTTAAATCACTCTTTACACCTCTTAATTCAAACTTGCTTTTTCTTGCATGTCTGTCAGTATGTGTGTGTTTAAATTGAATATTCGAAATTACACATTCAAAGATCATTAAAATGAAAAAATCGAACGTTGTTAAATCACTCTTTACACCTCTTAATTCAAACGTGTTTTTTTTGCATGTCTATCTGTCAGTATGTGTGTGTTTAAATTGAATATTCGAAATTACACATTCAAAGATCATTAAAATGAAAAAATCGAACTTTGTTAAGTCACTCTTTACACCTCTTAATTCAAACTTGCTTTTTCTTGCATGTCTGTCAGTATGTGTGTGTTTAAATGGAAGATTCGAAATTATACATTCAAAGATCATTAAAATGAAAAAATCGAACTTTGTTAAATCACTCTTTACACCTCTTAATTCAAACTTGCTTTTTCTTGCATGTCTCTCAATATGTGTGTGTTTAAATGGAAGATTCGAAATTATACATTCAGAGGTCATTAAAATGAAAAACTCGAACGTTGTTAAATCACTCTTTACACCTCTTAATTCAAACTTGCTTTTTCTTGCATGTCTCTCAATATGTGTGTGTTTAAATGGAAGATTCGAAATTATACATTCAGAGGTCATTAAAATGAAAAAATCGAACTTTGTTAAATCACTCTTTACACCTCTTAATTCAAACTTGCTTTTTCTTGCATGTCTCTCAATATGTGTGTGTTTAAATGGAAGATTCGAAATTATACATTCAAAGATCATTAAAATGAAAAAATCGAACTTTGTTAAATCACTCTTTACACCTCTTAATTCAAACTTGCTTTTTCTTGCATGTCTCTCAATATGTGTGTGTTTAAATGGAAGATTCGAAATTATACATTCAAAGATCATTAAAATGAAAAAAATCGAACTTTGTTAAATCACTCTTTACACCTCTTAATTCAAACTTGCTTTTTCTTGCATGTCTCTCAATATGTGTGTGTTTAAATGGAAGATTCGAAATTATACATTCAAAGATCATTAAAATGAAAAAAATCGAACTTTGTTAAATCACTCTTTACACCTCTTAATTCAAACTTGCTTTTTCTTGCATGTCTCTCAATATGTGTGTGTTTAAATGGAAGATTCGAAATTATACATTCAAAGATCATTAAAATGAAAAAATCGAACTTTGTTAAATCACTCTTTACACCTCTTAATTCAAACTTGCTTTTTCTTGCATGTCTCTCAATATGTGTGTGTTTAAATGGAAGATTCGAAATTATACATTCAAAGATCATTAAAATGAAAAAATCGAACTTTGTTAAATCACTCTTTACACCTCTTAATTCAAACTTGCTTTTTCTTGCATGTCTGTCAGTATGTGTGTGTTTAAATGGAAGATTCGAAATTATACATTCAAAGATCATTAAAATGAAAAAATCGAACTTTGTTAAATCACTCTTTACACCTCTTAATTCAAACTTGCTTTTTCTTGCATGTCTGTCAGTATGTGTGTGTTTAAATGGAAGATCTGAAATTACACATTCAAAGATCATTAAAATGAAAAAATCGAACTTTGTTAAATCACTCTTTACACCTCTTAATTCAAACTTGCTTTTTCTTGCATGTCTGTCAGTATGTGTGTGTTTAAATTGAATATTCGAAATTACACATTCAAAGATCATTAAAATGAAAAAATCGAACTTTGTTAAGTCACTCTTTACACCTCTTAATTCAAACTTGCTTTTTCTTGCATGTCTGTCAGTATGTGTGTGTTTAAATGGAAGATTCGAAATTACACATTCAAAGATCATTAAAATGAAAAAATCGAACTTTGTTAAATCACTCTTTACACCTCTTAATTCAAACTTGCTTTTTCTTGCATGTCTGTCAGTATGTGTGTGTTTAAATTGAATATTCGAAATTACACATTCAAAGATCATTAAAAATGAAAAATCGAACTTTGTTAAATCACTCTTTACACCTCTTAATTCAAACTTGCTTTTTCTTGCATGTCTGTCAGTATGTGTGTGTTTAAATGGAAGATTCGAAATTACACATTC
>CM040185.1:87858622-87876122 GCA_022606455.1 Callitettix versicolor
TATTGAAAATTCAACACAAAGTAACAAATTAAAGTCGGTTTTGAAAAAAAATCAACTAAAATAATCGAAAATGTTACATTAAAAGGAAAAATTTTGCAATAAATAAAACACAGATTATGATTCTTAAAATGGGATTAGATCTATGTCCATCTCAGGTCCAGTAAACAGTAATTAAACATAACTACTGTTAACATATGCCAGAAAACTAAATACTACATAATTATGTTGGGCTGAGGTAAGTAGTATAATGCCGTTTTGTAAAACTGGAATAGGCCTATGTTTATCTCAGATACCTAAACCATTTTCCTACCAAATTTCATCTCAATTGGTCCAGTGGTTAAAGCGTGATTGAATAACAAACAAACACACACACTTTCAGAAATATAATGTGATTAAGATATATATATATACATACATACATACATACATACATACACACATACACACACACACACACACACACACACACACACACACACACACACACACACACACACACACACACACACACACACACACACACACACACACACACACACACACACACACACACACACACACACACACACACACACACACACACACACACACACACACACACACACACACACACACACACACACACACACACACACACACACACACACACACACACACACACACACACAGACACACACACACACACACACACACACACACACACACACACACACACACACACACACACACACACACACACATATATATATACACACATACAAACATACATAAATGATGGGGAGTGAGAAAGCAGTTTTCAGTAAATATTTTTCCCTTGACTCGAAGGATATAAAGACGTCTTGTGGTTGCCCAACACGCACATCCTCAACAAGAGGCAGTAGATCGCGTCGCGATAGTTTAGATTTCGTTAACGGCTGTTTTAACTGCGACAAGGACACTATTCCTTATGGATTGATTCCCGTTCATCACCGACCTGGGGGAGCTACGGGGAGACATTATGGAAATTTTAACACGTTTTGGTGTCGTCTTTGGTTTCATCATTTAGGCGCGTTGAATATTTAATGTGCGATAAGACGAAAAGATAAGGAACGTTCAAGGTCACGGATGCGATCGAACATTAAGGTTATGGTATGCGAAATGTATAGGATATCGTTTTGGCGAAAGTATAATGATCACAGCACGCAACTGTCTCGCTTACGTGATGATAGTGAATTTCCAAAAATAGTTTTTCTGTTACACTTTTTTTTAAATATTTTTTCACCATCACAATCAACATTAAAATCTACATAACGAACCCTGACCGCCGTCAAATTCATTTTTCAATTTTATCCGTATTTGAGAGTATGAAATGCTAATTTATACAGATCGTAAGTCGGATAACAATGATGAAGTCACATTAATTTATTAAAATTTTAAATGGTCGTTGTTTGGAAACGTTTGAACTATTTTTGCTGTATAACGAACTTTAGAAATTTTTGAACTCGACAAAACACTGACCGCATCGGAACGCCTTATATACTTGTCAAGTTTCATAAAAATCTATCGACTAGTTTGAGCGCATATTTTTTTCACAAATTTCAATACGTTCCCCCCCCCGTACACAACTTAAATACAATTCTGTAGCAACCATTAATTTGCCCAACTCTACGCAACACCAACGTTTCCTAAATGTATTAATTTAAATTTTAGATTTAGAAAAATTCAAATTATCAGGAAACAAACGTTTATTGCTTGAATAAATCAATAAAACGCGGGAATTTATTTTTTTACAGGAAAATAAAACCGCGTTACCGACCGACATGAACATATATTAAAACATAACCTTCGATTTAATTGTTTTTACGATTTAATAATAATAAAATAAAACCTACCGGTAATTAATTAAGTCGATAATAGCTCGCCCTAATGAAGACTCCAAGCGGGCACCTTAATTAGCGTCATGAAGGTGTATTTCAAGCGACTGTCGCCCGTACGTGTTAGCGCCTCTGCTTTAGCGATTTACGACCCAAAATATTATTGGCCTAAGAATATATTTCCCCGCTTAACTAGTCGTGCGTTTATGTAAATAGAATTTCCAGCGAGCGGCCGGGTCAGCGGCGGCCCCATAACTTGTACGCAACAAAATAATTACGTCGAAGTGTTCGTCCAAATTGAAAGTTCGGGCCCTGCGGCAGACCTTAAGTGTTTATCTAGAAGTGATTTATCTCGGCTTTTATTGGGTGTTATGGCGTGAAAATAATTGAAGATCGGAAATTTCACACGTGAAACGGCCGTATTTGGGGAGACACCTACGCGCGGCCAGGACAGGGGTTTCCTAGAGCGATAAAGAATGTCCTGCTTAAAGTGTTGCGACAGTTTGCTGTCCCGCGTTTTGGAAATTTTCGACCTTCGGTGAGATCTTATTCTGGTTGATTTAGAAATATTTTTCATTTTAACTTTTTTTATAGTGTTTTTTAGCACGCTCGCGTTCATAATTTTAGTGCAATTTCATTTAAACTTGTAACAAAAATCAGTTTTGGTAAATTTTTTTATTGTTATTACAACCTAGTAAAAATACACATGTAGTAATTTACATCTTAATTACAACATTTTGGGGAATATAACGCATTGGTTATTGACTAAAGTCCATCAAGTCAAGTGGTTCTGTTCTTCGCAGCCTTCTGATTAAACCGGCTGTATGCAACAATCTGCGTATCTCTGAACGCTTGTGTTGCGAGAGGCGGTGTCCGTGCTTCCTAGTTTTTTTTATTTCTTCATTGACCATATCTATTCAAATCCGTATACAGGTTGTCATTTCTTATAGGCCTATACCACGGTGTATCAACAATACATCGAAGCACTTTATTTTGAAAGGTTTGCATTTTATTTATGATTACCTTCTTTGTACATCCCCAGAGCTGTATTCCATTTTTTTTTTTTTTTTTTTTTTTTTTCACGTCCGACTATTGTGCACACTTGGGCTAATTCAGACGATGGAATGATTTATAGCGTATGAAAATGCCAAGCCCTGGCCGGGAATCGAACCCGGGTCCTCGTGATGAAAGCCCAGTACGCTATCAACTAGGCCACAGAGGCGACAAGCTGTATTCCATACGGCCACACCGGCTTAAAGACTTGCTTATATATTAGCAGTTTATTATGGATTTACAATTGGGATTTCCTTCCCAGAAGCCAATACATATTTCTGAATTTCAATTTTAATTCTTTTTAACATGTTCATTCCATATCAATTTCGCGTCCAAAGTCATTCCTAAATACTTTGCGGTATTGGCATAGGGAACTTGTAATGAGTTGATTATAACTGGTAAAAGCGGCCTCGGTGGCCTAGTTGGTAGCGTACTAGGCTTTCACCCCGAGGACCCGGGTTAGATTCCCGGCCAGGGCTTGGCATTTTCATACGCTATAAATCATCTCATCGTCTGCATTAGCCCAAGTGTGCACAATAGTCGGACGTTAAACACATAAAAAAATATAACTGGTAAACTATAATAAATCTTTAAATTTTCCTCAATTTTCTCCATATTTCCCTCCATAGTTTCCTCCATATTTTCAGAATTAGAAAGAGCCATTGTATACAGGTTATACAAAGTTTTGGTAATAGTTTTGAGGAGTTAACTAACCAGAAAAATTCGTTCGTTTCAATTTTAAATTATTAAAAATCGATAAATTTTTGCCTTAAATTGTTTTAATTACCTTATTTCACCATAATAATTAACGTTAAAAAAAACAAAATAGCGTTTTGAATTTTCAAAATCCGTTGAAATTAAGAATTTTAATTTGCATTGTTCATTTTCGTATTTTCAATGCAATTTGCAAGTTTGCAGATTATGGTGTTTAAAAAGCGTAAAATAAACAAAATACTATTGGAAATCCGCTTCTATCACGTCAGCGAGACAGCGGCATTAAATTCTAACTTGCGAAGGATACGGAAAATTCGGTGATCGAAGGAATTTCGATTGTTTTTCATGGCTGGTTACGTTTCCAATTCCTCTCGGTTCAAAAAAGTTAAATGTTTGTCCCTTGCTTTATGAGCCTGGGTATTAAAAAAAATGATCCGATTTTTATGAAATATTTGCTGCATAGTTCCGATTTGCCTATTTTTCGGGACGATTTTTTTTTAACTCTTAATGGTTTTTATTTTGTTATGTACATAAGCACACAACTTCCTTTCCTAGCTTCAAATATGTTACATTCGTTGACGTGTTTCGGAAAACTTCCATTAACAAAATATTTCGCCGTATTTCAAAAGTACAGCCAAAACGTTTTCATAACGGAAGTATTCCGAAACAAGTCAACGACATAAAACGTTTGATATTAGAAAATGCGTTTGATATTTGTTGCATGTACACGACAAATTTAAAGAATAATTTTAGAAGAAGAATTTTTGTAAAAAAAGAACTGTTAAAAATCAACACTTCTCAAAATCTGCTTGGCCTTTCGTTCAAATGTAGTTCATAATTATCCAAACAAAACATATGGGTCGCTTTAAAAAAAACCATTTGTGAGCTAACGAAGGTTTATAAAATTAAAAAAACACATATAAAGAATATTAATTGATTTTAATAAAATTAAATCATATCCCAATCAAACCCAATTAAAACAAAAATAATAGTAGCGATCCTAAAATCAATCCTCGTATGTTTTTGCATACTTTCACCTCAAATGTAATGGACAGTAACTATTTTGCTAAAATAAAACAAAAGTTATTTCCGTTAACGAATGGAACCGGCAAGTTATTGTTATAAAAACTATTTTATTCGTCAAACACTGAATATTCTCTACAATACTGTGACTCACGTATACAGAAAAGCGTATAATTGTCACTCACTTTTAAATAACGAATGTCCCGGCGTAAGTCGAACGTTCGCCGCAACGTACGAACATTTGCCGAACAACAAACATTCGTTGCCCCACATTTGGCGAGTACTATAAACGGGATCGTTTACAAGTAAATACTTGATGAATACTTGTAAGGCTTTATGGACATTACAACGTATAAACGACTACATTAATTTGTATCTTTATTATCCCAACTTAAGACGTTAATGAGGCGACTCTAATAAAAACAAGGTTACTCAATAAATACATACAAATAAATGTATAAGTATATTTTAATACGTAAAATATGCAGGATAAGCTGTTTATGGTTAGATCTATACTGTCAGGTTTTTTACAGAACATGTCTTGTCTGATAAAACTTCTTGCTTTTTTAGTGGCTACAGGACGAGGAAAGCTGCGAAAACTTCAAAACTGAACCGAGCGCTCAGTGTCGTTAAACATAAAATAAATGTTAAGAAAAACTTAATAGATTTGGAAACGTTAAAAAAATGGATACGACTTAATTATCAAAACTGATTCATTTCGACGGCGGTAAAAAAATATTGTCGTTTCTTCCATGTGCTGTAGGCCTACTCACGAAGTGAAAAATTATCAGCAACTTTACATTGGAAAATGAGTGTTTAGTGCTGCCATCATGGTAATACCCTGACCGGAGATCTTAAGATGAGCGCTGTTCCTGACCTCTAGCTTACTTTGTGTGTGTGTGTGTGTGTGCGAGCGCGCGCGCGTGTGTGTTATGTTTTGCGGGTTGTGAAAGAAAATATCAGGCTGCAGGTGGGTCCCACGACAAAAACGTCTGGGAACCACTGATCTATACTATAGGATGTATACAAGATATTTCGGAAATTTGGATCAACTCTCCTTTTCAAGTGCCTAACGTGAAACATAATCTTTGCAACTAGAACAAAAGCTTAGATGTCAACGTTGAATGTGTGTGTGTGTGTGTGTGTGTGTGTGTGTGTGTGTGTGTGTGTGTGTGTGTGTGTGTGTGTGTGTGTGTGTGTGTGTTTAAGCAACCTCACGTTCGCAACATTGGTCCGATTTGGAAGAAAATCGATTTTGATAACAGCTTAAACAAGTTCGTTAAGCAACGAAATGAAATTCGTCAACAGTTTCAAAATGGCGTCAAATTAAAAAATCTTTAAAAACCTTAAAAAACACTTTTTTGTCAAAAATATTTTTTTTTTGTGAAAATCTTATTTCAACATCGTAATCAGCGTTGAAAGCTGCAGAAATTAGCATTTTCTGAATTTTCAAAATCAATCAGAAATAAGAAAGTTAATTTTGTCCACGATCACGGTGCATTTTCATACTTTCAACGCGTGTTCCAAACGTTTCAAATTCGTTGATTGAAATGCTGTTTAGTAGAAATCACATTTCAAAAAATAGGATAAGATAAAAAACTACTGGAAAATTTGCTTCCATTACATCATTAAGGCAATTGCTTGTCGTGATTATTTCAAATCCGGCAAAATGATTTGACTTCATTTTTATATTCTTCTTCTTTTCTGCTAGGATTATTGCCACTATGTTCACTATAATAATCTGCCTTCCCTAGCTTCGTCAATTCTACTTTCGTTGACGCGTTTCGGAGAACCTCCATCTTCAAAAACTATATCTATACTCCTTATCTATACCGAACAACATGATTTGACTTCATTAAACATAAAATTTAGACTAAACAAATCTGAATTACCGGAAACTAGGTCGATTTTTTAAAAATTTTCAGTCTACAGCTCCCATCCAAAATATTTTGTTTAGCCGATGATGAGAAAAGTGTTAAAAGTTATTTTTACCAAAAGAAGAATTTCTTTTTTTTTAATGTTTATTTTTTAAATTATGTGTAATTACTTGCAAAATTTCATCGAAATCGTTAGATTTATTTAGCCTCCAGCAATGCACAAACACAGGTGGGCCGACATCTAAGTAAAAATCTTTTTGGGTTAAACCATCACAATCTTCAGAACGATTTTGATAAAGTGAGAAAAGCTCAGCGGTCGATGTGGTTAAGATGCCGGTTAGTCTAGTGCGTTTCTGAACTGCGCACTTTGAGAGAGTGGGTTCGTGACGCAGTTAACTGCCGTTGAAGCTTACACTTTCCGTTAAAAATGATCCCTCGCCATCGTTAGTCTAACTTGTACAAAATAATTCAATTTTCAGAAATCATCTTACCTTCAAATTCCGAATTGCAAATCGTTGAAAATTCCTTTGGAATACTTGTTTAGACGCATTCCAGAGGTCCCTTATCACCAACTCTGTGAACAAACAAAGGAAATATTATACATCAAATTTGGATTTTGTAAATAATATTTTAAGATTACTATATGTACTTTGGAAACGACAGAACGGAAGTAAATCGAAAACCCCCAAAACATAATCACTTCAAGTTTGTTTCCGGGTTTCCTGTTCAGGGCTTATTAAAATCCGTACATTGATTTGAGTTACGCATTTTCTGAAAATCATTTCGCTTTGTCGATATTTTAACTCGACCGTTTGGAAGTTTGGTTTGCGTGTTTCTTACGCAATTTTAAGCAAACACGTTCAACGATTGTTTTAAAACTATACGTTGGTAAATAAAGTATATTTAAGATTTTTCCCATTCACTTCAGTTTCAAAATGGCGGCCACTGATTTAAGGATGAGAGACGTAAGTAGTTTTAGAAAAACGAATTGATAGATTGTTTTAAATTTTGGTACGAAGGTACCTTGTTTAATGCCCGAACGAACGATGTAAGATTTTTTTCAATTACTTCTATTTCAAAATGGCGGCTTTTCATTTTTAAAGATGACGAGCTGACTGTTTACTGTGATACAATTTTGACCGCTTCGTGGAGAAAGAGTACAAAATTTCTAATAAAGTTGGTCCAGTAACGTTTCCCCTAAATATTACGGTAAAGGTTGTATTGATGGAAAACGATGCGAGCGCTGTCGTGAAGCGGTGGCCAAGCAATTAATTAAAAATATTTGCGAAGTCTACTTAATTGGAATCATTAAGCCCTGCAGGGGGTTGCAGACTATCTGCACCTATTGAGAGGATTTAGACGTCCCTCGCGGTACCCGAGTCTAACACTACACTTACGACTTTAACACTTTACATTCACGCTTACATTTAGGGTGGCGATAATAGCCTCAATGTGCTTTTCGCCTCAAAATAATAATTTAAAAATTTAATCATTAGTTTAATCATTGTTTATTGATCAAGCGAAGGTCGCTGTTTAAACGCGACCGTTTGGCATTTGGTTTGTTTCTTTATCTGTTTGTTAAGCAGTTTTGGCCAAACGCATTGATCGATTTATATGAAATTTGATAAAACGTTACCTTGTATAAAGTCAGAACGAGTGTTTTCTTTCGCTTTCGTTTCAAGATGGCGACCATTTATTTAACGATGACGGATGTAATTGATGGATTTTTTCTGTAATTTTGGTTTATGTTTCTTTATCTGTTTGTTAAGCAGTTTTGGCCAAACGCATTGACTGATTGATATGCAATTTGGTAAAACGTTACCTTGTATAAAGCCAGAACGAAATCTATTAGTGTTTTCTTTCGCTTTCGTTTCAAGATGGCGGCCATTTATTTAACGATGACGGATGTAATTGATGGATTTTTTCTGTAATTTTGGTTTATGTTTCTTTATCAGTTTGTTAAGCAGTTTTGGCCAAACGCATTGACCGATTGATACGAAATTTGGTAAAAAGTTACCTTGTATAAAGCCAGAACGAGTGTTTTCTTTCGCTTTCGTTTCAAGATGGCGGCCATTTATTTAACGATGACGGATGTAACTGATGGATTTTTTCTGTAATTTTGGTTTATGTTTCTTTATCTGTTTGTTAAGCAGTTTTGGCCTAACGCATTGACCGATTGATATGAAATTTGATAAAACGTTACCTTGCATAAAGCCAGAACGAAATCTATTAGTGTTTTCTTTCGCTTTCGTTTCAAGATGGCGGCCATTTATTTAACGATGACGGATGTAATTGATGGATTTTTTCTGTAATTTTGGTTTATGTTTCTTTATCAGTTTGTTAAGCAGTTTTGGCCAAACGCATTGACCGATTGATACGAAATTTGGTAAAAAGTTACCTTGTATAAAGCCAGAACGAGTGTTTTCTTTCGCTTTCGTTTCAAGATGGCGGCCATTTATTTAACGATGACGGATGTAACTGGTGGATTTTTTCTGTAATTTTGGTTGAACAGCTGTTCATACCACAATTTTGAACGCTTCATGGGAAAAAATCAAAATTAAAAAAAAATTAATAAAATTGGCTCAGTAACATTTTTTTCTAAATATTGCGGCGTGGTTAAATTAACGGTTGCGAGCGCATCAGAGCGCTCTCGTGGAGCTTTGGCGAAACAATTAATTCAAAATATACTACCAGATCTATTCTTTTGAACTATTACTATTGTAATACAGTTGTATTCAAACTAGATTCCGCGGACTATATGCAAGGGTTCCGTGGGTCCTGCGCAAGTACTTTATTACGTCAACCTCTATGTAATCAATAACTATATTACGTTTAAAAATTCAACAATCTTCATAAAGAGCGACAGTTTATAATAACTTTTTAATTTTGCGCTTTAAGTGTTACGCCGCAATCGAAGGAGTCAGCTGATCGGCGCCTAACTTTGCAAACTGCAGCGACCATCGAGCTAGAGCGGCCCTCGCCAATACTAGCCGCGTACGAAAATGAAGCCAACATTCAATTTCTTTACATTTTGTATTTACGTGTTGATGTTTATTTTTCGAAAGCGCCTTTTGCTTAGTTTTCGTTTAACGCTGAATTGGTATTTTTATAATAAACAAACATTTATTATGATTACTTAACATTTTTTTATACTAATTTTCCTTTGTAGCATTCTAAAATTAACGTAAGTAGTAATTTGATACTTTTTCGTAAGGGTTGAAAAATATACAATCATTAAGGGGTTCCGCGCCACAAAACATTTTGAAGACCACTGAAATACTATACGTATACGTAAAAATGACGTGGCCTACGTAAAAACCACAATAAAATATAATAGCTTTAGTTTTTACACCGGTTGTAAATTTATTATATTTTTTACATTACGTGACACGTTTAGGTTCGGTACACATTTCGTGTTCGCGGTAACGATAAACGCTACGGCCATGACACCTGCATGACCGCGCCTGACACACGACATATTTTAAAAGCGTTGCATGTAAAATCAACCTAGTTTAAAATTTCCATCAAACCGTTCGTTTCAGTATGGCGCCTTTTGTAGCGACATGACACTGCGAGCGTTATCTGATCTTTACCGGATCAAATAATTAATGCGCCGCTATCTCGGTCACTCTAAACTTTATCGTAGGTCGCGACCCAGTTATGCGTTCGTTGCATTCTTGGTGCAGAGAAAAGGTCTTCGGCCTGATATAAATGCTTGCCGGGTGGCTTATGTATCTCGAGGAAGTTAGTAGTGGTAGGCTTAAGAGTGCTTTCTTGTTAGCAGTGAACTCTCTAAGCAGTGAACAGTAGCAGGGATTTAATCACAGTTTAGAGAACAGTTTACTAATAAGGCAACGTGCTGCCATGCGCTAATTTCTAACTGCTCAGTGCTGTATAGTGGTGCGCTTAAGAGTGTCCTCCTGTTAGCAGTGAATGCTCTGAGCAGTGAACAGTAGCAGTGATTTAATCACAGTTTAGAGAACAGTTTGCTAATAAGACAACGTGCTGCCATGCGATAATTGCTAACTGCTCAGTGCTGTATAGTGGTGGGCTTAAGAGTTTTTTCCTGTTAGCAGTGAATACTCTGAGCAGTGAACAGTAACAGTGATTTCATCACTGTTAAGAGAACAGTTTAGTAATAAAACAACGGGCTGCCTTTCGCTAACTGCTCACTGCTCACTGCTGTATAGTAGTGGGCTTAAGAGTGTCTTCCTGTTAGCAGTGAACAGTAGCAGTGATTTAATCACTGTTTAGAGAACAGTTTACTAATAAGACAACGTGCTGCCATGCGCTAATTGCTAACTGCTCAGTGCTGTATAGTGGTGGGCTTAAGAGTGTCCTCCTGTTAGCAGTGAACAGTAGCAGTGATTTAATCACAGTTTAGAGAACAGTTTACTAATAAGACAACGTGCTGCCGTGCGCTAATTGCTAACTGCTCAGTGCTGTATAGTGGTGGGCTTAAAAGTGTCTTCCTGTTAGCAGTGAATGCTCTGAGCAGTGAACAGTAGCAGTGATTTTATCACTGTTTAGAGAACAGTTTACTAATAAGACAACGTGCTGCCGTGCGCTAACTGCTCACTGCTCAGTGCTGTATAGTGGTGGGCTTAAGAGTGTCCTTCTGTTAGCAGTGAATGCTCTGAGCAGTGAACAGTAGCAGTGATTTAATCATTGTTTAAAGAATAGTTTAGTAATAAAACAACGGGCTGCCGTTCGCTAACTGCTCACTGCTCACTGCTGTATAGTGGTTGGCTTAAGAGTGTCTTCCTGTTAGCAGTGAATGCTCTGAGCAGTGAACAGTAGCATTGATTAAATCGCTGTTTAAAGAACAGTTTCCTAATAAGACAACGTGCTGCCGTGCGCTAACTGCTCACTGCTCAGTGCTGTATAGTGGTGGGTTTAAGAGTGTCTTCCTGTTAGCAGTGACTGCTCTGAGCAGTGAACAGTAAATCACTGTTTAGAGAACAGCTTACTAATAACGTATTGCCATGCGCTAACTGCTCACTGCTCATTGTTGTATAGTGGTGGGCTTAAAAGTGTCTTCCTGTTAACAGTGAATCCTCTGAGCAGTGAACAGTAGCAGTGATTTAATAATTGCTGTAGAAACAGGAGTTCGTGCGGTGAGGATGCCTCTTGCTGTTCAATGTATGCAAGAGCTGATTCAGTTGCGTTTAAGTCATCAGAGTGAGATATTTTTTGAATTATCTCGTCAGCATCGTCCTCTTCGCCATGTCGGCAATTGCGTCGTCATTATGGAACATTTGCACATCTTCATTACACCAATCATGAATGTCTGCATTGTCAGTTAAAAGTTCAAAAAGTAGTGCATTAGCTACTTCGACTACGGAGTTTTCTTAGTTTTCTCGATGCCAAACACTTTCCTCCACGAATTTTTTACGGTCGTACATTTTACCCTAAACCGCCAAATGCGCCAAAACAAGGAAAAGAAACGTCTGTTATATTCCTAGAATCGGTATTGGCCGAAGCGTGGGAAAGTGTCAGAACAATATTTCACGTAAAATTACAGCCCATTTCTCCTAATTACCAAATAGAATCGTACATTATAAAAAAAGCACAATCTTTGAACCCGTTGCTTTTTTTGTGTGTTTAACGTCCGACTTTTGTGCATACTTGGGCTAATGCAGACGATGGGATGATTTATAGCGTATGAAAATGCCAAGCCCTGGCCGGGAATCGAACCCGGGTCCTCGGGGTGAAAGCCCTGTACGCTATTAACTAGGCCACCGAGGCGGCTTCCTAATTCTGATGTAGCTCTAATGTACTTTTTTTTAAAATGACACTGCCTCGGTTACCGGATTTCGGACAATCGCGAGTCTACTGTAGATGGAAGAATCGACTCCACCAGGAAGCAAAGAAATTCACCTCCTTAAACTGCTGTAAGGACAGTTTGCTCTTAAGCATTTCAAAATGGAAATCTGAAGGTAATTTATTAACACGCGCTCAAAAAAATGACAGCCAACTACAGTCATACAACAGTGTTACAGGAACTGCACTTCCCACTGTACAAATTCCGACTTAAATGCCTGCAATTGGATGCAATCCCAAGGTCATAAATTTCAATCTCCGACAAGGAACGCATCAACATAACTCACCGGTACATTAGTTAAACAGAAACTTTTAACAATATTCAACCTTTGCTGTCAACGTAAATTATATAAATGTTTATTCCTCACTCGCTTCACACATATTATTATAAATTTTTAATTGTATTGTACCATTGTTCAGTAAATTACGACCGAAGACTTTAACAGGTGGATAGAACACAACGCTGCCTATAGCGTGTTCTGTAGAAGAAGGTCGCTGGCAGTGTTGAGAATGTCGAAGAAAATCAATCAACGTCATATATAATCGTTCGTGTCGCTTTCAATTAATTTTGAAAAGTAATTTTAATTTTTTTATAATACAATTATACCAGTCGTATTTCTTTTTTCAGTTTCGCGATTTCATAATAAAAAACGAGCGGCGAACAATATACAGTAATGAATTTACCGCGGCCCACGGAAGACCGTTGACAATGGGCCACAGAAACCTACGCCGCCGAGCCATCGCCAGGTTTCCTATTCCACGTGAGGTCTTTTTTTTCTATTTTCCGATGAATGAAATTACACAATGATGTGTCACTACCGAATGTCGGACCACCCCGAGCGTGGCTGACATATTGGTTTACGGTGGAAATGATTTAGGACAGTCTCGGGTTTAATTTGGCGTCGTAAATTTGCCGTTCCTTTCTTTGTGGATATTTAATGCTCCTAATAAATTACCATATTGTTGCCTACAAAATTAGGCATTTTTAGTTGGTTCTTAAGATACGGCAATAAAACGACAAGACAATAAAATTTGTTTACAATGAGAATAATTATTGCTTTTTGTAAAATATTGATCGTTTGTTAAAAAATAAACGCGGCACGCAACTGTGGCGCTGTGACGGAAGCAAAATTTCCAACCTTTTAAAACAACTGTTTTTTGCTGATCATTATCAGCGTTAGTATCTGTATAAATTAGCATTTAAAATTTTTCAATTACACTGAAAATATGCAAATGAATATCGACAGCCGTTAATTTCATTTGAATGGTTCAAGAGTACTTAAAGTTTTAAAACGCTAATTTATACAAATTTTAACGTATGTTACGATGGGGGAGACAACATTTCAAGAAAATGTCATAATGGTTTTAAGGATTTGGAATGGCAGACATTTTTAAACATCTGATTGGGTTTTGCTGGATAACGAGACGTAACTATTACCTAAATCGATTTGTGTGTCAAGTTGAATTAATCAGTTTCACAAGGTAGTTTTAAGGGACCTATTCTTTATCTGGTATACACAGCGGATATCCCAACTTCAAATAAAACCACAGTGGCTACATTTGCCGGTGATACTGTTATAATGGCTGTAAGTAAATCCCAAGCTGAAGCGACAGGAAATCTTCAGTCAGCATTAAATCACATAACACAGTGGACAGAAGACTGGAAAATTAAAGTCAACGAACTAAAGTCTACTTAAGTGACATTTTCATTGCGGTACACAGATCCAAGTTACGGGGTGTATCTTAATAATAAACGAATTCCACAGAGTAAATCTGCTAAATATCTTGGAATGCATCTTGATGAACGCCTTACGTGGAAGCATCATGTATGTAAGAAAGCAGAGCAAATCAAACAAAAACTGCGTGATTTGTATTTTCTGATGGGACGAACATGTCAATTGGCCTTGTACCACAAGACATTATTGTACATATCAGTAATTAGGTCTATTTGGACATACGGTGGTGAACTTTGGGGGTGTACAAAACCCTTAAATCAACAGATTATCCAGCGAGTACAAAATCTTATTTTTCTTGCAATGACAAATGCAAGATGGTACCAGAGGAATGATGACCTTCATGCAGACCTAGACTTGAAGTATGTAAAGGAGATAATACAAGACTGCGCCTCTCGGCATGAGAAGAGACTACATCAACATTCGAACGTCGAAGCGATCCAACTTTTAGATGTGGAATTGGACAACAGACTTAAGCGTCATTAAGCATGATATTATATGTATTACTCATTTAATCTGTAAGATTAAGATTGTAATAAATAAATAAATGAAAATAAAAATTGAATTAATCGGCAAAATTAGTCGCATCATGCGAATAAATCGATATTGTTACTGAAGATACTAAAACTGCCACCAATTGATTTTATGTTTTAAAGAACGTAAATACAGACAAAACACTTTTTTCTTAACGGCGAAGGTGGCCTAGTTGATAGCGTACTGGGCTTTCACCCCGAGGTCCCGGGTTCCGGCCAGGACTTGGCATTTTTATACTCTATAAATCATCCCATCGTCTGCATTAGCCCAAGTGTGCGCAATAGTCGGACGTTAAACACCAAAAAAAAAAACCTTATCTTAACTCGAACACTATGAATTCTGAACACATAAGTCTATCGCGCGTTAAATGCATCATTAGTTACAAAGACGACTTAAAAAAAATCTTCACAAGTGAAAATCTTGTTGAACTTTTGTTATGATAGCTCTTAGACCTTTCACAATACGCGTTTTTCAAAGGAACTGGATGTAAGAGTCATTGGATGTGTGACAGGCTGCTTCGTCATACTGAGTGTCCTTCCATCAACTCTTAAGTGACGGAAAGGATCAGTTCGTTTATCGATTCCAAGGATGATTCGTAAAATTCTTCATTGTACGTGAAAAAACTGGTTCAACAGTTCTCCAAGCGGATATTACGTAACAAATACGGACCTTTTCATTGTGTAACATGAGGATATTCGTCTGCCCAAAATCGTGAGTTTTGTGAGGTTTTAAAACTGGAAAAGTAGCAGTTATTCTTCTTGTAACATTACGATTTTTGTCTGTCCAGAATCTTCGAGTTTTGTGAGGGTTTAAAACTGGAAAAGTAGCAGTTAATCTTCTTGTAACATTACGATTTTTGTCTGTCCAGAATCTTCGAGTTTTGTGAGGGTTTAAAACTGGAAAAGTAGCAGTTAATCTTCTTGTAACATTACGATTTTCGTCTGTCCAGAATCTTCGATTTTGTGAGGGTTTAAAACTGGAAAAGTAGCAGTTAATCTTCTTGTAACATTATGATTTTCGTCTGTCCAGGATCTTCGAGTTTTGTGAGGGTTTAAAACTGGAAAAGTAGCAGTTAATCTTCTTGTAACATTACGATTTTTGTCTGTCCAGAATCTTCGAGTTTTGTGAAGGTTTAAAACTGGACAAGTAGCAGTTAATCTTCTTGTAACATTATGATTTTCGTCTGTCCAGGATCTTCGAGTTTTGTGAGGGTTTAAAACTGGAAAAGTAGCAGTTAATCTTCTTGTAACATTATGATTTTCGTCTGTCCAGGATCTTCGAGTTTTGTGAGGGTTTAAAACTGGAAAAGTAGCAGTTAATCTTCTTGTAACATTATGATTTTCGTCTGTCCAGGATCTTCTAGTTTTGTGAGGGTTTAAAACTGGAAAAGTAGCAGTTAATCTTCTTGTAACATTACGATTTTTGTCTGTCCAGAATCTTCGAGTTTTGTGAGGGTTTAAAACTGGAAAAGTAGCAGTTAATCTTCTTGTAACATTATGATTTTTGTCTGTCCAGAATCTTCGAGTTTTGTGAGGGTTTAAAACTGGACAAATAGCAGTTAATCTTCTTGTAACATTACGATTTTTGTCTGTCCAGAATCTTCGAGTTTTGTGAGGGTTTAAAACTGGACAAATAGCAGTTAATCTTCTTGTAACATTACGATTTTAGTCTGCCCATAATCTTGAGTTTTGTGAGGGTTTAAAACTGGAAAAGTAGCAGTTAATCTTCTTGTAACATTACGATTTTTGTCTGTCCAGAATCTTCGAGTTTTGTGAGGGTTTAAAACTGGACAAGTAGCAGTTAATCTTCTTGTAACATTACGATTTTTGTCTGTCCAGAATCTTCGAGTTTTGTGAGGGTTTAAAACTGGAAAAGTAGCAGTTAATCTTCTTGTAACATTACGATTTTTGTCTGTCCAGAATCTTCGAGTTTTGTGAGGGTTTAAAACTGGACAAGTAGCAGTTAATCTTCTTGTAACATTATGATTTTCGTCTGTCCAGGATCTTCTAGTTTTGTGAGGGTTTAAAACTGGAAAAGTAGCAGTTAATCTTCTTGTAACATTACGATTTTTGTCTGTCCAGAATCTTCGAGTTTTGTGAGGGTTTAAAACTGGAAAAGTAGCAGTTAATCTTCTTGTAACATTACGATTTTTGTCTGTCCAGAATCTTCGAGTTTTGTGAGGGTTTAAAACTGGAAAAGTAGCAGTTAATCTTCTTGTAACATTACGATTTTTGTCTGTCCAGAATCTTCGAGTTTTGTGAGGGTTTAAAACTGGACAAGTAGCAGTTAATCTTCTTGTAACATTATGATTTTCGTCTGTCCAGGATCTTCTAGTTTTGTGAGGGTTTAAAACTGGACAAGTAGCAGTTAATCTTCTTGTAACATTATGATTTTCGTCTGTCCAGGATCTTCGAGTTTTGTGAGGGTTTAAAACTGGAAAAGTAGCAGTTAATCTTCTTGTAACATTACGATTTTCGTCTGTCCAGGATCTTCGAGTTTTGTGAGGGTTTAAAACTGGAAAAGTAGCAGTTAATCTTCTTGTAACATTATGATTTTCGTCTGTCCAGGATCTTCGAGTTTTGTGAGGGTTTAAAACTGGAAAAGTAGCAGTTAATCTTCTTGTAACATTATGATTTTCGTCTGTCCAGGATCTTCTAGTTTTGTGAGGGTTTAAAACTGGAAAAGTAGCAGTTAATCTTCTTGTAACATTACGATTTTTGTCTGTCCAGAATCTTCGAGTTTTGTGAGGGTTTAAAACTGGAAAAGTAGCAGTTAATCTTCTTGTAACATTATGATTTTTGTCTGTCCAGAATCTTCGAGTTTTGTGAGGGTTTAAAACTGGACAAATAGCAGTTAATCTTCTTGTAACATTACGATTTTTGTCTGTCCA
>CM040185.1:87881122-87908622 GCA_022606455.1 Callitettix versicolor
GTTTTTAATTGAGCCATTTAAATAGCCGGATTTAATTGTTTCTCCCCCAACAGAACCGCATTCTCGAGTAAAAACACCTCTCGTTAACACGTCTCAACTATAAATTTTAAAAAATTTATCGTCTCCCAGTTGTACCTTCCGAGCGTCACGCCGCACGGTGCCTAACTAAATATCCAATTTTATTGCCCGAGATGTTACTTACAGCAATTAATTTATATCTAAGCTATCTTCTTGTTTATTGATATTTAAATTAGCGAAGTGTAGATAAGGAGTTAACTTTTAAAAATCTCATTAATTGCTTTCCGCCTTGGGAACTGTTCTACGGTGACTTTAATGCTTCAGGGCAACGATTTACGGTCTTTCTTAAATTTATTGTAATTAATACGACAAAAAAACATTAAATAATTCTTCTTTTTCATATTAGTTAATTAGAAAACTATAAAATATTTAATCTAACACGGTTCAATTTCCATGTATACGAGGCAGGGTCAAAAAGTTCCAGGAATTAAACAATAAAATATTTATTGAAAGTACGTATAATATTTTAACCTTACTTACTTCAAAATACTCTCAACCTGTACTTATGCACTTCTATCGTTCATACAATCGTTTGAAACACTCCTGAAAGACTTTTTTAATTTCGTTTAGCCGTTTCGTTGCATTTTCAATCACCTCTTGGGAATGACGGCGCCCATTTAATGTCATTTTCAGTCGTGGAAACAGGTAAAAATTCGGTAGTAAAAACACGGTGCTTCCTTTACGACCCTCTGACGAAACGTCAGTTTGCTTAATGGAAATCAAAACATCACCAAGAAAGGAAAAATTTCGTTTCAATAGAAGCCGGGATAAAAATTCCTGAAGGGAAAACAGAGAACTTTACAACTGCTAGAAGATGCAGTTCGATTATAACGACCTGAAAATGAGCGAGGAACGATCGATTTTTGTTTCCTGACAATGCCCCGTCTCATCGATTACTGGCGGTCAAACAGTACTTTGCGAAGCGCAATACCATTCTGGAACACCCTCCATTATTTTTCCGACCTTCTACCACCAGATTTTACCGGCTTTAACGACTGGAATTGATGGCATGGATTTGTTGGTTCGCAAGAGGTGATGGAAAACGCGACTAAACGGCTAAACGAAATTTCCAAGATGGCTTTCAGGTGTGTCTCCAACAACTGTATGAACGGTAGAAGTGTGTACATGCAGGAAAGTATTTTGAAGGAAAATAAGGTAAAAATATATATTATGTGTTCAGAATGATTGCACCAGGATCTTTTTTTGTGTTTAACGTCCGACTATTGTGCACACTTGGGCTAATGCAGACGATGGTATGATTTATAGCTTATGAAAATGCCAAGCCCTGACAGGGAATCGAACCCGGGTCCTCGGGGTGAAAGCCCAGTACGCTATCAACTAGGCCACCGAGGCGACTGCGTAACTGTTTTAGCTACAATAAAAAAAAAACTATTGTCATAAAAATAATCAATAAAATAGCTCCAAAACAGTGCTCAATCGACTTACATTCTACGGAGAGGAAGGCCGTATAAAAAAACTGGCAAATAGAGTTTCTAGCAACATCCGAAATATTAATCTACGCTTTTCTGAGCTCAACTAACAGAATACGGTCACATATTTTGTACACTCAAGTCTATACAGCTCCCGGTATACATAGGCCGAAGAATTTAACTTTATCGATTCTTGAGATGTAAGAAATTGTAAAACTCAGTTTAAAAAAAATCTGTTATTACTCTTTTATGTTGATTATATTTATCTATCAAACTTGAATGCTCTTTATCTACTATTACCTCTCTTATTGTCTGCAGACAAAAACGTAACTTTTTTTTTGTGTGTTTAACGTCCGACTATTGTGCACACTTGGGCTAATGCAGACGATGGGACGATTTATAGCGTATGAAAATGCCAAGCCCTGGCCGGGAATCGAACCCGGGTCCTCGGGGTGAAAGCCCGTTACGCTATCAACTAGGCCACCGAGGCGGTCCAGGAAAGACCAATTTATTCTCAAAGGATGACGTCATTTTATCGAAAAAGCGGATAAAATATAAATCACCATCGTAAGGGTAAATAGTATAAAAAACTTTACAAAATAAATGTAAACTTAAGGCAGTAAACAGTATTTTTTAAACTTTGAAAATCAAAATCAGAACCAAAACATCTCGACCGCCGCCAGTAACCGCGGCTCACAAAGCTCTTAATTTCCAATTAGGCATAAAGCGGGAAACGAAATTTATACGGCATTAAATTACAAAACCGGACACCCGGATTTGACTTGGAACTTAATTGGACGGTTTCATAAATTCCGATTGAATGAAAAATACAGAGTAAATACTATAAAATGTGTGCTCATTGAAATCGGTTTCAATTTGAAGTGTAAATAACAGCCATTGTGGATTGAAGGCAGGTGTGCTTGCAGGTAATCCCGACGCACAATGCCGGGGTGGGGAGGGGTTGTGGACCACACCTTGCGTGTACGATAAATTACTAGCTTACAATTACTGCGGGCTCCGGTAAGTGCGCCCCGCTTGGAGAAAGTATTGTGGTTTTTTAAATATATGTTCAGTATATTTAACATCGTTTGTAATAAAGGGGCTCTATATTTTTTGAATGTGTTTTTTTAGTGACGGGAAATATGGAAATGTATCGTCAAAGTTAACTAAACCAATCGATTTTTAGGCTTTTAAGCCTATATAAAAATGTTACACATATATTTCTCTGCATATTAAAAAAAATAAAAAATAAAAAACACAGAACATATTTTGTTGTATACAAGGTAAGGTCAAAATGTTCCTGGAATTGGTCAATGAAACTACTTTTAATATTTTAACTTTATTTTGCTTCAAAATACTCTCCTCCTATGTGTATACACTTCTTCCACCGTTCATACAACTTTTGATAATATTATGAAAGTATTTTTGAAAATGTTGTTTGCTGCTTCGTCGCATTTTCCATCACCTCTTGCGAATCAGTAAAACGATGTCTCTTCAGTGTCATTTTCAGTCGTGGAAATAGGCACAAATCCAATGTGCAAGGTCGAGAGAGTAGTGAGGCTGTTCCAGAGTGGTACATTGTGCCTGGCATCATTTTCAGTCGTGGAAACAGGTAAAAATCCGATGTGCAAGGTAGAGAGAGTAGTGAGGCTGTTCCAGAGTGATCACATTGTTTGGCATCATTTTCAGTCGTAGAAACAGGTAAAAATTCATTTTCAAGGTCGAGAGAGTAGTGAGGCTGTTCCAGAGTGGTCACATTGTGCTTGGCATCATTTTCAGTCGTGGAAACAGGTAAAAAATCGATTTTCAAGGTCGGGAGAGTAGTGAAGCTGTTCCAGAGTAGTCACATTGTGGTTGGCATCATTTTCAGTCGTGGAAACAGGTAAAAATTCGATTTTCAAGATCGAGAGAGTAGTGAGGCTGTTCCAGAGTGATCACATTGTGCTTGGCATCATTTTCAGTCGTGGAAACAGGTAAAAATTCGATGTTCAATGTCGAGAGAGTAGTGAGGCTGTTCCAGAGTGGTCACATTGTGCTTGGCATCATTTTCAGTTATGGAAAGAGGTAAAAATCCGATGTGCAAGGTCGAGAGAGTAGTGAGGCTGTTCCAGAGTAGTACATTGTGCTTGGCATCATTTTCAGTCGTGGAAACAAGTACAAATCCGATGTGCAAGGTCGAGAGAGTAGTGAGGCTGTTCCAGAGTGATCACATTGTGCTTGGCATCATTTTCAGTCGTGGAAATTAGTAAAAATCCGATGTGCAAGGTCGAGAGAGTAGTGAGGCTGTTCCAGAGTGGTCACATTGTGCTTGGCATCATTTTCAGTCGTGGAAGCAGGTAAACATTCGATGTGCAAGGTCGAGAGAGTAGTGAGGCTGTTCCAGAGTGGTCACATTGTGCTTGGCATCATTTTCAGTCGTTGAAATAAGTAAAAATCCGATGTGCAAGGTCGAGAAAGTAGTGAAGCTGTTCCAGAGTGATCACATTGTGCTTGGCATCATTTTCAGTCGTGGAAATAAGTAAAAATCCGATGTGCAAGGTCGAGAGAGTAGTAAGGCTGTTCCAGAGTGATCACATTGTGCTTGGCATCATTTTCAGTCGTGGAAATAAGTAAAAATCCGATGTGCAAGGTCGAGAAAGTAGTGAAGCTGTTCCAGAGTGGTCACATTGTGCTTGGCATCATTTTCAGTCGTGGAAACAGGTAAAAATTCGATGTGCAAGGTCGAGAGAGTAGTGAGGCTTTTCCAGAGTGGTCACATTGTACTTGCCATCATTTTCAGTCGTGGAAACAGGTACAAATCCGATGTGCAAGGTCGAGAGAGTAGTGAGGCTGTTCCAGAGTGGTCACATTGTGCTTGGCATCATTTTCAGTCGTGGAAACAAGTACAAATCCGATGTGTAAGGTCGAGAGAGTAGTGAGGCTCTTCCAGAGTGGTCACATTGTGCTTGGCATGAATTTCAGTTGTGGAAACAGGTAAACATCTGATGTGCAAGGTCGAGAGAGTAGTGAGGCTGTTCCAGAGCGATCACATTGTGTTTTGCATCACTTTCTGTCGTGGAAATAAGTAAAAATCCGATTTGCAAGGTCGAGAGAGTAGTGAAGCTGTTCCAGAGTGGTCACATTGTGCTTGGCATCATTTTCCGTCGTGGAAATAAGTAAAAATCCGATGTGCAAGGTCGAGAGAGTAGTGAAGCTGTTCCAGAGTGGTCACATTGTGTTGGCATCATTTTCAGTCGTGGAAAGAGGTAAAAATCCGATGTGCAAGGTCGAGAGAGTAGTGAAGCTGTTCCAGAGTGGTCACATTGTGCACATCACATTTTCAGTCGTGGAAACAGGTACAAATTCGATGTTCAATGTCGAGAGAGTGATGACATTGGGCTTGGAAAGGTATTGTTTTACCAGCGAACAATGTGACGGGGCATTGTCATGCAGCAAAAACCAATCGTGTTCATCCAGCTGCATCTCGTTAATGTCTTCAAATCTCCTTAAGCAGATCTTTGTTAACTGTTTTCCCTTTAAGAATAAAGTCGTAGCGAATCAAGCCCTGGTAAAATAGAAAATACACTTCCAACATCACTTTAACCCGGCTTCTGTCTAAACATTTTTTCTTTCTTGGTGACGTTTTTCATTCCCTTCAACAGGAGATGTATCCCCTGAGGGTCGTTAAGGAAGCAGCGTGTATTTACCACTGGAATTTTACCCGTTTCCACGACTGAAAATGACATTGAAGGGACATCATTTTGCTGATTCGCAAGAGTTGAAAACACGACGAAGCGGTTAAACGAAATTTTCAAAAAAGCACTTTCAGGAGTGTTTCCAACAATGCACGGCGGAAGGAGTGTGTACATGCAGGAGGAAAGTATTTTGTAGCAAAATAGGGTTAAAATATTATAAAGCACTTTCAATAAATTGTCACTCATCGTTTCCGGGAACATTTTGATCCTACCTCGTACAGTTATGTGTTTCATAAAATAAATATAGTTGGAAATAAGGAGGTGTTTAAAAATTAACAATTAAACAATATTTTTATAAACAAATTGAAAGTCGAAAAATCAAAACGAACCTGACAGCGGTCGAGGTTTACTTTTTCGTTTTTCTCTAAACTTGTCAAATTTCTTTAATTTTATATTTATTAAAATAAATCTTACAAATTTATAAAACTTCTCGAAAATTTACTCAATTCTATTGTATTTGTACAGTGATTTAGGTGCTTCTTCATATGCATGCAAAATTTGATGAAATGATTTTCTAATTTTAAAAGAACTGGGCTTTACGGGAATATAAAAATCAGTACCTGCAATCTTATTATTGCATTTTATTTTCTTAAACTTAACAAATATTTAAAACTAACAGGCAGATTTGTTGTTAAATTAAAAAAAACAAATAATTTTATTTGTTTATAATTATTTATAACAAACATTTATAATTATTTGTATAATGCGAGGTACGCAACTGTCTCGCTGACTCGATGAAAACGATTTTCCCAAGTACGTTTTCTTAAATTAGCATTGAAAACCTTTAAATTACATTGAAAATACGAAAAATAACCCTGACTGCCGTGAAATTAAATACGAGTAATTTCTTAAACGTATTTTAAAAATTCAAAACGCTAATTTATGCTTTTTCTAAAGCACGTTACAATGGCGAAATCAGATTTTCAGAACCGTTTAAGGCAAAAAAAAAGTTACGAATTTTTAAATATTTGAAATGCCGCCATTTTGAAACTATCTAACGAATTATACTCGTTAACGAACTTTTCCAAGCTGTTATCAAAATCGATTGTAGTGCCACGTTTTGAATAAAAACGGGGTGAAATTGCGAGCGTGAGAGTGCTAGCGCGCGCACACACACACACACACACACACACACACACACACACACACACACACACACACACACACACACACACACACACACACACACACACACTCACAGAGGCGCGCGCGCGCACGCACACACACACACACACACACACACACACACACACACACACACACACACACACACACACACACACACACACACACACACACACACACACACACACACACACACACACACACACAAACAAACACACACACACACACACACAGACACACTCACAGAGGCGCGCACACACACACACCGACACACACACACACACACACACACACACACACACACACACACACACACACACACACACACACACACACACACACACAGAGGCGCGCGCACACACACACACACACACACACACACACACACACACACACACACACACACACACACACACACACACACACACACACACACACACACACACACACACACACACACACACACACACACACACACACAACACACACGCACGCACGCACGCACGCACACATTGACCGCTGAAAAAGTGTCTAGAGGACAGCATCGTTTATTTCAAAGTCCATGGTCTGAACCTTACCATGATGACCGCCCAAAAGCTTATTTTCCAAAATAAATCCACCATCGCGCAACGGTTTCACGGTCTCAGTAACGGTTTTCTTTGCCGCAGATTTATGGACAATTTGTCCTTGAGCGCGCGCGCGCAAATTGTTCCGCGTCGAACCTAAATATTTCAATAAATCACCCGCACGTATCGCACTATATTTATCCTAAACAACAATAGGTTATTACGTCTTCAGCGGATAGCTGTAATTCCATTGCCAACCTGACAAAACCTAATGCATACTCGTTCAAATTAACCACACGTTCCGCGAAACCTGACAATGAGCTCGTAATGTTGGCCAACCTGCGCCGCCCCACGCCGCCACCACTGTCACCCAGAACTGATTCCGTTTCATTAAGTGCCACGATAAATCCATCCGCGCGTCACATTAAACTGCGCCACGATCTATAACTCACACACCTGCCGACACCCATCCGAGGATATTAATAACCGTCTAATTTCAATATCAAATCGTCGGGTAAAAAAAAAAATGGCGGGCGAATCCCACGCGGGGGCGGGTATCGGCCGGGTTCCTTATTAGAAAATTCATAATTCCGATGTGAAAACGACCTGCCTACCACCCACAACACCGGCTCGTCTGAAGGTTTTTTTGGACGATAAATAATTCATACATAAACAGTACGTTGCGGACACCTAACAAATAGATAAGTGTATTTAAAATATCATAAATAAACATTTCCGTCGCGGGTGAAAGGTCCGCCCTTACATTAATATTGTGTAAATTCGTTTTATCGGGCGCGTGATTGTATCTGATTTTCTTTTGTAGCTCAGGTCGGTCACGACGTTTCTTTCCCATAGCGGGATCGGAGTTGCGTATCAGTGGCGGCTGATTTATTGGAAAACGTAGAAAAACCAGCGACTGTTAAAGGAGTTATAGTTGTACGTTCTAATGCGTACGGCAATGAAGTGCAATAAATACTATATGAAAATTGAACAACCTTCCTCGTACGCTTTGCGTGCAGCCAATTAAGGACTTGACAATAAAACGGCGCATCTTCGATACAATCTAAACCTAACGACGTTATCCGGAATAGCGTGACATACTGTATCTGACAACTATGTTCAGTATAATGACCTGTCTTCCCCAGTTTCATCAATTCTACTTTTATTGACGCGTTTCGAAGAACCTCCATCTTCAAAAACTATATCCATACTCAAGTATATAGTTTTTGTATATATACACAGTGTAGATATAGTTTTTGAAGATGAAGTTTCTCCGAAACGCATCAACAAAAGTAGAATTGACGAAGCTAGGGAAGGCAGATCATTATACTCAACATAGTGACAATAATCCTAGCAGAAAAGAAGAATATAAAAAGAATTTGTATCTGACAATTTTAACATGTACCGTGTTTTAGAGTTGGTTGCGCGTCGCGTGATGCAAGTACCCTACACAAATTTATATTGGTAGTTGTAGTAAAAGATCATCTGTTTTATAATAATTCGTAACGATCAGCTGATTTCATTGAACAGCTGATACGCTAAAATAAATTTTAGGTTATGTTGTCAAGAACTAGCTATGTTACAGTACAAGATCAGTGGTTTTATATTAATTCGTGACGATCAGCTGATTTCAATGCGCAGCTGATAGGCTATAATACGTTTCAGGTTATGTTGTTAAAATCTAACATAACATGTTGACAATTTTAACGTGTTTTAGGGCTGTTTGTGATGGATTTTGAGCGTCGCGTGACGCGAGTAAACAAATTTATATTGGTAGTAAAAGATCATCTGTTTTATAATAATTCGTAACGATCAGCTGATTTCATTGAACAGCTGATACGCTGTAATAAATTTTAGGTTATGTTGTCAAAAACTAGCTATGTTTTTAGTTAGTTTTATATTAATTCGTAACGATCAGCTGATTTCACTGAGCAGCTGATAGACTAAATACGTTTTAGGTTATGTTGTTAAAATCTAGCTGTGTTAATTTGTCGTGTTTTCGAAAAAAATATCGTGATTAAAATGAAAAAGAAGAGCATGATGTACGATTTTTATTTTTTGGTTCAATAAAAGAAATTAGTTTTTTACCAACTTACCGCTTAAGCGCTAGTTTGTTTTTTTGATTCGATATCTTGTTTTGTTTTAATAACTAAAAAAGTGAATCTATTTTACATATTATTTACTGTAGTTGTAGTAAAAGGTCAGTTATTTTGTATTAATTCGTAACGATCAGCTGATTTCATTGAACAGCTGATTGGCTATAAATTTCAGGTTATGTTGTTAAAAAGTAGCAATAACAACGACTATTATAAACGTTTATATTAATTTCGAATGTATTATAAACGGTTAAAACGTGTTCTTCAACTAAGGAAAAATATCGAAACCAAATCAACAGCGTTTTCATATAAAACGCGTGTAGTGTTATCCAAAAGGAAGAAGAGAAAGAGACAGAAATAGAGAGACGCAATTCGTTTGATCGTTTCCGTTACATTCAATAGGTTCGGGACTTTTTTTTCTATTCACCCCTCTCGCCAAAGGTTTTTAAAAATCATTCAAAAATATATATGGGATACATTTGTGACAATTTTGATTGAAATCGTCACAGCTATTTTTGAAAAAAATGTATATAAATTCTTTCATTTTCTTACTGTTTATTTCTTCACTATCTTGGAACTGATCACGTACATAATCTGACCGCATTCAGATAAGCTGAGCAATTTCAGTTGGCAGTGATCCTGACTGCAGTGATCGCCGGGGACTGTACAGTTCGCGAGGACAGCCGGTCTTGCCGGTCAAATAGGCTATAGAGTTTTGACTGGCTAAAAATAATATCTGTACCAACAGAGTAGTCCTCCATATACAGGGTGTGCCGTAAGTAGTAAAATATGCTGTTCTGCTTAATAACAAAAACTTCAATATTTATGCCAGTTTCCCGCAGGGCATAAATACTAGCTGCACCTATTGAGGTTTTAGACGTCCCTCGCGGTACACACACTTACACAACACCACACTTACGACTTTAACACTTTACACACTTACATTTAGGGAATGCTTTTCGCTTTAAAATAACAACAACAAAAAACATATATGCCAGTTACACTAATGATGACTAGGGATCAGCGTTAACGATAAGGGAAAAGCAACGGAAGTAATTGCGGCCAGTAGCAGACTAACCGGTGCTGGAGTCACATCGATCACCGAGTCCCCCGTAACAATTTGAATGGACAAAAAGCGATCTTTTATACGTATTATTTTCTTCTTATGCCATCAGCGGACCGGTAGAAGAAGCTACTGAGGAACTCAAGATACGCTTGACAAAGAAGTGCTTGGACAAAGAAATGGCGCGAAGTTGAACGAGTCCAAATCATCTCATGGAAACTTTACAAACAAAAGAATTAATGCAGTCCTGTGTTTCTTAACTGTGAAATACTTCCTTGTAGGAATGAATGAATGACCTTGGCATGACATTGGGTGCTAGGTTAAACTGGAAGGCACACATTAAAAAGAAGAAATATTAACTTGATGTTAGGTATAGAAAAATGTACTGGCTCCTTGGTAGAAGATCAGAATTAGACACAATATAAACTGCTCTTTTTATACGGTGTTGAGGTACGGTGCAGTTATGGGGCACCAAAGTGTCCAACATTAAAATTACACAAACGTTCCTGAACAAATGATTGCGGACAGCTATCGGCGCACCGTGGTACATCAGGAACTACAATATTCATAGCGATCTTCGAATAGAAACTGTACTGTAGTTAGACACAAGAAGCTGTACTGCAGCTCTAAACCATGTCAACAAAGAGACGCAGAAGCTCAATAGCAGTGATATTGTAAAGAGGCTTAAAAAAAGAAGACAATATAGTGATGAAGTTATCCAGTGGAATATTTTTTTCTTAATTCTATTATATTTCAATGAGTACTGCTAGATACGTTTATTATTAGTTGTACAATAACAAAACAATTTTTCTGATTCTAAAACTGTATAAATTTTAAAACAGCAAGACAAATTTTGTCTATTTCCTCACTTCCTGTAATATATTGAAAAGTGAATTACAAAACTGTACAAGCCACAAGATTTAGAAGAAATTAGGTACACAATCTTTAACTCCGACGGATCCGCTGAAGATCTGGATTTGTACTGGTTTCACACAAAGAGCAAACATTACCAGACACCCTGCGCTCTGATCGGTTATTTCGTCTGACGTAGCGCCGCTTCTACTTTACAGCGTCCATAAAAGAGCGGACTGTTTGTTTAGAAAGGAGTATTGTTCTTATAATGGCGAAACAACACATTCTTACGTCCAGCGCGGCTTTAATGTTTTCACACTTACCGGCGCTTGTCCGACGGTGTGCAATTTTATAATCTATAATCCGCCATTGTTATCGCAAGAATCTAGTCTTGTTAGCGAAATTTCGTATGGAAATTTTAACGCTGGTACAAGAGAACGTGCGCCGATCCAATCGTCTGCACTGGGCAAAGCAAAACGCCAAGAACCGGTACTCAAAGTCTTCATGAATTAGAACGTTTATCAATAAAGCAGGTTAAACAATAGCATGCAAAAAACTTGCTGTGTTATGTTATGAATCCATTTATGAGAATATCTGTTACTGAACCAAAAATAAAAGTTTGTATTGTGTCTTATCTTCCTTTTTATTTTAATTGCGATAATTTGTTCGAAAACACGACAAATTATCGTAGCTAGTTTTTAACAACATAACCTGGTTGTGAGTTTCATCTACTTCAAAACAACACTTTAATATATTCTGCCAAAAGAACTGCTGATTCCAGACAATCTTTGATAGGCGATTTCATAGCTAGCCTAGTGGCCTAGTTGATAGCGTACTGGGCTTTCACCCCGAGGACCCGGGTTCGATTCCCGGCCAGGGCTTGGCATTTTCATACGCTATAAATCATACCATCGTCTGCATTAGAACAAGTGTGCACAATAGTCGGACGTTAAACAAAAAATTTACAACGTAATTTGAAACTTATTATAGCCTATCAGGTGTTCAATGAAATCAGCTGATCTATACGAATTACAATTTTAAAAAATGACCTTTTACTATAACTACCAACATACAAATAAAAATTAACGATTCCTTTCATATATTCATATCGGCCAAACTTCTTCGTAGTTTCCGTAGTGTAGTGGTTATCACGTGCGCCTCACACGCGCAAGTTCCCCGATTCGATCGCGGGCGGAAACACTGGAAATTTTTCAATTGTAATTAATTTAATATGAGACTTGCGACGCGTAAAATATACTGTTATATATCAATATAAATTTGTGCGCTCGCATCAAGCAAAATCCAACATCAAAACCAGCCCGAAAATACGATACGTTAAATTTAGTTTGTACTAAACCATAATATAGATACTTGCTAGGAAGAAAAAGGTGACATCGGGTGACCGGGGGGGGGGCAATACAATTTAAATAATCACTGACGTGATGTAAGCGAATTTTCAAAATGTTTGTTTTGCTTTATACACTTAATTTTTTACGAGAAAAAGCTTTTCGTTGTTCATCAGTAAAAGAATTACCGTAAAATTGACATGTTTAGGGAGCGGATCTGAAAACTACCCAAGAAAAAATTGCAGTCCAGTAGGAAAATTCGATTGCAATAATATTTATTAAGCAATTGCGCGAAAGACAGCTAGTTGATAAACTTTCATACCCTCGTTATTTTGACATGTATTAGGGGTGGAGGTCTCGTAAATGACCCAATATTTGTGTAGGCCAATTTTTTAGGGCTGGTTGTGATGATGGATTTTGCGCGATGCGTGCCAATGTCATATTGCATATATTTAGCTCGTTGCGTGCTACTGTATGTATAAAAATATAATTGTGACTTCTAAACAGCTGATTTCGCACAACAGCTGTTGTTCAGTATCATTTTAATTGAGGTTATGTTAAAAATTCAATTTCAAAATTAAATGCACAATAACATATTTTAAAAAAATATGTTTCAAATGAAGAACACAGATTGATAAACAATGAACGCGAAAGACTACGACGATTAGAAAATAAATTTAAACGAAAAAATGAAGTTAACGATGAAAATGTTACAAGTAATAAAAGAGTTATGACTGAGGAGCAACGTCAACTAATTAATAACAAAAACGAGGATCGAGAAAAACATGACACATTATTTACATTTTTGGTCCGGTAACAAAAATTGTTTTTTTTTTTTAATTTGTAGGATTAAATTATATTACGATTCAAGTGTACAGCAAAGATTTGATCATACCTTTTTAATACAACAAAAAAATTTCGTTTATCAGTTTCCAGATTGATAACTACCCTTGTCCGAGAATTACCACAGATAAAAGAAGTTGTAGCTTACCTAGAAAAAGTTTCAAACGGGTTTAGTAATTTCAAAAATGCCTGTATCACGGACTGATAGTATTTTAAGCGTTTAAATTTGAACCACGACAGCTGTCAAATAAAATTTCTTAATTTTAACTGCTTTTGATATTACAAAATATTTATTTATGCAGTTTTTAACGCTGATCACGATGGCGAAATCACCATTTCAAAAATATTTAAGACGTAAACGTTAAAAAAATTTAAGATTTTAAAGAACCTCCATTTTGAAACTGTTGACAGCACTTTGTCGGTTAACGAATTTGTTCAAGATGTTACAAAATGGGACTACAATTTCGAACTTGAGCGTGATAACAGAAAACAACACACGCACGCGCGAGCTAAAACTAAGGACAAAACTTAAGATAAATTCTGTTTATATTCTTCTTCTTTTGTCACTATGTTCAGTATAATGATCTGACTTCCCTAGCTTCGTCAATTCTACTTTCGTTGACGCGTTTCGGAGAACCTCAATCTTCAAAAACTATATCTATACTCTTTTTTTCCCTTCTGATTGGCTCTTCAAAATCACACGTTTTGCTCGCTTCTGATTGGCTCCTTTCAAACTTTCTCTTCAACGGTCGTCCCTCCTGTTAATTTTTGAAATTTTTTAGATTTTTAAACGTAATATCTGCTTGTAACGATATCTGTTCATTTATTATGTTTTCTCCCTTTAATTTAGATTTAAAAATTTCCAAGTTCTCTAAAATGTTCATACGTCTTCCTTTTTCTGCCATATGTAGTATTTTCATGGAGTTTTCTATTTCTCGAGGTATGTGTCCCTCTTTTATTAAATGTGGACGCATAATTTGAATAATTTTTGCCGTATTTTAATGATCGCACATATTCTTTAAAACTAGTTCTATATTTTTGTCCTATGTAGACTGCCTTGCATCCACACTGTATTCTGTATACCCCATTCTTACTATATTTGTCCTTTTCTTCTATATTCTTTGTCAATTTGTTCCTTATCGTATTATTTGTAGCCATTGCTATGTCTGTATCATATTTTCTAAAAAAAATCTTAAATTTATATGCCTCTTTCCCCGTATATGTTAATTTCGTTTTTATCCTCTCTTCTATCCCCGTTTTCTTCCTCTCTCTTCCTTTTAATTCTTCGTAACAGATTTCTTATAATTTTTAAATCATAATCGTTGTTCACTGCTATTTGGAAAATTGTATTCAATTCTTCTTTATATTCTTTCCTCTTTAGTGGTACATTTAATAATCTATTGAACATGTGTCTAAACGCCGCTGGTTTATTTTCTAATGGGTGGTTTGACTTTGCGTTAATTATATTATCTGTGTATGTATCTTTTCTATATATTCCACATTCAATTGTTTGTGCTTTCCTTTGAATTCTTAAATCCAAAAAAAATTAAACTACCTTTCTTCTCTTCTTCTATTGTAAATTTTAAATTTTTGTGTATACTAATAATTTCTTCCAATATGTGCTGCCCTTTATCTCCTTTTGGATCTTTAACTATTAGTGAATAGTCCACATATCTTACATATTCCACACATTCAAACTTCTTTATATATATATATATATATATATATATATATATATATAGTTTTTGAAGATGGAGGTACTCCGAAACGCGTCAACGAAATTAGAATTGACGAAACTAGGGACGGCAGATCATTACACTGAACATAGTGACTTAATATAGATCCTTAAAAACTAATTCGGCACGAAAACTGAAGATGATCCACACTCTCGAAACGTCATGTACTGTTCCATATACAAAAGATAACGGCAAATTCCCGAAAAAAAATTAAGTAACATGTTTATTCCATTAATTAGTAATTTTTTAAACATAATTTTAACAGAACAAAACGTATCACTCATAAATACACAAACATGATGAAATTATAACGATAATACCGTTAAACAAACAATTAATTATAAGAACGGATCGATTTCATTGCAAAAGGAAACTAAAAAATAGGAATTACCGAGTATAACGTTTACAAAACTGTAATTTCACAAATGTCAACGCCTCTTCAATGAAGGCCTACGCCCCACGCACGTAATTAAACAAAAACTGCATCCTTGGATGCTGCCCCTCGGTTGCCCTCCGACCTCTCACATATATCTACCGCCGTATATCACCGCACTTAGGATCGCTTTCACTTTCACTACTTGTCAACTTCTTTTCTACCCCAGCGTTCAACTCTCTCGGATAATTATTTTATCCGGCGATTCCAGTTAAAATCACGCACTCTGTAATTAAAATATAAGGTTACCGGTCGGCGGAATTAAATTATTGTTATGAGTTTATTATGTGGTTTATGTGGACTGGACGTTACCGTATAATTAAATTTTGTAATTAAATTAACTGGTGCTGAAAGGTTACGAATGAAACATGGGGACGTTGTGCGAGGTTTATGTCTTACTCGTGAAGACCGGGACGGTTTTGGAGTTGCGATTCCCGATTTCTTGGAGGACTATAAATTTAGTAAAATTTGTATTAACTTAATTTTGAATTTAAATAATTTTTAGTAACACAATTATAATACCCTGTTGCCAAAAAGGTTCATTTTATCTCTCGTTACGTGACATGACTTCAAATTTAAAGTAACCTAAAGGATGTTAAAACTTTGTTATACTTAATTTCGTTTATTGGCTGGTAAGATGGCCGTCCGATAAACAGCTGATCATTTTCAGGTTATTCGTATAAGTTTTGAAGGTTATGTATTTTATTACAATCGTTTTTTGTTGTTTCCAGTAGCAGACCTGTTGTTGCTATTTTTCTATTTTCAAATAAAATAATCAACAACTATAAATAAAAAGTAAATTATCTGCTTTGTACAAAAATTAACGCTTATTTAAAACTAACGTTTAACAAAACCGATACTACAACTATAAAACGATAAGTACTATTATCGATTGTAAAACATAACCTCTAAAAATATATCGAATCATTGATTAAAAGAACCGTATAAGTAAATTACGTTAACAAGCGTATAACGGTCCGTTAAATTTTAACAGACGTTCTAGCAACGCAACATTTAAACATAGATTAAAGCTTTAAAGCTCTGTTATTTTAAAGATGTTTTTTAACAGATGTTTCTGCAACCCAATTCTATGTCGATAAGACTTTAAAATGAATGTAATTAAAAAATATTTTAAATAATTTAATAAACGTTCTAGCCAACCGGCATTAACTTTTTTTGGAAGTAAACTGATTTTATTGAAAAAATTTAATCGAATACAGCAAACTAAAATTCTGCTGCAATTTTTAACTAAAAATTAAAAGCCTGCACAATCAGATACTGTATTAGTTAACATCTAAAATGCGTATATTTCCCGAAACAAAAGAATATTTTTAAACCAGTAATTACACATTTCCATTTATAAATCCAACAAAGCTAGAAAGCGTACGAACAAATTGAACCCGGATCAATGCCACGGTCAACTTGATAACAATGCGCTGTTTCTCCGCTACCGACTGCCAAACTAGCTTCCTCGATCAAGGATGCAGAGCACAATAGATCTAGAGTGCTGTCAGAGACGTGTAACAAGGGCTGTACCGACCGATACTGTCTTTCATTTGCATACCACGGCCGCGGTTAATGTGTGTTTCGTGAGGTAGAGGTTAGGTTAGGTTAGGTTGTGCGCGATGAATGGACTGGGACCCGTTAACCGGCTCAATTAATAGGAACGTATCGCCGGTGTTGCCGTTGGTGGCTCCAGTTGTGCGTAATACAATAAAGTCTACTGGCATTGCAGCCGGTGAAATTGGCATCGTGCGTCTTCTTTCAAAGTCTACGAACATTGATGTAGGAAAAGTATTATGAAAAGTAGACAGTCGAACGCCTGGCCGACAGAAGTGACTACTTGTTTTAGCATGCCTGACTGTATTTTTTCACTATTATGATTTAAGTATATATTTTTTAATTTGTATGCATGCAAGAAGAGGCTTAATAGTCCAAGTATAATAATAAATATGCCTATAATATTTGTGATTCTGGGATTCAAAATTTGGTATAGTTCATATTCATTAAAATTAACTACACACACGTAGACAACATACATTTTAAAAATTAATAATAATTATAAAAAATATAAAATCATTAAAATTTGACAAAAATTTTTATTTCCCTTACAATACAGTGTTAGCGAACTGCAATGTTAACTGCAATGAACAAACTGAGTTGCACACCGAATAACTTGATAACAACCGTTACAAAGAAGGAAATTAAATGAAAAGATATATATATTTCCGAAGTTTCACCAAAATCGTATCTGGCATCTTCGAAACTATTCTCGCTCCAAGTCTGAAATCAAACAAGTCTGGAGATCGACTTGTGTGCGCGCGTGTGGTGTGTGTGTGTGTGTGTGTGTGTGTGTGTGTGTGTGTGTGTGTGTGTGTGTAGTGTAGTGTAGTGTAGTGTGTGTGTGTGTGTGTGTGTGTGTGTGTATGTGTGTCGGTGTGTGTGAGTGTGTGTGTGTGTGTGTGTGTGTGTGTGTGTGTGTGTGATGTGGTGTGGTGTAGTGTGGTGTGGTGTGGTGTGGTGTGGTGTGGTGTGGTGTTTTGTGTACGTGTACGCGCGCGCGTGTGTAGTGTGTAGTGTGCGCGCGTGGGTGCGTGTGCGTGTGCGTGTGTGTGCGCGCGCGTGTGTGTATGTGTGTGCGCGTGGGTGTATGTGTGCGCGCGTGTGTGCGGTGTTTTGAGTGTACGTGTAGGCGCGAGTGCGTGCGCGAGTGCGCGCACGCGTGTGTGTGTGAGTGTGTGTGTGTACGTGTACGCGCGCAAGTGTTGCGCGCGTGCGTGCATTGCGTGCGCGTGTGTATGCGCGCGCGCGCGTGTGTGTGTATGTGTGTGCGCGTGTGTGGTGTTTTGTGTGTACGTGTACGCGCGAGTGCGTGTGCGCGCGCCCGCGCGCGTGTGTGTGTGTAGTGTGTGTGTGTTATGCGGGTTGCGAAACAAAACATCAGGCTGAAGGTGGTTCCCACGACAAAAAGTTTGGGAACCATTGGTTCGTGTTATAGAAAGGATACACGACGTTTCGAAAATATGGATCAGCTCACGTTTTCAAGTGCCTACATTAAAATATAATCTTTTCAAATAGAACAAAATCCAAGATGGTTTCGTTAAAACACAAACACAAAACCAAACAACGACTGACTTCTTTTCTTATTATTAGAAAACCGTACTGCTATCACCTGTCTCTTCTTTAATTCCAATTATTATTTTCTTTAACCTATAAATTCAGCTCTTTTAATGGTTTTTCATCTCTTTTTCGTAGTCTATTCAAATTTAATTGCGACCCATATTCGGCAATCTTCTTTTTCACAATTTGAAATTTGTAAAACATCTCGAAGTCTCGTCGTGAATTCTTCTCTCCCTTCAACTTCCTTCAATTTTTTCTAACGTTTTTGTCCGTTTATCTTTCAGCGTGATTGCATTTTTGGATAAAATTGATTAAAATCGTTTAAGCCGTTTTCAAGAAATTAATTTCTTCGAACAAAAGAAAGATGCACCGAGATAACAGACGCATTGTGCCCGTACGAAGTTAAAGATTCACAGAAGTAGAATTTTCAAAACGATAACCAAACTTTTAGTTTTTTTACGTTTTTAACTTGTCTCTATTACCGGTATCTTTGAACCGCTAAAACATGTTAACGTTCTAAAACATATGTTCCGATTTTACAGAGTGTCCAAACCGTAATTTGCTCCAATCACCTCGTTACGACCACAACAGCATTTCGTTACGCAACATAACACAACCCAACATTTGTACAAGTTATTCACAATTTGCAACGGCTAATGAAAACAAATTTTCAAATTAACCTCTGAAACAGGTTATCCTTTAAATACGTAACCGATCCTTTAAAACGTATGCCGCGCAGAAAGCAGTTATCCTTAACGCCTCCGTTCAGATAAATCGCATTTTATTTACTCACTATAATTGCAAGACAATAGAGTCCTTAGTACCCACGTAAACACTTCTTACAACAGCTGCTGTAAACGCGATGGCGTTCCGTTTCGGACAGCTCGTTCAGGAAACACAACGTACGTGCTACACTAACACAACTCTATATTTTTGTTTACAGGACATAAATAACCTAGAATCTTCTACATTCTTTCAGATTAGATTACGAACTAGAGGAACGGTTTATGAAACCTCCAGGACATATTGTGCAACTAAACCTCTTAAGTTCGGCAGATTGGTGCCCTTAGTAAGTTCCAACAATCCACTGACTAGCTCATCCTACTGGAGGTCTTGGAAACTAAAAGCCTCTACTAGTAATAGAACTTTCTTCATGAGATCTACCATCGCCTAAACAACATAGAAACGCCTACAAAGCAAGTTCACAATTGTGAACATATAATGGTACACACAGCCATTATATAGATGACAAAATATGACAGGGTCGAACCTATTCCAAGACTGGAGCTCTGGGACCAGGAATTACTCTGCGGAGAAATCATGGCTAAGCAACGCGGGAGGTACAAGGAAACCGCAAATCATTGCAGGAAGAACTAGTCAGTGGTTGTTAAAACGGTTCGCCGCCTCGGTGGCTTAATTGATAGCGTACTAGGCTTTCACCCCGAGGACCCGGGTTCGATTCCCGGCCAGGGCTTGGCATTTTCATACGCTATAAATCATCCCATCGTCTGCATTAGCCCAAGTGTGCACAATAGTCGGACGTTAAACACCAAAACAAAAAAAAAGTTAAAATGGTTTCCAAGAGGCTCAGTTGTCACCGCTTGAACAACATAGCAACTGATTTACCCAAACTAGTTCCTCTTAGTAAGGCCTAAACATACACGCTAAATTCCCGAACTCCTCTCCCGGCTTTCAAACAGCTCACGCCTGCGAACCTAGTTCACAATTGTCCCGTCAACCAATACTCGCTTCTAAATGTTTCGCAGTGCTCCCGTATCTCGGGTCTAATGTCTGTCCAGACATTATTACCGGCGCACTACGTTGCATCTTCCATACACAATACATCCTTATTAGTGCGTTCTTTGTCTGGTTTTAACAGTGGATTTCTGATAAATTACAGTTCCCGCCATAATTCTGAGCAAGGTCGAAAATCGTTGCCCGCAAGAAAATCGAGGAGGATCTCCCCCTACCTACATCTGCCGGTAACTGGAACAATTCAGTATGTTCGGGTGGAAAAGCAAGGAAGCCAACCAAATATAAAATAAGAATTTACAACTTGTCACCACTCCGAACCGATAGTCGAACTTACAAACGCCCGGCACCAGGTAAGATGGGACAACCTTCATGGGCATTCCCATAGTAAACGTCTCTTAAGCAAAGTTCCTTTTGGAGGACTCAAAGGGGCAGCAGATAACCTGGACAGAGCAAAACTCAGGAGGATCATGGGGCTCATAACAGGGCTCTGGGGTCTGAGGGTGCACATGAACAGAATAGGTATGTACCACGGAGAAACCGTCTGTAGATTGTGCAAGAAGGCGGAGGAAACTGCAGGTCACATAATTTATGATTGTGAGGCTCTAGGGGGTTTTGGTTTCCAAGACCCTAGGTATCTTCAGCAGAGGGAGCTAGCCAGTGGATAGCTGGAACTAATTAGGGGCACCAATCTGCTGAACTAGATATTTTAAGAGGTTAAGTTGCACAATAGGTCATAGGTCAATCGATCGCAGTGCTTGGGGTTGAATTATCCCTTCCTCTAGTATATAATCTTAATTTTACAAACGCTCGGACTTCAGCTATTTCTCATCTAGTCTATGACAAACAGATTTGCTTGTAACCGCGTACATTCCAAGATCTAAACTTGTTTACTCTTACCACTCACGACAAGAACAAAAACTTACAGAAAACGTTCGAGTAAAGACATACTCTATGCCCGTAACATCTGGTATCACGTCCATCACAGCTGATCTGATAATAACGCTACGACCAGCTCTGACCAAGTCCTCCAGTGGCCTGCAACAGTCAGTCTATAAATGCTATACCAGGTCCTTCTGGCTAGAGCAACCTTACATTCGGCATAAACCTAATACGTCGCTTCAGATAAATTAAAACAAGAAATTTAAATTTACCCAAAGAACCGCGCATTCTGCACTCGAACGGCAACTTGACCCAAATAGTTCCGATTGCATCAGGCCGTGAGAAAGACCGTTCAACGTTGCTCCATTAATTACCGCCTCCGCATAAAATTGCCCTTATAATTCGCGCCTATAATTATCGCAAACAATGCCGCGTTCGCACCCACGACAAACACCATAAAAAACCGCCATAACCATTAATTTTAATCAATAATATTAATGTAATTTCTTTATAATAGCACTTATAACCGGAGCGTAAAACGTAATTGAATGAAGAAAAATAACACAATTACAATTACAGATGGCGGGCCGGTAATTAAATGGTATAGAGCTGGTAATTACTAGGTATTGAAATGTTAATGCGCACCTAGTTGGCGCACGGCACACGGCGCGTCCGGTATCGTGGCGCCATCTTGCGTGATTATTTGCGCGAAATGAATTCGCTAATTAAAACTTATTGATTGATAGCGAATATAAATCGATTGCGAACGAATCAAGTTTCGATTGTTCCGGACAAAGTTGGATGTTAACGAATTGAATTTTCGGTTTTGGTTTAATTAGTACAGTGGCTTGTTCAGACGAATGTCTTAAATATTTCTGTAACAAAGTGTCAAACGGTACTTCAATTGCGATAATTAGACAAACTCAGTTACGGAATCGACGACGAGGCATCCAACGGTTAAAGATTGTCGCTACTGAGTGCCGAGAACACAAGAATTGAACAAAAGAGCTCACAATTGTTTATTTGTTTATTTTGTTTACTATTTTAGTATGCGTAAACAGAATATGAAGACGTAATTATGTTTTGAATAGATCGTGAAAAGAAAACCAATGGAATTTAAACTTCAAACGGTCAACAATAAATAACAATCGTTACAAGAAATCGTTTCTGATCACCTAAGAAAAACAGCCACGATGCACATTTTTTTAAAATATTAGCATTTAAATCCACACTAGCTAGATACTGGCTCCAGTTTTATATTTTCCTTAATGAACAAAATCTTTAAAAAAATAATAAATTCTAAAATATCTACATGAACATTTAACAAACATAGACTACAAACAATTAGATACATTACGAGTAAAAATCAACAAAAAGTAAATAATAACACATAGGGAAACATACAGCCAGTCAAACAGATAATAAACAAACCGTCAACAAATAGATACAAAACAGACTACAAATAGACAAAGAAACATCCAACTAATAGATAAACACCCAATAAACATAGGCCAAAAACAATTAGATCATTACCGATTAGGAAAAACACAAAAACAAAAGACAAAAAAACAGATAATAAATACTAACAGGCAGCCACACAATCAGATAGTAAGAAAAGGCAAAAACAGAATTACAAATAAATAAAGAAATATCCAACTAATACACATGCTAAAAACAATTACATAAATGCCGATTAGGGGATACAAATAGAGAAATGACATATAATAAATACTAATAAGAGAAACAAACTGCCAGTCAAACAGACAACAAACAAATAGCGAAAAATAGATAAACAGACATACACACAGTTAAAGGAACATCCACCTAATAGAAAAACACTGAACAAATATAGACTACAAACAATTACATAAATACCGATTATGAGAAACAAATGGACAGAAAACATAATACATATGAAGAAACACAAAAACATATAACAAACACCCAGTCATATAGATAATAAACACTCAAAAATAGATAAATAAACAGACAAACAAGTAAATAAAGAAACATCCAACTGATAGTCATACATAAAACAAACATAAGAAATAGATAAATATTGATTAGGTCGATTTAAAATTGAAACGTCTTTTCTTTAGTAATAAAATTTAACGAAACCAAAACGTAAGAATTTTCGTCAACCGTAAGACTTTCTCCTGGTAATAAACACGTTGAACAGCTTCGCTTATAAATAGACCTATTATATATTTAAGCACACTATACTGTAAGGATCACGTGACCAGGTTCGCGTGTTGCCCTGGCAACGTACGCCCATGCAGTACACAGTTCTCTCTTGTTCGCCAAATGTATTTTATAAATAAATAATGTAAATGAGCGGCCAACAGGTGTCTGACTTATTTCACGGCAACACCGAGCGCCTTTTTATTTTACCCTGTGACAAAATAATAAAAGAAAGAAGACAGATAAAATTTGAATTTAGCAGGTCTGGACGGCCGTATACAAAGAGCTGATAAATATTAATAGGAGCAGAGTGGGCCGCGATGCATCGTTATTGCACTTGTTCGCGTATTGGCCACTCCCAAACTAGGGCGCTAGTTGTTCGGAGTCATGGAACATTTTATAATGTAACCGTACCGGCCAAACAGCTAGCGGTAAAGTGTCTCTGAAAATTGTGTTTTGCTACAAGTCAGTTTTCAGGAGCACATCACTGACAGAGCGAAGCGAAGTTTTTCTTTCCACTCGACCGTTCGATATTTGGTTTTCGTGCTTGTTGCACAGTTTAGACCAAACGTATTGACCGATTATTTTAAAATTGTTATCAAGGAAACTTTTAGACCAAACGCTGTAGACTTCCCATTCGCTTCCGCTAAATGAAAGCGGCTTTTACTTTAACAATAGATTAAATTGTATACTAGAGGGCGGGATAACATAACCCCAGGACCTAATGTGCAACTAAATCTCTTCAGTACTACTTCAGCAGATTGGTGTCCTTAGTAAGTTCGAAAAATGCACAGAAAGCTCGTCCTGCTGAAGATCCTGGAAACTAAAAACCCTTACCCTCCTGTTAGCAAATGCCTCACAATCATAAGCTATGTGTTCTGTAGTTTCTTCCTCCTTACCGCAAAGCAACACACAGTTTCTCCACGGTACATACCTATCCTGTTCACGTACACCCGCAGACCACAGTGCCCAGTAATGAGCCCCATGATTTTCCTGAGTTGTGCTCTGCCCAAAACGTCTGCCGCACTCTACGTTCCGCATGAGAAACGTACCCAAGAGACGCTTGCTATGGCAACGCCTATGAACCCCATCTAGCCTGGGGTTGATAGCAGACCCGGCCAACAACGGAGAGGTCCCTAAAGCTGGCTCGAATGCAGATCCCAGCCCAGTCAGTCGGTCTTCCTCGTTACCCCAAACCCCCTTATGCCCTGGAACCCAATGACGAATAAACCAGTTTCCGAGAGACACAGCACTGAGGTTCTGCCGACACTCCCAGACGAACTTGTAGAACCCACAAGTTCTTTGATTGCCTGACTATCGGTATAAATATGAATACGAGTTTTCTTGTAGGCCCTTTTCAAACTTTTCCGAATACTGTCATAACGGCCACTACTTCAAACTGAAGTACTGTTGCGTACTGTCCCAGGACAACATCTGACTTTGCCCTTGGTCTCAGACAGTACCAGTGCTTGTCTTTGTCTTACAGCCATCTACGTACCATACTAGGTCTCAAGATTTTCCCAACACACGATCTTCCTCCCCACATGTCATCTTGACATCAAAGGGTCTAGAAATCATGTGTTGTTTGGCCATCTGATCAGTCCCCATGATTAGAACCTCTAATCTTTTCTGTGATTCTATCATGACCAGAAGCTGAAGATAGCACTCCACTATCCGGCAGTCTACATACTGAACCAAACCAAATGCCGAATAGAAAATTTAACACAGACACTTCGCGTAATGAAACATTTAGAATTTTTTAAAGATTTAGCCACCATTTTGAAACGGTTGAACGGATTTAGTTTGATAACAAAATTGACAAAGCTACCGTTATTATAATTTTAGCCACCATTTTGAAACGGTTGGACGGATTTAGTTTGATAACGAAATTGTCACAGCTACAATTATTATAATTTTAGCCACCATTTTGAAACGGTTGGACGGGTTTAGTTTGATAACGAAATTATCACAGGTACAATTGTCATAATTTTAGCCACCATTTTGAAACGGTTGGACGGATTTAGTTTGATAACGAAATTATGACAGCTACAATTGTCATAATTTTAGCCACCATTTTGAAACGGTTGAACGGATTTAGTTTGATAACAAAATTGACAAAGCTACCGTTATTATAATTTTAGCCACCATTTTGAAACGGTTTGACGGATTCAACCGTACAGATAAAATAAGTTTGATAACGAAATTATCACAGCTACAATTGTCATAATTTTAGCCACCATTTTGAAACGGTTGGACGGATTTAGTTTGATAACGGAATTGTCACAACTACAATTATCGTAATTTTAGCCACCATTTTGAAACGGTTGGATGGATTTAGTAGAATAACGAAATTGTCACAGCTACAATTATTATAAGTTTAGCCACCATTTTGAAACGGTTGGACGGATTTAGTTTGATAACGGAATTGTCACAGCTACAATTATTATAAGTTTAGCCACCATTTTGAAACGGTTGGACGGATTTAGTTTGATAACGAAATTGTCACAGCTACAATTATTATAATTTTAGCCACAATTTTGAAACGGTTGGACGGATTTAGTTTGATAACGCAATTGTCACAGCTACAATTATCGTAATTTTAGCCACCATTTTGAAACGGTTGGACGGATTTAGTTTGATAACGCAATTGTCACAGCTACAATTATCGTAATTTTAGCCACCATTTTGAAACGGTTGGACGGATTTAGTTTGATAACGAAATTGTCACAGCTACAATTATTATAATTTTAGCCACCATTTTGAAACGGTTGGACGGATTTAGTTTGATAACGGAATTGTCACAGCTACAATTATTATAAGTTTAGCCACCATTTTGAAACGGTTGGACGGATTTAGTTTGATAACGAAATTGTCACAGCTACAATTATCGTAATTTTAGCCACCATTTTGAAACGGTTGGATGGATTTAGTAGAATAACGAAATTGTCACAGCTACAATTATTATAATTTTAGCCACCATTTTGAAACGGTTGGACGGATTTAGTTTGATAACGGAATTGTCACAGCTACAATTATTATAAGTTTAGCCACCATTTTGAAACGGTTGGACGGATTTAGTTTGATAACGGAATTGTCACAGCTACAATTATTATAAGTTTAGCCACCATTTTGAAACGGTTGGACGGATTTAGTTTGATAACGGAATTGTCACAGCTACAATTATTATAAGTTTAGCCACCATTTTGAAACGGTTGGACGGATTTAGTTTGATAACGAAATTGTCACAGCTACAATTATTATAATTTTAGCCACCATTTTGAAACGGTTGGACGGATTTAGTTTGATAACGCAATTGTCACAGCTACAATTATCGTAATTTTAGCCACCATTTTGAAACGGTTGGATGGATTTAGTAGAATAACGAAATTGTCACAGCTACAATTATTATAATTTTAGCCACCATTTTGAAACGATTGGACGGATTTAGTTGGGTAACGCAATTGTCACAGCTACAATTATCGTAATTTTAGCCACCATTTTGAAACGGTTGGATGGATTTAGTTTGATAACGGAATTGTCACAGCTACAATTATTATAATTTTAGCCACCATTTTGAAACGGTTGGACGAATTTAGTTTGATAACGAAATTGTCACAGCTACAACTATCATAATATTTTACCACGTTTAAATCAAACCGAACCGAATCTGGAACGCACTAAAGAACCAAGACAAACGCACGACAATTTTTAAGTGTTTCTCAAAATTTGTTCTAGACGCGCTCAGTGTAACAAGTCTGGGTCGTATCGTGATGGCCACTCGAATAGTTAATTTTATTTTATTTTTCCGGCGAAAAACCAACAAGGTCATCATCGCCGTAAAGTTCATTTAAAACGGCCGTCTCGTTTTTATTGCTTTTATAACAGACTTTACACGAACATACAATAGCGAGGAATAAATTTAAGTGTTGTTGCTCTATAATTCGATGACATTTTTTTACAATTTTTCAAAAACGTTTGTTTTCGTTGCCGTTTTTGTTCAAATTCCTACAAAAAATAACAAAAATTTGATTTTTTTTTAAGATAGTCTTCATTTTTTTAGTGTTTAACGTCCGACTATTGTGCACACTTGGACTAATGCAGACGATGGGATGATTTATAGCGTATGAAAATGCCAAGCCTTGGCCGGGAATCGAACCCGGGTCCTCGGGGTGAAAGCCTAGTACGCTATCAACTAGGCCACCGAGGTGGCTCTTCAAATCAGAGGCTGCCGTTTTAAAATGGAAGAAAATGGCTTTCGATTTA
>CM040185.1:87913622-87966122 GCA_022606455.1 Callitettix versicolor
GCAAAAACTAAAATGAACTTGTTTACATTTAATACTAATTAAAATGTCAACTAGTACTTTATAATAAACAGTATTGAATAATCAATCCTTTTTCCATAAACTATAGAAAGAATAACGAATGTACCACTTAAAAATAAACAATTGGAATTCACTAATTCATAATAAACTATTGGGAATTTACTACTTCATAGTAAGTTATTAGAATTTGCTATTTCATAATAAACAATTGAGAATTTGTTACTTCGTAGCAAATAACTGGAATCTACTACTTCATAACAAAACGACCGGAATTTACTACTTCATAATAAATTATTGAGAATTTGGTACATCACAATAAGCAAATACGAATCTACTACTTCATAATTAAAAATTGGGAATTTTTTACTTCATAAGAAACTATTGGAATTTATTACTTAATAATAAACGATTGGGAATTTGCTAGTTCATAATGTACAATTGGAATTTTAATTCCAACCTTAAAAGATTGGGAACTAAACGTTTATTTTCACATTAAATATAGCTAAATAGCTACTTCATATTAAATGTTTAGGAATTCACTACTGCATAAAAAACAAATGGAATTTACTACTTCACAATAAATTATTAGAATTTACTATTTCATAATAAACAATTGAGAATTTGCTACTTCGTAGTAAACAATTGTAATCTACTACTTCATAACAAAACGACCGGAATTTACTACTTCATAACAAATTATTGAGAATTTGGTACATCACAATAAGCAAATACGAATCTACTACTTCATAATTAAAAATTCGGAATTTTTTACTTCATAAGAAACTATTGGAATTTATTACTTAATAATAAACGGTTGGGAATTTGCTAGTTCATAATGTACAATTGAAATTTTAATTCCAATCTTAAACGACTGGGAACGTTTATTTTTACATGAAATATAGCTAAACACATTGAAGACAGGAACACATACAGGAGAAAGATGCTCGGGTGGAAAATCCCAGAGAATGAAATCCGAAAGAGAGCGGGAGTAAAATGGACGGATAAGCGGAGAAGAATCCATGGGGACAGGATGAGGGAGGTGTGGAGGATTAGAAGGAACAAGACATGAGTCAGAGTGCTTTGCGTGATCCAACAGGGTCTATACGCAACAAAAAGAATAATAATAATAATAATATATATATATATATATATATATATATATATATATATATATATATATATATGTATATGTATTAAATGTTTGGGAATTCACTAATGTATAAAAAACAAATGGAAGAAACATAAATTTCATTTGGATTTACTACTTTTTGTGTAAATAAAGTTGAATTTACATTATTACTACCATTTGTGTAGCAATAATGGTACACAAATTTTGAAGTGTACTGAAATCGAGTTGACAGTAACGTAACGAAAAAAGTAAAGAATAAATAAAACAGTTGATGGTTGAAACAATTAAATACTTCTTTACGTTCGTCACGGCAAATTTTGTGGTGCAGTGAAATCGAGTTGACAGTAACGCAACGAAAAAAGTAAAGAATAAATAAAACAGTTGATGGTTGAAACAATTAAATACTTCTTTACGTTCGTCACGGCAAATTTTGTGGTGCAGTGAAATCGAGTTGACAGTAACGTAACGAAAAAAGTAAAGCATAAATGAAACAGCTGATGGTTGAAACAGCTGTTGAAGTAATTAAGTACTTTTTACATCCGGTACGGCAAATTTTGTGGTGCAGTGAAATCTAGTAGAGAGTAACGTAAGGAAAAAGTAAAGAATAAATTAAACAGCTGATGAAGTAATTAAGTACTTTTTACATCCGGTACGGCAAATTTTGTGGTGCAGTGAAATCTAGTAGAGAGTAACGTAAGGAAAAAGTAAAGAATAAATTAAACAGCTGATGAAGTAATTAAGTACTTCTTTACGTTCGGTACAGAAAATTTTGTGACGCAGTGACATCTAGTAGAGAGTAACGTAATGAAAAAAGTAAGTACTACTTCATAACTGAGAATTTGTGCTTGTAAATCAATGTTTTTTATCATAGATTAAAAAAAATTCGTAATTTACTACTGCGTGGTAAAAGTTAATTTGTATTCTTCGGACCTTTAAAAACGATATAGGCACCGCAAAAGATTATTAAGATCACTATACCTAATTTCAATATTTCTTAAGTTATATTTGCAAACTAGCGCACCTATTGAGAGGATTTAGACGTCCCTCGCGGTACCCGAGTCTAACACACACTTACACTTACATTTCGGGAGGCGATAACAGCCTCAATGTGCTTTTCCGCCTTAAAATTTTTTAAAAAATCTTAAGTTATCGGGAGAAAGTAAACATATTTTTGTCTCGCTCCCACCCGGACAATTCAACTACAATGGCGCTTTTCATAGGTCGAAATTTTACAATTTCCCCAAGCTACAATTACATTTAACAACCGTACTTTTTGAAACCGAACCGCTTCATTTCCGGCGAAATTAAGAAATTAAAACAAATTACACAGCGTTAAAATACACTACTTGTTTTTATTTCAACACATTCTGCAAAGCAAACAAACGTTATACGAAACAGAAAAACACTTTTACGTAATGAAAAAAATTGGTCTTACATGCACCGTAAGGTTAGAGCACAATTACCCTAAATAAACATGTAATTTTACACAATAAATGTTAGCATTTGCTCTCCGGTTAGAAAGTTAAACGGCCCGGACGAAAGAACTATTGTCGGACTAATGACTCCTCGGGCTTTACTGGGGCAAGGTTGGAGGCGCGCCTGAGGCGTGGACACTGTTCTGCAGAGCCGCTCGTTTCTGTGGTAGACACAAGAGGAAATACACTTTTGGACAGTTTTGTATTGTATCAACTTCTGACAATGTAAACATAAGGGTCAATAGCATAGCCGAAAAACGAGTCCAGATGACGTGTACATTTAGAAACATTATAATTTTGTCAATTCGATTTCCCGCTAATCCGAAAATTGCCGAACTCGTCTGTTTTATGTTCGGCACGACAAATTTTGAAGTGTACTGAAATCGAGTTGACAGTAACGTAACGAAAAAAGTAAAGAATAAATAAAACAGTTGATGGTTGAAACAATTAAATACTTATTTACGTTCGTCACGGCAAATTTTGTGGTGCAGTGAAATCGAGTTGATAGTAACGCAACGAAAAAAGTAAAGAATAAATAAAACAGTTGATGGTTGAAACAATTAAATACTTATTTACGTTCGTCACGGCAAATTTTGTGGTGCAGTGAAATCGAGTTGACAGTAACGTAACGAAAAAGTAAAGAATAAATGAAACAGCTGATGGTTGAAACAATTAAATACTTATTTACGTTCGTCACGGCAAATTTTGTGGTGCAGTGAAATCGAGTTGACAGTAACGTAACGAAAAAAGTAAAGAATAAATAAAACAGTTGATGGTTGAAACAATTAAATACTTCTTTACGTTCGTCAAGGCAAATTTTGTGGTGCAGTAAAATCGAGTTGACAGTAACGTAACGAAAAAAGTAAAGAATAAATAAAACAGCTGATGGTTGAAACAATTAAATACTTCTTTACGTTCGTCACGGCAAATTTTGTGGTGCAGTGAAATCGAGTTGACAGTAACGTAACGAAAAAAGTAAAGAATAAATAAAACAGTTGATGGTTGAAACAATTAAATACTTCTTTACGTTCGTCACGGCAAATTTTGTGGTGCAGTGAAATCGAGTTGACGGTAACGTAACGAAAAAATTAAAGCATAAATGAAACAGCTGATGGTTGAAACAATTAAATACTTCTTTACGTTCGTCACGGCAAATTTTGTGGTGCAGTGAAATCGAGTTGACGGTAACGTAACGAAAAAATTAAAGCATAAATGAAACAGCTGATGGTTGAAACAATTAAATACTTCTTTACGTTCGTCACGGCAAATTTTGTGGTGCAGTGAAATCGAGTTGACGGTAACGTAACGAAAAAATTAAAGCATAAATGAAACAGCTGATGGTTGAAACAATTAAATACTTCTTTACGTTCGTCACGGCAAATTTTGTGGTGCAGTGAAATCGAGTTGACAGTAACGTAATGAAAAAAGTAAAGCATAAATGAAACAGCTGATGGTTGAAACAATGAAATACTTCTTTACGTTCGTCACGGCAAATTTTGTGGTGCAGTGAAATCGAGTTGACAGTAACGTAATGAAAAAAGTAAAGCATAAATGAAACAGCTGATGGTTGAAATAGCTGTTGAAGTAATTAAGTACTTCTTTACGTTCAGTACGGAAAATTTTGTGGTGAAATGAAATCAAGCAGAGAGTAACGTAAGGAAAAAGTAATGAATAAATGAAACAGCTGATGGTTGAAACAGCTGATGAAGTAATTAAATCCTTCTTTACGTTCTGTACGGCAAATTTTGTGGTGCAGTGAAATCTATTAGAGTAACGTAAGGAAAAAGCAAAGAATAAATGAAACAGCTGATGGCTGAAAATGCTGTTGAAGTAATTAAGTACTTTTTACGTTCGGTACGGCAAATTTTGTGATGCAGTGAAATCTAGTAGAGAGTAACGTAAGGAAAAAGTAAAGAATAAATGAAACAGCTGTTGAAGTAATTAAGTACTTCTTTACGTTCGGTGCGGCAGATTTTGTGGTGCAGTGAAATCAAGTTGAGAGTAACGGATGAAAAAGTGAAGAATAAATGAAACAGCTGTTGAAGTAATTAAGTACATCTTTACGTTCGGTACGGCAAATTTTGTGGAACAGTAAAATCAAGTTGAGAGTAACGTAACGAAAAAAGGTGCGATGTTCCTATACCTCTTTAGGGAAAAAAATACGTTAAAACATTTATTTAATCACATATTACGCTGTTGTTAGTGAGTGGGCCTGACCAAATAATTACTTTTACTTGTTGTACTGCACGTAAAAGAACCATTCGCAAGTCGTAACTATCGATTATGATGTGAAGCCAGGGTAGTTGTTGTGCGTTACTATTGAGTACTACGAACTGCGACTACTTCACTGCAGCGGTTGGTAATCGACTCTGTCAATGCTCTAGCTGTCCTTTATTTAAAATGTCTATTGAAGCAACACTGCACAGTGATGAGTCTTTGAGCTTCCTGACATCATCAAAGTATTGGATGAAAAAACTGGCCACAAAATGTCCCGATAACGGTCGGGGAAAATAAAATAAGAAACGATTCCACAAAATTCAAAATAAGTGAAAGGCAACTGATTACAGGACTCCAATAGTATCTCAACTCCAGAGTGTTCCCGGTAACGTACCTGCCGTTGAAACAATCAATACGGGAGCCATACCGTCGAGTGAATCCAAAAGAGGTTTCTCACAGATGAACCTCATTATCACACTGAGATCAACACTGAATATTGCAATAGTTTCTGGCCTGTTTTTTGTAAAGACCATTGGACTTTCTCTTCGACTCTTTAATCCAGATAAAGTTGACTCTCGGCTTGTATCTGGACACCATTTAGCATTAACCCTCAAGAAACAAGAAGTATGATGAAAACATGTTGAAGCCCTCGTTGAAACAATCAATTCGATAGCCATATCATCGAGTAAATGTAAAAGAAGTTTCTTATGAACCTCATCATTGCACCACCGAAACATCACAGGATATTGTAATATCGTCGAGTAAATGTGAAACAGGTTTCTTACAGATGAACCTCATCATCGCACCACCGAAACATCACAGAATATTGTAATATCGTCGAGTAAATGTAAACGAAGTTTCTTACAGATGAACCTTATCATCACACCACTGAAACTTCACTGAATATTGTAATATCGTCGAGTAAATATGAAAGACGTTTCTTACAGATGAACCTCATAATGCACCACTGAAACATCACAGAATATTGTAATATCGTCGAGTAAATGTGAAAGATGTTTCTTACAGATGAATCTCATCATCGCACCAACGAAACATCACAGAATATTGTAATACCGTCGAGTTAATGTGAGAGAAGTTTCTTACAGATGAACTTCATCATCGCACCACTGAAACATCACAGAATATCGTCGAGTAAATGTGAGAGACGTTTCTTACAGATGAACCTCATCACTGCACCACCGAAACATCACAGAATATTGTAATATCATCGAGTAAATGTGAGAGAAGTTTCTTATAGATGAACCTCAACATCGCACCACTGAAACACCACAGAATATTGTAATATCGTCGAGTAAATGTGAAAGATGTTTTTTACAGATGAACCTCATCATCGCGCCCACTAAAAAACATTATAGAATATTGTAATACCGTCGAGTAAATGTGAAGAAGTTTCTTACAGATGAACCTCATCATAGCACCACCGAAACATCACAGAATATTGTAATACCGTCGAGTAAATGTGAAAGAAGTTTCTTACAGATGAACCTCATCATCGCACCACTGTAACATCACAGAATATTGTAATATCGTTGAGTAAATGTAAACGAAGTTTCTTGCAGATGAACCTCATCATCGTACCACTGAAACTTCACTGAATATTGTAATATCGTCGCGTAAATGTGAAAGAAGCTTCTTACAGATGAACCTCACAATGCACCACTGAAACATCACAGAATATTGTAATATCGTCGAGTTAATGTGAGAGAAGTTTCTTACAGATGAACTTCATCATCGCACCACTGAAACATCACAGAATATCGTCGAGTAAATGTGAGAGACGTTTCTTACAGATGAACCTCATCACTGCACCACCGAAACATCACAGAATATTGTAATATCATCGAGTAAATGTGAGAGAAGTTTCTTATAGATGAACCTCAACATCGCACCACTGAAACACCACAGAATATTGTAATATCGTCGAGTAAATGTGAAAGATGTTTCTTACAGGTGAACCTCATCATCGCACCACTAAAAAAACATTATAGAATATTGTAATACCGTCGAGTAAATGTGAAGAAGTTTCTTACAGATGAACCTCATCATAGCACCACCGAAACATCACAGAATATTGTAATACCGTCGAGTAAATGTGAAAGAAGTTTCTTACAGATGAACCTCATCATCGCACCACTGTAACATCACAGAATATTGTAATATCGTCGAGTAAATGTAAACGAAGTTTCTTGCAGATGAACCTCATCATCGTACCACTGAAACTTCACTGAATATTGTAATATCGTCGCGTAAATGTGAAAGAAGCTTCTTACAGATGAACCTCACAATGCACTACTGAAACATCACAGAATATTGTAATATCGTCGAGTTAATGTGAGAGAAGTTTCTTACAGACGAACCTTATCATCGCACCAACGAAACATCACAGAATATTGTAATATCGTCGAGTAAATGTGAAACAGGTTTCTTACAGATGAACCTCATCATCGCACCAACGAAACATCACAGAATATTATAATATCGTCGAGTAAATGTGAAACAGGTTTCTTACAGATGAACCTCATCATCGCACCACTGAAACATCACAGAATATCGTCGAGTAAATGTGAGAGACGTTTCTTACAGATGAACCTCATCACTGCACCACCGAAACATCACAGAATATTGTAATATCATCGAGTAAATGTGAGAGAAGTTTCTTATAGATGAACCTCAACATCGCACCACTGAAACACCACAGAATATTGTAATATCGTCGAGTAAATGTGAAAGAAGTTTCTTACAGATGAACCTCAACATCGCACCACTGAAACATCACAGAATATTGTAATATCGTCGAATAACTGTGAGAAGTTTCTTACAAATTAACCTCAACATGGCACCACTGAAACATCACAGAATATTGTAATTTCGTCGAGTAAATGTGAGAGAAGTTTCTTACATATGAACAAACAATCGTGAAACTGTGCTTTTTTTACTGTTTGTATTATTTAATGCAACATATTATTGTACTTTTTTGGCAAAGTAAAATTACGAATTAAATAAAATTGTTAGTTTTTGAATAACCAAAGTTTTTTTTCAGGTCAAAAATGTATATTACCCTTCCCCGGAAGGTTACAGTCCGACACCGTGAATACATCGTCATTACGATTTGAGGCGAGATCGTAATGTTACGCGTACATAAACAAATCACTCTACACCGGTAAAACCCCATATCGCGATTTCTCTCGCAACAATTTGATTTATATAATCGATTATTTATCGCCGTACGCTTAATGATCGATACTCCGCAATATACACGTCCTTATCGGTTACCCAGTTGCGTCATTATATTTTATGACGTAACTGTCGCGAGTTACGCGGGTATACCCACGTATAATTGTCAATTAATAAGAACAATTTTCATTGAATGTCTTATTTGAATAACATAAACGGCCGAGAAACCATCGCCGGCGGCCGTGGTCTAGTTTATGCGCGTGTGACAGTCTGTAAGATAGAATGAATCATTGTGCACTGAATCTAGTTGTAGCTGTAGGCTGTTTGGTAACTGATTCAAATCAGCGCTGGCGATTGCGGTTGTTTTAATACGCATCGTGTTTTAGGGCTGGTTGTGGTTTTGCGCGTCACGTGATGCGAAGAACACGTAGGCCTATATTGATATATAACAGTATATTTTGCGCGTCGCAAGTCTCACATTAAACAAATTTCCTACATCTCCGCCCGGGATCGAACCGGTGATATTGCGCGTGTAAAGCGCACGTAGTAACCACTACACTACGGAAACTACGAAGAAGTTTGACGGATGTAAATATACGAAATGTATCATTAATTTAATTCTGATATTAATAAAAGATCAGCTGTTTTATTAATCCGTAAAAAGATCAGCTGATTTCCTTGAACAGCTGACAGGTTATAATAATTTTTAAGGTTATGTTGTTAAAAACTAGCAATGTGACCTGGATGATCCGGACATGGAAAAATCCGTATATCAGACAGGAACACAAATTGATACGATCGAGTCGGTTATAAGACGTGGTAGTGTTTTTTTACTATTCCGTCACACAAATCGCCTGCAAAATGCAACATGGCGTATAACAGTAATGAATTTAATGCAGCACAAGACTGAAGTTAAAGTGGATTGATTGTAAAAAAATATGATAGGTGTTTGATGAAAAATAATATTGTTGACAAGCTTTAGGCTATTTAGTGTGGTTATGAATTGCGGTGATACACAAACAATACAATAAACTGAACTAAATAAAACAATTTGTTCTTGTACAGTACAGTATAAGTTTTAGCAGTACTAGAATTGTAACCCTTATGAGAGCTTTGTTAAAGCTCGCTGCTGATAGCATCTTGCGGCAAAGTGTTGAACTACAGTTAAATAAATAACAGTACTGTATATTTTCTCAAACTTCTTGTAGCACGAAGCGTTCGTAGCGGCAGTTAATCCAATTACTTAATCTTTAGCCGCTAATATTGAGCACGCTTTTTATAAAGGTTGCTGTACGTTTATACTCAAAGGTTTTAGTCAAGAAAAAACAGCAACTGTAAATATTTCTGCGCTACTACTGAATTCGAAAACATTACCCGCTACTATCCGGCTTAAAAACATAAAAACGCAAAACCTTCAACCTTGGATATCGGAGATTTCGGATATCAGAGGGCCGGATATGAGAGGGTTTACTGTACATAGGCATCTATTGTGTATTGTGTCTATGCTTCGGACCCTTGTGTGGTTTTACCACTTTCTTGACAGATGTATAGCGAAAGCTTCTCTTCTGTCGTCCATTGTATCTTCCTGCCAATATTTCACTGGCCTCCACTCTTGACCGCTGCCCAAATTCACCAGCTTACAGCAGTTAATTACAAATCTGATTCCGGGAACTGCATTGCGCGGCGGAAGATTCCCGGCGAAACACAAAAGCCGGACATTAATTCGCCGTTGTACGCCGGCCACTATATCAACACCGTATCGACGTAACGCGTTACACAATGGTAAGTCCGGTCGAGTGGCGAGTCCAAGGTTAACGGCCGATGTAAAGAAGTCAGACTGCTGCCGAAACGTGCGTACTTTCTTTTCCTTTATCTGCGGCAGTAAACAGAATGGCAGCCGCGGGCCGGGTTACAAAAAAAGATAATTTTTATGGGTGTTGATTTTTTGCGGCTGTTAATGGGAGAAGGTAAGGAGCGTGTTTTTGTAGTCCAGTCAGACATGCAAAACTGTACTGATTGGGGCCCGGTGATCGACAGGTAAAGCTAGGCACTAGGCGGTAGCATTGTTCGCCTCCGGTCAGGCGTTTCTAATATTTAAAACATTTGTTTAGCACGAAATTCGAGGTTCTGGATAAAATATTACCGCATGACAACGAGTAGATTATAATAAACACGTCACGCAGTTGTCTCGCTGACGTGATAGAAGCGTATTTCCAAACGTAATTTTCTTCCTTTTTTTAAAAATTCTAATTTCACCATCACAATCAGCACTAAAATCAGCAGATATTAGCATTTTAATTTTTAAATTACACTAAAAATACGAAAACGAACTCTGGCCGTCGTCAATTTTTTTTTTTTAATTTCAAACCGATTTCGAAAATTTAAAATGCTTGTTAATGCTTTTCGTAACGATGATAACGACTGTAAAATAAAATTTTCAAAATATTTAAGAGGAAAAATATAATTTTTTTAAAGTATTTGGAATGTCCGCCGCTTTGAAACTGTTGAACAATTTTTTCTGGTTAACGAACCTGTCCAAGCTGCTAGCAAAATTGATTTTTGTGCTGGACTAAAATTGTGAACGTAACACACACACACACACACACACACACACACACACACACACACACACACACACACACATACATACATACATACATATATATATATATATATATATATATATATATATATATATATATATATACACACACACACACACACACACACACACACACACACACACACACACACACACACACACACACACACACACACACACACACACACACACACACACACACACACACACACACACACACACACACACACACACACACACACACACACACACACACACACACACACACACACACACACACACAATCATACATATATAATTATAATTTTCCCCTCAATAGAAATAGAACAGATAAAAGAAAGAAAATTTTTAATAGAATTAGCTGAGGAAGCACGTCAATAACATACTCTAAAAGCACTAATTAGAAGAAGGGTGTTGTTATCACATTGAATACACTTTAAATCCTAGACTTTTTTTGTTTAAAGTCCATACTTTATGCCACCCAGTTACACTAATGAGGACGAGAGGTCAGTGTTAACGGTAAGCGAGAAACGACGACAGTTACAGCGGCTCGAACTAAGAACCTTAAGGTGCGCAGTTCAGAGACGCAGCAGACCAGTGCTTTAGCCACATCGAGCCCATTAGGAAAATATAAAATGAATTGTCCAAACGATAATTCAACCTTTGTGAAAGTACTTCTGGTCATTTCAATGTGAATTTCTTATCTGACTTTCCATTCAGAAAAGAAAGAGCTGTAATCATATACAAGAGGAAGTAAAAAACTTAGACTTTTTGCCACTCAAGGATGAAAGATAATAAGCAACTTTGACAAAAACAAACAAAGTTACGTTTAATGAAAGTAGGCGGTCCCGCCGCGTAGGATCGACTGGTAGCTTGGGCTTATCGATACTTTGATTGATTTATCGACAGATTATTAATATAGAATTTATTACTTTGCTGGTTAACTGGCGAGTTATGGTTGACAGCAGATCAATCACTGAGGAAATGTTGGGAAAAACTAGTTTCTGGGCTGGATTTTGTTTCTGTCGATTCTCTTTATATAGGTTACTTATTGTCCCTACTAAAGGATTGGCAGACAGTTGATAGCAAAACTGTTTCAATGAATTTATGAAAACGAATTTACAAAAAAAGCACAACGAGGCTATTATCGCCTCCCTAAATGTAAGTGTGAGTGTACAGTGTTAAGTGTAAGTGTTTGTTAGACTCGGCTACCGCGAGGGACGTCTAAATCCTCTCAGGTGCAGCTAGTCTGCACCCACTGCGGGGTTAAATAAAGAAACATCTTTACCACAAACGTATTTTAAAATTTAAAATTCCTGTTACTGAACAAAATCATGTATCATGTTTTCTCTTCCTTTTTATTTTAATTACGATAATTTCTACGAAAACATGACCAATTAACATAGCCAGTATTTAACAACATAACCTAAAACTTATTATAGCCTATCAGCTGTTCAATGAAATCAGCTGATCGATACGAAGTAATACAAAACAACTGGTCTTTTACTATGACTACCTACGTCGTAGTGTAGTGGTTATCACGTGCGCAAGATCCCCGGTTCGATCCCGGGCGGAAACACAGTTTAATTATAATTAATTTAATAAAAGTATAGCGACGAGCAAAATATACTATTATATAGTCTATAAATGTAAATTTCGCTCGCATCACGCAAGATCCAACATCACAACCAGCCCTAAAACACGATACATGTTAAAAAATATATAAATAAATCGTAATTTTTACAACTTTCCAATATTAATTAGCTAATTAATCAAAGTTGCAATATTCATTTAATTTTATATATAATTGAAAATACTAACGCCAACCCAGGTTGTCGTAAATTTGAAATGTTTATATTTTTGCAGGTTATACGTAAGTGAAATTATTTTTCAGAAAGTTATCAGCTGTTTAAAAAAAAACTGGGAATCCGTAAAATTTTAAATAAAAACCTATTTTGGGTGTGTTGATCAACACATTTAAAAATCTGCACAAATTTTCAAAATCCGTTTATCGAAATTACCATTTTTGAAGATAAGAAACTCAAGTTAGTGTACACCAAATTTGCACTAGGACTTATAATTTAGAAATAAATATTACCTGACAGCATATTCATAATTTTTTCTGATTTAAGTCGCAAACTGTAGATTTATTTTATTTAAAATTTATTACGGTGACTTTAATTATAAATTTTCGTTTATGGTCAAAATTGAGAAATTTTTGATAAAACGATTTTGAAAACTTGGCCGAATTCAGGTTTATTTTCAAAACCGGTTTTTTTTTTTAAAAAAAAGTACACGTGTGGAACTCGAAAAGTTACCCACAGAAGTGAAGCTTTTGTTAATGATATCTATGCTGAATATATAATTAGTTCGAAGATATATTTACAACAATTGTTTTGTTTGAATAAAATAATTCACTGTAGTTGTAGTAAAAGATCAGCTGATTTCATTGAACAGCTGATAGGCTAATAATTAACAATTATTACAAACGTTTATATTAATTTCGAATGTATTATAAACGGTTACAACGTGCACGTGTTCTTCAACTAAGGAAAAATACCGAAACCAAAGCAACACAACGTTTTCATATAATACGCGTGTATTGTTATCGAAAAGGAGGGAGAAAAAGAAATACAGAAATTGAGAGACGAAATTCGTTTGCTCGTTCTTTCATATTTCCGTTACATTCCTCCGTTCGACAGACTATTTTGCTACCCACCCTCTCGCCAAAGCTAGCATTAAAAGCTTCGCTTAAAAAAAATTACCGATTTTCCAGTTTTTTTAACGGCATCATTTTTTTTGTCGGTAGACACCAAATCGGGTTTTCATAGATGTTAGAATTAATTTAATTTAAGAAAGTTGGTGTGGTGTTTTTGCGTCACATATTCCTCACTGTTATCTTATTTGACCTTGAAAGCAATGGTCAGCTGATTTTAAGAAAATTTCTAAGATACTTTCCGACCGAATTTATACTGTTCCAAAGTTTTAGAGGTTATGTTTCATGCCATCGTTTGAAACTATACTATTTCCTTAAACACGTTACCATTTCTACTCTTGAAAATGATATCAAACAACTAACCAAATCAGCTGTTCTGTATTGGTTTCACCAGTTAAGTAACACAACACACTTTACCGTACATTACTCGCTATGGAACGTTCACTGATATTTATTTCGGTAAGGATCCGTTACCGCCATCGTGTTTAACAAGCGCCGGTCTCGCCTCGGCGATCGGTAAATCACGGTAATGGCCTAACCACTTCGCACCACCGGTGTCAACGCCTCACCGGCTGACATAATTGTTTGGTAGATTAAGATCTTATCCTCCGCTTTATGGCTGGACGTGATTAAAAGAAATAAAACAGCATTAGATGGGGCACGCCTCGATACGTGTCCATTGGCAGGGAGACTTGTACGGTGGGGAAAGAAGACGTTCCGATACGTGTTGCGTGTTTCGGCAATTGTTATGTAAATAGTGAGCCGTCCGAGGGAACTCGATTTGACGTCTGACGCCGTTTATGGTTTCTTCTGAATCAGAAGTAACCATCTCATCTCATTCCAAGATACGTTGTAGAATCTGCTGGGTTTATAAACTTACGCGCCCCAAGGTCGTGGGTTTGAGACCGCAATTACTGCCGTAAGCTTATCCTTTGCTGTTAACACCGAACATCTTCCTAGCAGAAAGTACAGACGTTAATCGAAGAAAATATAATTTCAAACGTATTATTATTAAATTTGATCACAGAATGAGCTCAGAATCTATTTCAATCTACTAAAACTATAAAATCTAGACAAATAATTTTTGTCTATCACCAAGATTTGACTCCGTAACTAAAACATTCCTAATAGTAAATATAAAAAAGTACACGTGAGGAACACGACATCTTTGCTGAATAAATAATTAGTTTGAAGATATGTTTACAAATATCTTATTTTGTTTAAATAAATAAACACGCGAACCTAGCTTAGATATTATTTACTGTAGTTATAGTAAAAATATCAGCTGGTTTATACTAATTCGTAACGATCAGCTGATTTCGTTGAACACCTGATCAGCTATAATAAGTTACACATTATGTTGTTAAAAACTAGCAATATTAACAAACGTTTGCACCGATTTCGAATGTATTGTAAGCGGTTACAAACGTGCGCGTGTTCTTCAACGAATAAATAAATAGTGTGTTAAATAGAGTGTATATAAATAAATAGTGTGTTAAATAGAGTGCATATAAATAAATAAATTGTTAAACAGAGTGCATATAAATAAAAAGTGTGTTAAATAGAGTGTATATAAATAAATAGTGTGTTAAATAGAGTGTATATAAATAAATAGTGTGTTAAACAGAGTGTATATAAATAAATAGTGTGTTAAACAGAGTGTATATAAATAAAAAGTGTGTTAAATAGAGTGTATATAAATAAATAGTGTGTTAAATAGAGTGTATATAAATAAATAGTGTGTTAAACAGAGTGTATATAAATAAAAAGTGTGTTAAATAGAGTGTATATAAATAAATAGTGTGTTAAATAGAGTGTATATAAATAAATAGTGTGTTAAACAGAGTGTATATAAATAAATAGTGTGTTAAACAGAGTGTATATAAATAAAGAGTGTGTTAAATAGAGTGTATAAAAATAAATAGTGTGTTAAATAGAGTGTATATAAATAAATAGTATGTTAAACAGAATGTATATAAATAAAAAGTGTGTTAAATAGAGTGTATATAAATAAATAGTGTGTTAAATAGAGTGTTGTAAATAAACAGTAATTTTTTAATTTAATTTATTTTAATCTAATAGTATTAAAATGTCTCCAAAAATGTCAATATTTTGGGAATATTTTGATAGAAGAGAAAATTTTATGTAAATTATGTAAGAAGTGTCTGAAATGTTTAAATAATATTAGTAATATGCGGTTACATTTAAACAGTAGACACCCTACTTTTTTTGTTACAATAGTTTTAAAACAGAGTCTACAAAAAAATAAGACCTTAACGCATCAGCTGAGTTGTCTTCTTGTCCTTCAACTTCTGATTGCATTCTGATTAGAAATAACCGACTAGTCGCCTAATGAAACAGAGCCGCCTCGGTGATCTAATTGATAGCGTACTAGGCTTTCACCCCGAGGTCCCGGGTTCGATTCCCGGCCAGGACATAGCATTTTCATACGCTATAAGTCATCCCACCGTCTGCATTAGCCCAAGTGTGCAAAATAGTCGGACGTTAAACACTAAAAAAAAGAAAAAAATCAACGAAGGAAAAATACCGAAACCAAAACAATACAACGTTTTCATATTACTGTTACCGAAAAGAAGGAAGAAAAAGAAAGAGGCAAAAATATAGAGACGAAATTCGTTTGCTCGTTCGTTTCCTATTTCCGTTACGTTTTCATATAATACGCATGTACTGTTAACGAAAAGAAGGAAGAAAAAGAAAGAGGCGAAAATAGAGAGACGGAATTCGTTTGCTCGTTTGTTTCCTATTTCCGTTACATTTTCCCGTTCGGCAGACGTTTTTCTATTCACTCCTCTCGCCAAAGCTAACATTAAAAGTTTCGCTTCAAGAACTGACGTCTTCAGTAATATAGAATTAAATGAATAAGTACGGATAACAAAATTAGGGGTATTTTGAGACCAATACACCGCTTGTCACAAAATAAAAACTAATTCGACATGAAAATAATTAATATCAAACTAATTACAGTTTTTTCCTGGTTGAAATTCGTCTAACGATGTTATCGAAATTGTAAATAATTTTAAAGTATTTCACTACTTCGATATTATTTTCTTATTAATTTCCTTCTTGCATTTTTATATAACAATAAAGTGCGCTTTGATCCCCAATAAATTTGTTCAGATTAAAAAATATGTACAAAGAACCAAAACCACGTTTAAGATATGTTAATTTGTGTTTTGTGAAGATTTATAAGACGGAAATGCAGTTGTTTACAGTCCCTCGTATTGTATTGTGCAGCGACACATGTAATAGTTGTGACGTCATCATGACTGGCAAGCAGGCAAGGGGTTGGGGAAGATTTTAACCACTTAGACGTTGGTGTCGTGTCAAAATGTTTTTATTCTAAATTTCTAATGGCGGCTGGCACAAAACTCCTTAGAAGGAGGCACAACAATATACGTGACAGGTCTAAAAATACCATGTTGAGGGCCGCAAAAGATGTTTTCGTAATAAGACCGTCTGCTAATACACCGATGACAAAGGATGGACTAATTTCGTTCAAATTTGGTAACAATGTTGGCAATTTTTCACTGAAACGCTTTATATACTGTATGTTTTAAGGCTGGTTGTGATGTATTTTGGGGGCTGGTTGTGAGGTATTTTGGGGGCTGGTTGTGATGTATTTTGGGAGATGGTTGTGATGTATTTTGGGGGCTGGTTGTCATGTATTTTGGGGGCTGGTTGTGATGTATTTTGGGGGCTGGTTGTGATGTATTTTGGGGGCTGGTTGTGATATATTTTGGGGGCTGGTTGTGATGTATTTGCGCGATCCGTGCCAATGTCATATTGCGTATAATAATATATTTAGCGCGTTGCGTGCTATTGTATATATACAAATATAATTGCGACTACATCTAAACAGCTGTTAAACACAACAGCTGTTCAGTAACATTTCAATTGAGGTTATGTTAAAAAAAATCAATTTGTAAATAAAATTGACAACAAAATTATTTTAAAAAAGTATGTTTTTTTTGTGTTCAACGTCCGACTATTGTGCACACTTGGCCTAATGCAGACGATGAAAAAATATGTTTTAAATAAGGAACAAAGATTAAGAAAAAAATGAACGAGAAAGACTACGGCGATTAGAAAACTAAACGAAAAAATGAAATTAAAAATTTTACAGTTAATAAAATAGTTATGTGTATCTCAAAATTGAGAGACTCTCAGATAGCATGAGGAAAAGACGACTTAGTTTTTATGGCCATATTAGTAGGATGAACTACTAGTAGTAGACTTACTAGGCAAATCTTTGCTTTCTTCAGAGATCGGAAAACGAAGAGTAATTGGTTCAGGCGGGTCCAGGAGGACTTAACTGAGCTGGCGATATCAGATGAGATGATTGACGATGTACTTAAACTGCGAAAACTTTTACATAATGAAAACCTAAGGTTCCAAGAAAAACCAACATCTAAAAGGGGCGGGGCAGTCTCGGATGAAAGAAGGAAGGCAGCCTCGGATAGAATGAAGCAGTATTGGATACAGCGGAAGGCAGCTAACGCACATCAAAGTAATTGATTTGGCGTACTCCAAAGTGGGTGATCCGGATGAAGAAGAAAATAGTTATGACTGAAGAGCATCATCAACCAATTAATAACAAAAACGAAGAATCGAGAAAAACATGATACATGACTTGTATTTTTGGTTCGGTAACCGAAATGTTTATATGCCAAATATTAATTATATAAAATATAAAAGAGTGGAAACAACTGGGTTATAAAAAAGTGAAAATAAAGTGGCAAACATAACCTCAAAATGTTTTTTTTTTTTTTTTTTTTTTTTTTTTTTTTTTTTTTTTTTTTTTTTTTTTTAACGTCCGACTATTGTGCACACTTGGGCTAATGTAGACGATTGGATGATTTTATAGCGTATGAAAATGCCAAGCCCTGGCCGGGAATCGAACCCGGGTCCTTGGGGTGAAAGCCCAGTACGCAATCAACTAGGCCACCGAGGCGGCTAACCTCAAAATTACAATGACTACAGGGAAACGTGTTTTTAATAGCAAAAACGATTGTATGTTTAATAAAATTGAGTGCATGTTTTTTTCAATAACGAAAAAAAATATTTTTTAACAACTTTATAATCTAACTGGACTCAGTTGTTGGGTATAAACCACTATTCCGTAAAACATGAATGCGATTTCTTATAGATGCCGTGATTTATAAGCAAATCAACAACACTGCCGTAAAGCCAACCTAAACTGATAAAACGAGGCAAATCGTAAAGTTCACAGATAACGGCAGCCATTTTTCTTAACGATGTTTTCACATGAACTGTCAAAATAATTATTGATTTATTACAATGTATTAACGAGCGTATTTAAGCTATTATAATGTATTTCGTGTATTAATCTAGTATAGTAAACCAGCATTACCCGTCGCGACTTCGCCCACGAAACTTAAACTGTTTCAGTAATGTAATAATTTAAAAACATTAAAAAAATATATATTAATAAAAGCGTAATTATATAAACTCGTGATTATTTGTATAGTGAATTTGAAAAAATATTAGAATGTGAATATGGTGTTATTGTCTTCAAACGTGTTCCATTCGAATTTAAGAAAATTTGACCAAAATAGTTTTTCCAATACAAACATTTATACCTATTCAACATTTTGTCCTTTTCCGGGTTCGATTCCCGGCCAGGGCTTGGTATTTTCATAAGCTATAAATCATCCCATCGTCTGCATTAGCTCAAGTGTGCACAACAGTCGAACGTTAAAAAAAATAAATAATAATAAATTAGGGCTTGAATTCGGGGGGAAATGCTGACTGACTTACATGTAGTCATAATTTGTGTTTTTGAATATTTTGTTTACTTTTAAGAAAATTTGATAAAAAATATTTTTCTCCATGCAAACATTCTTCTTTCTACGATGATACTTCTTTTTTCATTTTTATTCTTTTAGGGGATGAATTTAGAAAAATGTTGAAATATGTGTTTTATAGCATATTTCTAGAATATACGATATAAAATTTTTTTTTCAATACAAAATTGTATACCCTTTTTTATATTTTTTTCTTTTAATCTCTTTAGGGGATGAGTTTTGGAAAAACGTATTTTTTCCAATAAAAATCGTTATATTTCATTTTTTACCTCTTTAAGGGTAGAATACTGGAAAATCGTTTTTCAATGCACCCCTACATATGGTGGTAACCCGGAAATTTTCAAATCTTTAGCTATTATAGTCTAGGCTATATGTTCATTATTAAATTTGGACTGGGTAAGTATTTTAATGGCGTTAAAATCAAATTTTTGTAAAATCCTTTCTCAGTGCATCTCTAAATTGTTGTAAGAAGGTACCCTGAAAATTCCAAGTCTTTAGCTATAATAGTATTGGCTGTACGTTGATTATTAAATTCGGACTGGGTAAGTAGTTTAATGACGTTAAAATCATTTTTTTGCAAAATCCTTTCTTAGTGCACGCCTATATGGTAACATAAATGTACCCTGAAAATTTCAAGTCGCTAGCTAAAATAGTTTTGGCTCTGCGTTGATTATGAATCAGCCAGTCAGTCAGTCAGGACTTCTTTTATATATTAAGATATACACATGCTCTACGCAAAATAAACACCAATGACGTCAGAAAATAGAGAAAACCCGTAATTTATCGTACATTTATCGCGATAAAGTTAATCTTGCGCGCGTTAACATCTATTAACAAAATGATATAGCACATAATAAAAGCAAAAAAACTAATCGAACGAAATATAAAAATTATGCATCGTGTTTTCTCTTTAATAATTTGCTCGAAAACACGACACATTTGCACGTTACAACGTTTTACAATATAACATAACCTAAAACAGCCTATCAGCTGTTCAATGAAATCAGCTGATCGTTGCGAATTAATATAAAACAGCTGATCTTTTACTACAACTACCGATGTAAATTTGTGCACTCGCAAACTCCAACGTTGTGAACAGCGTGGTACGTGTTAAAAATCGTTAAAATCATAACTTTTACAAAAGTCCAAAAAAGTCAAAAACCCTAATTTATAAATTTATTTAATAATATTTATTAATTAGTTTAACTATAACTGATGCCATTATATTACATACCCAACCCATCTACCAATTTGTTTATATTTTTACTTCCGTCAGTCAGTTTACCGACAGTCACGTGGTTTAGGTTTGGGCCATACAATCTCTTACATTCTCGCAAAGAGCGTGTTCTCTACACATTGTACAAATCGGTACACTGTGTCCACAAGTGTATGTGTATGTGTCCACAAGTGCATTGTATGTACTGACAATGTGAAATAAGAGAAGAGAAAGTACTTGTGAGAGTGAGCTTGTGAGTGTATACTGTTACTCGTATAAAATCAACCGTATAGCACAGTGGTCGGCAAACCGCGCCTCTTTGACCCCTTTGCTGCGGCTCTTCCATGAAATCTTTAGTGCAGGCACGGAATATCATTTATTAACTTGCCTTGTAAGAGATGAAACGCAAGCATACAGAAATTTTTTTCAATGTTAGAAGTAATTTTATTCTAAAACAAATTTTTGCCTTTTGTCGAAGATTTTGAAAGAGAAACTCTAATCCACTTCCATGCCTATTGAGATATTGTCGAGAAAATAAGTCCAATATTGACATTTGCTATTTCAGAACACTGTTAAATATGAAGGAAGCTTTTCTCATCAGGCTCAAAGGCTTTGAGAACAGCAACGCGACGTTAGTCCGTTAAAATGCGACGTTAGTAACTTTGAAATGCAGTTGCTGGACTAAAAAAATAAAGAATTGTGGAGCTCAAAATTCGACCGTCTTTATACCGATTTAGAGACAACATACAAACCTGACGCCCTTACTTTCCAAGGATGTGCAAAGCCATTGTTCACATTAGTGGAGTATTTGTAGTTTTTTTTTAATGAAACCTTTCATATTATTTAACGTGTTATATTTTTTAAATAAATATTATCTTTATATAGGTATGGTGCCAAGTTTTATTTAATGTACCGTTAGTTAAACTAATACATATTTAGCAAAGGCAAGTTCGAGAGTGTACTTTTAATTCTAATTATTTCTATAAAAATGTCTCTACTAAAGCAAAGCTTAAGTTTTAAAAAAAGTAGGCAGTCGTGGCACTGGCCGACAGAAGTGTCTTCTTCTGCCTGTGCGACTTCTTTTGGCATGCCTGTCTGTATACTTCTTTCACTATTATGATTTAATCAGCTGTTACCCGTTGCGGCTTCACCCGCAATTGTAATGTAGGTATTTAAAGTCGATTTTCAAAATCATGAGTACGTTCATTTCAGTTTAATATATTTCTAAATACAATATTATATGATTTTATGGTTTTTTGCAAAGACATAGATTTTTGCTACTCGACACAAAACTGAATACTAAATAATTAAGTTGCACTGGGTAAGTAGTATAATAGCATTTAAATATATATTATTCACATCTACCAATATATAATAACGTATAAAACGTCACTCCGCCGCCTCGGTGGCCTAGTTGATAGCGTACTGGGCTTTCACCCCGAGGACCCGGGTTTGATTCCCGGCCAGGGCTTGGCATTTTCATACGCTATAAATCATCCAATCGTCTGCATTAGCCCAAGTGTGCACAATAGTCGGACGTTAAACACAAAAAATAAATAGAAAGTCACTATTACAAAGTTAACACTTGTCCTAAAACTAAATACTAAATAAAGTTGGACTGGGTAAGTAGTATAATGGAGTTTAAAATAATTAAAATATTTATTATTCACACCTACCAATATATAATATATTTTTCCCCGTGCAAATGATACATCCATACCGCGCCATAAGAAGTAGTATATAAGTATATGCTATATTTATAAGAGCGTGATGCGTGACGGCAAACTGAATTTTCTTCCCGTGCAAAACATACATCCATACCGCGCCATAAGAAGTAGTATATAAGTATATGCTATATTTATAAGAGCGTGATGCGTGACGGCAAACTGAATTTTCTTCCCGTGCAAAACATACATCCATACCGCGCCATAAGAAGTAGTCACTTCAAAAATGGCTCTTTGAATAAACTTCAATTTTCTGTTATTTATATTTGGCTCTTTTAGACGACAAGTGTGCCGACAACTGGTATAGCACCAAATACTACGCTTACTCCAGTTCCAGCGCATTCTTCTAGCCTACTATAAACAAAAACACACCATTTGCATAAACAGTTCCTGACATAATTTACCACTAAGAATGTTCCTCCCCAGACGAGTTATCAGGAAGAAAGATATTTTATCACCACTCCGAACGGAACAGAAAAACCATGTCTCATTCCTCAACTCCGTGTACCACTAATTCAGGCAGATAAGCCTTCGCGAAACAACGTTCTCTCCGGAGATCGTAAAGCAGATATCGTAATTTCAGTAATTTCAAAGACCGAGGCACTTAACACAATAGAATTCTAATTTAACGACTGCTATGTACGTCGGACGCTGCTCCGATTGACGAGTGGGAGTCCGGGCATCCTTAACGGTCTGATAATGGTCCCGGACACCGCGGGACAACTTGATGGTGCGTTTGATTGTCTTTATGAGTTTTGAACCGATAATGTCACATGCAGTGGGATACGTTGTGTCCATCCTTAGCTGGAAGACTTTAACGCTCGGTTAGGCGTACATGTTAAGATTGAATTCGTAATTGAATTGATTAACAATTTTAAAATGCATAAAACGTGAAAAAGCCGCATATCAAAGAACAGTGAGAATTTTAAACTGCGAAATTGTCAGAGGGATCTGACTGGAGCAACCATTATGGTAAGACCCGAACTCTGAACATTAAAAAAACGGCAGATCCTTACATCCAGAACACATTAAAAAATAAAGATATTTTTATTTCCAACTTTCAGGCTCTTATTTATTGCTCATTTTTTAATATAAGGATTACGACAACCTCATAACAGGCAAAGTAAAATATTGTTAATGTTTTTTAAAAAAGTCATTTTGTTATGAAGCTTTAAACGGAACAACATAAAATGGACGTTGTGTCCATCCTTAACTGGCAGACTTTAACGCTTGATTAGGCGCGCATGTTTAGATAGATTTCATAACTGAATTGATTAACATTTAATTTAAAAATGCATAAAATATGACAAAACCGCATATCAAAGAACAGTGAGAATTTTAAACGTTGAAATTGTCAGAGGGATCTGACTGGAGCAACCATCATGGTGAGATCTGAACCCTGACCATTAAAAAAAACGGCAGATCCTTACATCCAGAACAGATACAAGAATAAAGATATTTTTATTTCCAACTTTCAGGCTCTTATTTATTGCTCATTTTTTTGGTTTATGATAACCACATAACAGCCATAGTAAAACATTGTTCATTTTTTTAAAAAGGCATTTTGTTATGAACGGAACAACGTAAAATCGAATAATTTTCTGAAAATCTAGAACTATTCTAAAAACGAGACTTTGACAATTTTTTTTTTGTTCTTAGCGATTTTTTATTGTAAAATGAGCTGTTGGAGCAACCTATAAGATAAGACCGCAACCCGGAGCCTTGAAATGAGCGACGATCCGGACAACTTTATAAAACAATTGCGTGCGTAGTTTCTGTTTTCCTATATATTTGTATTTGGTTAACTAAACCATCCGGCATTTAAGTTTAAGTATTTGTATGTTACGTAGTTCTTACAAAACGCATACACCGATTGATTTGAAATCTGGTGCAAAGTATGTGTAAGATTTTTGACCATTCATTTCCGATTCATGCTGGCGGCCTCTGATTTAACGATAAAGGGTGTACGCAGTTTTGGCCAAACGCAATGACCGATTGTTTTGAAATTCGGTACGAAGGTACCTTGTATAAAGCCTAAACGGCGTATGTATAAGTTCTTTTCCATTCACTTCCGTATCAAGATAGCGGCATCTGATTTAACAACGACGTGTGCAGTAGCTGGATATTGCCTGTAATACTGGCTGAACGGTTAGACCTATCACAGTTTTTACCATTTCTTGGAGAAAAAGAGCCTAATATTTCCAATAAAGTTAGCCCAGTAAAATTTTTCGTAAACATTACAATTACCAATTAAATTAGCGGGAAATGTTTGTAAACACGTCAGAGCTCGGTCGTGAATCGGTGGCCAATCAATTACTTAAGAATATACGGCGAGGTCTGCTGCTCTTTGAACTGCAACAATAAAGTAATAACAACAAAAGAGTTTTATATAGTTTTTACGTTCTCGCTACAGTTAAGAGAAAAAGTACTGCAATTCTGGCAACACCGTTAATGTGCACATTACCTAACCAATCTGCAGATTAACTGATTTGCCCCGTTAACGCGCGGAATCAAGAGTTTTCCGCATTTTACCCAAATAATGTGTACATTAACGTGCTTCTGTAATGTTAAAGTTCAAAAGTTTGTTTCCCTCCTTTCCCAACTCCTTCCCGCTCGCCCTCCACTTTTTAGTTTCGTTTTGCCAGCGTCTTTTTTCCATACTCCTTCACTCTCTCCCTCCACTTTTTAGTTTCGTTGTGCCAGCGTCTTGTTTCCCTACTCCTTCCCTCCCTCAACTTTTTAGTTTCGTTTTGCCAGCGTCTAGTTTCCCTACTCCTTCCCTCCCTCAACTTTTTAGTTTCGTTTTGCCAGCGTCTTGTTTACCTACGTCTTCCCCCTTCCTCCACTTTTTAATTTCGTTTTGCCAACGTCTTTTTCCATACTCCTTCACTCTCTCCCTCCACTTTCTAGTTTCGTTTTGCCAGCGTCTTGTTTCCCTACTCCTTCCCTCTCTCAACTTTTTAGTTTCGTTTTACCAGCGTCTTGTTTCCTTACTCCTTCCCTCCCTCAACTTTTTAATTTCGTTTTGCCAGCGTCTTGTTTCCCTACTCCTTTCCTCCCTCAACTTTTTAGTCTTGTTTTGCCAGCGTCTTTATTCCATACTCCTTCACCCTCTCCTTCCACTTTTTAGTTCGTTTTGCCAGCGTCTTGTTTCTCTACTCTTTCCCTCCCTCAACTTTTTAGTTTCGTTTCGCCATCGTCTTATTTCCCTACGACTTCCCCCTCCCTTCATTTTTTCATTTTGTTGTGCCGGCGTCTTCTTTCCCTACTCCTTCCCCCTCTCACTTCACTTTTAGTTTGGTTTCGCCAGCGTTTTTTTATCCTACGTAATTTTATCATATATTTTGTAAATTAATTTTCTTAACTATAATAATATTTTAAACTGTTTGATTTGTTGTATTATAGTTTTTTAATTGATTGATTCTTGATTCTATCAAATAATTTGTTCATTGATTGTATTAATATGATTCATTAGCTACAAAAAATAAATAAGTAACTATGTCAATTTAAGCGTAAAGTAACATCTTGCTGCTGTTCCAGCAAAGATCGTAGTTTCACTTTAACGAGTGCCCAGCAGGTGATGTGCTAGGTAGTTTGAGGAATGAAACAATTTTCGGCACTTTAACCGATCGCCCTGGTTAATCTGCACATCACCTAGACAATCTGCAGAATAGCTGATTTCTGCACTTTAGCATTTACATGAATACTAACGTACTACTAATAATGTTGGAATGTTACGGGATAAAGAACAAATCCTAGTTGAACATCGAGTATCAAATAGAACAACTGACTACCAGAAAACACAAACAGCTGCAGCGATGGCTACCAAAATCTCAGCCATGAGTTGAGCCAACAATGACTAAATGTTTACACCTCATTCAACAAATCTACCCTCATTAAATACATTCACTACCTTGTTATGATTTGTTGTCAGCCGACTGCCAACAGCTCTTCAAATTTAACGGCATTCAGAATACAAGTGTTGCCGCGGAAGACTTGTGAAATCGATATTTCTGTTTGGTTTTGCCCGGACGATGTGCTTGACCGGACCGTTAAAATTACAAACCCCACGTGAATTTAAAATTGGCAAAACATTGTTTACATTTTCTAACTAGTGATTTTGTTGTGAAATTTAAAACGGAACAACATAAAATCGAATAATACTCTTAAAATATAGAACTTTTCAAAACAGGTTTAAATTTCCGTTATTGAACCGAAAATAAAAATCGTGTATCGTGTATTTTAATTACGATATTTTGTTCGAAAACACTACATAACCTAAAACTTATTACAGCCTTTCAGCTGTTCAATGAAATCAGCTGATCGTTACGAATTAATATAAAACAACTTCTTTTACTATAACTACAAATATAAAAATTAAATTAACGATTCCTTTCATATTTTTATCTCGGTCAAACATCTCCTAGCTTCCGCACTGTAGTGGTTGTCACGTGCTCCTCACACGCGCAACGTCACCGGTTCGATCCCGGGCAGAAAAGCAGGAAATTTTAATTATAATTAATTTAATATGAGACTTGCGACGCGCAAAATATACTATAATCAATATACATTTGTGCATTCGCATCACGCAAAATTCTACACAACAACCAGCCCTAAAATATGATACATGTTAAAACGACAGACTTCGACAAATTATTTTTGTTTTTGGCAATTTTTTATTGGTAAATGAGCATCATTATCATGGATTACCACCCATGATAATGAGCCATTGTGGTAAGACCGAAACCACCAAGCGCCGATCCTGGCCTCTATCTCTTTTTGATGAATCGTTAAAAATTATACACACACACACACACACACACACACACACACACACACACACACACACACACACACACACACACACACACAAACACACACACGCGCACACACACAAACACACACACACACACACACACACACACACACACACACACACACACACACACACACACACACACACACACACATATATATATATATATATATATATATATATATATATACATACACACACACACACACACACACACACACACACACACACACAAACACACTCCTACTCCTTACACTGATCAAGCAAGTCCTCCTTGGCCTAAGCAAGTCCAGTTGAGCGTCACAACAGTTTCTCAACCAAGTTTTGATCAATTTTAGAAACGAGAAATATCTTTCTGTTATTACAGTTAACGCAGGAAGAAAAGAGAAAACCAACATAAAATATCTAATTGTTTAACCCCGTTCTCACCCTCAGTACAAGCATTTCAAAGTGCACAAACGTACATACGTACACACCGACAAAACTTTGTTCATAAAAAGTTGAGATCGTGATAACGTGAAATGGTTCCAGAAACATTAGCGGCCTCAGATGTCTCTTTGACTCTTTTCCTCGAAGTTACGATACTTTCACTTTAATGAAGTCAAATTGGATCTTTTACATTTTTTATTTCTTTTGTCTCAGGAGGGGCGGCCACCCCTTTTGCCCCCCTTTAATCCGTTCTTGAACTATCTAAGTATACAACAGTGTAAATGTTGAATAAATACTTCTTTTCTGACTTCACTACTGTGAGTTTTAACTCGTTCACAAGGGCTCCAGCCATCCAGAACATCTCTAAAAGCTCCCAACCGGAAACCCTACCACCAGGGTACAACACAGCGTTCTCCAGTTTTAGTCATGCAAATTCCTATGCAGTGAAATACCTATTAAAGACTCAATGATATCACTAAACTTCAACAATTAATTTTGAGAAATCAGGCTCATTTTCTGATCGATAGCTACCTTTCTGTGTTTCGCTGACAATAATTGAACAGTGTTTTTAACAGCTTTTTTTCAAACTCTTCGCAGCTTGACAAAAAATGCCGCCTTTTGGCGGCGTCAGACAAGCGCATGCGCGGAAACATAAGCGTTATTACTGCAAAACTTATAGACGTGCCACAAATGTCAACCTCTACACGCGATACATTAAAATGCGCTGTGGACAGGCGCCGTCACAGAGTGACGTCACCGACTCACACCGCCATAAAGTAACTGTTTTATCTGAATTGTAGCCTCGCGCGGGGTCGCTGGTACTTGTAATTGCACAGCAGTGAAAAAGTTGAAGAAATAATACGCGAAACTGTAACATTACTTGTGAAACAACCGTTAGAAAGACATGGAGAATTATGCAATCTGCCGACATCGGTGTTTCACAGTCTCACGATTATCCGAGATAATTGGTACCGAGACTATCTCGGATAATGTTTGTAAATGACGAAAAAGTAAGTTTAATGTTAAAACAACCGGTTATATGCCAACAATTAAACCTAATTTAGTAAGAATTTCGAATAACAATCAAAATCTGTACAGTACTTTACCTTAAAACGAAATTAATTTCTGAAAATGTCTTTGGCACGTTTTCCGGGCTAACTTGCCTCTCTTGGACGCGGCGATATTGCGCCAACGCTGCAGAAACAGAAGCTCGTGCGGCGAGGATGCCTCTTGCTGTTCAGTGTAGGCAAGAGCTGATTCAGTTGCTTTTAGGCCAGTAGAGTGAGATATTTTCTGGATTATCTCGTCAGCATCGTCCTCTTCGCCATATTGCGTCGTCAGTAAGCTCCATTTGAACCAATAATGAATGTCTGCACTATCAATTGAAAGTTCAACAAGTAGTGCATTAGCTAGTTCGACTAGTTCACTGACGCAGTTTTAATTGTACTGTTCTGGCACATTTGTTTAGTTTTTTCAATGCCAAACAGTTTCCGCCACGAATTTTGTGAAATTTGCCAAAACAATGAGAAGTAACGTCTGTTATATCCCCAGAATCGGTATTGGCCGAAGTGTGGGAAGTTTCAGAACAATATTTCATATCAGAGTCTTACATTATGGTTGTTGGAAAATTGCCGCCTATTTTTCCATCCTTAATCACATTTCAAACTAATATCCTAATCTAAAAATAGCACAAGCTTTCTATCCGTTCCTAATTCAGAAGTAGGACTAATATTGCAGTTTTTTTAATGATTTAATGACACGGAAGTTAGCCATTCGCAATCCAAGGCAAAAGTACAAACAGAAAATGGTTAACACCGTTTGTGTTGTCTTAGCAAGAAGATAACTCGCACAAAATTAATACAATTTTGGTGGTAGAAAAAATAAATTGTGCTCTTTTTGTATTTTAAGGCGAGAAGCACATTGAGGCTATTATCGCTTCCTAAATATAACTGTGAGTGTAAATTCTTCTTTATTTGTTTCACCCAACTTTGGGTACACTAAATCAATCACTTTTTAATGTTCTGTGCCTTCCTCGTAGCTCAGTATTGCTTCATTCGTATTGGAAACTCCGCCATTGCCGGTTCCAAGCCCGGGCTTCATCTCGCAAGGGATGAAGAAGGAGGAGGGGGAGGAGTAACACCTCGTAAAAAAACCGGGGTCCATCTGGCTCCGGATGGTAGCACCCTGTAAGGGCTCCTGCCTTGGGTTACAAGGTGAAACTTGGTCAACGGTCCTGACGGCGGAGAGGAATCTCGGATTCCCAACGGTGGATGGAGCGGAAGAGCCTGGTGGTTTCACCACCTTCAAAATCCAAGCGTTTGTTCCCAGATTGGGCGGCCTTTGGTCAGCGTCTGTTCTCCAGGTTAGGGGCAGCTGAGAAGACCCTCCTGGGCTCACAACCTTGGTTGTAAATTCGTGGCTCTAGAAGTCACCCCCAAGAAATTATCAATCATGAGTGTAAATTGTTAAAGTCGTTTTATTATTACTATTATTATTACAATTGAAACTGAACTAATGGCCATCTATCAATGAAATAAAAGCGTTGGTTGGTTGCACATCTTATGACGTACTCCAAAATCCAAAAATCACTTGATCTTGTGACAGTTGTATCAATCTTGTCTTAGCCCAAATCAAACGGTTTTATCCTGTCCAACCGCCGAGCTTGAAACAAATTGTCGAGAACTTGTAGCATCTGAATTCATAATGCTATAATTTAAGCACGAACTCTGGTGTTTATGCAGACTTCATGCTTCCTAGCAAATCGCCGAACCTCTTCATGAACTGTAGCAATTTGTAAACCCTTATGAAGATCATCATTGCGTATGTACCATGGGGCATTGACAATGCCTCTCAGTACTTTATTTTGAAAAGTTTGAATAATTTCAATATTGCTTCTTTTCGTGCAGCCCCAAAGCTGCACACCATATGTTGGTAAGGAAGCCAACCAAATATAAAATAATAATTTACTACTTGTCACCACTCCGAACCGGTAGTCGAACTTACAAACGCCCGGACTTCAACTATTTCTCATTTTCATTATGACAGACAGATTTGCTTGTATTTTTTTTTTTTTTTTTTTTTTTTTAAGGCGAAAAGCACATTAAGGCTATTATCGTCTCCCTAAATGTAAGTGTCAGTGTAAAGTGTTAAAGTCGTAAGTGTAGTGTTGTAAATGTAAGTGTGCGTTAGACTCGGGTACCGCGAGGCACGTTTAAATAGATGCAACTAGTTTGCACCCCCCTGCGGGGTAAATTGTATGAAAAAAATGAAATCTTCAATTCATAAAACGATTTTCTTGTAAGTTTGTAATTACACTATAGATTTAAATAATCCATGTCTTTAAAAGTTTATTCTTCCTAGAATTATAGTTATAAATTATGGTGACATCCTTAGGGAGAATGTTATATGTGAATTGCTTTATTATAACTAATTTTACTACCAAAAGTTTTACATATTCGAGGTAGTAGTTTATTTCTGGTTATACTATTTATCATTTCTGGTTATACTATTTATCATTTCTGGTTATATTATTTAAATTTGTGTACTTATTTTTCATTTCACATACAGTAATACGTAAAATCGTTGACTTGTTCGTACGATATTAAGACAAGGACTTCCTCAATAACCCAAACCAGCCAATCCGAATCGTATAGTCCACATCAACAAGCGGAACCACTGTATACGACGCACCTTATAAATATTTCATTTCGCCCATTACAACCACCTACGTCACACACTCACAGTCACAATCGAACCTGTCGTGAAGCTCCGCCCACGTGATTTACTGTCATGACCCAAGTCACGTGATCACTATCGACATCAACGTGTTCCACCGATAACACGGCACGTTACAACACGATAAAACGATTACAACACGATGTCTGGAAATATCGTCAGCGCCGTTACCTTTTACGGCGTTACTGTTTCCAATTTAATAAGAGAATGTATTATATACAGTAGTTGTTTTATTGCAAGTTTATTGGGTATGTAGAAAGTGAGGTGATCGGGAAAAAGTCTTGCGATTTTGATGATAAATCCGTGAATGGGTCGCAAACCTAACCTAACCTAACTTACTGAATACTTAAATCGATCTATGACACATGATAAAATAAAAACAATATATATTTTTTAAATTATTATATTTCTGTAACACTCCATAACTACATAACCCCAATGCGGTATTGGTTCGTATCTGGGTTTGTTGACCGTGCGAAACGGACAACTCTGTTTTGAGCTCGACCGTTCGGCGTGTTTATCACTCAGTTTTGACCCAACTCACAGACCGATTGTTTTGAAATTTGGTACGGAGGTACTTCGCATAAAGCCCGAACGACTTATGTGTAAGATTTTTTCCCACTCATTTCCGTTTCAGTATGGCGGCCTCTCATTTAACGATAAGTATTTTAGTTCCTGGATTAGGTCAGGGTTTTCGAGCGCCCGAAGAATCATTCGTGAACCGCTCACGAAAGTCCCAAGTTCGTTAGATCAGGACAATGTCTGGACCGATTGAAGAACCGTTCGTGAACTACTCGTGAGCTCCAGGTTCGCTAGATCGGGACAGAGACTGGAGCGTCTGAAGAACCGCTCGTGAGCCCAAAATTCGCTAGATCGGGACAGAGTCCGGAGCGCCCGAAGAATCATTCGTGAACCGCTCACGAAAGTCCCAAGTTCGTTAGATCAGGACAATGTCTGGACCGATTGAAGAACCGTTCGTGAACTACTCGTGAGCTTCAGGTTCGCTAGATCGGGACAGAGACTGGAGCGTCTGAAGAACCGCTCGTGAGCCCAAAATTCGCTAGATCGGGACAGAGTCCGGAGCGCCCGAAGAATCATTCGTGAACCGCTCACGAAAGTCCCAAGTTCACTAGATCAAGACAATTTCTGGAGCGATTGAAAAACCGTTCGTGAACCGCTCGTGAGCCCCAAGTTCGCTAGATGGATAATGTCTGGAGCGATTGAAAAACCGTTCGTGAACCGCTCGTGAGCCCCAAGTTCGCTAGATCAGAACGGTGTCCGGAGTGCCCAAAGAACCGTTCGTGAACTGCTCGCGAGAGTCCCAAGTTCGTTAGATCAGAACGGGGTCTGGAGTGTCTGAAGTACTGTTCGTGAACCGCTCAGATCAAGGACAACCCTAAGATCAAGGAGAACAATTTCCCTAGATCCAGGAGATTTCACAGTTAGTAACAATTGAACTCAGCCATTCACTGTTAGATAAACTGAAATCAGACTACCTGTGAAAAAGTAGCAGTTCTGTGATATCTTGATCAAAATACTTCTATATTCTCGTAAAATTATTTTAATTTTTATTATTTATTTACATATTTCCCCAGTTAGACTAATGAAAGGGGAATCGACGTAACACCCGTAAACCCAGCAGTAACTGTATTCGAACCTCCGAACAGGTCCAAATCTCGGGAAAAAATCCTGAACTGCAAGCGCTCTCCTACATGTCTAACTGTATTAAATTTAATATTCCTGTCAAGTTTATACTATATCATAAAGTAAGAAATAATTTGTGCCAATAGGCACCTGTATCTATAATATCTAATAACAATATGCATGAGATAAAAACAAAAACAACAGTTTATCAGAACGGAAGTACACGCCCACGGGGCGGATTTAGGCCGGGCGTAGGCGTTCAGTGTCACTCGGGCTTACTTTCCCCTAGACTAGTATTTGGTAACTTCACAGTTATTTGTTCACTATAATTGATGATGGCGTAGGACGAAACTGCTCACTTCCGTTCCAGTCTCATTTTATACGTTTTTTTTTTAATGAATGAACGAACCCAGGCGCGGTGCCAAACTAACCGGTAGCGTCAACAGAGGTAGTCGAGTGAGTTTTTATTCTGGAAACTTGAAAGCTGGATTAAGAGAGATGATTAGGGGAAAACGGTGTTTTTATTAGTTACTGGTATCCCGTTACTTTTTAAAATATTTAACCTATTATTGTCAATAACAATATATAGATATAAATTTTTTATGAACTTACGACGAATTTCTTAAATAAAACTGATCCTGAAATTACGACATAATCTTGGGCGGTCATTAGAATTAACAAGAAAATTTAGACCTGTACGTTCGGACAAGTTTTTACGTAATTCCGAAGTAAACAAACACTTTGGTATTTGTAAGTGTGGTTAGTTTACGTCCATTCTCTTCATTCGAAACCTAACGAATCCTTGCGAAATACTTTAACTCGTACGCGACCAAAATCATTTGTCCTTCCATCCGTTTTCGTGGATTTTTAAACGCCATCAAGTACGTGTGAAATTATAATCACTCTGGCCGTATTTCCAATCGAATTTTTAAAATTATTGTTCGCACTTTATCGATGATTACGATTGTGAAATCGAACAATAAAGTGTAGGATTAAAGGTGCTTTAACGTTTTTGGCTGCGGCCATTTTCTTCTTTTTTTATGTGGAAAAGTCATTTGGCGCTCCTGACCTAGTATTTTTAAGGAACAACAGTACAAAAATAGTAACGCTTATAAAACTAACGGTCGCGAGTTCGAAATCCGCTACTAATTTCAACGTTTATTACGTAAAATATTAATTTGTACAAAATTATATAAAAAAATTCCCGTATGGAACTCGGACAGTTACCGACAGAAGCGAAGCTTTTGTTAGCGATATCTTAGCCGAATATCTAATTAGTCTGAAGATGTTTACAAATACCTTGCTTTATTTGTATTATAAACAAACACGTGAACCTTCAATGTTATTTACTGTATTCGTAGTAAAAGATCATAATTTCGAGGACGGAATCAACCCCATTATCCCCGGATGTTATGGTAATAGCTCATTTCCCGTTGGAAATGCACTTCAAATTAGAAAAGAATTAGCCTACCTAGTATCGGACCAAACACCAAAACTTCACACGCTAAAGTTAACTGCCTTAGTGTTAAACTTAGACGCAAAATCAGAGGTGGAAAAAACATACCAACCAATAATGATTAAAACTAGAAACGCTTGATTTTTTTTTCCAAAGAAAGGTGAAGACTGACAAATTAGATAAAGTGAAACAGTTAGAGAAGATAAAGCCAATAAAACGATGTGGCAAACAGCAATGAATACAGAATCTATAAGAAGGACACTTCTTGCTTGAAAAATTCAGCCCATTTTATTCGACCGACAATGCTACTTGGATTCCCCGCCGATAGGCAGCGCTGCATGTTTTTTTTTCTAAACTAGCTGCTCAGAGAAAGTCATATATAGGGGTGATTCTCTCTCTCTCTCTCTCTCTCTCTCTCTCTCGTTGTCTGTCTGTCTATCTGTCTTTCTCTCTCTCCCTCTCCAAATCCTACCCTAACGCTTGACAATGAATACAGAATCTATAAGAAGGACACTTCTTGCATGGAAAAGTCAGCCCATTTTATTCGACCGACAATGCTACTTGGATTCACCGTCAATAGGCAGCGCTGCTTGTTTTTTTTCTAAACTTGCAGCTCAGAGAGAGACAGATATAGGGATGATGGCATTCTCTGTCCCTCTCTCTCTCGATGTCTGTCTATCTATCTTTCCCTCTCCAAATCCTACCCTAACGCTTGACCTGTTTGGGAAACTATAACTACAGGGTCAACTTGTGAAAGTTATATCTGCAAACAAGTAACGAATCTCTTCCCGCCCGTCACCATCCGTTCTATCATTGAACTGTTAATTATGTTAATATACAGGATTGGTCAAATGTTGTCGTGACTCATACTTTTCTTGTTTATTTATGGAGAAAAACCAAACTAATGACGTGTTTAGAAGACATAAAGATGTACATTTTAGTGCATGAGGCAACTTTGTCTCGGCCTCCAAAATCTGCAATTACCCCATACCACATGTACTAAAAAGTACATCTTTATGCCTTATAAATAATCATTTCATGCATTTAGTTTTTCTCCATTAATAAACTAAAACGTTATTCGGGTGTCCCGATACTTTTCACTGACACTGTATGTTAATAAACTGTTTGTAAATAATAAAAGCTTTGTGACTGAAACTTAAAGAAAAAATTATCAAAATGTAGTATTTCTCTTTTTACGAGGGTTGATCAAATATAAACGAGACTGATTTTTTAAACAATTTATTGCTTACTTACAAATTATTCTTGATACAACTTATTTTTCTACATAGTCTCCCGCACGAGTAACACATTTTTCCCACCGGATTGGAAGTTTTTTAATTCCATCTTCGTAAAAAGTTCTCGAGCGTTCATTGAGCCATTGGAGCACGAAGGTCTCCACCGCAGAATCGTCTTCGAAACGCTGGCCTCCAAGCGCCTCTTTGAGTGGCCCAAACAGGTGATAGTCGCAGGGTGATAAGTCTGGACTGTATGGGGGATGTTCCATTGGTTCCCAGCCAATTTGATCGAGTTTAAGCCTCGTAGCGTTCGCCGAATGTGGTCGGGCATTATCGTGAAGAAGAATGACGTTTCTCGCCGGTTTAGATTTCCTTTTCCTACGAAAAGACTGTTTTGCGGCCTCTAAAACATCGCAATAATATTGTGCATTTATTGTGCGTCGTTGATGGAGGAAATCGACGTGAAAGGCGCCTTGATTGTCGAAAAATACAGTGGCCATTACCTTCCCGGCCGACGATCGTGATTTGGCCTTCAGGTTTTCTACTGCTTCCCGTCCTTCGGCGAATTCCTTGTGCCAAGCAAAAACGCGAGCTCTTGACAGGGTCCTGTCCCCGTATTGAGCCGTCAATCTACGAAAGATTTCAGTCGGATTGACCCCCTCCTTGGCCAAAAACTTAATAATAATTCTCTGCTCCACGGAAACGTTCACTTCATTCTCACTCATTGTATAGTTTTATACTGAAGGGTTCGAACGGAATGTTGCCCATCTACGCACGTCCCAAACCTCCCAGGCTACCTGAAACCCCACCCTTTAGAGTTCAATGTCCAACGGAAAAGTTTTTAGAAAGTCAGTCTCGTTTATATTTGATCAACCCTCGTACTCACTGCCTAAATGAAGTATAAAAGAACGCTTGGTGATCGTAAAAAACTGATCTTTAAATTTTGATTGGTCTATTTTACTACGAGTCCAAAGAAGTAGTTTTTGGTCGAACGTCTGCCCAACAGTATCTGTTTGTTTCTGTGACTAATTGGCTGTTTAGATAAAATTTAGCATGTATGTCTGGTTTGCCAATATTTCAGGCAATGGTTACAACAACTGAACACTGAGAATAGATACTGTATTCATTGCAAAGAGTGACGGAGAAGCTAGTAGAGGTTGAAAAGAAGCAACACGTGCCAACGAATAGAATTAAAAACAATTCGAATTAAAACAATAGTTAAATCAAAACAGAAACTTACTGTCCTTTGTAGCTGTAAAACATTTATTATTTAACCAAAAGTATAAATCATGTATCATGTTTTTCTCGCTTACTCGTTTTTTATTAATTAGTTGATGCTCTTCAGTCATAACTCTTTAACTGATTGTAAAATTTTCGTCGTTCATTTAATTCTTTCGTTTTAATTTATTTTCCAACGTCGTAGTCTTTCTCGTTCATTTTTTTTCTTCGTGTTCTTCAATTAAAATTTAGTTTTTCACAAATTTTGTAGTTCGTTTTATTTAGAAACTGAATTTCTAACATAACCTCGAAATCAGCTGTTTAGACGTAGTCGTAATTATATATACAATAGCACGCAACGCGCTAAATATACTATTACATGCTATATGACATTTGGCACGCATCGCGCGATATCTAACATCACAACCAACCCTAAAACACGATACATGCTATACTAGTTTCCGCAAATATCGAACAGCCAAGACGTGATTCCGTGAATTCCGCTGGAAAATGCCTGCTGACCGACTACGTTCCGTTCCGCTGCTCAGTGAAATTTCAGCGATCCGACATAACCGCGCGTTAACATCTAGAGTAGATAACCGATCTTGATGAATCTCTCGCACGTTTCGAACACAACGCAGCTATTTAAGTAATGCAAAGTGCGTTTCTTTTTTTAAAAAAAAGGAATGAATGCAGATTATATACCAAAAGCGTACAACTCGATCGGTATATAAGAAGATCCGGTATAAATCGCGGATAATATCAGAGTAACGCGTATATGGTTGTTTTAAGCGAACGGAATACTTATTCTAATTTAGTATAAAGTAGGAAGATGCGAAGGTAGATGTTTTAGATGTACAACTTGGATTGCTTTGTCTATCTGTCAGTACAAGTTGTTGTAATATAGCTGAAACGAAACGATTGTTTATCGTAGTTTAGAATAAAACGGAAGAAAACGTGCTTTTAAAGTATGTCGTAAACACCTTCTTTCTTATCCTTGTAAATTGGTATTGACCCTGGAAATGTACTTGTATTTCGACGCTTAAAGTGACTTAAGTAATTAATTCTTTATCATCTATAAACTTTTAAAAATAAAAGATCAGCCAAAACCGCGCAGGTCACTCTGAAATATACGAGGTGTGCTCAGAAAGTAACGAGAATTTTTAAATTTCGCGGGCTTGAAGAGTCCGATTGTCAAACATTTTTTTTATTATGTTGTTATAAATGCCTTTGAAGTATGATACAACTTTCAGCTGTTTTCATTGTTGACTTTGTAACAGCCACTAAGTCACACATTGTTTGTGAGCCATTTCGTTTGTTAAAAGAAATGGATCAACGAATTTGTATCAAATTTTGCGTAAAAATGAAATAAAGTGTAACAAAGTGTGTGAAATGTTAACAAAGGCCTATGGTGAGTCTGCTATGAGTAAAGCAAGAGTTTAGAGTGGTATAAGCGTTTCCAAGAAGGCCGTGAAGACGTTGACGATAACGAACGCCTTGGACGCCCCAGTACATCAACAACCGATGAAAACGTGGAAAAAGTGAATGAAATGGTTATGAACAATCGCCGAATAAGAATTAGAGAGGCGCTGTGATGTTGGCATATCGATTGGAAGAAGCGTTGGCACAAGTGCATAATCTCCAATGGGGACTATTTTGAAGGCGACAACATCAATATAGAAGAATAAATAAATATTTTGTTTCAAAAAATTTAAATTCTCGTTATTTTCTGAACACATCTCGTATATCGCACGGACTGTGTACTTCTGTACGATTTACATGCTCGTGCTCCTTTGTCCAAACAAAAAAGACTTTTGAGTTATATTCTACTTAACTCTACATTGCGGACGAACGGGGGTAAAAAACATTTCTTCTTTTCTGATTTTTTCCAACGTACGCTTTTGTTAATGAAAATAAATGCAAGAATACGTAAAATATTGTAAAATACTGAAAAACCATTTTTCAGCCCATACTGGGTTTTATAAATTTTTCGAGATTTTTCTAACGTAATATGTCGGAATTGGAAGGGTAATTTTTTATCGTAAGATTAAGATTATAAACAACAGGAATCCAGGCCAACTGGGAACACTACCCTGGCCAAAACCACCTTCATCACCTGGCCCTCCGTGAAAGTTATGGCGGGAATCTTACTCTCAAGCCACTGCTTGACTCTATCATCAGCGCAGGTGATACGGAAAGCCCCATTCTCAAACAAAAGAACTAAAGAACCTGTGACAGTACCTCTCCAAAATCGAATAACAAAGTACGCCAGGCTCATTGTAGCTCTGGGAAGTTAGTCGGTACAATGACCATCTTAACTACCCCTATAGTATCTTCAGCTGGGAGCCCTCCAAGACTGTGTCAGCTGGGAGCCCTCCAAGACTGTGTCAGCTGGGAGCCCTCCAAGACTGTGAAGTGCGATTTCCTGCCAACTCAGTTACCAGTCTGAGGCTTTTTCCTCTTGCTTCAGCCTCGGGTTATTCCCATCAGATCTCAGCTGATAGGTGTCACTGACCTCCGAACGTACCTTCCTCACCTCCACGGACTGATCACCTTTAGGTGTTTTACTTCCATATGTCACTGGAAGCTATGTACTGTCGCCTTCTATCTTTTCAATTGGTGCCTTTGTGCCTCGATAGCGTTTGACAGCCGTTTTGGTTAGAGCGAGGTGTTCAACCCCATCACTTCTGCGATAACAGGTCGAACGGATCTGTCCAGCATCCCCACTGTGTCCGTGGTGGATTCCACGGGAATGATTACACCCCCGTTTCTTCCTGTCCAAAATCTTCTTCCCAAGGTACTTTATATAGCCTCAATAGTCTCAGGTACAGTGGGTCTGCTAAGTATCCCTACATACTGCTCCAATGGAAGATTGGTGGGTTCTACGGGATTTGAGTTCAACCCCAGTTTCCTTGTCTAGATCCCCAAACCCTAGGTCCACTCCTGCAAGTCCCACAGGGTACATAGTTATATTTTTTCCCTTTTTTGGTATCCATTTAAAGTCCCAAGGTTAGATAGGGAAAAGAAGGACACGCATGCAGAGCCCCGCACGCGTAGCAAATTTAAACTGGAAGTCAACTGGTACCCAGAGTTCACGCACTAAAAACTAAGTTCCCTAAGCCAAGCAGCCCTCGAAGAATGCTGTTCGACCTTAGCTTGGGATATTTTTTGACGTTAAGTCCACGGGAAAACGGTTACGCGCGCGAATTCGTAAGTGTTCTTGGTGTTGACTAATTATTTTTTTAATATTTTTGAGAAATTCCGGCGCGATAACTTCACTTGCGATTTGTAAATTTTGGACTTTTTCAATCCAATAAGTATAGTGGACAAGTAATATAAGGAAATATATTGTTTCCTTAACGATTGTTATAAAATTTTTATTTGATTTTTTGTACTAAACGCGTTCATAAAATATACATTCTTAATTTTAAAGAAATAATGTTTACTCACAATAATGACTCCGTCTAGAACAGCTGACGGTGTATTGGCCTCCGTGGTTGTATGTTATTATATTCCGCTGAAACAAGCAAATTTATAATTAGGACAGTAAAATGTACAACTATTCAATTTTGTAATGATTTAATTTTGTAACTCGGACTTTACAAGACGTATAAGGAAATTATAAAAACAACTAATTTTACTGGCTGAGGTCTTTAAATGTGTTTCAACTCGATCGTTTGATTTGTGCGTGTTACGTAGTTTTGGCCGAACGCACTGACCGTTTGTTTTCAAATTTAGAGGTATCTTGTATAAATGCCGAACGATTTGTACAATTTTTTCCCATTCGCTCCCGTTTCAAGATGGCGGTCTCTGATTTAACGATGACGAGTGTACTTGCAGGATATTTCCTGTAATACCGGCTGAACGGCAAGAAATATCATAATTTTTACCGCTTCGTGGAGGAAGAGAGTATAATTACAACAATGTTGGTGTGGTAATTTTTCCATAAATATTACGGTTACCGGTAAATTTGCGGGAAAAATTGTGTAAGCCCGTCAAAGCGCTGCCGCGGATCAGTAGTCAAGAAATTTATTAACAGTAGGCCTATACTGCGAGTTCTACTGTTCTTTGAAATACAAGTAAAAAAAACTAGTAAATTTATTTCACTTAAGTACATTTCGATAACATATCTCACCTTCAGACGGATACTAAATTTTTGGTAGCCATGTGCCAAACGTTTGGTAGCTATGTTACCAAACTTTTGGTAGCTATGTTACCAAACTTTTGGTGGCTATGTTACCAAACTTTTAGTAGCTATACCACTAAACTTTTGGTAGCTATGTTACCAAACTTTTAGTAGCTATATTACCAAACTTTTGTTAGCTATGTTACCAAACTTTTGGTAGCTATACCACTAAACTTTTGGTAGCTATGTTACCACACTTTTGGTAGCTATACCACTAAACTTTTGGTAGCTATGTTACCAAACTTTTGGTAGCTATATTACCAAACTTTTGGTAGCTATGTTACCAAACTTTTGGTGGCTATGTTACCAAACTTTTGGTAGCTATGTTACCAAACTTTTGGTGGCTATATTACCAAACTTTTGGTAGCTATACCACTAAACTTTTGGTAGCTATGTTACCAAACTTTTTGTAGCTATATTACCAAACTTTTGGTAGCTATGTTACCAAACTTTTGGTGGCTATGTTACCAAACTTTTGGTAGCTATGTTACCAAACTTTTGGTGGCTATATTACCAAACTTTTGGTAGCTATGTTACCAAACTTTTAGTAGCTATGTTACCAAACTTTTATTAGCTATGCTACCAAACTTTTGGTAGCTACACTACTAAACCTTTGGTAGTTATGTTACCAAACTTTTGGTAGCTATGTTACCAAACGTTTGGTAGCTATGTTACCAAACGTTTGGTAGCTATACCACTAAACTTTTGGTTAGCTATGTTACCAAACTTTTGATAGCTATATTACCAAACTTTTGGTAGCTATACTACTAAACTTTTGGTAGCTATGTTACCAAACTTTTGATAGCTATATTACCAAACTTTTGGTAACTATGTTACCAAACATTTATTAGCTACGTTACCAAACTTTTGGTAGCTGTTACCGAAAAAAAAACAATTTGTTTCAAGTCAAAGTAGTTTTTCGTTATGTCACAATATGATTTCTTTATTTTATCTCCCAGTGCTCCTTCGCGTATATGTAAATTGTTTACGGGTCGTGACGTCACAGATAAGCCTAACAAACAGCTGATAATGACAGGTATATAAAACTACCCACAAGACACAAGGCACGAAGCTCAAGAGCGGACGTATCCACCTGTTTGTTTTGTTTTGTATATTAGGATTTAGTCGCCTACATAAGACTATCCTGACACTTTGTGGCTACACCCAGGCCTGCTTGGATGTTGTCACCTATCCTGTCCGCGGTATGCTACGGTGTAGCGTTAGGCGTTGCTTCAAATTGGCGGCAATTTAATTTTAGCGTACCAAAAAAAGGTATGATTGGATATTTCTATAATTATTTGTTTCAAAAGTTAAGGAAAACCGCACGAATTAACGCACAAAGTCCACGACTACGTTGGAAAAGCTTACGAGAAAACGAATCTGACATAATTTAACTTACATTTATTAATGAATTTTCATGGAAATATTGCAAGAGCCATCATGGTAAGAACCCAGACATTGAAATCACTTTTTGTAGGGGAAGATCGTTATTATATATATATATATATATATATATATATATATATATGTGTGTGTGTGTGTGTGTGTGTGTGTGTGTGTGTGTGTAACCGGCAAGGAAAACTAGCAAAATCTGTTCAATAGTTTCATAATAGTAATCATTTTTAATCTTACAAAAACATATTTTTCATGTTATAACTTCTAAAAGTCTGGTTTTACCAGTGTAATTAGCGTTAAATAATGCATATCTTAATTGTTGTTTAAAAATCTTTTAATTCCATTAGAAAATTAACCGGATGGTGGTCTGGGATAGCTTCTGTATTTTCAACTTATTTTGAAAATTTTAAACGTTTATACGTGTACATAGTTTATTATGAAAGTGAAATTGGATTTTCAATGAGTGAAAGTTATAACAATTGTTCGAAATTTGCTTCTATCACGTCAGCAAGACAGCTTTAAACTGTGTTCGTCGATCTGAATATTTAATATAAATGGACTAGAAGTACAACCGCCCATTATAAAACGTGTCCTCGATCTTAGGGGTAAAGTCCAAGTAATTGAACTACTTGCCACTACGAACGCTGCAAGCTGCAGGGAGAGGAAACGTTTGAGAAAATAGGCAGTACTATTATTTGTTTAACTAGTTGAACACTCTGCCGTAAGATGCCACCAACAGCGACTCTCGTAAGGGTTATCATTCGACTACGTTTAAATTAAATGTCCTCATTCACTGATAAACATAATCTTTAAGAAATTTTTTTTTTAATTCAGTAAATCTGAAAATGCATTTATTTATTTATGCGTATTAAAAGAGTGAAAACATTTTTTTAAATTTGTTTATTTAATTTTAATTTGAACTTGTAATCAGAACTTGTAATAAGACCATTGCCAATTTTACAGGATCTAATTAGCCGGGCTATTACGCGTTAGGGTTAATCTAAGTCAGCTCAAGCCAGCCCATTTTTTTATTTGCGCCACACTGAGGAAACAAGTGAAAGCTTCCTTCAATTGAACTTCAGAATTGGAGCGAAAACCACCTCGGATATTCCAGTTACGATTCTGGTGGAAAAAAGAACGTTTCTTCTAGAAACTGTTGTGTCGAGAGGTAGAAAGACAGACAGAGAGAGAGAGATAGAGAGCGAATATTTCTCGAAAACAAGCACACTTTATTAAAGATACTGATAGAAGTTCTACGTATAAACCACACTCAATATACATCACTGTAAAATTATATTAAAAATTAATTCAAAAATAATGGTGAAACGATACCGGTTTCCCAGGACTAAAGGACACCTACCCGCTCAAGTCGGGCATGTTTTATTCAGACCCCTTCTTAGCATAATTTCACGCCAATTATCCGACAATTAGGAACAATGAAAACAATGACCACCGAGATAAAGGCCGTTAAACGCATGCGCATACTGTCATTCCCGGAGTCAGCTGGAAGTGAACAGAGATGTTATCTGACCAATTAAACCCACGTGGTACTCGCGGATCATAATATTTCATACCTCCAAGGTTTTAAAGTAACCTGGGACGTTTGTGTTAAAACAAAGTCGCTGTATCGCAGATAGTCGTGGCATGCAGCTGTCTAGACTGCGGAAGAAAAGTAATTTCCATAAACGACATTAAAATAGCATAGTGTAGCCTAAACGTACTTCTCTGTAAGAGAAAAGCCGCGCAAAATGATTGCGATAAATTCGTTAAACAATTTCAAAAATCTGTGACATTCATATTCTTTAGGGTCCGTTGGAAAGCTAAAGGCCTTTATAAATTCTCGCGTGTCTGTCGGTAACGCACCTCTTAATCGTAAACGATGCGACCCATTGGTACAATCTTGTCGAAAATTGCCTTTTGTGGCGTCCCAAATCCAGAAAAGTATAGGAATTAACGATAAAAAATTTTAGGAATAGTTAGGAGCAATATAATAGAGCATTTCTCTTTAAGCGTTATAACTTTTTTAAGCGGACTAGCACTTTTTTATGAAGAAACAAATTTTACGATAGCACGTAAAAAGCGTCAGGTTTGCCGTATTATTAGGATTCTTGAAGTGAATTTTTATCCGAAGTGAAGGGAATTATTGTTTTTCCGAGTATTCTTGAAATGAATTCTTATCCGAAGTGAAGGCAATTATTGTTTTTCCGAGTATTCTTGAAATAAACTCTTATTCGAAGTGAGAGGAATTATAGTTTTCCCGAGTATTCTTGAAATACACTCTTATTTGAAGTGAAAGGAATTATAGTTTTTCCTAGTATTCTTGAAGTAAATTCTTATCCGACGAGAAAGGAATTATTGTTTTCCGAGTATTCTTGAAATAAACTCTTATTCGAAGTGAGAGGAATTATAGTTTTTCCGAGTATTCTTGAAATACACTCTTATTCGAAGTGAAAGGAATTATAGCTTTTCCTAGTATTCTTGAAGTGAATTCTTATCCGAAGTGAAAGGAATTATTGTTTTTCCGAGTATTCTTGAAGTGAATTCTTATCCGAAGTGAAAGAAATTATTGTTTTTCGAGTATTCTTGAAATGAATTCTTATCCGAAATGAAAGGAATTATTGTTTTTCCGAGTATTCCTAAAGTAAATTCTTATCCGAAATTTAAGGAATTACTGTTTTTCCGTGTATTCTTGAAGTAAACTCTTATCCGAAGAGAAGGTAATTATAGTTTTTCCTATTGGTCTTGAAATAAATTCTTATCCTAAGTGCCTTCACTTATTACAGTTTTTCTTAGTATTATTCAAGTTAATTGTTATCCAAAGCATTGTCCTCTGACAGGAGGGTCCAAGTGTACCTAAGCGTCCCAGCCCGGGTTCTGTAGGGGCAGAAGGTGACTTTTTAAGGTAAAAACCCCTTTGTTAACTGTAAAAAGCAATGTTTAACAGACGATAAACCCAACCAATAAATAAAATAAAACTTATTCTAAGCGTAGAGTGGTCAACTTTTTTTATAACAACGGGTCCGCTATAGATTTTGGATCCCTGGCCCGAAATTTCATGCTGGGGTTACAATTCGAAGTGAAGAAAATAGCTTTCCCTGGTATTCTTGAAATGAATTCTTATCCGAAGTGAAGGGAATTATAATTTTCTCTAGTATTCTTGAAGTGAATTCCTATTCGAAGTGAAGAGAATTATTGTTTTCTCTAGTTATTCCACTCTTAAATAAGTTTACACTCAAATAAGGAATGTCTGTGGGCCTTGCCGCCATATTCAATCTACTCCCTGTAAAACGAATGTTAATTAACAGTACGGATTACTCCGCTAATTGTTAAGATAAAATTGTGTATGTTATCTCATTTTAAGAATCTTGAGGGAATGTGGTCCACCTATTCTTGACGTGAATTCTTATCCGAAATTAAGGGAATTATTATTTTCACTAGTATTCTTCGAGTGAAACCTTATCCGAAGTGGAGGGAATCATTATGTCCCTATTCACTTTCGTGAAACAACATGCTCACACTATAGCTAATTATAATGAAACATCAGACACCGATAATCTTTACGGCCATTCTCCGTACATTCTACTGTTAACACAGTTGTGGGCGTCGCCGCTAGATGTCTCCATCAGCGTTTTCGAAAAAACACAACATTAGGAACCACTTTTGGTCAGAACTTGGGTAAAAGCGAATCGGCTGTGTATTTATAGTTGTATAGGCACATAAAGCAACACCTCCGCGGTGTTAATGCGTAAGACAATAGTGCCGGGACATCGGAGGACACTTTCCTGAGGAGCGGTCACTGTGGGGGCAGCTGGACAATCACCTCTGCCCACTATGTTTACTTACTAATTGTGTTCGGATCAAAATAAGTTGGGCAACGAAACGTTTATTGGGAAACATTCCGTCCAGAAGCTGTTGCAACAACACGTCGTCGTGTTTACAGTGACTATACGACAGGATTGTTCGGTTGTTAAAGAAAAATCGGTTGTATCGGTAAAAATTTTTATTGTTTTTAGAAATTTCCGTTGGAAAATGATAAGCAACTGGAGCTGACATCATGGTAACACTCAGAGTCTGGATTTGAAATAATCACTGAACATAACTGGATAATGTTTTTAGTGGTGATTAAATTTGTTATATATATTTGAACATTTTAAATCTATTTATTAATTTATATTTACATTTAATTTATTTATATGTTTATATAATTATATATTTTTGACTGTATGCGCGTGCGTATGCCAAATAACCTTCTCCATTTCACTTAGGTTTGATATAAACATGGCACAAAATGTATTTTAATATTAGCTTGAACAAATTTTTCGTCCAACAAAATTCGGTCCTCGCATTCTACTGTTTAAAATCTCAATTTAAAGTTTTTTTAAGTTTTATTAAAAATACAAAAATAAACAAGAGGCGTTCAAGGTTCATTTTAGTTGTTAATAATATTTGAAAATGTTAAATGGTACTTTCAGCCCATTTTATACTTATAGAAACGTCCGAACGTTCGTTCACGTTGCGCTTTTCAATTTCTCGAAATTTTATCACAGTGTTATGTGTTTATTTTTATAATATTTTTTATTTATTTTTAGAATAATTTATATTAAATTGCGTGTGATGTCATTAATATTTTATTTAAATGCAATTAATCGATTGTTTAATACATTTGCAGCTGTTTTTGCTTTTTCAGTTTTCAGCGATATTTTAATAGAAATGTCATCACTGTAAAACTTAGACTAGAATCCTACAAATGAGCTTAAACGAGATATTTTACCTGCTTAACTGTTTTGCAACAAAATGTCAACCAATCCGAATTTTTAACAAATTAAAATGTTTATAATATCAAACTCTTATTGCAGATTTAATTTTCCCATCGCAATGAGAATATACGAGCTTTGTTCAGAAAGTAACGAGAATTTTAATTTTTTTGAAATTTATTCTTCTGTATTGATGTTGTCGCCTTCAAACAGTCCCCATTAGAGATAATGCGCTTCTTCCAATCCTCGAAACACTTCTCAAACTCGATCTTTGAGATAGGTTTTAGTTCTTTCAGCGATGCGCTTTTAATGTCATCTACGGTTGTAAAACGGACGGCTCGTTAAGGTTCTCTTTATTTTTGGAAATAGGAAAAAGACATACGGAGCCAGAGAAATATGGAGGCTAGGGCACCGTTACAGTACTGTTTTTGGCCAAATATTCACAAACAAGCTGAAATGAAGTGTGAGCTGGTGCATTATTGTGGTGCAAAAGCCACGAATTGTTTTTCCACAGATCCGGGCGTTTTTTTTTCGGATTGCTTCACGCTAACGGCGTTGAACTTGTAGGTAGTACTCCTTACTGACCGTTTCACCTGGTGGCAGGAATTCATGATGTACCATATGCCATTAATATCGAAGAACACAGCGAGCATAACTTTCACGTTCGACCGCACTTGTCGAGCCTTTTTCGGTCTTGGCGAGCCAGAATTTCTCCACTGGGATGATTGAGCCTTAGTTTCGACGTCATATCCGTAAACCCATGTTTCGTCACCTGTTATAATACGTTTCAGTAATTCTGCATCGTCGATGACTTCATTTAGTGACTCCTGACCAACTTACATTCGCCGCTGTTTTTGTTCAAAATTCAACAATTTTGGAACGAATTTTGCTACCACGCGTTTCATACACAAAACATTGGAAACAATGTCATGACATGATCCAATCGATACGCCAACATCATCAGCGACCTCTCTAATTGTGATTCGGCGATCGTTCATAACCATTTCTTTCACTTTTTCCACGTTTTCATCGGTTGTTGATGTGCTGGGGCGTCCAGAGCATTCGTCACCTTCAACGTCTTCACGGCCTTCTTGGAAACGCTTATACCACTCGTAAACTCTTTCTTTACTCATAGCAGACTCACCATAGGTCTTTGTTAACATTTCACACACTTTGTTACACTTTATTCTATTTTTTACGAAAAATTTGATACAAATTCTTTGATCCATTTCTTTTAACAAACAAAAATCGCCGAGCTCATAAAAACACGTCTAACCTTAGTGGCTGTCATAGACAAAGTCAACAATGAAAACAGCTGAAAGTTTTATCATACTTCAAGGGCATGTATACCAACATAATAAAAAAAATGTTTGACAATCGGACTCTCCAAGCCCGCGAAATTTAAAAATTTCTCGTTACTTTCTGAACACACCTCGTATACCAGTATAAATTAGCATTTAGAATTCAATTTGTAATCGATATTTTATGCAGATTACAATAGTATATCGTGATGATGATCGGATATTCATTAAGGAAAATTATTGGAAATTCGCTACCATAGCTTAAGGGAGACTGGTAGATTATTAGCGATGGAAAACGAGTTATTGAAGCGGCCATCATGGTAAGACCCAGTCCTGGGATGAGCTGCCAGTCTCATAGATCATTTCTCTCCATATCACTTTTTGAAGAAAGAGTTAAAGTTTTATGCGTGTGTGTCCGATATGATTCAAATCTTGACGAAAATCGATTATGGTAATAATAGTTTGGACAAGTTCCTTAATCAGCAAAATTCGTTCAACAGTTTCAAAATGGCGGTCATTTAAAATATTGAAAAATTCACAACTTCTCTGTCTTAAATTGTTTTGAAAATCCGATTTCACCATCGTTATAACCGTTAAAATTTGCATAAATTAGCGTTTTGAATTTTCAAAATTCGTCGAGATTAAGAAAAACGGCTGTCAGGGTTCATTTTCGTAGTTTTAATATATTTTGAAACTTTAAAACGCTAATATATTCAGATTTTAATGCTGATAGTGATGGTGAAATATTAATTTAAAAAAAAATGATAAGATAAAGAAAACTACTTTTGGAAATTCGCTTCTATCACGTCAGCGATATAGCTGCGTACGGCGATTATTTTTGCTTATCCTTCTATAAATAATGTTTCTTCTTTAACAATTAATTCCAGGGAAGTATAAGACAGTGGGTTGACTTATGCGGAAGGTGTATAACAATGACCTTGAATACGTGGCTTTAAAACGAAATACTAATTGTTTGTTTTATGGAGATTTTAACGCTTTTTAAAAATTTTTCCAGTGTGCAGCTAAACTTGCTTGAACACTTGGCGCCATTTTGAAAATGTCTGTCCTTGGTGCTAGCGTATTACAGAGGTAATTAAATTAAAATTACACGGTGATCCTTTCACACTACAGCTATTAAATATAATTTATTATATTTATTAATTTAATTACAACTGTAAAATACTGAAATAATCTGAACAAGAATTACGAACTAGCCGAGACTAACGGGCGATATAAATTAAAACATGAATTACTCGTAAGCGAAAAGTAATTCGATTAATCGATTAGCCAAGAAAACCGTACGTTTGTTAGCGAATTCCTATTGGGAAATGAGATACTGCACAGGCTATCATGGTAAAGCTCAGTTCCGAAACCTTGAGCGTCGATCTTGACCTCTAAATCGTTAAAATAAAATCACACTACTCATGCAAACGCTATAAAAAACACACGCGTATGAAAACCTCGATGATCTCTTTCAACATTTTCTGCAAATGTAGATAGACACTCCTGTCTTACTATGATTACCGCAACAATATCATATTTCCCAGTAAAGGTCTTTTAGAAAAATAACCACAGCACGCAACTGTCTCGCTGACGTGATTTCCATCACGAATTTCCAAAAGTACTTTTGAAATACTGATTTCACCATCACAATAAGCATTAAAATTTCCACATTAGATTTTTAAACATTCAAATTACACTGAAAATACGAAATTGAACCTTGACCTTCGTCAAATCAAATTCCTCAAATTCGTTGGCTTTTGAAAATTCGAAATGATATTTTACCCAGTATTTAACGCTGTTTACGATAGTAAAATCAGATTTTCAAGCAAAAAAAATACGAATTTTTAAATAATCGAAATAGCCGCCATTTTGAAACAGAATCATCCCATATTCTAGATAAATATGAGGATCTAGAATATATGAGTAGAAAATTACTAGAGGAATATGTTATTTGGAGACTTGTGGTAAACCTGAACAAAACGGTGTACAAGTGCATTGGAGGGCAGAACAGGAATCTTCTACTGGAACACGACACACAAATCAAAGGCTGTACAGCTGACAAGTATTTGGGAATGGCAATTACGAGTGCTGGACTCTTGGACACAGCGATAAAAGAACGAAACACGTTGAGATGAAGCAATAAGGCTGCTGAAAAGCAACATAAGGGATCAAAAGATGTAAAAAAGTATGAACTCATATAGAAGCGAGGTATGGCCACTAAAAAAAAAAACAGAAAAACGTCTTCAAGCTACAGAAATGGACTATTGGCGAAGAGCCGCAGGTCAGTCGAAACGGGTAAAAATTTAAGAACGCGTGAAATCATGGATGTGAACCACACCATTGTAGACAACATTAAAGTAAAACCACTTCGATTTTACCACCAATGGTCGTTTTACCAAATGGTCGTGCCCAAAGAGTGGACGAAAATCGACTTCCAAAACAGATTTTAAAATGGAAACCACATGGTCGCAGAAAAGAGGAAGACCTAGACTTAGCTGGAGAAATTGATAAGGAAGTGAGAGAGAGGGGATTGGATCGAGATTTACGGAAAGACAGAGAAAAATGAAAGCTAGGAAGCAGAAGACGCCGAAAAAACTTTTAAGTCGAAAAAGAGAAGAGGTTATTTGAATAATTTGTTCGATCTTTCGATAATTTCATCGATTTTACACATTTGATTATTACAGAAATTAAATGAAGCATTTTCACGAGAAAAATGTTAGTAATGGTCAGGTAATATATTTTCTCAATTTTTGTCGGTTTTTTGCAATTTTTTCACTTTTATATTTTCGGTCATTACTTACGGCCACGAAATAAAGCGTTTTATTTAGGCCCTATTTATTTATTTTTTGGTGTTTAACGTCCGACTATTGTGCACACTTGGGCTAATGCAGACGATGGGATGATTTATAGCGTACGAAATTCCAAGCCCTGGCAGGGAATCGAACCCGGGTCCTCGGGGTGAAAGGCCAGTATGCTATCAACTAGGCCACCGAGGCGGCTAAAAAGCGTTTTAACGGGAGATAAACGAAAAATTAGCGTTTTCCTGCTAATGCATTTACCGTTTCTTTCTATCATTACTAAATACCACTCAACACGATACAATTATAAAATACTATTAAATGTCATTTTGCTTTGGTATTTATTGAAAACAATTTCTACCAAATACCACCGGATAACCAACACATAAACGTCCTACAACAGACACGCCTACCTGTGAACCGACCCGAAAGACCAAACACTGGTCGGTTTTGCATAACAAAGTGTCTCGTCCGTACTGGAAAAAGATTACAACTGTGTTAGTTCCAGCACTCGACTCGAGAGCGCAGCACGTGCGCTATTCACGGAACATCTTGAATACAATTAATACCGAAACTTGTTTTTACGATCAAGGCAATTGTCGTATTAATTAGAATTATAATGAAGGCGAATTTGCATGATTGATTTAGTGAAGGAGGTTCGTACGCGCGCGCCCACGCGGAAAAAATCGAAAACGTTCGTATTCAATTCAACGATTTAATGTGATACTTTTTTCGGGACTTGTTTTTTTTTCTAATCCGCATTTGACTTGTAAACAGGCTGTCGTGTATTGTATATGCGCTGTGAATATTAAACGAAACTCCGTTGTAAGTTGCATAATTATCAAAAGTGCGCTGTCCTAGCCAGGATCGTCGTACTTGTCGCTTTAGAAGTGTTCCTGTATGTGCTGCATTTGGTGGATTCTAATTTCAGCCGATTATTCGCGAATAATTACCCGCAAATAGAATACGCGCTAACAGGAGGCAAATAAATTAATACGACTATAATTTGCCGTATTTACAGTATAAACGATGTGTTGTTTAGCGCTGCTCGATAGTGATTTTAAAAAGACGTTGTATTTCCGCTATGATAACAATAAACAGGTATGCAAAAAGCGCTGTATTGATATTATATATATATATATATATATATATATATATATATATATATATATATATATAGTATTATATTATTGTACTGATATAAAATAATTGCGTACGCAACTGTCACGCTGGTGCCACATCATGATCGCACCATCATGAACCTCTCATTGTACCATCATAAACAGCATCAAACTCTGCATTTATCAGCATTTTACATTCAAATTGCAATGAAAATACGAACCGTGACCGCATTCAAATTAAATTTACTAATTTTAACGGATTTTCGAAATT
>CM040185.1:87971122-87981122 GCA_022606455.1 Callitettix versicolor
ACTTCTTATGGAGCGGTATGGATATATGTTTTGCCCGGGAAAAAAATTCAGTTTGCCGTCTCGCATCACGTTCTTATATATACAGCATATACTTTATATACTACTTCTTATGGCGCGGTATGAATGTATGTTTAGCCCGGGAAAAAAATTCAGTTTGCCGTCTTGCATCACGCTCTTATATATACAGCATATACTTATATACTACTTCTTATGGCGCGGTATGAATGTATGTTTTGCCCGGGAAAAAAATCAGTTTGCCGTCACGCATCACGCTCTTATATATACAGCATATACTTTATATACTACTTCTTATGGAGCGGTATGAATGTATGTTTTGCCCGGGAAAAAAATTCAGTTTGCCGTCACGTATCACGCTCTTATATATACAGCATATACTTTATATACTACTTCTTATGGCGCGGTATGAATGTATGTTTTGCCCGGGAAAAAAATTCAGTTTGCCGTCACGCATCACGCTCTTATATATACAGCATATACTTTATATACTACTTCTTATGGAGCGGTATGAATGTATGTTTAGCACGGGAAAAAAATTCAGTTTGCCGTCACGTATCACGCTCTTATATATACAGCATATACTTTATATACTACTTCTTATGGAGCGATATGAATGTATGTTTTGCCCGGGAAAAAAATTCAGTTTGCCGTCACGTATCACGCTTTTATATATACAGCATATACTTTATATACTACTTCTTATGGAGCGGTATGAATGTATGTTTTGCACGGGAAAAAAATTCAGTTTGCCGTCACGCATCACGCTCTTATATATACAGCATATATTTTATATACTACTTCTTATGGCGCGGTATGAATGTATGTTTTGCCCGGGAAAAAAATTCAGTTTGCCGTCACGTATCACGCTCTTATATATACAGCATATATAAGAACGCGGCTTCTCACCGTCACAGCAGTTAGCGTACTTATTTTCAGAGTACTGTTCGCCCACTCTAGCGGTCATACCGCAAACTGTTCGCGCGCGGAATTCAAATTCTCCAAACTTTTCGGTACCGCCTCGTATATTACCTAGAAAACGGCCGAATAGCCGCTGAAGCAACCAATCTACTATGCCACTATTATTTTTAACTTACCTGAATATTTTAAAATTTATTCCCAACATGGTTAAAGCTTTACTATTACAAACATATGGTGTGTTTTTATTTTTTCCCTCGCCCTATCGAAGCCTTTTAAAAGTTTATTTCTTCTAATCGGAATATCTTTGTACGACCGCTTTGTATTTACAAATCAGTCTTGCCTTTTAACAATACAAAAGCAAATATCCCTCCTCACACACTGCTGCCAAAACACAAACACCGAACAACAAAATTGAATGACGCCTCTGAACGCCATTGTTGAAAACTGAACAAATAAAATCAGTAGCGTTGAATTCAAATCGCCTTGACACCGATCCAAATTTGGAGACGTACGAAGGTGTGCTTTTCTATTGTCAGGCGCTAGCAGCTTTCTCCAAAAGTCAGTATTGTACAATCATTGCGCAAAGTATTCAGTATTCTTTAGTTTATTACTTTCTAACTGCATATATAGTAAAGACAGTTAAAATTATGATGCAAGGCGAAATAACAAAGTTTACTTGATAGCCCGAGCTAAGCGAGTTCACTGTCTCAATTTCGGCTTTTAGTTAGTGTGTTTGTTTGTTACGTAGTCTTGGCCAAAAGTATTGCCCGATTACTTTGAAATTAGTACAAATATATCTTGCATACAGCGCAAATTTCGTATGGTAAAATTTTTCCTATTTACTTCCGTTTCAAAATGGCGGAAGGTCCTTTATACCTTGTATAAAGGACGTATAGTAACATATTTTCCATCCATTCACTTCCGTTTCAAAATGGCGGCCTCTAATTTAACGATGACGAGTGTACGCAATCAAACGCATTGACCGATTATTTTGAAATTTGGTACGAAAGTACCTTGTATCAAGCCCAAAGGACGTATAGTAACATATTTCCCATTCATTCACTTCCGTTTCAAAATGGCGGCCTCTAATTTAACGATGACGAGTGTATGTAATTTTAATCAAACGCACTGACCGATTGTTTTGAAATTTGATACGGAGGCACCTTGTGTCTCCTTGTGTACAGATGACGCATAGTAACATTTTTCCTATTCACTTCCGTTTCAAAATGTCGGCTTCTAATGTAAAGATGACAAGTGTATGTAATTTTAATCAAACGCATTGGCCGATTGTTTTGAAATTTGATACGAAGGTACCTTATATAAAGCCCAAATGACGTATAGTAACATATTTCCCATTCATTCACTTCCGTTTAAAAATGGCGGCCTCTAATTTAACGTTGACGAGTTCACGCAATTTTAATCAAACGCATTGGCCGATTGTTTTGAAATTCGGTACGAAAGTACCTTATATGAAGTCCAAATGATGTATAGTAACATATTTCCTATTCACTTCCATTTCAAAATGGAGGCGTTCAATTTAACGGTGACTAGTGCACGTAATTTTAATCAAACGTAGTAGCCGATTGTTTTGAAATTTGGTTAGAAAGTACCTTGTATAAAGCCCAAATGACGTATAGTATCATTTTCTCATTCACTTCCGTTTCAAAATGGCGGCCTCTAATTTAACGTTGACGAGTGCACGCAATTTTAATCAAACGTATTGGCCGATTGTTTCGAAATTTGGTTAGAAAATACCTTTTATAAAGCCCAAATGACGTATTGTAACATATTTTCCATTTACTTCCGTTTCAAAATGGCGGCCTTTAATTTAACAGTGACGAGTGTATGTAATGTTAAACAAACGTATTGACCGATTGTTTTGAAATTTGGTTATAAAGTACCTTATATAAAGTCCAAATGACGTATAGTAACATTTCCCATTCACTTCCGTTTCAAAATGGAGGCGTCCAATTTAACGATGAGTGCACGCAATTTTAATCGAACGCATTGGCCGATTGTTTTGAAATTTGGTACGGATGTACCTTGCAAAAAGTCCGATATAGTTATTCACATTGTTTCTCCTCCGGTTCCGTTTCAAAATGGCGGGCTCTGATTCAACGTTGAAAGTGTAGTTGGTTATTTCCTGTAATACTGGACTTATAACTTTGACCTACGCTACTGGAGAAAGATCATACAATTTCCAATAAAGTTGGCCCGGTAACAGTTCCCGTAAATATTACGGTTACCAGTTAAATTGGCGGAAAAGTTACGGCGCTCTGTATATTAATTAAGTATATATAGCAAGGTCTACTGTTCCTTGAACTACTAACTTCATGCTTTGGTTACGAAAACTGTTGAAATTGGACTTTATTAAGCAATACACTCAATGAATACGAAGCAGCAGGTTTGTGAACACGGTTTCACCTTGAAGGATACGTATTTCACACAATTATCGTATTTAGTATACGATCAATTACATCAGCTACGCGAGCTCTCCATCCACTAACAAAAATTACGTGTTTGGTGTACGTCACGAAGTCGAGTTTCCGTGACATTTTTCCTAAAAACATGTGATTTTAAAGTGACGTTTTCACGTCCCTGCTTTATCGCCATCTCTCTCTTAAAAGGACAAGCCGCCTCGATAGCCTAGTTGATAGTAGGGATGGGAACTTCTGCTATTTTTAAAAAATATGAACGAACTGTTTGTTGGAAAAAAATAACTGTTTGGAAAAACAGTTTGAAAAAACAGGTTTAGAAAACTGAAACTCGAAGTTGTATTAGCAGCTAAAACATAAGCACAAACGATCAGTTTTCTAAGACTACTTTTTCATTCCCATTACCACCATGTCCTTAACTGTTTTTGGGTGTAAAACATTTAGAAAAAAATAATTAAATGAAGTAATAATTAAATTACATTCTCAAAACGTAATATAAATGTATGCCATTTTACATTTACAAAATGCAATGAATTTCTAATAGAATCATTTTTTTTTACTTAAAAATTAAATAGCCTTTGCATATTTACTGAAATGCAAACAATTTAGAATATTTTTAGTTGATTAAAAAATATTGATGATTGATAATAAATATAAAAAATACGTTTAAATAAAATTAGGTTATGTATTTACAAATTAGGTTATGTATTAAAATTAGGTTATGTGAGATGTTACTGTCATATTTTTATTTGGGAGAAAGTAGGTTTTCATTTTTCAACACATAAAAAAATATAGTAATAAGAACATAGGCCAAATATGTTTAAATAAAATTGGCTCTATATAGTTACAAAATTATAGGTTATTACAGGTTAATGATAGGTTATTAACCTAAAATTATTCAAGATATATACCAAGAGTAGATATTGTGAATTTTAAAAAGTCCACACATCCAATAAATAATTAAAAACTATGCACTTAATTCTAAAAACATAAAAAAAGTAAAAAAAAAAAACTTTCAAAATTGTCCACTAAATATTTTTAAATTTCTAAACACAAAATAAACTACGGAGAAAAACTAATATAAAACACAATTATGGCTGTTTTTACAGTTTAAAAAATGTTTGAACAACAAATTTTACATTTAAAACTTTCAAACAACTCGTTTGAAAAACAGAGACAAACTTTGACAACGCCCAAACAGTTCTTACTTCACTACGTTCCAACAAGAAATAGAGGGAAAAAGTATAGCAAATAGCAAGTTAAAGAAAAGGTGTTTGTACCGTTGTCAACAGTTTAACAGGAAAATAGCAAGAAAAATGTATTAGCGCTTGCGGCAACGTTCGAATATAACGTAGGTGTTGATGAAGTCCAAACTGTTGTTCCTTGTTTAACAAATAACGATCCAGTCCAAATCAAACTGTTAGTTTCCGTTTGGCAAAGCAGTTTGTTTCTCGTAAATAGAATAACAGTTAGTTTTAACAGTTTGGAGTTTTCTTACCCATCTCTAGTTGATAGCGTACTGGGTTTTCACCCCGAGGACCCGGGTTCGATTCCCGGCCAGGGCTTGGCATTTTCATACGCTATACATCATCCCATCGTCTGCATTAGCCCAAATGTGCACAATAGTCGGACGTTAAACACCAAAAAAAAAAAAAAAAAAAATCTTAAAGGGACAACGTAAGGGCACTGCTTAAAACACTCATCCTCACACTATTCCCGCGAATGGCAAGTAAAAATCGACCAATGTGTTGCTGTAATTTCTCAACGTTACAATGTGTGTTTAAGAACATGCAACGTCGTATTCAGTTGTGTGTAACGGAGCCCACTTTCACCAGTTTTTGTAACTCAGAATAAAGTAACTTCCCTATGTTTCCATATGGTTGCGTCACTATTTGAACACTCTGTATAAAAACGTACTTTGATACGTAAAAAAATATCGATTATGAAATTTGCTTATATTTCGGTTTTCTAGTCACGTGATTTCAAAATAATCGCGGCAACAGTTTCGCTGACGTCATAACGAATTTTCAACAATGGTTTTCGTCTTCAGTTTTTTTTTAAATTTGATTTGACTATATTAATGGGCTTTACAAAAACGCGTACGTTAGAATTTTTAACTTTCAATGGAATTAAATTTTTTTAAATGCTAATTGCAAATTTTAGCGTTCATTATTATATTTTTTTAAGATTTAGTATGGCGTCTATTTATAAACACAAATGGAATTTTTCTGTTTAACGAAACTTGTCTAAGGTATTACCATAAAACCAATTTTTGTACCAAAACGAACCAAATTTATAAATAAATAAATTCGTGAACCTAGCTTAGATATCATTTACTGTATTTATAGTAAAAGATCAGTTGTTTTATATTTAATTCGTAACTATCAGCTGATTTCATTGAACAGCTGATACGCTATAATAAATTTCAGGTTACGTTGTGAAAAACTAGCAATATTAACGACAATAATTATAAACGTTTATATTAATTTCGAATGTATTATAAACGGTTACAACGTGCACGTGTTCTTCAACTAAAGAAAAATACCGAAACCAAAGAAACAACGTTTTCATTAATACACGTGTATTGTTATCGCAAAGAAAGAAGAAAAAGAGACAGAAATATAGAGACGGAATTCGTTCGCTTATTCGTTTCAAATTTCCGTTACGTACTTCCGTTCGGCAAGACTTTTTTTTCTATTTACTCCTCGCGCCAAAACTAACATTAAAAGCTGTAAAAGTGTAAGATTATGTTTGACTTCAACACAGCTTTAAATTTAAGTTCGTAAATTTTGCTTTTAAACGCTCAGAGACACGGTAAAACCCGTCGTCAAGTGGCAACGAACACTGCCGCTCTACCCACTTCCACACTTCCGCTTTGAAATTTCTAAATCTCGATCCAAATTACCTCTCGTCACATCGAATGTCGATGTTATTTTTATATCTGGATCATCTGACACCGGCGTTTTGGCCACGCCCAGACACTTCGCCTGGCCTAATTTAACTAAAACGTGAAACTCAGCTGTGTGACGTGCGGACTTCATTCAGGCTGTCCGATGAATGAGTGGGTGACCACGTGCCGCGCCGGTGACAGCTGCAAGTGTGGCTGCTTTAAGGTCATTAAAATTCGTAACAAATCTATTTTTTTTATTCTAAGCATTCCGATCGGTTTTGTACAAAAAATAACGACCTACGTTATTGAAACTACATATACGGGGCACCTACAGGTTCGTCGGAACAACAGGGAACTATCACGCCTCATAGTTTCCTAATATACGAGTTTACAATAAAACAAAACCGACTTAAAACTGATAAAAGATGTGTAAAACAAGATTCCAAAAACAGTACAAAATGTCCCCGTGATAATGCAGCACAACGCAGGCATATGTGACAAATAATTGTTTGTGTACCAATAAAACATTAATAAAAGTAATATTTAAATAATTACTGTATCCAAGACTTGAGTAATTACAGATCGAATCCGTTTTGAAAGTACAATCAACAAGACAATCTACGTCAGTTCTAACATGTAAATGTTATTAAATAAAAGACTCTGCTTTTAGTAAACAGTAAATATGTAGCTTAGTTTAGGTACATATATTTAGATAGAGTTTAGATACAAATGGTATATATAGTTTAGATATAAATGATATATATAGTTTAGATACAAATGATAGAGTTTAGAAACAAAATTATATATATATATATATATATATATATATATATATATATATATATATATATATAGAGAGAGAGAGAGAGAGAGAGAGAGAGAGAGAGAGAGTTTAGATACAAATTATAGAGGGTAAATATTTCAGTAAGATACAAGCTTAGAATCATTCAATAATTTTATAGGTTATAGTTCGGCAATTGGTGTTTGTTACGCAGTTTTGGCCAAACGCATTGACTGATTGTTTTGAAATTCGACACGAAGGTACCTTGTATAAAACCCGAATGACGTATGTGTAAAATTTATTCTCATTTACTTCTGGTTCAAGATGGCGGCCTCTGATTTAACGATGACGCGTAAACGACGTTTTGGCCAAACACATTAACCGATTGTTTTGATATTTGGTACGAAGGTACCTTGTACAAAACCCGAAAGATGTGTGTGTAAGATTTTTTTCCAATTCACTTCCGTTTCAAGATGGCGAACTTTGATTCAATGTTGAGAGCGTAATTGCAGGTTATTTTCCGTAATACTGGCTGAACGGCATAACGTATGAAAATTCTGAAAGTTTCATAGAGTAAGAGCTTAAAATTTTCAACAAAGTTGGTTAAGTAACATTTTTCGTAAATATAACGGTTACCGGTTACCAATTGGTGCAAAAAGTTACGAGCGCTGTTTACATTCATTAAGAACATAACATACTGCGAGGTCTATTGTTCTACGAACCAAATAGTAACATGAATATAACAGACAATTAAACAAAAAAAAATTATATTGTCACTGTATCTGATTGCATTACCAACCTAACACGTAGCGGCCACTGGCACCCTGACTGGCGCACTAACGCATATTTGGCCATGTTGCACGTAGGCGGCTCGCCTTGACAAGGTCGTACCCAATAAGGCAACGGACACACCCCCGTATCTTGCGGCGGAGGAAGTATCTCTTACAATGGTCCGTGATATGGTAGGCCTACACAACAATGATAATATTTGTGGAACATTTGCCCAATGACGTAAGTATAACATTTTTCCTATTTGCTTGCGGTTTAATATGACTGCCTCTTATTTAACGATAACGAATGTATGCAATTTCAATAAAAAACATTGGATTATTGTTTTAAAATTTGGTACGAACGTACCTTGCGTAAAGCCCAAAAGACGTATGTGTAAGAGTTTTTTTCCTATTTACTTGCGTCTTAAGATAGCGGCCTCTGATGTAACTATAACGAGGGCAGCAATTTCAATCAAACGCACTGACAGATTTTTTTGTTTTAAGTTGGTATGAAGGTACCTTGCGTAAAGCCCAAAAGACGTATGTGTAAGAGTTTTTTTCCTATTTACTTGCGTCTTAAGATGGCGGCCTCTGACTATCTCTCCCGAAGACTACAACAAAAATTAGTCGAAGTCCAGGCGTTTACTACGTCGGCAGCGGGCTGACGGCATTCTTCCGGTTCGTTATGGGGACAAATAAGAAGTTTTTATATTCTATTTTGTTAGCTTCCTTCTACTTCCACCCGAACAAGTTGGTGTAGTCTGTACAGTTGTTCCGGGTGATGAATGAATACAATTTTTTTTTTTTTACGTCTAACTATTGTGCACACTTGGGCTAATGCAGACGATTGGATGATTAATAGCGTATGAAATTGCCAAGCCCTGGCCGGGAATCGAACCCGGGTCCTCGGGATGAAAGCCCAGTACGCTATCAACTAGGCCACCGAGGCGGCTTGAATGAATACAAACTTATGATATATATTTGCTACTATAAACACTGCAATCTGCAAGGACAGTGATGGAAGACGTTTATGAAAAACCAGACAGTACTAATTACTATTTAACTGTAGTTGAATACTCTGCCGCAAGATGCCACCAGCAGAGAACGCTTACATATCTCTCATAATGGTTATTAAGTTCTTCTGCATAGTTAATGCTCCGTGGTATGTGAGGAGAGATAACCTACACAGATCTCAAAGTGGAACTAGTCAACGAAGAAGTGAAGAAGCACGCAGTGAGGCATGGACGACGCATCTCTAGACATTTACATCCTGAGATGTGCACTCTGCTGGACACTGGTACGGGAGGTAGACGACTGCGCAGAACAAAGCCACTGGACTTAATTGTTAATTGAGAGTAACCAATGGGTTATATCTCTTAAAGTGTTTGTCATAATAAAACTAAATTACTAAATGAGTAAATCCTCAGTTGTAATGTATATAATAATAATATTTTTTTAAAAATGGTTATCATTATAGTACTTGAGTGGTCATGTATTTATACTCGAAATTGTGGAGGGAACCATTAATTCTCAAAAACTTATTTTTAAAACCAGCGAAAGAACACACAAATCAGGATAAAGCTTGCGGGAGATACGACGTGGTGCGCCGGCATTATTGCCTGGGCAAAATGTGATAATCTAGCGTACTATTGGACCCGAGATACGCGAGCATTGCGAATCAATCAGAAACGAGTGTTGGTTGACGGGAGAATTGTGAACTAGGTTCGCAGGCGTAGGCTGTTTGTAAGCCGGGAGAAAAGTTTGAGAATTTAGCGTGGTTGTTTTTCAGTGTTAGTAAGCGGAACTGGGTTGTGTAACTCGGTTCCAATATTGTTTAGGCGACGGCAAGCGAGACAAATGCCGCGATATTTAAAGTGAAACACAAAAATATTCACGATTTTTTTGCTCTTTAGGCGTATATCATTTTTCATTGCGCGTTAGTACGCTAGAATTGCGATTTTTCCCATTTTAGATTATTATAAATTGAACAAATTCGTCACTATATTCCAAAATGTAGCCGCCTCGGTGGTCTAGTGGATAGCGTACTAGGCTTTCACCCCGAGAACCCGGGTTCGATTCCCGGCGAGGGCTTGGCATTTTCATACGCTATACATCATCCCATCGTCTGCATTAGCCCAAGTGTGCACAACAGTCAGACGTAAAAAAAAAAAAAAAAATCCAAAATGGC
>CM040185.1:87983622-88058622 GCA_022606455.1 Callitettix versicolor
ATTTTTTATTACGTATATTATGCACAATATAAAAGCGTACCTCGGCTTAACACCGTTTAGCACGGACTTCGATAATTTATTGCATACAGCGCTCCAAGTGGGTATCGTTTAAACTACAACAGATATAAATGCGAATCGTTTTAACACCTGAATGGAACGAGATTTTTACTTTTCATTCTGGATCGAATTAAATGGTATAAAAAAAATTAGCATTACAAAAGGTGGCCTTAATTATTTGTTATTGTAGGTGCTACGGAGACTATGCCTACGAGGTGCGATTTATACGAGGTTATACAGTTGGCATTGATAAATCAGAAGCAGTAATTATATTTAGAAGGCGTGGGCACGCGGACAGACTCGGCGTTATCGAGGTATTGTCCCGTGAATCAATTGGACATCACCGGCACTGCACACCGATGGTGAAATGCGATTCCAGGAAGTATCAAAAAGGGTTATTTCTGTGATGATTTTTTGGGTGGATCGATCCTAAAATGGAATGATAGTAAGCAGCCCAACTATAATAAATATTTTTGCACAATGGTATTGATTGTTAACGCCGATTAAGATAGAGAAATGAATGAAATAATAACGCTGTTGTACATTTCCACAACTTTTTTATTTAAGTCTTGCCAACCAAGGTTTCACTAGTTAGAGCATTGTTAAGGCCACTTAAAAAAAATGAAATTAAAACAGCTAGTACAAAATTATAATTTGTTTAGCGGGGAACCTACTGTATAAACAGCGTATATATTTTTGGGTAATATACGCGATTCAATATTACCACTTCAATTGAAAGCCGCCTCGGTGGCCTAGTTGATAGCGTACTGGGCTTTCACCCCGAGGACCCGGGTTCGATTTCCGGCCAGAGTTTGGCATTTGCATACGCTATATATCATCCCATCGTCTGCATTAGCCCAAGTGTGCGCAATAGTCGGACGTTAAACACCAAAAGCAAAAAAACAAAAAACACTTCAACTGAGTCCTCGAGCGGTCAAAGTTTTTTTCTTTAATATTATTATACACTACAACTAGCTTCAATGGTTAACCTACCATGGTTACCTACCGCTTTATTATCTAATAAATAATTAACGGTTTATAACATTATTGCCCAATTTCAATACTTCTGAACAATATGGAATCTTAAACCAACTCAAAAAGCTCACTTCGCTCTGTACTGTCGAGCAGCCGAATATTTCAACATTTTGGTGTTGATGGAATCATGGTTTTTTTTTACTCTTCTACTGGTTCGACCTTCAAATCCTTGTGAATGGTATTATCACTGACGTACCAAGGATATTTCGTAACAGCCTTTAGTATTTATATTGAAAAGTTTAAATAATTTTAATATTACAAGTCTTTGTTCAGTCCCAAAGCTATATCCCGCAAGGGGGTGCAGACTAGCTGCACCTATTGAGAGGATTTAGATGTCCTTCGCGGTGCCCGAGTCTAACACACACTTACATTCACCACTTGTGACCTGCACTTTACACTCACACTTACATTTAGAGAGACGATAATAGCCTCATTGTGCTGTTCGCCTTAAAATAACAACAAAAAACCCCAAAGCTGTATACCATACAACGATACTGGTTTTAGCACTTTCTTGTATAGCAGCAGTTTTTTTATGTATTGACAATGCTGACCTTCTTCTAATCAGCCAATGCATTTTCTTAACGTCTTCCTTCCAGACTAACTTGGCACCTTGCACTTAAATGTCGGTGAATAAGGACTGGCTTATAATCGTATTTCCTACGTGTAAAGATTTGGTCTTGTTAGGCTGGATGCGCCATTTTTTATTCCAGAAAATGACATGTTCAGCCCCTTTTTGTAATTTATTTTTTGGCCTGTATCACCTCCCCCCCAACAGCCAAAATAGCAGTCACAGAAAAAGTGACGAACGCTATCTTGAGGCAGATCGTAAGTATAATGAAATACAGAATACGTCCAAGTACACCACCTTGAGACACTCCAGCTTTGATGTTCCTTAGCTCAGAATATTCAGGTTCCATTTGAACTCTGAAAAATTTATCCGTTAATCACCTATTGAGAGGATTTAGATGTCCCTCGTCGTACCTGAGTCTAACACACACTTACACTTACAATAATACACTTACGCCTTTAACACTTTACACTCACACTTACATTTAGGGAGGCGATAATAGCCTCAATGTAAGTGGCTCCTTAAAAATGAGTGACACGGAGGAGGGTGAGGATAGAGGAAGGCGCGCAAGTTAATCCATGCACGTGTGTGTGTGAGCGCGTGTGTGCGTGCGTGTGTGTGTGTGTGTGTGTGTGTGTGTGTGTGTGTGTGTGTGTGTGTGTGTGTGTGTGTGTGTGTGTGTGCGCGCGCGTGCGTGAGTACGTATGTGTGTGTGTGTGTGTGTGTGTGTGTGTGTGTGTGTGTGTGTGTGTGTGTGTGTGTGTGTGTGTGTGTGGGTGTGGGTGTGTGTGTGTGTGTGAGAGAGAGAGAGAGCTCGGCAGAAATCAAATTTGGTAACAGCTTGGACAAATTTGTTAAACAGCAAAATCCGTTGAAAAATTTTAAAATGGCAGCCACTTCAAATCTTTACATATTCATAACCTGTATTTTGTTTTTGAAAACCGTATTTTACCGCAGTAATCAGCGTTAAGATCTGCATAAATTAACATTTTATTTTCAAAATTTATTGAAATTAAGAAATTTAATTTGAAGCGGTCAGGGTTTATTTTCGTATTTATAGTGTAATTTAATACGCTAAAACATGCATATTTTAAATCTGCTTATGAAGGCGAATCAGAAGTTCGAAACAATTTTTTTGGAAATTCGCTTCCATCACGTCGGTTAAATATTACAGTATTTCTTACCGTTTCGCGGTTATTTAATTCGCGATGAGGTGCGCTTCGTTACTTCTGTCCCCTTTGTTGTATGTAAATTTTAATTGGCGGTTGCTTAGCGGTGCGACAGATATCGAATAAAACATCACAATGGTCGACATTTCCATATACAAATTAGCCCCGCAACGCCGACGCGCCGCACCGCCATTGCCAAAACGCTAAGCCCACGTGCGGGTACGGGGCGATAAGCAAATATAAATATGCACCGATCGCGCGTTTCGTCCCCCCACCGACCCACTAAATCAAATTCATTTTATAGTGACACTGGAATTCTTCGTTCTATATTTTAATGCGTCTTACAGCCTTCGGAGATATTTATGACGACCGTTCTGCTGCATGCGTTAAGTTATTTATTTCTGGTGTTCTGTTTATGTGCTCGGCACAGGGCGGCGCAGGAAGGAACGGACAAATATGTCGGTCCTGTTTGGACGGTAAAAGTAAAGGAGTGCGAGTACACAAAGATGTGCATATGCGTAGTTGCCGCTTTGATTTGTTTGCGATTATGGCGTTGGAGACAGAGCCAGATCTATGACTTAAAATGTGTCCCGGTCATGACTTCTAAACACTTGGAACACTATTCAAATGGTAGTGTAACTATATGTTAGTGTAATTATATGGTAATGTAATATGGTATTGTAAATATGTCGTAGTATAATTACATGGTAGTATATTTTTTTTTTAACGTCCGATTATTGTGCACACTTGAGCTAATGCAGACGATGGGACGATTTATAGCGTCTTAAAATGACAAGCCCTGGCCGGGAATCGAACCCGGGTCCTCGAGGTGAAAGCCCAGTACGCTATCAACTATGCCACCGAGGCTGCCATTAACTAAGAATAGGCATATAGTGCGAGATATAGGCCCCTACTGTTCTTTGAACTATGAGTATGTAAAAGAGATGGTAGTATAAACCAGAATGAAATATTAATGTGAAAAATGTAAGAGAAAAGTTTTAAAAATATTGCTTTTAATTAAAAGATTACGTATATGTTACAACTCATAACAATGTCTAAGCTAATGTAATATTTCTACCAGCCATGATATTCATTAAAATACAATTAATTACAAAAATCACTTTAGTTGTTTGTGTTCCCAAATAAAATATTTCTACATTAGTAATTAAATACGATAAATAATTTTTTAATTGCTTATTGATTGTAAACATTGTTGTAACACTATTCTACAATTCAAACTGCTGCTGTTATTGAAAGAGTAGATGTGGCCTAAGATCAGCTGTTTGGTTTAACATTACCTCTACTCCTCCAACCATCATTACAACAATTTCCGTTGGACATTGGACTATATTATGTTTTTATATAAAATTTGCTGAATAATTACACTGCCATATAATTATACTACCATATAATTATATTACCATATAATTACACTGCCATATAATTATACTACCATATAGTACTATTGTACCAATTATACCATTTACCAATCATACCAATTATTACTTTTAGGTATTATACCAATTATACTTATTATACTATCATGTAATTGCACTACCATATATTTACACTACTATATAATTACACTACTGTAAAAATACACACCATAATTATACTACCATGTATTTACACTACCTTACAATTATACTACCATGTAATTACATTACATTAACATATATTTACACTACCACATAATTACACGACCATAGGCCTATAATTATACTACCTTATAATTGCACTACCATATATTTACAATGCCATATAGTTATACTACCATGTAATTTTACACTACCATATATTTACAGTACCATACAATTACACTATCATATAATTAAACTACCATGAAATTACACAGCCATATATTTACAGTACGACATAATTACACTACCATATAATTACAATACCACATAATTATACTACCATGTAGTTAAGTACGATATAAATTAAAATATATATATATAAATTAAATTTCTTCAAATTAAAGCTATGTTTAGTGATAAAAATATAAAACACGAAAACTTCAACCTTTATTATGTAAAAATAATCGAATTGCTGAAATTAATTGAAAGAACCACTATACTAAGAGCGAATTATGTTCGATAAATTCTCAGCTGACACGCTAAAAATGTTGTAATCGTTTCCTGAAAAAGCTGAATATATTTTTCAAAACAAACCGTACAAACGTAACAAGGCGGACATAGCAAGGTTAGGTACTTTCCCAAGGTAGGCTTTATAAATTGGTCACTAACTCTATCGCATGATAAATCGAGTGCACTAATAGCGTCGTAGGTTTTATCCTGCAATGAAAAGCTAAAGACAATGATGAATGAAGAGTAGGGACTACGATAGCATCAGTCCTGCCAACTTGGCGACTTTTAATTATTCCGGATCAGTCGTGCCAACTGCCTTTATGAGGTGTGTAATGGTATTTATCAACTTGTTCTAATCAATGCTAGTCTGTAGTCGCCCCTGTTTACAGCTGACCGGGATATTTAAAACAGCTGTTTAAATAAATGTAATTGACGTTTTCGCGACTGATTTATTTATTCTGAACCTCTAGAGGTGTTATTTTAAATTGAAATGAAGCTAAATTCGCGGAGTACTGTCCGTTCGCTCGCCTACACGCGGGAAATCTTCGGCTTTACTTGTTTTTAATTATCACTGCCAAACAGAAAGTTTAATTTGGAACGGGTTTGTTGTAGTTGCGGCGAAGAGAAGAGAATGTCCAGGCTGCAGGCTGGACTTCTGGATCTGAGTTCGGAGTTCAACATAAACGTATCGGAAAAAAAGCGTTCTCGATATTAAAGTCCAAGTAACTGAACTATCTGCCGCTACGAACGCTGCGAACTGCAAAGACAGGCGGTGGAAACGTTTTACAAAGTAGACAGTAATATTAGCCTATTTATTTAACTGTAGTTGAAATCTACCGTAAGATGTCACCAGCAGCGAGCGCTCACAAAGCTCGCATAAGAGTTATCCTAGTACGTTTAGATTCTACACGTTTGTAAGACGAAAATTTTCTACAAATTGGGTCATTTAGGTTTTACTCATTCCCTGATGAACATAATCTTTAAGAAGAACCTTTTAGAAGATTACGTCATATAATTATTTGTTAGGATTCAGTAAATTTTAAATCACATTAATTTATGCTGATTGAGATAGTGAGATTTTTTTAATTAATTGTAATTTGAAGACCATTGCCAATTTCACAAGATTTAATCAACCGGACCATTATGCGTTAATGTTGGGTTGATCTACGTCAGCTCAAACCAGCCCTTTTTTTATTTACGTCATACGGAGGAAGCAAGTGAAAACGTCCTTCAGTTGGTCTTCAGACTTGGAGCCAGATTCGTATACCAGTTACGATTTTGGAAAAATGACGAACGATGTCAACTCAAGCCAGCCAAACGGAGGAAGCAAGTAAAAACTTCCTTCAATTGGTGTTCAGACTTTCAGCCAGTTACGATTTTTGCGAAATGACGAATAACAGAATTGTCAGTGTCGTGTTAACTCTAGATGTTTCGACTTACAGAAATTTCGGATTCGCACTTACAACAGGGCAGTGGACCTTAAGTTCTTTACAAACTTATTCTGAAACTAGCACACCAATCAGAGTGAAGTTGGTGTTCAAAGGAAATCGAGTTGGTGCGCCGGCAGAACTGCATGGACAGAAACGTGAAACTTTTCTTCTGCGAACTACCCAGAAGCGAGTATTTATTATAGGAGCGTTGTCGACCTGATTCGCAGGCGTAGGATGTTACAAGCCGGGAAGGAAATGATAGGAAATGTTAGTACTGTCAGCGAGCCACGAGATGACTAGTCGATTGGAATGCAACCTCTGTCACACAAAAATGAAAGCCACGAACATGGAACTGATAAACTCTATTTAATAACTAATTTCCTTGGCAGTGAACCTGTCTAAGCTATTACCAAAATAATCGCGGCACGCATCTGTCTCGCTGACGTGATGGAAGCAAGTTTCATAAAGTAATTTTCTTTACCTTAACATTTTTAAAAATTCTGATTTCACCATCATAATCAGCACTACAATCTGTATACATTAGCATTTTATACTTTCACCGCAGTGAAATTAAATTTCAACGGAATTTGAAAAATCCAAAATGCCAATTTATGCAGTTTTCAACATTGATTAAGATGAAGAAATTAATGTTCGACAATATTTAAGGCGAAAAAAGTTACGAATTGTTAAATAATTTAAATGGCCGCCATTTTGAAACTGTCGAATCAATTTTAGCGGTTAACGAATCTGTCCAACCTACTACCACAATCGATATTTGCGCCACGTTTGAATCAAATCGGACTGAAATTGCGAACGTGAGCATGCCAAAACACACACACACACACACACACACACACACACACACACACACACACACACACACAATTTCATGGTCATTATGGTAGGACCTAGACCCGACACGGAAATAAGAACCGATCCGACTTCTTAAAGACATAAAGGCTGGTACAATTTTTTTTGAAATTCAAACTTCTTTAGTTTTTGCACAATTTTTTTCCTGGGCGATGAATTGTTTTTTAACTTTCATCCATCACACCCGGAAAGGAAACGCTCATTTTGGTACTTTCTTAACGTACACTTAATAAACATTTATACGGCCTGTGGTGACGCGTGTTAGCACGAAATCGTTAGCAACGTTTGTCCGACTTGGTTCAAAATTTACAGTAAAAATCCATCACCCATCAAAGTCGTTATCTTTTTTGATAACCTGAACTTATCATTGCTTCATTAAAATATTTAAAGTTCTTGTGAGTTAAAACGATGTTAAAAAAATAAATTTAAAATTACGTGATGAAATACGGTTACTTTTCGAAAAATTCGCTTCTATCACGTCATTGCGCAAGTAAAATGAAGTTGGCGAGGATTTACCTTACGGTAAATCAACGATGGCCGTATTCCTCATTGCCCACTATCGCACTGGTCACTTCCTGTCACAGTCTCACCTGAAACGATTTTCCTTAATTACGAAAGATTTATTCCAACGCCTTTACTCGGTCGACGAGACCACCGTCGGTTCACGTGTACCGGTATATAGGCTAAAGCTAACCTTCCACCTCTTCGGATAAAGACAAATGAAGTGTCAGCCGGAGAGTTATGGAGCGACGTTGTGATAAGTTTAAAACAAAGGGCTAATGGATGTGGGAACGCTGGCTAACACGAAAATATATCAGATAAATTAATTATGAAACTGTGATAACGGCCAGATTAATATTACAAAGATCACCTGACGTGTTGGGATAATTAATGTGGTAAGGTTGGCGATTCTGTAGGCAGTTGTCAATTACAGCCGCGTTACTACATGGAAAACTGGTTATTTTGAAATTGCTTTAAGCGCACGAATTTCGAAAAAAGGTTCAACGGTAAAGCGTAAACATTTTTAATTGGTTTTGATAATAAACATAATTTCGGAGAAATTAGATGTTGCTAGGCGAGAAAATAGCACGCCGTAAATACAGTATTACGTTCGGTTTGTGAATCTCAGTTTTAGCGAGTTGGAACGCCTACCGTGGTAAGACAAGCGAGAACAACCTCGAAGATGCCACGTACGATTTTGGTGAAACATCAGAGTTCCTTCTCGTAGTAAATATGTATATATATAATAGCCCCTCAAGGGGTGCAGACCAGCTGCACCTACTGAGAGGATTTAGACTCATAACTCATAGTATAATTATAAAACTACACTTTACACTCACACTTTAACTTAGGGAGGCGATAATAGCCTCAATGTGATTTTCGCCTTGAAATAAAAAAAATCGAAATAAATACTTCGAAAAAAGGATGTACACAGCTTTTCAATGTTATATATATATATATATATATATATATATATATATTGTGTTTAACGTCCGACTATTGTGCACACTTGGGCTAATGCAGACGGTAGGATGATTTATAGCGTATGAAAATGCCAAGCCCTCGCCGGGAATCGAACCCGGATCCTCGAGGTGAAAGCCTAGTACGCTATCCACTAGACCACCGAGGCGGCTATATATATATATATATATATATATATATATATATATATATATATATATATATGTGTGTGTGTGTGTGTGTGTGTGTGTGTGTGTTTTATATAATAAGACAAATAGAGTCAAGTACTTCAAATATCTGGGAGAAATTCTTGAACCCACGGGTGGCGAGAAGGCTGCGCAAAGGGTTCGGCTACTGAGAATGAAGAGGGCTCTTGGTATAACGCGTGATATCTACAATAAGAAATGTATGTCGACGCACACAAAAATCAGACACTACAACACAGTCATAAAACCGGAGGTATTATACGCAAGCGAGACGCTAACACTCCGCACAAAAGCTACCACGGAAGACATTCTAAAGGAAGAACGCAAAATCTTGAGGAAGATCCTTGGCCCAAGATTAACAGAAGACGGATACAGGTTGCACTCCCGGAAGACCGCAGAGAAGATATCGAACCTGGCAGCAGATATCAGAAGAAGGAGGCTTCAATTCTATGGACACATCAGTAGACTCCCAACAACGAGACTTGCTAACAGAATCCTTAAGTATATACAAAGAGTCAAATCAACAACGACGTGGATCACACAAGTCAGAATAGACCTACATGACGCAGAAATAGACTCAACAGACATTGAAGATAGGAACGCATACAACAGAAAGATGCTTGGGTGGAAAATCTCAGAGAATGAAATCCCAAAGAGAGCAGGGGTAAAATCCATGGGTAGGAGCGGAGGAGGATCCATGGGGACAGGATGAGGGAGGTGTAGAGGATTAGAAGGAACAAGACATGAGTCAGAGTGCTTTGCGTGATCCAACAGGGTCTATACGCAAATAATATATATGTATATATTGTGTTTAACGTCTGACTATTGTGCACACTTGGGCTAATGCAGACATAATATATATATATATATATATATATATATATATATATATATATATATATATATAAGAAATATAAATGATAATTTGCATGATTTTTAACTATTATTTATGTACTTGAAATTCCAACTCTAGAATGCTGAAACACACACACACACACACACACACACACACACACACACACACACACACACACACACACACACAATATATATATATATATATATATATATATATATATATATAATATATATAAAAATCATGCAAACTATCATTTATATTTCTTATTTTATGAGTGTGAAGGTTTATATTTGTTAAATGTTTGTATTTATTTTTGCTTCACATAGACTTCTTTGAAAAATTCTAAATGTTTGTTTCCTATTATTTTAATTACACTGTTTACGTTTTTAACTTTTTTATAAAAATATTAATTTTGAACAAAATAATTTCTAGTCCGTTCATTTTATTTTATTACTATCATTATTGTATTTTACCCGCACACAATTATCGTATTGGATATGGTAGTTTATAATTTTGTATATATTTTTGCACAGTAATAAATTATCTGCACTTATTTTGCTAATTTGTTAAAAAAAACTTAGGCAGTGCGGGACCGGCCGATGGAAATGACTACTTACTTTAGGCATGCCTGACTGTATACTTTTTCATTATTATGATTGAATTATGTTACTTATAAAAAAAATTACATGCACGCAGGAAAGGGCAACAGTTGAAAATTATTTTCCTATTAAATTTCCCGTGTGTGTAGGTAACACAACTTAAAAATTAACTGAAACTGTCACAGACTATGAATTAGAGTATCTTAGGCTATATTTATTTATTTATTTATTACCAAATTTCTATTACACATAAAAATATATAAAAAAGACCTATAGGGGGCATAAATGCCCGTACATAGGTTTGGTTTATGTAAGGGACTTTAGTAATTAATCACTTTATAAACGTAATTTTGACAGTTATACTGTATATACTAAGTATAATAATAAATATAATATTTGTGGTTGTGGCAATGAAACATTGTTCCCCGTATATTAAATAATTTAACTACACAAATTTAGAAAATACACATTTTAAAAATTAACAAGAACAATAAACATAACCTCAATTGAAACGATGTTGAAGCTATTGTGCGAAATCAGCTGTTTAGAAGTAGTCACTTCCAGTCTAGATATATACAAGAACAATATATGCTGTAAGGTATGCATTACGGATTCAAGCGTGACGCGAAAGCAAATGTTTATACCCATGTTTTGTCAACCGTGCCCATACAAGATTCCGCTCCACAAATACATTAATCACTAAACAAACCACGTTACTAGAGTGCGTGTATGGATGTGTTAGAGCGTTCCGTGACGGCAAACTGAAATTTTCCCCGTGCAAAACATACACCCATACCCCGCGATAAGAAGTAGTCACTGCAAAAATTAAATTAAGAATTTATCCTTAGAAATTTACTAACGCAATAAACAGCACTGATCAGTGAGCAGTTAGCACGTTGTCTTATTAGTAAACTGTTCTCTAAACTGTGATTAAATCACTGCTACTGTTCACTGCTCAGAGCATTCACTGCTATCAAGAAGACACTCTTGAGCCCACCACTATACAGCAGTGAACAGTGAGCAGTTACCGCACGGCAGCACGTTGTCTTATTAGTAAACTGTTCTCTAAACTGTGATTAAATCACTGCTACTGTTCACTGTTCAGAGCATTCACTATCAAGAAGACACTCTTAAGCCCACCACTATACAGCAGTGAACAGTGAGCAGTTACCGCACGGCAGCACGTTGTCTTATTAGTAAACTGTTCTCTAAACTGTGATTAAATCACTGCTACTGTTCACTGCTCAGAGCATTCACTGCTATCAAGAAGACACTCTTAAGCCCACCACTATACAGCAGTGAACAGTGAGCAGTTACCGCACGGCAGCACGTTGTCTTATTAGTAAACTGTTCTCTAAACTGTGATTAAATCACTGCTACTGTTCACTGCTAACAGGAAATGACTCTTACGCCCGCCACTAAATGCGGTACCGCTAAGTGAGACTCCCAGCGTCCAAGCCAAGCCAACCTTGCACTCCAACCCCGTATCTCCAAGGACGCCCTACGTCACAGCCACCTTGCGGAAAGAACCAGTTACGTGGGCAACGCTGCAGCCAGCCCACACGTCCCCGCCGGAAGTCGTCTCTATCATTAGAGCCGAATTCCAATTAGGCCTAAAGATTAAGCAATCCTTGACACGGACTGACCTACTGCCTCTGGGGACGGTAGAGGTGTCGTAGTTGCTTGTCATTGCGCATGCGTCAATAAGCTGCAATGTTTACCGAACTTCAAATAGGACGGTGCACTAACTGTCTCAAATCTCTAACATTCCCCTTTTGAAGTGACTACTCCTCATCGCGGAGTATGGGTGTATGTTTTGCACGGGGAAAAAATTCAGTCTGCCGTCACGGAACGCTCTAATTTTTGTTTAGTGATAAATAAAATGTATGTTTGATGTATGGTCGCGATTGACAAATAATGGGTATAAACATTTACTTTCGCGTCACGCTTCAATCTATAACGCATACCTCACGGCACATATTGTTTTTGTATATATCTAGACTGGAAGTGACTACTTCTAAACAGCTGATTTCGCACAATAGCTTCAATATCATTTCAATTGAGGTTATGTTTATTGTTTTTGTTAATTTTAAAAATGAGTACTTTCTAAATTTGTGTAGTTAAATTATTTAACGTATATGACCTATACCATTTTTCGAATGCCAGAATCACAAATATTATATTTATTATTATACTTTGACAATCAAATTCAAGGTCTGTGACAGTTTCAGTTAATTTTTGATTTGTGTACCTGCACACATGCGAAATTTAATACGAAAATAATTTTCAACAGTTCCCTTTCCTGCGTGAATATAATTTTTTTGAAAAAGTAATTAAATCATAATAATGAAAAAGTATACAGTCAGGCATGCCAAAAGAAGCAGTCACTTCTGTCGGTCTTTCCCGCACTGCCTAAGTTTTTTTTTATAACAAAAACAATTTTAAAATTTGTATTGTTAAAAACCGTTTCTCAAAGTTCTAACGTAACCACACATATATATATATATATATATATATATATATATATATATATATATATATATATATATATATGTGTGTGTGTGTGTGTTGTCCTGTGTGACTGAGAATCAACGTAGAGCCGAATCTATTAAGAATAGAAACTTGAAATTTGGACAGGCCCTTCGGAACATTATGTAGGGCTGTAGTAAGAAAGGATTTTGCAAAAATTTTATTTTAACGCCATTAAACTACTTACCCAGTCCAAATTGAATAATCAACGTACAGCCGAGACTATTATAGCTAGAGACTTAAAATTTTCAGGGTACCTTCTTACAATAATGTAGAGGTGCATTAAGATAGGATTTTACAAAAATTATATTTTAACGCCATTAAACTACTTACCCAGTCCAAATTGAATAATCAACGTACAGCCGAGACTATTATAGCTAGAGACTTAAAATTTTCAGGGTACCTTCTTACAATAATGTAGAGGTGCATTAAGATAGGATTTTACAAAAATTTTATTTTAACGCCATTAAACTACTTACCCAGTCCAAATTTAATAATCAACGTACAGCCAATACTATTATAGCTAGACTTGAAATTTTCAGGGTACCTTTTTACAACAATGTCAAGGTGTATTAAGAAAGGATTTTGCAAACGTTTGGTTTTAACGCCATTAAACTACTTACCCAGTCCAATTTTATTAATCAACATAGAGCCGTGACTATTATAGGTAGAGACTTGAAATTTTTAGGATACCTTCTTACAACAATGTCGAGGTGCACTAAGAAAGGATTTTGCAAAAAAATTGATTTTAACGCCATTAAACTACTTACCCAGTCCAACTTTAATTATCAACGTATAGCCGAGATTATAATAGCTAACGATTTGAAATTTTCAGGGTTACCACCACATGTAGTGGTGCATGGAAAACGATTTTCAGTATTCAACCCATTAAGAGGTACAACAATTTTTACTGGAAAAATTATGTTTTTCGTCTGACCTTCTTAAAACGTAACATAGTCACTCTTAAATATAAGTCATGAAATATATTTTTCACTATTTCCTAAAACTCTCTTTAGGGGATTGAAATGGGGTAGAAAATTAAAAAAAGGGTATACAATTTTGCATTGAAAAAATATTTCTTTTGGATCGTTTATTCTAGAAGTATGCTATGAAATACAAATAATAAAACCTATTTCAACATTTTTCCGAATTCATTCCTTAAAAAAATTAAAATGTAAAAAAGAGGTATAACTACAGAAAAAAGAGTGTTTTGATTGGAGAAAAATATTTTTTTATTGGATTATCTTTAAAGTAAACAAAATATTCTAAAACAAAAAAATATGATACACCTAATTCAGAGTTTCCCCTTAATTCGTCCCCTAAAAGGAGAAAAATACAAAAAGAGGTGTAAATATTTGTATTGGAGAAAAATATTTTTATCAAATACTTTAATTGGGATGATCAGCGTATGAAAATGCCGAGCCCTCGCCGGGAATCGAACCCGGGTCCTCGGGGTTAGTACGCTATCCACTAGACCACCTATCTTAAATTCGAATGGAACACGTTTGAAAACATTAAAACAACATATTCAGGTTATAATATTTTGTCATATTCACTGTAAAATAATCACGAGTTTAGATGATCACGCTTTTATTAATATATTTTTTTACGTTTCTAAATTATTACATTACTGAAACAGTTTGAGTTTCGTGGGCGAAGCCGTGACGGGTAATGCTAGTATATTATATAACAGAAAATTATTATATTTAGTTATTACGAAAGTCAACTGAGTGTGCCAAATGTGAATAAAATTAGATGAACATAGCCTATGTAGACATTTTAACGACTCCGCTAAACATATTCTACAGGTCACGACCGCTCCTAGTTACAACTCCCCTGTGCTGAGCCTTATTAGACTTACCGGGCGTCTCCAAAAGCTCATTTTTATAGAAATTATCTAATGAAAGAACTAATGGAACGTGAATACGCATAGTGGAATCAGACTAGGAACTAAGAACAAAGGCAATAAGGTAAATTGTTTGGCTTTTGCGGATGACATGGCCTTACTAGCTCAGACATTGGAAGAAGCTAAGGAACAGACTCTTGAACTCCAGAAGCAAGCGTTAAAAATGGGACTTAAAATTTCATTTGAAAAGACTAAAATATTGACAAACATACAAAAACCACCAAAAAAGCTTCAAGTGGGAGAACAATATATTGAGATAGTCAAAGAATTCAAATATCTTGGGGAATAGATCAGCTGGAACGCCCTAGAGAAAAAAAAGCTATGGAATCTAGGAGAAATAAAGTTGAATTAGCATTCCAACTTACCAAAGGCACATACAACAAGAAGTCTCTCTCCTGGAATACAAAGATAAGGCATTATCATACGGTAATTAAACCAGAAGCCTTATATGCAGCTGGAACATTATCTCTCACAACCCAGGGCCCACTTGAAAGGCTGGAGATCAAAGAAAGAAAGATATTACGAAAAATCTTAGACACCAAATTCCGTAACAACCAATTACTCCACATCAGGAATGAAACTCTTTACCAAAAAACTGAAACACTATCATACACAATAAGAAAAAGGAGAATTGATTTTTATGGGCACATCCTCCGAATGGACAAAAATAGATTAACCAAAAAAATATTTGACTACTTTCGCAGTAGAAGAGCCAAACCACTTTGGTTTAGAGAAACGGAGAAAGACATAACAGAACTGCAGATCACTGACTCTATGCTCATGGACAGAACAGCCAAAACAATAACCAAGGACAAGAAGCAACGGTTCCAAGGCAAAGTCAAATCCAAGCGAACGATCCAAATCTCTGACGAAGAAAGAAAAGCAAGATCACAACGAATGAAGCAATACTGGGCTACGAGGAAGGCACAGAACATTAAAAAGTGGTTGATTTAGTGTACCCCAAAGTTGGGTGAAACAAATAAAGAGAGAAAGAACTAGTAGTCTGCAATACTGAGCATGTAAAAAAAACATTTAGGCCAAAAATTACGGAACTTGACAAATGAAGTGAAAACTTATACTTACCTGACAGTATAGAAATTGTTGCTATGTTAAATAACATACCTTGTGTTCATGTTATTATGAAACTCTACTTAATATTTTTATTAAGGTGCGGTTTTTCCTTATTCCTTAAATGCTTGATTTTAAAAAAATTTTGAACTTTTCATTTTGAAAAAGAGTTATTTCGACCAATAAAACTGTACCGAACCGTATCGAGTATCGAGGTACAAAAGGAAAACTGTACCGAGAACCGAGGCAAAAAGGAACCGTACTGAGAACCGTAGTACAAAGGAAAAACTGTACCGAGAACTAAGGTAAAAAAGGGGAAACTTTACCAAACAGTACCGAGAATCGAAGAAAAAGGAAACATACAGAACCGTACTGGGAACTGTAGTACAAAGGGGAAAATCGTACCAAATAGTACCAAGAACCGAGTACAAAGGGAAAAACCGTACAGAACCATACCAACATCGAGGTACAAAACGAAAAACCATACCGAGAACCGAGTACAAAGGTTTTTTTTGTGTTTAAGTCCGTCTATTGTGCACACTTGGGCTAATGTAATGAATACATAATCTATAGATTCTGTATTCATTGGCTAATGCAGACGATGGGATGATTTATAGCGTATGAAAATGCCAAGCCCTCGCCGGGAATCGAACCCGGGTCCTCGGGGTGAAAGCCTAGTGCGCTATCCACTAGGCCACCGAGGCGGCTATCCGAGTACAAAGGGAAAAACCGTACAGAACCATACCAACATCGAGGTACAAAGCGAAAAACCATACCGAGAACCGAGTACAAAGAAAAAACCGTACCGAACCGAGTACAAAGGGAAAACCGTACCGAGAACCGAGTACAAAGGGAAAACCGTACCGAAACCGAGTACAAAGGGAAAACCGTACCGAGAACCGAGTACAAAGGGAAAACCGTACCGAGAACCGAGTACAAAGGGAAAACCGTACCGAGAACCGAGTACAAAGGGAAAACTGTACCGAGAACCAAATACAAAGGGAAAAACCGTAAGAACCATACCGACATCGAGGTACAAAGCAGAAAACTGTACCGAGAACCGAGGTACAAAGGGAAAAACCGTAAGAACCATACCGACATCGAGGTACAAAGCAGAAAACCGTACCGAGAACCGAGTACAAAGGGAAAAACCGTACAAAACCATACCGAGATCGAGGTACAAAGCGGAAAACCGTACCGAGAACCGAGGTACAAAGGGAAAAACCGTACAGAACCATACCGAGATCGAGGTACAAAGCGGAAAACCGTACCGAGAACCGAGTACAAGGGAAAAACCGTACAGAACCATACCGACATCGAGGTACAAAGCAGAAAACCGTACCGAGAACCAAGTACAAAGGGAAAAACCGTACAAAACCATACCGAGATCGAGGTACAAAGCAGAAAACCGTACCGAGAACCGAGGTACAAAGGGAAAAACCGTACAGAACCATACCGAGATCGAGGTACAAAGCGGAAAACCGTACCGAGAACCGAGGTACAAAGGGAAAAACCGTACAGAACCATACCGAGATCGAGGTACAAAGCGGAAAACCGTACCGAGAACCGAGGTACAAAGGAAAACCCGTAAGAACCATACCGACATCGAGGTACAAAGCAGAAAACCGTACCGAGAACCGAGGTACAAACGGAAAAAACCGTACAAAACCATACCGAGATCGAGGTACAAAGCGGAAAACCGTACCGAGAACCGAGGTACAAAGGGAAAAACCGTACAGAACCATACCGAGATCGAGGTACAAAGCGGAAAACCGTACCGAGAACCGAGGTACAAAGGAAAAACCGTACAGAACCATACTGAGATCGAGGTACAAAGCGGAAAACCGTACCGAGAACCGAGGTACAAAGGGAAAAAAACCGTACAGAACCATACCGAGATCGAGGTACAAAGCGGAAAACCGTACCGAGAACCGAGGTACAAAGGAAAAACCGTACAGAACCATACCGAGATCGAGGTACAAAGCGGAAAACCGTACCGAGAACCGAGGTACAAAGGAAAAACCGTACAGAACCATACCGACATCGAGGTACAAAGCAGAAAACCGTACCGAGAACCGAGGTACAAAGGGAAAAACCGTACAAAACCATACCGAGATCGAGGTACAAAGCGGAAAACCGTACCGAGAACCGAGGTACAAAGGAAAAACCGTACAGAACCATACCGAGATCGAGGTACAAAGCGGAAAACCGTACCGAGAACCGAGGTACAAAGGAAAAACCGTACAGAACCATACCGAGATCGAGGTACAAAGCGGAAAACCGTACCGACAACCGAGGTACAAGGGAAAAACCGTACAGAACCATACCGAGATCGAGGTACAAAGCGGAAAACCGTACCGAGAACCGAGAGGTACAAAGGAAAAAACCGTACAAAACCATACCGAGATCGAGGTACAAAGCAGAAAACCGTACCGAGAACCGAGGTACAAAGGGAAAAACCGTACAAAACCATACCGAGATCGAGGTACAAAGCAGAAAACCGTACCGAGAACCGAGGTACAAAGGGAAAAACCGTACAAAACCATACCGAGATCGAGGTACAAAGCGGAAAACCGTACCGAGAACCGAGGTACAAAGGGAAAAACCGTACAAAACCATACCGAGATCGAGGTACAAAGCAGAAAACCGTACCGAGAACCGAGGTACAAAGGGAAAAACCGTACAAAACCATACCGAGATCGAGGTACAAAGCAGAAAACCGTACCGAGAACCGAGGTACAAAGGAAAAACCGTACAAAACCATACCGAGATCGAGGTACAAAGCGGAAAACCGTACCGAGAACCGAGGTACAAAGGAAAAACCGTACAAAACCATACCGAGATCGAGGTACAAAGCGGAAAACCGTACCGAGAACCGAGGTACAAAGGGAAAAACCGTACAGAACCATACTGAGATCGAGGTACAAAGCGGAAAACCGTACCGAGAACCGAGGTACAAAGGGAAAAACCGTACAGAACCATACCGAGATCGAGGTACAAAGCGGAAAACCGTACCGAGAACCGAGGTACAAAGGGAAAAACCGTACAGAACCATACCGAGATCGAGGTACAAAGCGGAAAACCGTACCGAGAACCGAGGTACAAAGGGAAAAACCGTACAGAACCATACCGACATCGAGGTACAAAGCAGAAAACCGTACCGAGAACCGAGGTACAAAGGGAAAAACCGTACAAAACCATACCGAGATCGAGGTACAAAGCGGAAAACCGTACCGAGAACCGAGGTACAAAGGAAAAACCGTACAGAACCATACCGAGATCGAGGTACAAAGCGGAAAACCGTACCGAGAACCGAGGTACAAAGGAAAAACCGTACAGAACCATACCGAGATCGAGGTACAAAGCGGAAAACCGTACCGAGAACCGAGGTACAAAGGGAAAAACCGTACAGAACCATACCGAGATCGAGGTACAAAGCGGAAAACCGTACCGAGAACCGAGGTACAAAGGGAAAAACCGTACAGAACCATACTGAGATCGAGGTACAAAGCGGAAAACCGTACCGAGAACCGAGGTACAAAGGAAAAACCGTACAGAACCATACCGAGATCGAGGTACAAAGCGGAAAACCGTACCGAGAACCGAGGTACAAAGGAAAAACCGTACAGAACCATACCGAGATCGAGGTACAAAGCGGAAAACCGTACCGAGAACCGAGGTACAAAGGAAAAACCGTACAGAACCATACCGACATCGAGGTACAAAGCAGAAAACCGTACCGAGAACCGAGGTACAAAGGAAAAAACCGTACAAAACCATACCGAGATCGAGGTACAAAGCGGAAAACCGTACCGAGAACCGAGGTACAAAGGAAAAACCGTACAGAACCATACCGAGATCGAGGTACAAAGCGGAAAACCGTACCGAGAACCGAGGTACAAAGGAAAAACCGTACAGAACCATACCGAGATCGAGGTACAAAGCGGAAAACCGTACCGACAACCGAGGTACAAAGGGAAAAACCGTACAGAACCATACCGAGATCGAGGTACAAAGCGGAAAACCGTACCGAGAACCGAGGTACAAAGGGAAAAACCGTACAAAACCATACCGAGATCGAGGTACAAAGCAGAAAACCGTACCGAGAACCGAGGTACAAAGGAAAAACCGTACAAAACCATACCGAGATCGAGGTACAAAGCAGAAAACCGTACCGAGAACCGAGGTACAAAGGAAAAACCGTACAAAACCATACCGAGATCGAGGTACAAAGCGGAAAACCGTACCGAGAACCGAGGTACAAAGGAAAAACCGTACAAAACCATACCGAGATCGAGGTACAAAGCAGAAAACCGTACCGAGAACCGAGGTACAAAGAAAAACCGTACAAAACCATACCGAGATCGAGGTACAAAGCAGAAAACCGTACCGAGAACCGAGGTACAAAGGAAAAACCGTACAAAACCATACCGAGATCGAGGTACAAAGCGGAAAACCGTACCGAGAACCGAGGTACAAAGGAAAAACCGTACAAAACCATACCGAGATCGAGGTACAAAGCGGAAAACCGTACCGAGAACCGAGGTACAAAGGGAAAAACCGTACAGAACCATACTGAGATCGAGGTACAAAGCGGAAAACCGTACCGAGAACCGAGGTACAAAGGGAAAAACCGTACAGAACCATACCGAGATCGAGGTACAAAGCGGAAAACCGTACCGAGAACCGAGGTACAAAGGGAAAAACCGTACAGAACCATACCGAGATCGAGGTACAAAGCGGAAAACCGTACCGAGAACCGAGTACAAAGGGAAAACCCGTAAGAACCATACCGACATCGAGGTACAAAGCAGAAAACCGTACCGAGAACCGAGGTACAAAGGGAAAAACCGTACAAAACCATACCAAGATCGAGGTACAAAGCGGAAAACCGTACCGAGAACCGAGTACAAAGGAAAAACCGTACAGAACCATACCGAGATCGAGGTACAAAGCGGAAAACCGTACCGAGAACCGAGGTACAAAGGAAAAACCGTACAGAACCATACCGAGATCGAGGTACAAAGCGGAAAACCGTACCGAGAACCGAGGTACAAAGGAAAAACCGTACAGAACCATACCGAGATCGAGGTACAAAGCGGAAAACCGTACCGAGAACCGAGGTACAAAGGAAAAACCGTACAGAACCATACCGAGATCGAGGTACAAAGCAGAAAACCGTACCGAGAACCGAGGTACAAAGGAAAAACCGTACAAAACCATACCGAGATCGAGGTACAAAGCGGAAAACCGTACCGAGAACCGAGGTACAAAGGGAAAAACCGTACAAAACCATACCGAGATCGAGGTACAAAGCAGAAAACCGTACCGAGAACCGAGGTACAAAGGAAAAACCGTACAGAACCATACCGACATCGAGGTACAAAGCAGAAAACTGTACCGAGAACCGAGGTACAAAGGGAAAAACCGTACAGAACCATACCGAGATCGAGGTACAAAGCGGAAAACCGTACCGAGAACCGAGGTACAAAAGGAGAAACCGTACAGAACCATACCGAGATCGAGGTACAAAGCGGAAAACCGTACCGAGAACCGAGGTACAAAGGGAAAAACCGTACAGAACCATACCGAGATCGAGGTACAAAGCGGAAAACCGTACCGAGAACCGAGGTACAAAGGGAAAAACCGTACAGAACCATACCGAGATCGAGGTACAAAGCGGAAAACCGTACCGAGAACCGAGGTACAAAGGAAAAACCGTACAGAACCATACTGAGATCGAGGTACAAAGCGGAAAACCGTACCGAGAACCGAGGTACAAAGGGAAAAACCGTACAGAACCATACCGAGATCGAGGTACAAAGCGGAAAACCGTACCGAGAACCGAGGTACAAAGGAAAAACCGTACAGAACCATACCGAGATCGAGGTACAAAGCGGAAAACCGTACCGAGAACCGAGGTACAAAGGAAAAACCGTACAGAACCATACCGACATCGAGGTACAAAGCAGAAAACCGTACCGAGAACCGAGGTACAAAGGAAAAACCGTACAAAACCATACCGAGATCGAGGTACAAAGCGGAAAACCGTACCGAGAAACGAGGTACAAAGGGAAAAACCGTACAGAACCATACCGAGATCGAGGTACAAAGCGGAAAACCGTACCGAGAACCGAGGTACAAAGGGAAAAACCGTACAGAACCATACCGAGATCGAGGTACAAAGCGGAAAACCGTACCGACAACCGAGGTACAAAGGGAAAAACCGTACAGAACCATACCGAGATCGAGGTACAAAGCGGAAAACCGTACCGAGAACCGAGGTACAAAGGGAAAAAACCGTACAAAACCATACCGAGATCGAGGTACAAAGCAGAAAACCGTACCGAGAACCGAGGTACAAAGGGAAAAACCGTACAAAACCATACCGAGATCGAGGTACAAAGCAGAAAACCGTACCGAGAACCGAGGGTACAAAGGAAAAACCGTACAAAACCATACCGAGATCGAGGTACAAAGCGGAAAACCGTACCGAGAACCGAGGTACACAAAAAAACCGTACAAAACCATACCGAGATCGAGGTACAAAGCAGAAAACCGTACCGAGAACCGAGGTACAAAGGAAAAACCGTACAAAACCATACCGAGATCGAGGTACAAAGCAGAAAACCGTACCGAGAACCGAGGTACAAAGGAAAAACCGTACAAAACCATACCGAGATCGAGGTACAAAGCGGAAAACCGTACCGAGAACCGAGGTACAAAGGGAAAAACCGTACAAAACCATACCGAGATCGAGGTACAAAGCGGAAAACCGTACCGAGAACCGAGGTACAAGGGAAAAACCGTACAGAACCATACTGAGATCGAGGTACAAAGCGGAAAACCGTACCGAGAACCGAGGTACAAAGGAAAAACCGTACAGAACCATACCGAGATCGAGGTACAAAGCGGAAAACCGTACCGAGAACCGAGGTACAAAGGAAAAACCGTACAGAACCATACCGAGATCGAGGTACAAAGCGGAAAACCGTACCGAGAACCGAGGTACAAAGGGAAAAACCGTACAGAACCATACCGACATCGAGGTACAAAGCAGAAAACCGTACCGAGAACCGAGGTACAAAGGGAAAAACCGTACAAAACCATACCGAGATCGAGGTACAAAGCGGAAAACCGTACCGAGAACCGAGGTACAAAGGGAAAAACCGTACAGAACCATACCGAGATCGAGGTACAAAGCGGAAAACCGTACCGAGAACCGAGGTACAAAGGGAAAAACCGTACAGAACCATACCGAGATCGAGGTACAAAGCGGAAAACCGTACCGAGAACCGAGGTACAAAGGGAAAAACCGTACAGAACCATACCGAGATCGAGGTACAAAGCGGAAAACTGTACCGAGAACCGAGGTACAAAAGGAGAAACCGTACAGAACCATACCGAGATCGAGGTACAAAGCGGAAAACCGTACCGAGAACCGAGGTACAAAGGGAAAAACCGTACAGAACCATACCGAGATCGAGGTACAAAGCGGAAAACCGTACCGAGAATCAAGGTTCAAAGGAAAAATCTTACAGATTTTAAAAATCTAAAGATAACTATCATCGTTGAAATAAAGATAAAAATCATGTATCATGTTTCCTCTTTCTTTTTAAAATTTTAATTAAGATAATTTGTTCCAAAACACGACAAATTAACACAGCTAGTTTTTAATAATATAACCTAAAACGTATTATTGCCTATCAGCTGATCTTTACGAATGAATATAAAACAACTGATCTTTTAATATAAGTACCAAAATTAAATTAACGATTCATTTCATATACTTAAATCTGTCCAATTTCTTCGTAGTTTCCGTAGTGTAGTGGTTATATTCGTGCGTGTTTCACACGCACAAGGTCCCCGGTTCGATCCCGGGCCCGAAAACGGGCTTTCAACACAAAATCAACTGTTAACTGTTACATATCAACATTAACATGTACCTCGCATCCATCAAAACCAGCCCTGTTAGAACTGTATTATGATGGAATTACTTTTTGAAAATACGCTTCCATCAGTACAGCGAGTCATCTGCGTGCCACGTCAGTTAGCGACACAGGTCGATAAACAATTTCGAAATGAACATAGAGTGGCTATGTTTACTACAATGTAACTATCGGTTCCACTTCCACAGCATGACATGCGCACTGGTTCTGATCCGTGGGCGTTCTCATTCTCATTATCGCGCCTGCGCTCAAGCTACCCGATTAACATAAACACATTGTTTCTCGCTATAGCCAACACTGTAATGGCTTACTCTATAGGTGTCCGGTGTGCATAATGTTTAGTTTTATTTCCACAATTAAACGCATACGTTATTGGTTTTGTAACGTAAATATCTGCGTACACGATTCCGTGACGTGTTAAAGGGCGATTGGACGTGTTGTATATTTTAATAGCGGTGTTAATGGAGAGTCAATGTGCATTATTTATAAGGAGAAAATATTTTTAAAAAAACGTTATACTTCACTTTCTACTGTACGACGTATAATGATAGAATAGATCACCACATGATCAAAAAATAAGCCTGAAGTATTATGTTAGCCTATTAGCGAGTTCTCATTGGAGCGGCATTCATGGTAAGAACCAGACCCGAAACCTTGATGTGAGCACCGATTCTGACCTCTAGATCACTTTTTGAGAGGCTGTTCAAACGCGCGCGCGCGCGCGCGTGTGTGTGTGTGTGTGTGTGTGTGTGTGTGTGTGTGTGTGTGTGTGTGTGTGTGTGTGTGTGTGTGTGTGTGCGCGCGCGCGTGTGTGTGTGCGTGCGTGCGTGCGTTAGCACGCTCACATTCAAAATTCTGGTCCTATTTCTTTCAAACTCGACACAAAAAAAATCGATTATGGTAATAGCTTGCGCACGTTCGTTAACCGGCGAAATTCGTTCGTTCAACAGTTTCAAAATGGCGGCCATCTTAAACGGTTGAAAATTCATAAATTTGTTTTTCTTAAACTCTTTTGAAAATTCAAGTTCACCATCGCAATCAGCGTTAAAAACCGCATATATCGGCGTTATGAATTTTCTAAATCCGTTGAAATTAAGAAAATTAATTTTACGGCTATCAGGATTCATTTTCAACATAATTTAAAAGATTAAAATGCGAATATACGCTTATTTTATTGCTGATTAACATGGTGAAATCAGAATGTCAAATAGGTTAAAGATATGAATAAAATACTTTGTGGAATTCGCGTCTATCACGTCAGCGAAACAGCTGCGTGCGGAACTGCTAAATAAGCTGTTTTGTTTTATTTAAAAATATTATTATTAATTTTTTCAGTTTTTACCTGATTAGGAAATATTTTATTTAACGAGGTAGTAGTTGTTTTTCTAATTATCAATAATTATAATTGTCAAAATGTAAGTTTTATTTTTGTTATTCAATTTGTCAATATGTTTTTGCTATGAGATAGTGTGAACTTAAGTAGGACCTAATGGTCCTAACGTCACCTTAAATAAAGGCCTCGAATCAATAAAATAAACTACCGCTTAAGCGGTAAGTTGGTAAAAAAAAAAATAATGTTAATCAACCAAAAAATAGAAATCGTTTTTTTTTCTTTTCAATTTTAATCACCATATTTTTTTCGAAAACACGACAAATTAACACAGCTAGTTTTTAACAACATAACCTAAAACGTATTATAGCCAATCAGCTGTTCAATGAAATCAGCTGACCATTACTAATTAATATAAAACACCTGATCTTTTACAATAACATAGCTAGTTTTTAACAACATAACCTAATTAATATAATTAATTATATTATATTAATAACATATAACATATTAATATATATATATATATATATATATATATATAATATGTTATTTTTCTATAACATAGCAAGTTTTTAACAACATAACCTAAAATGTATTGTAGCCTATTAGCTGTTAAATGAAATCAGCTGACCGTTACGAATTAATATAAAATAACTGATCTTTTACTATAACATAGCTAGTTTTTAACAACACAACCTAAAACGTATTATAGCTTATCAGCTGTTCAATAAAATCAGCTGAACATTACGAATTAATATAAAACAACCGATCTTTTACTATAACATAGCTGGTTTAACAACTAACGTAAAACTTATTACAGCCTACCAGCTGACCAATGAAATCAGCTGACCATTACGAATTAATGTAATTTGCATTTATTTTATTTTAAGGTGAAAAGCACATTGAGTCTATTATCGCCTCCCTAAATGTAAGTGTGAGTGTAAAGTGTTAAAGTCGTAAGTGTAGTGTTGTAAGTGTGAGTTAGACTCGGGTACCGCAAGAACATCTAAATCCTCTCAATCCTTTTACTATAACTACCGATATGAATTTGTGCTCGCATCACGCGACGCGCAAAATCCAACATATAACAGCCCTAAAACATAACATACATCAAATATTACCAAGTTTGCCAACGTGATAGAAAAAAAAGAACGAATTTACGCTAAATTTGTGTATAATATTTTTTAACCAACCGTCAGAAAGTGATCTAAAAGTCAGGACTCATTTTTGGTCCCGGGTCTGAGTTTCACCACGACGTTCAAACTCATTTCTCAAAGAAAAGTATTTTTTTTATGTTTAACGTCCGACTATTGTGCACACTTGGGCTAATGCAGACGATGAGATGATTTATAGCGTGTGAAAATGCCAAGCCCTGGCCGGGAATCGAACCCGAGTCCTCGGGGTAAAAGCCCAGTATGCTATCAACTAAGCCACCGAGACGGATAGGAGAAAAATATTAAAAACATGTTATCTAGGAACAGTAAAGCGAACCACCATTTTGTTTGGATAAGTGGATATGTCCACTGCTATTAACCTAAACTGTACAATTCTGCGCAAAGTACTTCCTACCTGATCCTTTGGTCTACGAATGTAATATCCTCTAATTACAACTGATTCTCCCGGGGACTCCCACACACGTCCCGACACGTCCGGACATGTCAGTGTATTTATTCCGACTGCCAGTCATTACGTAGCAACAGCTGGGATAATTAAAAATATACAACTCGCCTGCGCCAGCATTAAGTGTCATTTAACGGTCACACGCAATCAAGGAAACTGTCTGTAATAACGGCTCCTTAGGTCTTGCGCCCTGCGCCTTACGTCCTGGTAGCCACAGCAAATCGTGTCTCACCGCGGTGTCCGTTTCACTTTCTCCCTATACGAAGTCAGTCCCCCCTACAGTATCGACGTGGAAGTCCCTATGTGCGTGCACTTTACTGGAAATCTAAACGGGTTTTGGATGAAATTTTATAAGTGAAATTTGTACTATTGTGTTTCATTCTTAGCGCTCTTTAGGTGTAAGAAATTGTAAAACTCATTTTAAAAATCTGTTATTACTCTTTTATGTTGATTATATTTGTCTATCAAACTTGAATGCTATTTATCTACTGTTACCTCTATCATTGTCTGCAGACAAAAATGTAACTGTTGTAGCTGATCCTTAGAAAAATCATGTACGAGGGCTATTCAGAAAGTAGATTACGTTTTTGGATAAAAAAACAACTAAGTACAGGAAAAAAATTTTATTATATACATTTGAAAGAGGAACTAAAATACTATTTTTCGACATAATCGCCAAACAAATTTAGACATTTGTCATATCGGTGAACTAGCTTTGAAATTCCCGTGTCGTAGAATTCCGCCGCCTGTGACGCCAGCCAGACAGTCACGCCCGCGCGGAGATCTGCGTCGTCATCGAAGCGCTGTGTTGCAAGCCAAGTCTTCATCTTCGGGAATAAGTGGAAATCACTAGGTGCCAGGTCCGGACTGTAGGGTGGATGAGGGAAAATCTCCCACTTGAAGGCCGTCAAGACGTCTTTTGTTCGATTTGTCGTGTGAGGGCGGGCATTGTCGTGCAAAAACAACACTTTTGCACTCAGTTTTCCTCTCCGCTTGTTCTGGATAGCTCGTCTTAAAAAAGGTATTGCCAAACATTACGAAACTTAAGACGTATGTATATAACGTATGTAACCTCTTTCAAATGTATATAATAAAATTTTTTTCCTGTACTTAGTTTTTTTTTTATCCAAAAACGTAATCTACTTTCTGAATAGCCCTCGTATTCTATAAATTCTGAAAACTGTATGCTCCGTATAGTTTCGTACAGTTTGTGAGCTCTAATACAGAAGTATTATCCTGTTAACAGTATTAAGTATTATTAAGATAAGTATTATTCTGTATTATTTTGGCGAATATTCTGTTAGGATTTGATGCCAACATATTATTTCTTTATTTGTATTCTTTTTACTTTTGTCACTTTCAACGACATTGCTCCCGTATTTTAACAAATATTTTTACTAAAAAACGCGAACTCAAATACTACGGAATTGTAAAGTATTAAAATAAAGCTTGAAGCATGAACTTTCTAAATACATATTTATTTTCTGAAGACAATGCATAACCAAGTTTTAAAAGGCGAAATAAAGAAATCACCCGTCTGCTAAACACGAATTTCAATTATATGTAGCGTGCCAGCGTCCACTGTAGTTCGTCATACTGGCCACAGTGGTGCTAGAGCGCCACATGATTTTGTAAATACGACAAAATATACCGTTATTCGCAATGTTGTTTATCCTACTGACGCATTAATACATGCTATACGCTGTAAATGCTTGCGTTAGGGCTAACGGGGGAGGAAAGGGAAGGAACCAACATACAGCTACTAGCAAACTAGCTTTTTGTTATTTGGCGTCTCAGGTATAAGAATCTGTCATTATAAAGATATACAAAAGTAATAATAGTAAAAATTTCATCATTCATTATTTATATTTCACTCATTCATTATTTATATATATTTATATATATATATATATTTTTTTTTTTTTTTTTTTTTTTTTTTTTTTTTTGGTGTTTAACGTCCGCCTATTGTGCACACTTGGGCTAATGCAGACGGTGGGATGATTTATAGCGTATGAAAATGCCAAGCCCTCACCGGGAATCGAACCCGGGTCCTCGGGGTGAAAGTCTAGTACGCTATCCACTAGGCCACCGAGATTTATATATATATATATATATATATATATATATATATATATATATATATATATAATTTTCCCCCATTAAATAATAATTATAAACAATTTATGTTTATTGTATTAATAATTTCTATTGTAACGTCATTTAACAACCTATTATCTTAAATTATAAAAAAACAACTATTGTCATCAAAATAATCAATAAAATAGCTCAAAAAAATGTGCTAAATCGACTTATATGCTACGGAGGGGGAGGGGTATAAAAAAAACTGGACCAATAGGGTTTCTGGCAACATCCGAAATATTAATCTACGCTTTTCTGAGTTCAACTAACAGAATGCGGTCCTCATATTGTGTACACTCAAGTCTATACAGCTCCCGGTCTACATAGGTCGGAGAATTTAACTTTATCGATGGTGATAAGTCGAGCTGACATGTAAGGTTTTGGCCGTCACGGTTACGCAGTGTTAAACTATTATTTAATTAGATTTACGATCCATTTTCTTCCGTCTAGTAGTCTTTTAACTACCCCCGTAAAGGATACTGCTGTTTTGAAACTTCACTGTTTCGTCTTCAGTGGTATTGTACCAGTCGTTCAAACATTATCACTAAACATTGCTATTTTTTCTAAATTACCTCCTGTTACGTCACAGAAGGTGCGATTCAAAATTTTGTGCCGTTTAGGGGGGGGGGTAAAAGTCAAATACGCAATACAAATTGTGACTTAAACTATTACGCCTTTTTTTCTAACATTTTATCTTGAATTTCCACTTGAAAATGAGCTATTAAAGCCGCTATCACGGTCATAACCAGAGCACCTTGAAATGAGCACCGATCCATGAAATCTAGATCACTTTTCGAATGTACTTGTAACGTGTTAACATTCTCATGTTAGCAATTTCGGAACGAACTGACACAAACGAAAATCGATTTCAGTAAATACTCGCACGAATTTTATACCCGGTAAAATCCTTTCAACAGTTTCAAAATGGCTGCTTTTTTAAATATTTAAAACTCGTACGTTTTTGTATTAAACTTTTGTTTTACAATCTTATTTCACCCATTACAAAACTGCGTTCGGAATTTTAAAGATCCATTGAAACAAAGCGGACGTTTGATATTGAATTTGACGGCGGTCAGGGTTCATTTTTGTAAATTTCATTATAATTTGTAACTTTAAAATACATTACGAAGATTTTAATGCGACTGTGATAGTGAAATCAGATTTTTTTAAAAAATGGTCAGATAAATTATATTTAACTTTCATCATGACAGCGAGACAGTTGCGTGCCTCGATTAACATGACCGGGTGATATTCTGTTAACAAAATTAATTTTTACACTAAAGTCCCGGGTCTGGGTCTTCCATGATGGCCTCTCCGATAGTTTATTTTTCAATAAAAATAATGTTTGAACTTTTGACACAGTTTTTATAAGCCACCGCGAAGCTACCATTCCTTTTTGGGCACTTTACAGAGGAAGCAACGCGTTTTTTATCCATTTCACAACACCCTGTAGCCTTACACGGGGACCCTGAATTTCGACACATCCTGTATATAGGGGTGACGTTTACACAGCGCTACGGTACAGTAGGCTACTTTCGTTTTATCGCACACGGATTATCTAAGATTAGAAAGTTAATGCTAGGTGCTGCAAACACGCTGTTATAGATTGTGTTTTATATGATAACACCGCGCATGCGTGGATAATCGTAAATCCTATAGACTATACTGTATTACTTGGGTTTTATCACGGGTAAGTTAGTACGGTAGCACGTCGAGAAGTAGCTGTGTCATCACAAACTCTACTGTACAATTTTTGTGAAATGCGTTGTATTCGTTATATAGAGGTTTTGCACTTTGTGCTCTAACTCAAGCTAAAGTATTACTTATTACAAGGATGTTTTAACACTGAGTGTTGGATCAAGATTTTTTTTTTTTAATCGGGAAATTCATTCTATGGAAATGTTATATCGAGGTTCTACTGAATATAATTATAGTACCAAAATCTAATAAATCAATTTTGAGAAACTATGCCGATTTTTCAAGTTTTTTCAGTAGATTCTGAACCTGATTTTGTGCTCACATGTGGCCCATACGCTTCTTTTGGTAATTATAGAGCCTAAAGTACATGTTATCAAAATCGTTAGAGCCGATTTTTAAAAAATCCGATTGTTAACAGTTAATTTTTAAAAAAAAAAAAATTAATCCTTTTTTAGTTACAAAAATATTTTCGAGACAGGCAAAATCGATCAATTGTATAGTCCCTAAAATGTGCACAGATCGGCAAATATCCAGTAGAAGATATTTTTACGGTCACCATAATATTTTATAATTCGGATAGTGAAAAACTAAAAAACATTCATAATTTTCAGACGTACCGTTTAAGCGCTACAGTTGCAGTTAAATTGACTGTGCAAGAATGTTTACATTGGTATTTTACTTTAGTAAATACAATGCAATAAATACTGTATAAGTTATCTAGAATGTAGCGGAGTTGCCGAGAAAGGCACTGTAGCGCATTCTGTTACAAACGAATGAACTACATCGACAAATTCAAAGTTTCGAAGTCTCAGAAAAGTCAATGTAGCGCTATCTCGGTGGAAATTTAGTAACTACGACGATAATTGCGTCCTATTTAAAGTACTGTATTACATGAACAATGTAGTTCTAGGCCACGAACTGTGCACGACAATTTTGCAAAAAACGTTGCACAAACTTTCTCACAACTTATATACAGTAACAAAATACACTGCCATCGACCTTACTTCTTAAGTGCCGTTTAAATCATACGAGCAAAAATCATATTTGAAAAAATTGTTACACAAAAAATAGTACATGAACTTATTTCTTAAAATTTATCTGTCTGATTTCTCTAAAAATGGTTTATCAGATTTTCTTTAAATTTTGTGCACATTTAAAACTAAATTCAGATTAAGAAATTTTAATTTAAAAAAAAATATATGTTCCGATATTTTTTACTGCCAAAAGTAAATATTTTTTGTATGTAAAGTGACTAGTCCAAGGTACACTACTTATACTAGGTAGGCCATTCAAAACAAAACGGATGATCAATATGGGTCTTTATAAGGGTTAATAATTTTCATTTCACAATAAACAATAAATATTATAATACAAAAGTAGAAAAAAAGTTGAAAAAACTTACTTTTCAAAAGCGAATTTCCTTGTTCATAATTATTTAGGTAGCACAACTTGTTAGTTTCATTTAGATATCTGGTAGCAACCCTGTGTAAAAAGAATGAAATGTTTGAAAATGAAATTGTTCGAAAATATTACGAAAAGTCAGATTAAACATAATAATTAATTTTAATTAATAACATAAGGAACAATTACGAAAAGTAAAACTGTACATAGAAACGTACAGTAAAAATTATGAAAAAAAGTAGCGCCCAACGTGGGGCTCGAACCCACGACCCCGAGATTAAGAGTCTCGTGCTCTACCGACTGAGCTAGCCGGGCTTAACATGTAAAGCTTTATTTTGACTATATAAGGCTACGCTAAAGCTTCTTTAGTTTGTTAGTTAAATATTATTACGTGTTAGAAACTCATTTTTAAATTATACTATTTTTCGTTATATGAAAATATAAAATCTCAAACCAATAACGAACAAACGTACCCCAGTTTACCGAAAAAAAAACCAAAAATCGGATTAGATTTTGATTATGAAGTTGCTGCAAATTTGAAATTAACAGAAGTTCGTAGTAATTGAAAAAGATAAAAATAAACCCTGACTGTAGGCCATGTTTTATTTTTTCGATTTAGGCTACTCTCAAACCGTACAATAAAACTTCGATTACTCGTCAGTCTGTTATTGATAGTTAATTACAGTAATAAAATATAATTGTAGACCCTACTGTACATTTTTTTAAATATAGCTCGTGGACAAATGATAAAACAACAAATAAATAAAACAGAAAACAATAATTAGTGAAATTTAACGATACCGTTTGGAACCTTGGCGGTCGTTTGTGCATCAAGTCCGTCTATTGAACAATTGTTTTTATTACTTTCATTCTGTCTCTTTTTCGAACTTTTATCCAATTTTTTAACTTTCTAAAATCGATACAAACCCTCTTCACAAAGTGAATTTACTTTTTATAACCTAAAAATTACACAAAAACGTGCTACATAACATCTGCAATACAACACTTGTATATAATTATAGTGTTTAATATTATTACCAAAATTAATAAATAATAATACTTCACTTAGTATATTCGTTTAAAATTTAAAACTTCTAATTCTACCGTCATTATATTTTCTATGGTCAAATCGCTTGATTTTGTAATAGGTCTACATATTGTTACTGGCTGGCATCTCTGTTAACCAACTGTTTGAACAATCAGCTGTTTCATAAATTCTACACTATTTCTATCCGTTACTCTCAACTCAATTTCACTTCAGCACAAAGTACTAGAAGAAAAAATGTATCTATAACCTAAAAATTACTACTGCGCAAAAGTAGCTGGCGTAGTTTTCATCGCGAAAACGGTTTATTTAATGCGTGTAATTAAATAATAAAAACAAGAACTAACTGAAAATAAGATTGTGATAACATGGATGAATATTATGATGGGTGACCATCGCGTAGTAAATCTAGCAATCTCCATATAATTTAAACGGCAATGACGTCACAATATAGTTCCGATAAATTTGCATAAGCCGTAACTTATCTCAAGAAATCCGCTGGTGAATATCTCTTAATTGAATAATAAAGCATGTAATAAAAGAAAAGTAACATATAAAAGTTATTAATTTGAAATGGTTTCCAGTACGGAAACCAAATTTAAAACAATAATCGCGTACCGTTTAATTGGGCCCCAGTGTACGTTGACCCTGAGTGTACGGAGAGCGGCCATTTTATTGCCATATCTCTTATAATCAGCCAAAGAGATTTCTATCATAAATTACTGCAGAGATCGCCCCCGGCGCACGAAAGCTCTCTCATTAACTCCAATCTGTCCCAGGCTATCAAACATAGCATCAAATTTTAAAGCTATAATTTGTACGAACGAGTGATATATATTTTTTTAAATACAGTAATGGGCCCTCATTTCGACGCGTATAATTTCTGGATGCACGTCGGAACGTAATATCAAAAAACCAGGAACATTTAAATGCGACGCTAATAGCAGTCTTTCGAAAACATTATCCTAGTGATACGAATTGATAGAAAGTCACTGTGTGGTGTAGCAATACCATCTCGAGCTATTAGAAACAGATAACGTTACTTATCTAGGTTTCGTGGTCGAGGGCTTCCTGATCCCAGAGAGCTTCTTATTAGCCGGTGGGCGTTACAGGGCCGACTCGAGGACGCTGAATAAAGACGCGACAAATTGAACATCGGCATAAAAAAAATCATGGGAAAGTGCGACAGGATCCAGTCAAAAATCAATGGCGCGTATTGATGGTGCGTTAAAATTGGTTGGTATAAAAAAAATATTACAGTCATTGGGACTGTCGGCAGAAGCGTTAGCTTATATATATATATATATATATATATATATATATATATATATATATATATATATATATATAGTGCACAATAGTCGGACGTTAAAACACAAAAAAAAAAAAAAAAAAAAAATATATATATATATATATATATATATATATATATATAAAACCTCGAGAAAATGGAAAATATAAATATAAGATATTTAAGGTCTCGAGAAAAATAAAATCAAACGCACGTTTTATTACTGAATATAAACCGTATACCATTGAACTGTTGCTGCTGGCAATATACACAATGTACACATTATTACATGCGCGCGTAATAAGAACATGAGAAGAAGAAAAGTGGAGATTTTTTTTTTTTTAACGTCCGACTATTGTGCACACTTGGGCTAATGCAGACGATGGGATGATTTAACGTATGAAAATGAAGAATCGAAGAAAAGTAGCTATCAATTAGGCCACCGAGGAGGATTAAAAGTGGAGAGAGAGAGAGAGAAAAAAGAAAGAGATAGAGAGAGGCATGCACGTTGTATGTATGCGTACATACAGGCACAAAACATACATACGACCAACTCAGTCGGAACCGGCAGACGAAAAAAAAGAGCTGAGAACTGGAGGGGTTCTGTGTAATACTTCCCCTACTCGCGTTACTTACGCTTCGTAACCCTACTCGATGAAACCGAATCACTCCATGGTGACAAATACAAAGTGCACAAAGCGGTATAAGAAGCTTCAAAAGCATGGATTAAACGATGAGATGTCATACTTTAATATAACCTGTTACACGATTTATGAATTGAAGAAGGTCTGGAGAAGGGACTGTTGCAGTCTGCGGGAGAAATAGAAGAAGTCCGAGAGATTACCAGGTCGGCAGTAGGCTGGGAAGGCACTCTTCCGATTCGGAATGGGGAAATGAAACTAAGATGTCCGTTGTTTATAGTTGGCCGGATCCCTCCTATTTCCTCTCGAGCAAGTTGTGGTGTCTTGTGCTGTTGGTCCGGGTGTTGGTAAGCTGCTGTGTAGTGGATGGTCCTCTTCGATGTTCTGCCGAAAAACTATTTTCGGTCTGTATTTATTCTCGAAATTATGGCGGGCATCAGAATTTCATTGTTAGAACTAGAGAAAGAACGGACCAATCAGAATGAATTGTGTACGGTAGATGCGATGTGGTGCGCCCGTAGTAGTTCCTGGGCAGAAGCGTATTAGTCTAGCGTAGTATAGACCCGAAATACACGTACACTGCGAATCGATCGGAAATGAGTTTTGGTTGACGGCAATGAATTAGGTTTCGCAGGCTAAGGCTCTCTCCAAGCCGGGAGAGAAGTACGGGGATTTTTAGCGTAGTCGTTATAGTGTTAGTAAGCGGAACTCAGTTCCTATGTTGTTTAAGCTATGACAAAACCATCTAGAATAACTCCTTCTTACTTTCGTTTTGGTTAGTATTTGGGGTTTATTAGTTTGACGTGCTCAAATGAGTACCAGTAACCGCAGCACGTTGCTGACATGATTGAAGCGATTTCCAAAATTATGTTTCTTTACCTTTTCGAAATTCTGTTTCAATATCATAATCAGCACTAAAATCTGCATAAATTAGTATTTCAAACTTCCAAATTGTATCGGAAGGTGTACTCGTTAGCGAGACAGATGCGTGCCTCTATTACTATTACATTTTTGTTGCACGATACACTCTCGTGGCAAAGTTCAGCATTTAGTGGCAATCATGAAAACTGGCATTCAGAATAATAGTCCTACGTTGTACATAAATAAAAACATTTAATTAAAACAAGATTATCTTTTTAAATTTAAATAGATTAAATTAAATAAAGTATTTAAAAACAATTAATTAATTTTCATAATATAAATTGTTTAGTCATAATATAATTTTCATAATTAGCATTTAGTTTGTATGTTCGTTTTTGTTGTAAAATTTGTTTCATTCATTTCCGTTTCAAGATGGCTGCCTTTGACTGACTAGCTGGATATTTCCTGTTATACTTGTTAAATGACCTATCCTATCATAATGTTGACCGCTTCGTGGAAAAAGAACATACAATTTCTAGTAAAGTTGGCCCAGTAATATTTTTCGTAAACATTACGGGCGGTGAAAAGATTACCAACGCTGTCGTGAAGCGGAGAATTTACGAATTTACTGCATTACGAATTTACTGCGTGGTCTAGTCTCCTGTTCTTTGATCAAATAAGTAATAAATCTACTTTAACACTTATTCAAATTTGTATTAAAATATTCTTACACACATTTCCTGACAATGTCTTCCATCTGGCGGAATTAATCGAAATTACTAACCATTCAGACGGAATATTTAACATAGACGCACTCTGGTGGGTTATTTTAGAACTTCTCTATATAGTTTTACAGTACTATTGTATCTACAAATCTATCTACCTGGGTATTAAAACTAAATAAATAAAAAAGTTATTATAACTAGAAATTTCAATTCAATCTCTTTCATTTTAATTAACCTCCTATGACTTTTTTCAATTATCTAACAAAATATGTAGTCACAATACACAATTTTTGTTTACATAACCTACATTATATTTATGCTAAAAAAATATTTATATAATCACAGTAATCAATTTGTAATTTGGCTAGCTGATTCTGGTTTTGTCAGAACTATCAACAAAAATGCAACTTTTCAAACACAAAACGTTCAAATTTAAATTTGGTTCAAATGTTTAACTTAAACCTAAACTTGAAACCTTGAGTCAATAATTTCTTAAGTATTGAAGGCCTACCATTGGCCTAACCTACAAATTAAAATGTTTAAAAAAAAACCAACTATGCAGTGTATTTTATTAATGTTTATGTGTAATATTTACTTTATATCACTATTTTAGCTCTAAAAACAAATATGCTTTCTCGACTTGTGTTTAAAACAGATTTGTGTTCAGTGTTTGAGCACAATCTGTACAAGTTAACTGAGACTTCTTTGAATATTTTGAAAAACAAAGGCCAAATTGCCTGGTGCCGATTATTATTGGAAAAACAGGATGAGATTTTGAATGAAATTTCTTCACTGAAGAAAACATTTTCAATAACCTTGAACCAAGAGATAGGTTCAGAATCAAAGTGTACCCGTGATAGGTGAATTAGAAACAAGTAAGCATTCACAATGAAAGAGCAAAAAAGTTTTCATTCTTAACAAAACTGTATACCACAAAAAGGGACTAATGAAGGACTTTCTGCCCAAATATATTTAAAATAAGTTCAAATATATTCTGATCATTTGCCAATACATTTACTTTTGGAATGTGGAAAGGAGAGAAAACAAAAAGGAATGAAATTATTACCTAAACTGATGTGAACAGAGACAGACAGTATGCATTTTAGGACTATAACACTGAGTTGACGGAGCTACCTAATGATCCTCAGGAGTCAATAAACCCTCTGATTAATATGATAAAGAAGTAGGCTTGTTTGGGTAAACAGATTAAACAAACAAAAAGGTCTACAAAAGAGAAGCTAAACAACATAGATCCGATAAAGAGTGAACAGGCTAGAGATAAATCATTTGCTTTGTTGAACTTATTTAGGAAAGCAGGTTAGGTTATATTAAGACTATGTATTTACAAAATAATAACGGTTACAAACACATATGTGAAACTAAGAAAAATGAATATTACTCATAGATAAAGGAAAGTTTCAAGAACATTAGCGATTCAAAGGCATTTTGGTCACATGTAAAAAGTTTTTAAAATACCAAATCTGTAATTGGGCATAGTATCAAAACTGAGGTATGAGTGCAGTACTTTTGTGATTTGTTGAATCCACTAACAGTTGGCTCACCGATTATTAGCTTTGCATCTTCCATGACATCAATATCGAAGATGGTTAAGGAATTTACAATGTTGGAGTTGCAAAGGGTAATTATAAATGCAAAAAATGAAAAAAGGCACCAGGTTATGATTTTACCATGTGAGTTTTTTTAAATATCCCAAAAACATTTTTTAACAGGTTGTTAGACGTTTTTAATTCAATTTTTAAAACTGGAAATGTATAAGGGAGGTTTTGAAAATCAATAATTTTTCCTGCATTTCTAAATTTTTCACGAGGATGCTCTTAAAGAGATTGGAGGAATGGGTTTTTAATAATGATGGACTAACTGAATTGCAGGCTGGTTTTAGGAATGGTTATAGTACTTGTGATAACATTTTCAGGCTAACAAATATTATTATGTTAAAGGTAAGAGGAAAAGATGAAAAACTTTACTGTTTTTTGTGAACTTTAGAGCAGCATTTGACTCCCCAGTCAGACAATTTGTGTTCTATAAACTTTATTCTATGGTTGTTTCTTACAAATTTCTGGAAAGGTTTATATACTGAGGCCTGAGTGTGGACACCTGATGGCTTGACAAATAGTTTTAGAACAGAAAGAGGCCTAAAACAGAAATGTCTATTATCTCCTCTGATTGTTGCCTTATATTTGAATGACATACATGAGGGTTCAGAAGGTGGTGTTCTTGTAGAAGATGTTAAAATAAGACATTTACTCTATGCAGATGATATGGTTGCGATAGCGGATCATCCAGGAGTATTGCAGGCTATGATTGATAACTTAGCAAAATACTGCAGGCTTTTGAGTTTGACATTGAACTTGGCGGTCTAAAATAATGGTCTTTAGAAGGGGAGGAAGATGTCCAAGAAGGAAAGTTGAAAGTATGAAGGTGAAATAAATTAAACAATTCAAGAAATAAATACTTGAGAGTTGATACCAAAACTGTCTTGGAATAGACATCTGCAAGATAGATTAAGGATGGTAAAATTTGGAATACTTGTCACATATAGCAAATTATTTAAAAATAATAATGTTCCCATAACTGCAAAAATGGAAGTATTTAATGCAATGTATAGAACAGTGATGTGTTATGCATCTCAAATATGGGGCTTTATGTCATTTAAGTTAGTGGAGAGTTTATATTTTTTTTATTAAGAAGCTGTATTGTTTGCCAAAAATACCTCTGATTTTATTGTATGTTTAGAGACAGAAGAGAATCAGATGTTTTGGGGTTTGCACATTAGGTTTGTTCAAAAAGTTCTGCTTTTGAAGGACCACTGGTTGCCCAGGCTATTGGCAGAAGAGATCATTAAAAAAGAAGTATTTTGGTTTAAGGACTTTAAACTTTTATGTGGAAAACATAATGTAGATTTATATAAATATCTGGACAGTAACAAAATAAAGTTGAGCATAGAAAGATTACAAGATTGTATTAAAACAGTTTTTAGAAATAACTTAATATTTAAGGCACAAAATTCAAGCTTTCATAGTTTTTATAAAGAATTAAATTTTGATTTAAAAGAAAATCATGTGATAGTAATAGTTTTCAATTCATTTCTTGTATTTTTAAGTTAAGAGGAGAGTTGATAAATGTAAATTTTAGAGTAGAAAGGACTAAGGAGGCATATATATGTTCAATATGCAATAAGTTAAAAATAGAGAATACTTATCACTATTTGGCGGTTTGTCCGGCATTACAAGAGTTTAGAGTAAAATGGTTTGGTTCTGAAATATTAAGTAAGAAAGAGTGTATCGAGTATTTAAATGGGAAGAATTGGTCAAAATTGTTTGGTTATCATATGGCAGCTTATAAATATAGAAAATGTTTAGTTGATGTATATAATTAATTGAGTTATTGTATTGATTAGAAATTTTGAATACTTATTGTTAATTGTTTTTTGAGAATATTAAAATAGGGAACACTCTACAGATGGATAGCATCCATGTATCTGAGTTTTTCTGTATGTAATTAACAAAAGTATTTATGGATTTTATAGTAAATAAACTCATTAATAATAAAATAAATATTTAAAATAAGAAAATTAAAAGTACAATTTTTAAGGAACGCTTTCTCAGCCACTACTGGATAAAAATTAGTGAAATTTGCACAATGTTTTAGTAGCAGCTTCTTAATTTTCATTTTTCCTTTTAACTAGAATCTTATATTCATTTGTTTTATTAACAATAAATTGCCTCTTTTTTTGGCTATTTTTTTGGCTAAAGTACTAACTAGTTACACAATTTAACATGAGGGTTTTGTAATACAAGCATTTACACCATTTGTATAATTTTTTCTTGCAATAATGAAAATTTGCCTAATTTTTGTCATACTTATCTATCATAACAAATATTATTTCTCATACTACAAAATGCTCACTAAAGCATGTATTACACACCCTAAAATAACTCCTGAAAATTTCAGGTCATAATATTGAGTAGTTTTTGAGAAAATGTACCTTTTGTGTACAAAATATGTGATTTTCGGGAAATCATACTTAAAGTTTTACTTACATATTTCATGTATACCAGCCCCATATGTAGGGTTATCAGGGTCTTCTTGTATTTCTTCTTCCAATTTCCTTTTCACCTTCTTCTAAACAGACTTGTTGTTATTTCCATTTTTTGGATAGATTTTTTATCTGTTCTTAACCTCTCTTTGTATATTTATATTTGTTAATCATGTATATTAAATTTGTAGCCAACACTGAAACTCATATTTTGAAGAACATAGCACCTTGTAATACTTCCCTTGTTGTATGTCGCACACATCCCCGCAGGGGTGCAAACTAGCTGCACCTATTGAGAGGATTTAGACGTCCCTCGTGATACCCAAGTCTAACACACACTTACAACACTACACTTACGACTTTACACTTTACACTCACACTTACATTTATGGAGACGATAATAGCCTAAATGTGTTTTTTATCTTAAAATAACAACAACAACAAATGTATGTTGCACAGCATCATAAACACCAAATTCCATAGTTTTTAGTGACACTAAAATAGTTTTTGGAAGGCGAGACCATAACAACACTACTGACACTTTCATTAGGATTTTGTGTCTTACTATGTAAACATTTTTTTTTTTAATTCTGGATTTGAAAGGTCTCTCAATACTGGTTTAATAATTTCCAAAAACATCATAAGGTAAAGCATGTTTACGTGTGTATTCAGCACCAGTGTCTTTAGCAACATTATACTTACTCCAACTTACTAATCCTGATGGACACAAGCCATGATTGCATCACCACACAAAGTATCACCAGAAGCTAATCCCTTACCAATTAGTTACAATCCATAAACCAATTTAGTATTAGTGACTAAGTACGTGTATCCTTTACTAATAGTTACAACTGAAGTTGAATAAAAAACTTTTTTTAAATCACAGTTATTACATGAAAGCTGCATTTTACCCACTAAACCAATGTGCTTTATAACAACTAAATTTAATTCACTATAACTACAGTTTTTGATTAATACAGCATTCAAAAAAATGTCACCAAGTACTTTCACTTCATTAACATTTAATTTGTTGCATTTATTTAAAAAATCGTCATATAAAATGTCACATCCACTAAATTTTCTTTGTGAAGAAGAAATTCTACTTGTGTTGGAACTAGGCCTAGATGAACTTTTTTTGAAAAGCCAAAAAATCTGTACAGCTTTTGGCTTTTTATACTTTTCTTAAAAACTCTGTTGCTACATCTCGACATTGTATCACTAAATAACTAACTGAATATTAAAATTTTAAAAAGTAATCATAAATACCTACAAAGCTTTTGATAAAATACACAATAACTCATAAACTAGTCACAAACAAAACATCGCACTAATTTTCAAACAATTGTAACAGCTGACTGCTAAAGCAGGTTAAACACTACAGAAAAAGCTAAATACCCTTTACAACACAAACATTCCCCCTATAGGCGGCAATTTGAATTTGTTTTAAATTAGATTAATTACTTCAAGTAATTCAAAAATTGAGGCACAATTTTACAGTTCTTTTTCGTGTGAAACATCATCAAAAAAGTTTACTATGGTCCACTTAGAGTTAAAATATATTTGTAATTTTAGACTTGTTTTAAAGCTAATTAATAAAACAATGAATAATTTTTAAAAATTGTAATTTTGTGTGTGTGTTCTGGAGCCTCTTATGAACAAAACTTACACTTAAAGGAAAAATGCTGGACCGATTTAACTCAAATACATTCAACTAATTCACGATTGCTACTGACTGTTGCAGTCCAGCCAAATTTGGTTTGCAATGTAGACTCAGAACAAACAGATTTATAACTCAATGTTACAGACCTTTGATGATCTCTAGCGCTCCTAGTGAGTTTGACTTTATCGCTAGTGTTGTTGCTAAACGCAGTATATTGTATTTTAACCCATTACAGTTTAAATAATAATACTCTACCCACTGCAGTATAATTAAAATAATTTTTATTTTAAATCTTTGAACATTCAATACTTATCTTGATATTAGTTTTGTATACTTTGTATACTTACGAAAGTAATAATTTATGTCACACAATTTAAAGATTATTAGTTATGTTGCGCTTTAAAAAAGGTTCTAACACATTAAGTTTATACCTAATGATGTGATATAAATTGTTAAATTTTGATAAACTTACAAATTTCAAACTGCTAACATCAGGATAATTTTCAAAAATAAAAATCATTTTATTTATAATGCAGTTAGCATAATAACAAACATATGTTACTGTGCTACTTATTATTAATTTAGCAATAAATTATATATCTTTTTGTACATTGTTATTTAATACATAATACTATAAAATTTGGATAGTAACAAAGTAAAAACAATGAACCTTATGAATAAAACCAAAGGATAAAGGTTTTTTAAATAAATAAATAAAGGTTTCATATAAAGGTTAAATAAATTAAAACCTTCAAGTAAAAGGTAGAAAAAATCCATATAAATAATGATTACCTTTTCCTTACAAGTAAATCCTTCAGTGTAGAAGTACAAGTATCAACCAAAAAAGCTTCAATCAACTGTGATTTAAATAAATTATTATCCATTTTAAAATTGCGTAGTATATCTCTATTGTTGTTTCCTTAGATTTTCTGAATAGGCTTTTCTGGTTACCTGTCAGTTTCGTGATAATTTGTATATTTCGTATGAGTATTTACTGTTGAAAAGTTATGTCTAATTCAAGTGATGAAGAAAATGAATCTCTAAATGCTAACAGTGAAATGCATTTTATCACAGAAGAATTGAAATGCTTCCCAGAAATTTTAGAAAAATCTCGGTTACCGAAAATGAAAAATATTAAAGATCTGGTAGTAACATAATAAATAAATACAAAATAGTTTTTGGTAGAGAAATCGATTCAAAAAATTTCATGAAAAAGTGAATAATATGAATACAAGAATGAAGAAAAATATTGATGCAAAATAAGACTGGATATAAAAAGATAAAACTAGTGGAATGGGATAAAATAGTTTGCTACAATGAGTGGTACTTCTAATCCTACAATAAATAAAATTACTGGTAGGTTTTATTTTATCTAAAGATTGTGATAGATGTGGATTAACTTTTCAGTTCTGTTAATTTCATTAGTACCAAAAAAACACTTTTGCTTTTATAAGTGGCTCTATTCTAGTAGTCAGTTTTTTTCATTTATTAAGATAGTTTAGGCCTACGTCTAGGCCTAAATATTATTTTTCAATCACTGACATTTTTGAAAGGAAATTAGTGTTAAAAATAGCTAGTTAGTAGACCTACTTCGGCCTAGTTAAACTGCCTTAAATCTACATGACATATTCAAATGATAACAACTGCAAATCATAATATTTTGTGGATTTTACTTAAACACATTCTTTTAATAGTTAATTTTTTTTCAAATCTATTATAAGCTCTTAAAATCATCAGTAAGTGGAAAATAACGTGATCATATATATTATTTCTTGAGCCAAAATCCCTTTTTCTCAGCATATAAAATTCGTAAAAGCATAAATGCAGTATCATTAGAAAGATTTTTTAACCTGTTTCTGACATTGCAAAACGATTTTGTGATTTGTAATGACCGCCATTTTGAAACAGTTGAACAGATGAAGTTGTTTTAGCTGTTACGTGCCAAAATCAATTATCTACATTTATGTTATAATACTGTGAATATGAAAGAAAGTCCAACAATGCTATTGTTATAAAACAATGTTTAACAATTAAAATTCTCTAATTTGAGTTTCTATGGAATTTTGAAATCATTTCTTGTTTACTTGTCGAACTGAGAACATCAATCTTAGTTATGGGCAAGATTTTAAGGTGCATTAAGAGAGCAGTGCGTTGTAAGTCTACGATTTTATTATAAAATGTTAACAACATATTTACTGTTAATGTTGTGGTTATTTTATCAGTGTAAAAAACATTTAGAATCCACTAATGAATGTTAATTATTATTAACGATAGTTTTATTATTAATACAGTTGTTGTAGAAGAATGGGGTGTTAAATTTAAAAATATGCTGCTATATATTTATATGGTTTCAGATTTGTTATAGATTTGAATACTTTGTTATTATAAGGGATAACCCTAAGTTATTGTGGTTAAAATGTTTATGTGATCTTGTAGTAATGCAATGAAATTAAATTAGATTATATTCTAGAGGAAAGGATTTGTTCAATCCCAGGCACTGCGATCAACTGACCTATTGTGCAACTTACCTCTTAAAATACCTAGTTCAGCAGATTGGTGCCCCTAATAAGTTCCAACAACCCACTGACTAGCTCACTCTGCTGAAGATCCCTAGGGTCTTGGAAACCAAAAACCCCCAACCTCCTACTAGCAAGAGCCTCACAATCATAAATTATGTGACCTGCAGTTTCCTCCTCCTTCCTGCACAATCTACACATGGTTTCTCCGTGGTACACACCTATCCTGTTCATGTGCACCCTCAGACCACAGTGCCCTGTTATGAGCCTCATGATCCTCCTGAGTTGTGCTCTGCCCAGGACATCTGCTGCCCCTTTGATTCCTCCAGAAGGAACTTTGCTTAAGAAACATTTACTATGGGAATGCCCATGAAGGTTGTCCCATCTTACCTGGTGTTGACATGTAATCCACCCATTAATGCATTGAAATACATACAATACATGAATAAGTAATTCAACATAAAAATATCTTTGTTAATAAAAACCTATTTCTGAGTTTCATAACGTATTTATACATGCTCGTATTTTTGGCAATACATTAAGAAAAAAATTTACTGATTACCATAGTTTGCACTGCTGACTTTAACCAAATTTATGTTTTGAATTATGTAGGCCTACAGTAGGAAAACATTTAATAACTTTTTATAACTTAGAGCTTTTCTTGAAAATCTTATGAAAAAATACTACCTCCTCAGCTACATACTAGAGTTGCTATTCTTTGTTTGTACATTCTGCCTCTAGGTTTGTCTGTCCAAGCAACCACCCTACATCAGGTTCAAAAATTATGTATCATGCATCCTATAAAGGGCATTATTTATGAATTTCAGCAGGTCCATGTTAATTGCTATATCTTAATGTTAAGTAGCCTCATGTTAACTGCAAGTGTACATTTCAAAGGTGTCACTTTGTCATTCTTGAAACGGGTGAACGATGTAGCTTTACGATGTTATCTGGAAACAGATAACAACAGATTTAATTTTGTGAAGAATGTATTTATGCTTATAGGTTATCCTGGTTTAATTAATTCTTAATCTAATTATTTTTTTTTAAATTTCTCGTTGATGGTGTTTAGATGTATGAAAGAAGATGCTTGGTCAGTACTCTTAGCCTGCCAACAATTCGTATGAGTTTGAATAGTTTTATTAGAAAACAAAGCATTCTCATTGGTCCTTTTATTAAAAAGCTAAAAACTTTACTAAAAGATGTATTTTTTAAATTTCTTTTAATTAACAAGTCAATAATAATAGCCTATTAAGCAAATTACCATTTACTGCAACTTACTACATAACTTCCAGGAGAATTTTATGATGATGTTCATAAAAAGGAGGATGTTGAATTTAAAATTTCTTTATTGTAAATCATTTATACAGTTTTCTTTAAATCAGTAAAATGGGGTTTCTAAAGTAAATTATGGCACAGTTTCAAAATTATTTGTTTTTTTTTTAATATTCTGTAAGGCTCTCTTGCATTCACATGAGTGGAACCATTCTCACTAAGAGGTACCAACGCATTTGTGTGAGGACTTTTTTCAGATTTTTTTCATTTTTTTACGCGTATGGTTTAAGGAAAGGAGAAAGCATTTAGTTTAAATTGAAAATAAGTAATACCTATGAAAAACTGCATTAATGTTTGTAAGGAATCACAAGTGAAAGGTGTTATATGCTATAATTTTTTATTCGTTTGTTAACAAATTAATTTAATTTGATTGCAGTTATTTGCTGTCTCCCAAAGCCGCCTGATAGATACGAGACTGATGAATACATACTACCACAATGTATCTGTTATGGTAATATTTAAATATTTATAGAAAACATTGTTTATGTTCCTAAAATAATTTGATTTTTGGCAATTTAAATTGATTATAGTTATAATAATAAATAGTTGTAACAGTTGCAACACAAATCACAATACCCGAACGGCGTTGTTTTTAAAATTCAAAAGTTTTTACCATGAGTGTTTTACGTAAAGAGGTGTAACTTTCAGCTAAATATTTTATTTATAAAAATATAATTAGAAGTGTTTAAACCCAGCTTTGAGATTTTGTCCGACCTTCTATTTTAAAATTTCAGTTCCTTTGAGTGGATTTAGCGGTACATTGCACATACATACACACAAAGCAACAGTACATAAAACAAACAAACACACACAAACATACTGCATTGAATGCGATATCTATTTGGAGTATTAATAGATGTTTTGAGGCATATATTGAGGTAGCTTCTTGCATTCGCAATGTTGGTCTGATTTGGTTCAAACCTTAAGTATGAATTTTATTTTAACTTAGATAATTGAATGTTCTATCTACTTAAAATCCTAATATAAAAACCATATTAAATCTATTGATAACTACATAGCGAAGAATTAATTATTCAAACTTAAGTCATGTGAATGCACAAAGGTAGTATAAGTACTTGTATAAGTATAAAAGTATAAAAGTAAAAAAAACGTGGTTGTTACGGGACTGGACGACAAAAACCACCAAAAACTTGAAGTAATGAAAGTTTATTATTGGTTTAATATATGGTTAACGAAATTACAGATGTTATGAAAAAAATAGTTGCAAATTCCAGATATCTTGAAAAATAATTATAAAATTATTACTAAATCTAAAAATTAAATTTATTAAACAAAAATTAATTGCCACCAATATGTTGTAAACTGATAAGTTTAATAGGTCAATAATTGAAAAATTCATATTCTTATGTAGTAGATGCTCAGCGTCTTAGAAATCATAAGACCCCTTGATACAAAAAGCACCTAAAGATGTTTTTAATCTAGAAAGTGTAAACTCTATGAATAATTTAAGACATTAAATATTTAGTGTACAATTATGCTATGTTTTTTTCTCAGAATGGAACCAGGATCTCCGTACTACGAACACATATACGGAAAGTAAGTATGACTTTGCTTTGAAAACACAACTAAGCTATATTTTACAAAGTTCAGGTCCTCATTAATTTATTTATTGTGATTTTCGCCATTGATTTTAAAACTAAAAAATGTCTGTCTAGTTATTGAATTATTTTGACACTAAAGTTTTGAAACTAAACATTTAAAGCTGGCTTCGACTGTATTTAACATGCTCGCTAGTTCTTAAATTCAGTTTGACTTTATGTTTCTTTACGTTATTTTAAAGCCTTTCTTGGTGAAAACTTCCTAAAGCATTTACAAAATTTAAAAATATATACTAAACAGTTGTAATCACTGTAGAACTTATGTCCTCAAGTACTCAAAATGAAATGTACCTCTATGAAATCCGGAAACTTTTGACAAAAGGTCTGTATATCAGCCTATTTCTCAAAATCGATTAATCAAATTTTGTTTAAAGTTTGGATATTTGAAGATTCTCAACACAAATTACTGCATTTTGCAATTAAATAGAACAAAGCAAAAATAAACCATTATGGATGTCTTTTCTTAACTTCAAATCTTATTAATTAAGTTGATTTCAACTTTAAAGCAGTTATTACAGTAATTATATTGTTAACATTTAACTGAAGTATAATTTGTTGTTTTCAGGGGTAGTCATCGGGTATATACTGCGGGCCGTATCCAAGGAAGTCATGCTTCGCCAGGTGAGCTTTTGTTTTGTTAGGTTATGTTAAGTACAACTTCTAGAATGATAAAATAAGAAACATAAAAACCTTAAAATAAAAATGCTTTTATAAATATTAATACTACAAAATATATTTTGTTTCACTAACACTTGAATACATTAATGTACATGAAAATTGAAATCTAACAGGTTAGCAGGTTTGCAATAAGATGTGTTGTTTTATTTTCTAGGGCTTGCAAGGTGATGAATCGCAGTACGTCCCACAGCGGTCCAGTGATCGCCAGTCACCGTTGGACAACCGGTCTCTCAATGACTACCTTAAAAACGTGATAATTTCTGACCTTTTTAATACTTTAGATAGAGTTGAGCAATATCCAACATCAACAAAAGTTTGTGGTATGTATTTACTTATAGACGAATAATAGTGACTTATCTAAAATGTATTCAATGTATACATATAATGTATAATATAATGTATAAAGAAATTATATAATGTATAATGAAAGAAGAATTTCAAGGTTATTCTTTGGTAGTCAATTTGCATATAATTTTGTATAAACAACTACATTGAACAAACTAAATTGAACAGTTAAATATTACAAAATTACAAATATTACAAAAGCGAAAATCTTATCTTGAATTTATAAACAAAGTCAAGGAAGACATAAAGAACAAGCCTTATGAGAATGTATTCGACTTGTATGGGAAGGTCAAGGATCTCCAAAGGAGGACATCTGTCGCGGTCTTTCGGCTGACAACTGGACACGACTGTCTGAATGAACACCTGAAGAAAATTAAGATATTAAACTATGACAACTGCACATTGTATGAATGCCCAGACACCATCATGAACAAGGACCACCTCCTGGTCTGCAGAAAATTAGATGAAGAGAAGCAGAGAAGAAGAGACCTCCCTGGCCTCTACTGGGAAGCAAGATCAAAGATGGCATAAGCCATTGGAAAACAACAACAACAATATTACAAAATTATCAAATAATAATACTTAATTACTATTTTAAAGGTTTTTAATATTATGAAGTAAATTTAGTTCTTGCAAAAATTAATTTTTTAATAACCTAACATCAAGGACTGAATGTTTTAAGTTTATATTTTAGCCATTAACATTATACTGTTGTTTTTTCTTGACAAAATATATTCTGCATTGTATTTTTGATATTTAAAAATATTTTGAACACAAAAGAGTTAATGGGATGAAGAGTGTCAGTCTGAATCTCACTATCTAAAAAAATCATTCATGAATAATTGTTTTTTTTCTATTTTTAACATATTTTTATAGTTTTTCAAGTTATTATTATAATTACTTAAACCTGTTTATAAACTATTTCCATTAACCAAGTATCTAACCTATTTTGTTTTCTGTTTCAGCTACAATGCACACAATTTCTGTTGATGTACATCATCCCCCCTCTTAGGCTGTAACTGTTTGATCACAAACAGTTTCGAAATTTCAGTGTCAAAATTTCCGTGACCAAATTTCCGTGTCCAAATTTTCGTGATCAAATTTTTTGTTTTCCCCGTTTATTTTATTTTTTATTTTTTTCAAAATTATGGGGGGTAAACGAAGGTCGCCTCCGTACATCGGTACAGGTGCCTCCCGGGTAGCATATATCGTGTGAGCTAAATGACCTTCCGGGTCGGTTGTGCTCAGTAGAATGGCCTCTTGGTAAAAACAAAAAACCTGGATTAACAGTATCACAGAGTTTAAAGTATCAAAGAAACAAGCATTAAAGAAGTGGAACTGGAAGATTGAAGCATTCAAGAAATGTTCAAGAATGAATCCGATGTTGTGAGAAGCGAACATCAAAAGCTGTAGAACACTCTGAAAGGCTACAAAGAATCGATTGTTCAAAACAACCAATACAACAGCCAATTCTTCAGAGCATGAAACAGTTTTAAAAATAGCTTCAGCAAACGTTGCTTCATATAAATAAATTCACAAAACTAATCAGTCAATTTAAACTCCAGGCTTCAACAATGGTTTAAATATTGAAGATATAATTTAAACTATCCTGCCTTTGAGCCGAGCAGAATGATAAACATACATGACCAATCTAATGCTACTGAAAGAAGTAAGAAGTAGAAGATGGTGAAGTGAAAATCGAAGTGGCAATTTCAAATTTTGTACACAGTATATGACACAATAACAAGATTCATCAGTACAACAAGATTCGTTTCCTACTTACAAAAACTTAGTGTGTGAAACTGATATCTGATGAAATATTGATAAGTTTTATCATACTCAAGACAATAACTACTGTATTAAAGATGAAGAAATTTTTAAAAATCAATTTATGCTGATTAATAAATCTTGCAATTAATTAATTTGTATCATTTTTTTTTTTTAATGTTAGTAGTTGTGTAGGCTATTTGCTTTTTTTTTTTAATTGGACATTTTCCATAATTTGTTTATTTAAGAACAATTTTTTTCTGATTGTAAGTCTTAGGTTAGAAACTGGTTGATCCACACTCTCAAAACAAAATGTATGATTTACTAAAACTACTTCCATAAATGATGGCAAATACCCAATAAAATAAGCAACATTATTAAAAAATAATTGTAAAACTTAAGAGTTGAATATGTTGTTGTTTCCTATGGCTAGCCCGGACTCCAGTCCATCAGCCTCCTTTCCTCCCAATACAGCCGAGTGAAGCTCTTCTGTCATCACGAATCAGCATTCAATCCAGGGCATGTCAGCAGGTGTTCCTTGTTCATATTTGAGTTCATCTCTTGGCACAGAGGGCACATTTCAGAGGAGTAGACACCAATGTGCTTCAAGTGGGCAGAGAGGCAGTCATGACCCGTGTCAAGACGGAACTGTGCCACTGACTGTCTCCTTGGTTTTTCCTTCAGTCCATCCCATTCCTCGTCTATATTTTCCCAGCGTTTGCCTTTTGCTATGCTCTTTATTTTTTCCATCTGCTGTTTCTTCATTGTACTTTTTAGCATGGCTTTTGCCTTATTTGGATTGGACAAATGTTTGTGTTGGGGTAGGAGTTGAATATTATAATTAATTTTTTATAGTGGGAAAATTATTTATCTGAAAAGTCTGTTTAAGTTAGGTAAACAATCTACTTGTTTATTATCCAAATACTACTTACTACCAAAGGCGAACGAAACATTGAAGGACATCTATGACTATTTGTTTTGATCGCATAACCAATAAAATATTCAGAAAATTGGTAGATAGATTTCTCATACACTCTACTTACTCATTTATAAATTTCTTAGCAAGCGAAATTGACTTTAAATTTAGAGGTTAGGATCAATGCTCATTCAAGGTGTCAATTTTGGTCTTATCACAAGTGTCGTTCCATTAGCTCATTTTCCGATGATCAATTCTCTAATAAATCGTGCAAATAAGTTACACAGAAGATATCAGAAAACATGGAAAATCAGCATATTTTCCATCAGAATTAGCTCAAATTTTGTATACAAAAATCACAACTCAAACCAGTAAGCCGAATTTTTTATAAAAGAAAATTGCTGTTGAATACCGAAACGAAAAAAACCTGTGGTGAAATATTATTATTTATTTAAAGATTACATTAGTGTTTAAAAGTATTTTATTGTGTGAAACATGAGTTTCAGTTTACTATTTCATGAAGAAGAATTGTTCAATGCAGTTTACTTTCCGGCGGACTAACCAATGCAACTGGTAAATTTAATAAAACAAATATTGAAATGTTGTTACTCAAAATAATCATTTTATATAACAATTCGAAATCACAATAATACTTAATTTTTTTTGTTTGTTAGTGAGTAAAACACTGTTTTTACTTAGGTTGGTTAGTACAATATTTTCATTGACGAAAATTATGTCTTATCTATACTGTTTCCTTGCATAAAATTAAAACAATTAATTGACAACAAATATTTACACAGAAGACTGACCTATATTATAAAAGTAGTTTCAAAATAAAAACATACGGACATCAAACATCTTCGGACTCCAAACGAAATGCAAAATGCTAGTTAAAGAATGCCAAACTCATAAGATTGGCAGGTATACAAACTGAAATATACCAACTCATGGGGTAAACTTTATAGCTTTTCACTTCACAAACTGAATAAAACAGTTTCCAGATCTGTAACTACAGTAGCTGGTAAAATAATTTGCTTCAAAAACACAAATTTCAGCTTCGAAAGGCACACATTTTTTCAGGTTTCTAGTATAACTTCGTTAAATAGGTAATAAAGAAACTAGTAGAAAATAATGATGTAAAATAAGCTATAAAAAACAAATAGAAACATATCTGAAGAAAAACCGACAGTCGTACTAAAAATAATTGGGAAAGAAATACAGATTTTATAAAAAAAAATAGCATAGCTTCGTCTAAACAATTTACACAAATAAAAAAATTACATAATAAACTAATGGCATAAACAGTTGATTCGACTTTAAATAAATAAATAATACATTTTTAAAACACACACACACACACTTCCAAGTCAAAACGATTTTTTACTCAAGATAAAAACGGATAGTTCTATTAACCAGAATAGAAAGATCAATTTTTCCAATCACCAAAATTTGTTTATACTTCCTATAGAGAGATATAAAAACAAATTATTATGATGTTTGTGGTATATTTGTATAAATTTAAAAAAATTCTTGAATTTTGTTGCGAGAAACCAATTTGTGTTTGATACAGAGCAATTTACATTAAAATAATATATTATTGAGACAGGTAAACTGTTAAATAGATAACTACAACTTGATTTTCATTAGACTAAACATCTAAGCATGTAAAATATCAGCCTGGTATCGTAATGAATGCACAAGGGCTGAGGTAAAGCAAATATCATGATACAAATACACTAGTATAGTTACTAAAATAGAAACGGTTGCATTATAGAAAAAGAGTAGGTAAACAAGTTAAGCAACATAAATTAAGAAATCCAATTTACAAATGTTTCTTTTATATTGTTTGATGATTTATATTGAATATAAAAGTTCTCTCAAAAATTTTTGCTCAAATTTAATTGTATATTAAAAATAAATCAATTCAATTAAGCAAATTTGTACAATTTGTAAGTAAAACGTTTTTGTTTCTTTAGCAGAACATATGCCAGAAACAACTGAATGTGAGAAGTATTTTTTTAAGAGTACTGGAATAAATTTGGTATTTTCGGAAAACTATTCAATAACAAAGAGTTCACTGCAAAAAAATAAGTCATTTTTTAAAATGTTTTGGTGGAAATACTTAACTGAAATAAATTTCCACTGCATTTTAAATTTTGCCATAAAAATGAGACTATATAGGTTACTAAATATTTAATTGCATGATCACTGCAAGAAATATGAGTCGGTTTGTTAGGTTGGCAGTACTACTAAGTCCTTAAACAGCTCACTGTTTTCTCATTCATTGTTAGTAGTTATTTGTTTTTATAGTTAAGCTCACAGATTATATAGAACAAATCTAGTCAATCATATAGTCCCAAAGCAACATGAAACCTCTTACAGAAATGATCCAGTCATCCTATGAGAGCAGTTTCAGAGGCACTGTGATACTCCACCCCTTACCTTTTCTGATTGGAACTACCAGCAGTCTACAATCTTAATTGCATTCTTCTAGAATGGAAAATGGGCACTATCCTACCGTAGAAAGGTCCTCAGGCTTTTACCACCTTCAAAGTTGGAAGTGTTACCATTAAAAGAATCAGGAAGGTCGTCACATGTTTAAACAAAGGTTGCAGTCGCTAAACCTTGAGATGGATGAGAATCTTTAACAACACCTAATTATTTTACTTCTCTATTGACATAACACTGATTATTGCATATTATAATCACTAAAATATATAAAAATTATTTATTTCATTAAAAATTTGTATACACAAGTAAATTTATTTATAAAAACTAATTTTTTTTAAGAATACAGTTACGTATTAAACAAACAAAAAATGTATATAGAATAAAAAATAGGCCAGGAACTGTATTATTATATATTTATTTTTTATATATTATTTTGAAATCAAAGAAATACATATTGTTTGCTACACACACAGACAGGTTGTTTGTTATTCTGAATTTTCAGTGAAATAAATATATCAAGGAAAATTATACCACTAATAATAAAAATTCGGTTTAGGACTTTTTATAAATTTTCATAATTTTTGCACTGAAATTCTGTAAAATATGACTAATATATAAAAATGAGAAAAAATGAAAATAATGAAAAAGAACCCTAACCTAACCTTGGACTCAGCTGTTACATGTTTGATGACATGCATGTTATTAACAATGAAAAGAATATAATTTTTTCTTGTTTTTAAAAAAAGAACATCATAACCTAACTCGACTCGTCTGTTAGACATTTAACTCAGTAGTATTTATAAAAAGTACTAAGCTCATTAAGCAGCGTCAATTAGATGGATAAAAAGCTGCTGTGGCTTTGTGTAAAAGGTGAATCCTATGCTTATAGTTGCCATATTTGTATTTAAATTAAAATTTGGCTAAATATCCCATGAAGTGTTTTTTTTAACACCGAATTATGGTATCGTGTGTCGAAATTCACGCCAACACCTTTTGATCACTTATTTAATTAAAGGGCTTGTGATAAGGAAGAAGGGTCAAAGTTAGTCTGTTCAATTCAATTAATATTTTTGAGTTTTTACAAATAGATCTATTTATTTCCAGAATTTATAACTTATTTGTATTCACGAATAAAAAAAAAACTAAATAAAAAAAAGGTTAAAAAGAAAATGAAAAAATGTATTAAAGAAATCAGTTAGAATTTTTATTGTAATTTTTCTGAATTAATGTTAATTATGTTCTATTTTATTATATATTTTTTAGTTTATAAGGTAATCAGACTGCATATAGAAATTGTTATCCCTCTGCAGATTACTATGTTTTTGCGATGTATAATCATTGTAATAATTTTTTCTGATATAAATAAATAATACCCTAAAATACCTATTGCTACAGCAAAAGGCAAAGTACCTAGGCTACCCTATTGCTTATTGGATTTTCCCAACCTGCTAGTCATTGACCAAATTATGTATATGAGTACGTCAGGTTAGTCAGGAGTACTAGGTTAGTTGTGACAAAAACATAAGGTTTTCATAATTTCTCAAGTTTTCTACACTATTATTTGATATTCCTATAGGTAAAAAAATTGCCTTCATATTATTCTATAGGCCTATGTACCCTACTTCTACTGATGTAGGTCAATCTTTAATAAAAACATTATTAAGAACATTAATACCAGATAAGCTTTAGGTAAAATAGACTACTTCATGTAAATTAATTTTTAAATAAATAAATAGCCTATATTACAAAAATTTATTAGTTTAGAGTTATTTTTATTAGTCCTAGGCTAGACACATCTAAAGATAGTTTCCAATTATAGGGTAGGATTATATCATTAATTAGAAATGTATGACTTATTAAACAATGTAGATATTAAACAATAATATTTATTTGCTATTTAAGTATTTAACGTAAGTAATAAAACTAAAAACAAAATAATATAGTACTTACAAAGTTGGGTTTCTTTTGATTTGGTTAACTAGCCAAAAAAATGTTCTTTTTGGTGTTGTTACACTCCAGTTCTTGCAGTTACAGACTAAACAATATTTATTCATTTTAATATATACTGTCAATATTTTAATATATACAATCAAAAAGTTTTTTATTAATACCTTAATTTCAGTTTCTCGTTGGACTTAAAATAAAAGTGTACAGAAGTTGAAAAAAAGGTTTTAAAATTTCAAACAAACATTTGTTTGTTTTTTAAGCTGCGACTAACCACTCTGTCTGTCGTTCAATTTCAGAAGCTCGTCCGATTGTTTCGACTGTGGCGCCACTGGTGAGTGTGAACGTTTCTCATAAATACGATCTGTAAATTATTTTCATTTTTTCCTTTAGAGTTGCATTAGAATGCTGCTAATTATTTATTTTGTTATTAAAACTGTTTCTAATAAATAAATTGTAAATTAATAAGCAAAATTTAAAAAATAGCTGTTACATTATTTAAAATTAATTGTAGAATGAAATAATATGTTATAAACTACAGAAATATGGTTTATGTTTAGGTTATATTATTGTGTATTATGTATATTTTGTGTTTTTTTGTTTAAAGATTTTATATTTTAGTTAAATATTGTATTAAATTTAATAAAATTAATACCTATAAATTCAAAATAATTATACAATATTTTTTAACTATAGAAATATAATTATTGATTGCATTTCTAATATGAAATGTAAAATTAAACCTAGAAACAGTTAATGTAAAAACAAAATTATTTTTACAACACATAACAAATATAGTACATATTAAAATATAAAACCTCGTCCAGCACCATGCATATTATAAAGGCTGAGGTTTAAATATCCCTAAGTAAAATATTGTTTCCTTCTTCATTTCAACAATAGTAGTGTTTTGTGTGTAATAGTGTGAAATTGTAGTGTTTTGTGTGTGGTAAGAAAACATTATTTAAATCATACTTTTTTACTAGTTATGCTTTGAAATTAATGTAAATATAAAGTTTAATATGCCTGGAGCAAAATAAAGTAAATTATTTTTTGAGATTTGTGTTAGTGATGTTAATATCTGTAAAAGTTAATTTACCTATTTTGGTGGGACAAAAATTCGCCATATTTTAGGCAATTGCCAACAAACTAGCATTATAATTTGTCTGCATTCACTGAGTGTTATTAAAATCGTATATGTTTGATACATTTAACTATATATAAATAATGTTTATTAATTATTCTGTAATATGAGCAATGAAATTTAAGAAAATAATGTGTACTCCTATTAGAAAATTGTAAACTTAGCCTACTTTCTTTAGGCTAATGTAAATTTACTTTTATGTCTTAAAGACTTACTGATCACTTTGAAATTCAAAAATATGGTATTTTTGTAATAATAAAGTAAGTTATAATTTTATCTGTGCATCTTTTTAAAATTATCATTAGGTTTTTTTCTAAGGCATACCCTATAGGTACATTTTTATTTTTTCTCTTGGTAACAAACTATATAACTTAACCTGTTATATTACAAACAGAATACTAACCTGAATTCTATAGTTAGTTATTTTCATGTAACTTAATGTTGGCAATAATTTTCATAAATATTTTAAATACAAAATAATTACAGCCTACCAATTTATGCTTACATAATTGAATAAGTAACTGTTTCTTCAAATAAAATTTAATCAGCAATTATAATTATTCTTGTGTAGTAAGATTTGGTGTATTTTCTTCTTCTTCATCATTCTGTTTAACCCATTTCTCTTCCTTCGTTTCTAAAGAAAAAATGGGCTCCTCAAACACATTACTTCTAGCTGCAGTTACTATGATTCCTTTACCTTTATCTTACCAGTAACACTGATCCCTCATCCTCATTAGTAAAGTTAAAAAAAAAGGATTTACTTTAACTTTTTTATAATTTATTTTATTGCTAAGTATTTTGTTTTTAATTTCTACAGATAACTTCTTTTTACATTTTCAAAAAAGGGTTGTTCTGTTTTTTCTGTCCATTCTTGAACTATATTTTTGTTCAGTTCTGTTGTTCTGTAGGCCTAATGTCAATAGTAGGCATTTGCTCCTGAACCGAATATTTCGAGTAATAACTGATTGAATAAAATGGTTTGTGAAATAATATTGCACGATTTATTTTCAACTCATTCATATTCTAATAATGAACGACATATTTAGAGTGGTTAAGATTCCTTGCCTGCTTCATGAACCAGAGGCCAGAGGTGCCAAGACAGGATGCAAAATGCGCCATCAACATTTTGTGTGGGGCAAAATTTATTTGTATTATAATTACTTTAAAAAGGGATAAAATGAATATTGATATAAAAAAAGTCTTCTCACAACTATTAAAAATATTGAGATAAGACGATAAAAATAATAATTTGATATTTTGTTCATTTTAATTTTTTTCTGTTAAAAAATTGATCGAGCAAGATATTTTTCCACTGAAGGACAGTATAGAAAATTAACAAATTTTGAGGGGGGGAACTGATTTGGGGAGGCAAGCATCGTGCCATTAGTGGGTGATAGCTCCTCTGCTCTTCGTGTACACATAGTAGAACATGTATTCCGAAGCGATTGTGAGAATCATTATCACAAAGTTAATATTAAAAAATATCCAATTGTTGTCATTAATCAGATTTGTGATTAAAAATCCTTTTGTTTTATTAATAGCTGTTATTGCAGTGATATTTGTTTTGTTGCAAAAATGTTTTTAATAGTAAATTAAACACTAATTTACCTGATCAAGTACAGTGTACAATGCTTCCAATGCTTGATTTTAATTCCTTAATTTCCTTCAATCAGCACTTTGTTCTATCTCGGTCAAAGTCTATGCTTTAGCTTCGTGTTCAACACACAAAAAATATTGTAATTAAAATCACAGTTAACAAGTAATGTTGTTACTTGTAACAGTTTAGAAATTTGTTCAAAATATAAAATTTGTGTAACACATTTAATACACAGTGTTGAAAAATATGTTTTTATTTTTAATTGCTAATTTTTCAGTGAAGTACCAATATGACGTTTCTCCAGGAATCATATTGTATTATTTATTTTGTTTTTGACAGTTTACTTGTTCATGGCGTTGTACAGGGTGTGACAAAAATACTTACCTGGCTATTCAATTTCAGACGCTTAAAAAAGAAAAAAAAATTCAATGATGATATGCCAACAAACTTATACTTTTTCAATTATCAACCATTTTTATTCACAAGGGATTATTAAGTAACATCCTAATTTGGAAAAATTTATAAACCTGATTGAAAGTTCTGTTTTAAAATGGCATCAGTTTTGAATAATAATAACTTTTAAATAGTACTTTTTTATAAAAACTATATAAAGGTACATTTTTAGCACTTTTAATTTTTGATGAAATGGTGTTAGCCTACTGCCAAAGTTGTGAGTTGATGGGTTACAATGGCACAACGTACAAGGGTAATGGGAACAGGCATTAAATAAATGGTAATAATTTCATTGGTATAATGTACAAAGCAAAAATGCATCAACAGTAATAACAAAATTATAAATTTAAAATCAGAATACTCTTTACACAAATGAAACGCTTATAATATTTAGTAAATGAAATTATTCAGTAGAAAAATTATTCAGTAGTTATCACACTATCTACTGAACATGTTTGTTTGAACAAGTAAAACCTTGCTTAAGTACTATGCATATGTATCTCGAAGGAAAAAGCATAAAATGCCTTTTACAAAGCATATTTAATAAACTTAAAAATAATATTTTTATATATATATAAAATTTATGTATGCCATTGTGAAGGCCTGAATGCACCATTACACACTACTTGATCAATTATTTCCTGTTTAAAAATATTGAAAGTTTTAAAACTGTTCCAAATCACAGCAGTTTTTAACAGTCTGAAAATAAAAATCCATTTATTTAAAATTAATTGCATTTTTGAATTTTTTCAGGAATCAAATCTGTCATCATCTACAGCGATATGTGAAGACATCATTGCCGTCTGCGTCTTTGATACCTTAAAAAGGTACATTAAGCCTTACATACAGTATTTAATAAAATACATTTTAATCATATACTATTTAAGGAAATCTTCTTGATTGGGCAACTTAATTTTCGATTTAAATTATACAAAAAACGGCGAACCACGGAGGTCTTTATTATTTTAGAAAAGTTTGAATATTATAAATATTTTTATTCCAGTTTTTACTTTTGGAGATTTTTTAACCATTACATTGAGTCAATGACATCATTTAATATTCTAAATATGTTACGAAGTACTATGAAAACTATTATTTATGATGAGCACATTGAGATAAGCAATATGGTCTTAGGAACAAACCTAATACTTTCTCAGTTTTTAAACAGGGTATTCTATACTTTTGCTTAAATAAACTGTAAATACAGAACTAAATATTTTAAATGAGTCAAAAGTCCAACATAATATAAAATAAATCTTAATCAAGACTATGTTTTAAGTTATAATTTATAATGTGTGTGTCTGTCTATCAGTATGTACCTTAGTAATGTACCATAAACAATGTGACCAATTACTAGGCCTATTTTGTGAAAAAGATTTATTTTTATTTGGTAAAAATATAATGTTGTGATAAAATAATTTAGTAGTAGTTTAGGAGTAAAATTCAACACTGAGGCTTACACATTGTGAGTACAGTTTTGGCAATTCCAAGATGTCCCCTCTATGTCTAACTTTTTGTCAGCTCTCCGCTCTTTGAGATTAGATCCATTTATCGTACGTCAAAGTGGAACAGTTTAAACCAAAGTATGTATGGCTAAGGGGAAGCTTTGGTTAAGTATGTCAACACTGGATAGCAGGCGACTTCCAGTTTTAAGCTACCCTTACCCTACGCAATCAAGGCTGTGTAAGGGTAAACATTTTATCTCTCTACTACTGCTTGTAGTATTTAATTAGCTGGAAATAAACCCATTAAGACCCACAAAAATCTGCAAAAAAATGGACATGGAAGGTGAAAATAGATGAGATGAAACTGGGACAGTATCTAATCCAACTAACTGTGGGGATGCTAGGTAGACCTTCCCAACCTGTAATGGAAGAAGTGAAAGGTTAGGTAAAATATTTCAAATCAGTAAAACTATCGATGAACATCTGTCAGAAGCCCAAAATTGCAAACTAAGAAGAGAAGTTATGTAGCAGAAAGACATTAATTGTAGAATGGAGAAATTGTAAGCAGGCCAATCAGGACAGATAAGGAAATTACAAATGCCAGAAGGAGGCAAAGGGTGTTTGGCTTCCAGGACTGGTAAAACTAATTGAGGTCCATTATAATGAACTCACTGATGGATTAATGCTATTTTGTAAGTAGGGGCAGTTGGTTGGATGATTCAACCTACAGGAGGACCTCCCTCGGGGACGAAAAGTTTTGAAATAATACCTTCAAAAACTAGCATTGTTAAGCTGTTTTGACACTTAAAATATAAAATAAAAGTAAAAAGTTACTCTGTCTTAGAAAAAAAATTACAGTCTTTAGTCGCCTACTTTTTGAAACTTTTGCAAAAATGGCTCCGTTTAAATATAACTTTAACGTAAAAATCACAAATAGTGGGGAAAAAACCGAAAATAGTGGGATTTAATGTGAGTATAAAGCAGCAATTTTGCATTTCATCAAAAGGAAAGTAAAGAAGGTGGTCCTGTAAGATATGTGTTGTCACTGCATGCCAAAGAACCTGATCTAGGGATAAAACATAGGGAAAATTTGTTAGCTACTAACTGGTGTTGGTGAAATACACTAGTTAGTAAAAAATTGGTGTAAAATAAATAAACAAAAGAAAAACATTGGCAAAAAATAAGCAAAAATTTAAATGTCCCCTAAAAAATATTTTTTTCTTTCAATACAATTATTTACAATACACTCATTTTGAAGCAAAAAAAATCATTCTTTTTTTTCTTCTCAATATACCCATCTATAATTTTTTATATATATAGGCACATTTATTACTGTTGCTTTACCATTATTATTAAAGATGATCCCTCATTGTCATAACATGATGAAGTAAATTGTTTTATATTTTTCATAATTAACTTCATAATTCATAATTCAATTTTTTTAGTGCCTACTGGCATAAAATATGGCAAAAAAAGTTTTTGTTTCTAATCTGCTTTTTGTTGATGGATTTATGAAGGCCTGGTTATACAGCACCACAACAGATTTTCAACCATTTTTTTAAAATTTTGATCAGTTTTAGAGTGCATAAAAGTTCTTTCTGCTGTTGCAGTTATAACAGGAAGAGAAGAGAGAACCAACATAAAATGTCTAATTGATTAATGCTGCTCTCACCCTCAGTACAAGCATTACAAAGTATATAAACCAACATATACAAAATTGCATGTACATACAAAGTTGAGATCGAGATAAAGAGATGAGTTTCGGACCTCTCAAGGGAATCAGATGTTGCATTGACTCTTTTCTTCTAAACTATGTATATACTCCCTTTGTACACTTTTTTTTTGATTTCTTTTGACTTAAGAGGGGTGGTTGCCCCTGCGCCTCCCTTAAATACATTCTTGATTGAACTGAAATCAAAGTAGTTGCTCATTAAATACTTTGATTGAAGTTTAAGGGGCGTCCAAAAACACCATAACCCCAAACAGTCAATCAGTCAAGGGGTACGATTTATTATTTTTTTAGTTTTCTAGTCGAAAGTAACAGAATGAAACTAAGAGAGATACTCATCCCAAATACAAAATACACAGTTTTTCACATCAAGAGTTTGTACAGGACTGCTGGGACTGTCCAAAAGTCCATATTTGACTTGTAGGTCAGATAAAAATTTGTAAACATAGTTTGGATAAAAGTAAAAACATGTTTTCAAGATTTTTTGATATTTCACATATTTTTATGTTCATAGTAGGGATTGTTTCCTCATAGTATTTTTATGTTTGTGCATTAAATACATTTTGAAAGGAGTACTTAATTTGTTTCTTAAAAACACTGCTACTTGAATCCTCTCTAAATCCTAGACGTATGAAGAGTCACTACATTTGATAACGATGTTCTAACTGAACAACTTAGGGATATAGAAAGGTGGCACAATAGATCAATAAAGGTTGCAGTCATTACTTCATGGTTATTTAAAACCACACACTTGTTTTTACACAAGTGTTCGTTGTCACTAGATAATTAACTGGCTGACAAGATCACCTGAACTTGACCACTGAAGGTTGTTTGTATAGATAAGCTAAAGGTTCAGCATGTTAAAAAACTTTAATAAAATTTAGTAAATGTCTACAGTGAAATTTGTATACAAAGTGTAATTTAAAGAAATAACTGTATAATATATGAACTTGGAAATACTGTACATAATTAAAATTATATAAATGTTTTCTATATTCAGTAACATTTTTATACTCTTCATTACTAAAAATGAATAGAAAATTTTGCTTCAAAAAACATGTTTTTTCATAGGCGTATCTACAATGGTCAAATGGGATGGATCCTCCACTGAAAATGTTTCAGAACTTGACGCAAAATAGCGGGTTTTAAGTCCTTCTGAGGGCAACAACATTATTCTTGCTTTTTAAAAGAAAAAGTAAATTATTTTAGTAATTAGTATGACATGATGTACTTTTAAAATACTTTTAGGTTATTCAAACAATCTTAAAAGTTACGGTTTTTCAAATAGGCTTGTAAAAAAAAAATATTTTACCAAATATCTCTGTTTTTCTGTCTAGTGTTATAATTGCATTGAAGAAGCCAAGCATATTTCACTATGCATACAATCCAAATGTTAATAATATTTAATATTATAATAGTGCAGTAATTTAGTAGTTGCTTTGTTAGTAGGTTTGGGGTTTCTTGTAACATAAATAATTACGTGAAAACTTAACTATAGTTGTATTGTTAGAAAATGTGTTAAAAATCTTCAAGTTTTTTTATCAATGCCAGTTTATAACCCCCAAAATCTCCCCGGATAGGCATTTTTTCCATGGGAAGGCTGTTATAAATGTCTATCTAAGGATATTTTCCAAACTAGAACTAACCATTTTTTAAATTCTAAATCTGACGTTAACATCAGACAAATATTATTAAGGTTTCAATCTTTAAAATGCAAATTTCACTCATTAGAATATGCACTTTTTATTTTGGTCTTTGACGTAAAGCTTATGTAATAAAATTACAATGGATTAAAATTTTATATTTTAATTTAATTCTTTTTTTTTCTTAAAAAAATTATCAAAGTAATTATAGTTTTGTGCCTGAAATAATCTGAAGTTGTTTGTCGTTTGTTCCAGGTATTAAACAAGTCATCATTTGGTGAGTCAAACATTAAAATTACTAAGCAACTAATTAACTGTAAGCGTCGAAATCATAAAAGATCGAGGTTTTCAGAACTTTTCAGACAATTTTTTTGGTTTTACAAGAAGACAGTTTTGAAGATATGAACAGAAAATGGTGCAGAATTAATGGTAAGTGCATTGCCTTTGAAAATTTTGGAAATATTTACACATGATTAATAAAATGTTTGTTTTTAAATAGATTCGCCATGGATTGGACTTTACTTTATTGGACAATAGAGGAATTTTAAAAGTAAGTTAATCAAAATTACTCATGATATTTTATTAAAATATGTTTAAATTTATATTTTTTTAAATACAGAACTTTTTGTCAATATTGTTTCATCAATTAGTTTACTGTAAATGTATCATGTATTTCATAAATATAAATACTAACTATATATTTAGAGGAACATTTACAAAGTTTTAATTAATGTATCACATAAAGAAATATGTCTTAATCATGGCATTACTGTATTAAGGATAGTCACTGAAACATTTTCAAGAGTTAAATACCTACATGACTCCATTATTCTTGTACTTTGCCTTTGCCTTCATTACTGGGTAGCTGGCAAAACTAACTATGAGTCAGATAGAGGACAGGCTGCTACAGAATGTAGTAGCAAATCCTGTCCATTTGTAAGCTACTTCTTCTCCAGCCCTTGTGACGTATCAGGACCTAAATCTATCACACCTTCCACTTGCTAACAGACCTTCCCTACTGTTATCCACGTCTGAAACTCCAAAGGCTGCACTGATAAACAGAAGCTTAATTTTTGAGTATGAATATTCTGAATATTAGGCAACCTCCAGTTCTATTCTATCCTTACTTGTGCTACACAGACTTATATGGGTGGATGTTTTATTTCCTGTCATTGTGGAACTTTATATCCCCAGATTCTTGTGGGATTTTTATGCCTGGAAACAAACCAATAAAACCTTAGGGAACAAGCAAAATTAAAACTAGGAAGTGAAAATCCACATGCAGTGAATCACAGTAAAAACTTATTTTTAGTAATACATTCATAATAATTCTCTTTCTTAACTTTTTGTAAATGATTTTGACCAATATATATTTCAATTTTAACTAATCTTAATTTCTTTTTTTTTAGTTTCTTAAAGTTTTTTTATTTCTTTTATAAATTTTTTTTAACATGATAAAAAACATCTCTGCTGTGGTATATTTCATGGTATTCTATTTTAATTTGCAACTATGAGTAAGGTCGGAGTTTTACAAATTATTTTTTCTAGTTTGATTTCGTATTGTGAAAGTAAATACTATTTCTAAGGATTAATAATTTTAACAATTTAATTTCACCCAAATTAACTTTTAATTTTACACAGATACTGCCTAGACCTTATAAGAATTTTACAAAGATCTTTGCCTTATGCACACCTACAAGGGAGCCTAACAAATATAAAAAGTATCAATCAATGACAGGGCTAAAAACTGTTTTTTATCTTTACTACCAATTCTACTGCAGCTTCTGTGTGTTTTTGTTTGAATGTCAAGTATTTGTTGTATGTATCTCTAAGGGACATAAAGATGGATTGAAGATTTTCAGTTTTATACTCTTTTTAAGTCAATTATTCACAAAAACAAAAAACACTGTTAGGAATCATTATCCAAAACGTATTTAACAACAGCAGAGGGCCTATGCAAAATCTTACACTAAGAAATTTTTAAGTAAACACAGACTTTTGAATAAGAGTAGTCGTTGGGGTAAGGGTGATAGTTGGAAGGGAGGGAAAACATGTTTAAAAATAAATTGAAAAGCGATTAGTTTCAAATAATAATCACAAATTTAAGAGTCATTGTAATAATTGTAGTATATACATTTCAATACAAATAATTGTTTTTTTAATAGAAATTTTACAGGCATTACAATACTGCGTTGTAAATAACATTTGATGTAAGAATGTAATATTCTTGTACTTTTTTTATATAATTTTCTTTAATATATACAAACATTTTAGTTGATTTAGTTATCCTTGAAAAAGCTACATACAATAGTCCATGAGTAAAGACGGCATTTGGTAAATACAATCCTGCTCTTTGAAGTGTTTGTCCCTGTGACTTGTATATAGTGATAGCAAACACAATTTTAATAGGTAACTGTCTTCTAGTCAATTGAAAAGTTTTGCTTGGATCAGAGAGTGTTAAGTTTATATTTGGTATTATTACAGTTTTGCAATCAACTGAGCATTAATTGTGAACTAATTGAATTTAGGTATCACCATAAAAAACTAACAGTTAGGGGACTGTCAGTAAGGCCACGTAGCCTATAAGTTTAATGACTTTTAAGTAAATATTGAAATTGTTCTACACACATTATGCAAAAAAGTGGCATCTGTAATGAGATTGTCTATTCATGATTAATGAGTTAGACATTAATATATATATATAATAATAATAATTATTATTATTATTATTAGCGTATAGACCCTGTTGGATCACGCAAAGCACTCCGACTCATGTCTTGTTCCTTCTAATCCTCCACACCTCCCTCATCCTGTCCCTATGGATTCTCTTCCGCTCCTCCGTCCATTTTACCCCTGCTCTCTTTGGGATTTCATTCTTTGGGACCTTCCAACCGAGCATCTTTTTCCTGTATGCGTTCCTGTCTTCAATGTCTGTTGAGTCTATTTCTGCGTCATGTAGGTCTATTCTGACTTGTTGTTGACACTAATCCACGACGTTGTTGATTTGATTCATATATATATATATATATATATATATACATAATATTGTATGATTTCTGATGCTGCCCATGTGTGCAAGCTGTGCACATCATGATGCCATTTTGCCTATGACAGTTAAAAGTGTCTTTTATGTTAAAATTTTCTACAAACAGTATACTTTAGTGCAAAATCGTTTTTCAATGTCAGAAGCTGGTTAAAAAAATCTTTCTATAAATAACTTATTTATGTCTGTAGGAATAGTGTGTGCTGAGAAAAGGAAGTTGACTCCAGAAATAATATATATGATTGCATTACAACAAAACAAAACATGACAACAACACTGCACGTATCCAATTAATATGCAAGCCTCTGACACATCAAATATTTTGTTTGCTTTATATTTCACCTTAAACTGACCCCAGTGTTTTATTGAGTTCCAGAATCTGTATAGGGTGTCCTTGTGAAACTGATCATCAGTTTGATGAATTCTGAAGAGTCTATTTTTCTTGGACTCTAGGACCTCACATTCATGTCATATCTGAAAAAACAGATATATTGGGCGGAAGAATAGCGAAATAAACCAGATAATTTTGAATTCTTTATTTAATGTAATAAAAATTTTATTGCTTTCCATTGAGTTGAATAATGTTTATTGTTTTACAGTTTATTTAGTAGTCCAGTGAAATTATCACAAAATGGTTGCAATAATTATGATAGTTACAATTTGTTGATTTGTTCTATGAGTTGGTATAATGTTGAAAAATACAAGTTTTACAAAAAAAATTGTATCTTTATTCCTTGTTCTGTGATTGAAAGAAACCGCCCACTGTTGGATACCCCACTAAGCTCATTGTTCTTCCTTCTCTAAATTCTGTGTTTATATCACCAACTATTTAAATTATTATATAATAGAACTTCTAAGAGCCTGTCTATAAGAATAAATAAATTTGAATGAAGGTATTTTAGAAGTTACACTGTAAGTTTCATAGATCTATTTCTGTAATCCTGAAATGCTCAATTACCGTATCTGCTCTAGTCTTAGCCTCTTCATGAAGTCAAGGATTTGGAAAGGATTGAAGATTGGTAACGCTACTACTTCTAGTTGGTAACTTCCCAGGATTCTACCTTTTCTTCTAGCTTTGGCTGCACAGTCTACCAACAGATGGTGAAGGGTTTCCTCTTCCTTCCCACAGTATCAGCAGATTGAACCATCTGCTAAGAAAAATTTCTAAAATGTCTCTTAAGAGTGCCATGTCCTTTAAGAAAACTATCAGCAGTGTTAGCAAATTTTTATTGAGGCTGATACAAATCTTTGCTCTGCTGCTATCAAAGTCTTTGAGAAGCTCTTCGATCTGCCTTCAATCTCTCTTATTCTTTAAGAGTTTAGCCATTCTAACTTCTTCTTGCCTTTTAATTTTCATCTTGAATTCTTCAAATCCACAACATGGTCCCATAAGTTAGGTTGAAGCCCCCTTCTTTGCCAACTCGTCTGCATTCTTTATTTCTTAGCTCTTTCCAAGCGTGTTCTGGTTTGCAGAGATGTTATTGCCTAGCTTATTTAACTTCTACAAGCATTCCCACACCACAGCTAAGCTGATGGTTGAAGAACTCAGTGCTTCAATTGGTACTTGGCTAACTGACATGATGGTAATGGTCTTTTCCTATTTTGTCTATTGAGATGCCTATCAAACACCAATCTTGCCTAGAGTTCCCAAATTGTTTCAAAGTATTTGGTTTTAGGCTCAAATCCAGTTCCATCAGGTGTTTTGACCAATATGTATACCATATTTATAACATCTTATAGTAGTGTAGTTATGAATTCTTTACTCCATTCACTTTTAGTAGTAAGCTCAGTGAGAATATGTTTCTGAGAGTTGTTTCCTCTTAATCAAGTCCCTTGAAAGTTCCTGGTAATCAACAAGTTCTCTCTACTTCACTGGTTTGATTGCCAGAACGGTTTTTGCTATTCTGAGATGTGTACTTCAAGCAAAATGCATAAATTTGATTTTAATTTAATTTTCATAATTCATATTAAATTGAGACTACTAGAATCTCATTTTACTTTAACAAACTCGTGTGATGTTTTGTGTAAAATAACTTACCATTAAAATTTTATGGAAGTTTGTTTTTTTTATGTTTATTTTGTGAAAATGTTTAAATATTGTGTTTTTAATGAATTCAATTAATTACTAATTTTGTAATTTATTTTTTTTATTTAATATGTTCAGTTTCTTGCTTTTGTCATAATATGCAACTGTTTTTAAAAAATAATATTTTATGTATTTTTAGATAAGTAAGTTTTATGGCACAAGACAACTAAATTAAGTACATAATTCTGACGTTTGATAAGCACTGATATAAAACGTTTACCAGCACAAATAAATAAAAACTAATCTGAAAGTATTTTACAAATTATGTTGCACTCTATGATAAACATTTTACAATTTGCTAAAAAAATTTGAAAACAACTCCACCTTCTAATTCCAGTGATGTCTAAATTTCAAATTATGTTTATTTACTAGGTCTATTTGAGCCTGCTCAAGTGAAGGAATAATCACTGTCTTTATCATCTGAAAGATGGCCTATGAAATTTCTAAAAGATTTGTTCTTCATTTCAGGTATTATAATTTTAATATTTTACTTCTTCTTCTTTCGATGAGGCTTGCTAGGGACCAAGTGACAGTTTCAATTCTTCACACTTAGCTGTTTTCTCTTCCGTTCCCTCCAATATTCCCTCATCCTTTCACTATGCAGCTTCTTTCTGTCTTCGGACCACTTCGCACCAGGTTTCTTCTGCAATCTTCCTTGGAATCCCTCCATACCCAATATCCTCTTTCTAAAAATCTCTCTGTTCAGCGTTTCTTCTTCTTTTATATTATTTCTTCCTAAATCTTTCCTTACTTCTTGAATCCAACTAGTTGTTGATTTTTTATCCCATAGGTACTTGAGTATCCTTTTCACTAGTCTTGAATCATTCATCCTGTACATATATCCAAAAAATTGCAGTCTTCTCTTCCTTATTGTCTCTGTCATGTCCTCTATGTTCCTGTATATTTCATCATTAGATCTTAGTTTCCATGTTTCTTTAGTCTTCACTGGGCCTAAAATTTTTCTCATGATTCTCCTTTCTAGTATTTCAGTTTATCTAAACTATAATTTAGTACCAAGCATTCACTTGTGTACAGGCATTCCGGTTTCACTACTGTAGTGTAGTGCTTTATTTTAAGATTTTTAGATAAGCACTTTTTGTTATAATAATTTTTAATTTTTAATTTTACTAAGCCTATTTATTATGTTTTTTAATATGGTGTTCTTGATTTTTGCAACCTCAGTCTTACTTTTTTTTTTTTTAATTTCAATAGAATAATTATTTTTCAGATTTCCATTTTGATTTTCAGTGTATTTTCCAAAACCGCCAGTTGTATATAACAGTAAGATTCTGTAGTTTAATTTCTAATTGTTTTACAGTCATCAGTGAAATTTTAAGATTGATTCAAATCAATCAGGTTGATCTAGTTGAGTCTTTTTTTTATTACATATCTAGATGGATATCACATTCTTAAATAAGCTTTAATTCTAACTGATGTGGCTTGAATCTTCTTTGACTAGTAATTCATATCTTCATAGTGGCTAATTATATTTTCTTTAATAATTATCACTGTTCGATATAATTAGTTATTTTAAAAATCAGACCAAAGGTTGTGTACAAAGGACTGAAGTTAATATAATGACAAATCAAATGTAAAAGTTTGTATATTATTGTAGTAGTTGAAGATTGAATATATTTAGCAATTTTAAAGTCAATAATTATCTGTAATGTGATTAAATAATTGAATAATTTTCATTATAATTGCAAAATATTTTATATTTTGACCAGAAAACTTCATTTTGAGGAAGCTTGCTCATTGAAAGTTTAATTATCAAAAGCCTAACTATAAGTGAACTTAACACTCTTAGTGAGTCCAACGTAAACAATGTAACCATGGAAGGAGTCCATGGTATCTAACCGTGGTCTACTGGTAGATTATTGTACAGTAATTAGTGTTGAAACAAAACACATAGGCTTTGCAACAAAACCTAATTACGTTTCTATTAAACTTGTCAAAACACTATTAAAAATTCTGATCAGGTGTTGGGTTTGAACCCACGTTCCCAACCGGTAACCCTGAGCTTAAAGCTGGCGCCTTAGACCATTCAGCCAACCTGGCCAAACAATTTCAGTAATAGTGCCCATGGCACCATTCAATATTTATGAATAAGCCAATATTATTGTATTGTCATTGAGTTTATCGCTGTTTAGAAAATTTCAGACCTCTAGCTCATCGAAAAGTTAGTTTAAAATCGATTGCAAAATTCCACCCGGACAAAACCCAAAGTGACAGTAAAAATGTGATAAAAATGTCTTGAAGCTACAGAAATGGACTATTGGCAAAGAGTCGCAGGTCGATTGAAACAAGAAAAGATACGAAATTTAAGAATCCATGAAATCGTGGTTTGTGAAGCAATCCATTATAGACAAAACAACTTTTTGACATATGGTTCATGTTGAAAAGATGGACGAAAATCAACTTCCCAAACAGATAATAAAATGAAAATTACACGGTCGCAAAAAAAGAGGAAACCCGAGACTTAGTTGGAGAGAAGGAATTGATAAGGAAGTGAGAAAAAGGGGATTGGATCAAAATCTATGGAACGATAGAGAAAAATGGAAGCTATTAATCAGAAGATGTCAGAGAACATTTCAAGCCGAAAAGAAAATATTCATTGTTGAATATTTTAGTATTTTTAATTTTTAGGGCCAATAATATTCCACATATTTCTAGATTCAAGAACGTTATTGCAGTTTCGTATACAATTAATTTATATCTTTAGTAACTAAAACCAATTTTAGGAAGGAAATATATAGTGGTTATTAGTTGGAAATGAGCAAGTATGGTAAAATACAGCACTATGAAATGTGCTCGCCATTGTTAACCTCTAAAACATGTTTTGTGGAGGTCATTCATATTTTATATGTTAGCTTCTCTAGCATTTGTAATTTTTGTACAATTTTATCTAAACATAGCATAAAATTTGAATTTTGATAATTAATAACTTGGGCAAATTTGTTACCCAACGAATTCCATTCAGTCATTTAAAATTTGAGGATCCTGTTCTGTGTTTATGTCAAAGTCACTTTTACTAATAAAATTTAAAATCTTTGAAGATGTTTTCAACTTAATCTATTGGTGATTTAAATTATCACAAACTATCACAATTTCCCAAAAATGGGTGATCTCTATATGCAGTATTCAATTTCTCTTTGTCAATAGGGGTAATTACAAAAGTCTCTTATATGCAGTATCCAAGTTTTCTAATATTTATTTCAATATTCAATTTCATTAAAGTACTTATTTATTTAAGAGCTAGATTAACTTTGAAAAGAGCAACTTGGAAAAAGCTGTTTCGTTTAACATTTATTTATCAACGTGTCATTTATTTAATCACTCTATATTTATCTTATCACCAAATTAACTTTGGAAAATAAGCAACTGAAATAGCATACATTAACACCCAGCTCGGGGACAACAAAATGAGAACGATCCTGACTTCCTGATTATGTTTTCAGAGGTAGTTAAAATTTTTTTAAATATTTCTGTGCGATTGTGCAACTTAAGCTGTGAGGATTTTGATCTGATTTAATTCAAGTTTTGCACGATAATTGATTTTTGTTAGTTTTGACAAGATTGCATCGAGCAAAATATGTTTACCTGTTCCATTCAAATTTCAAGACGGTAGCCATTCAAAATCTTTTAAAACAAAAATTATATTTTTTTTGTATTCCATTGTTTTATTGCCCTTCTCAAAATTAGCATCTTTAAATTTTAATATTTATTTGAAAATAAAAAAATGCACCTAAACATATGTCCAAAGTCCACTTTTACATTTTTATTTTAAAAATATTATTAATTGAGATTTTAATGTGATGAGGAAATATTTACAAAAAATATATAAGGTAAAAAATAATTAATTTTACATTAGTCATGGATCATTTTTGAGTTTTTACTGTTAAAAAACAATAATATTCAACATCACTGTTATTAAAATTCCTAGTTTTTGAAAATTTGCTCTAATCGTGTCAGCGAGACATTTATGTATTATTATGTATTTTTTGTTATTTTTACCTCAATTGAAATTAAATTTTCTAAATAAAAAAAATTTTAGATAGCTATCTTATCTTAACAAATATATTCACTTTTATGTTTTACTGTATAATCATTTATTGAATGCAGCAATTCATATGTAATTCATCTACAGCTGTCTTAGACACTGGAAATATGCTCAATATTTTGAGTTAGTGACTATTTATAAATTAGTTATAGATTTCTTGTTAAATCAGATTTTTTTTAGAAATTATAGATTTTGAAATTTTGTTGTTATATATTTGCGTAAATATTACGTTTATTTGGTTGAAATTTATTTTATATTATTTATTGCACAAATTATTGCAGAGTAGTTAGTTATTTTCCTAACAGGATGCGCTGCAATGCATTCAATACAAAAAATTATTGACGTAGTTATTTTTTACGCGCACAGAATGCGCTACAACGCATTTTTTTAAACTCATACATAATTTATATCTCTGAGTGTGATAGCAAATTTTGTAGAGGGTTCAGAAAGCTTTTATGTTTTCGCATGTTCTTATCGGAAAGCACCAACAGCGTCTTAACGGTAAGTCGGAAAATGAAATACTCGTGATCTCTTGACGTTTGCTTTGTTGTAATTTATTTTATTATTATAATTTATCGCAGAGTAAATTATTGCAGCGTAGTTAGTTATTTTACCAATAGAATGCGCTGCAATGCATTTATTAAAACAAATTATTTGTCTACGTAGTTAGTATTTTTCTCGTACAGAATGCGCTACAACACATTTTCTAAACTTGTAATTTATACCTGTGAGTGTGAGGAAATTTCGTAGATTGTTTAGGAAGCTATTACCTTTTCACGCGATTGTTATCGGAACTCACCAACAGCGTCTTAACGGTAAGTCGGAAAATTACGATACTCGTGATCTCATGAAGACAAAACTGATTTATTTATTTCTTCACTGTTTCTTGTGAACAGGGTCTAGTAATATTTAGTCGCTACTGATTTTTTTCCGCTTAGACTATGGAGATATCGAAAGCGAGTGAATTACCGAACAAGCTATGAGCGGTAATTTACGTACGTTATTTAATTTAGTGCGATCAGAATTTATATTTTCCAGTTATAGGTTGGTTAGAGAAAGTATTTAACTGACCGAATTCTTCTCCTGTTAGGCTGATATTTGGCTACTAAAATAAATACTGTAATTATTACAAAGTAAAGAATCATGTTTCACTTTGCCACTCCTTGCTTACGAAGAATATAAAAGTATTTGTTTTAGAAAAAAATTGAGTTTAAGGCTTTGAAGACTATGGTCTGTTTTCAGGTCCCTTACAAGTGAAAAAAATGGCTGATATCAGCTCTTCTTGCTATCTATGTACATTATCAGAGATTAAAAAAATTGTTAAACAAAATTTGGCATGCGGGAGTCGTTTGTCCTCATTTCGGATTATTTTCTTGTTTTAAATTATTTTTTATAGATCCTTCGGTCCTGCCGCCTCGGTGGCCTAGTTGATAGCGTACTAGGCTTTCATCCCGAGGACCCGAGTTCGATTCCCGGCGAGGGCTTGGCATTTTCATACGCTATAAATCATCCTATCGTCTGCATTAGCCCAAGTGTGCACAATAGTCGGACGTTAAACACAAAAAAAAAAAAATCCTTCGGTCCTGAGATCTCCCGGTTTTGGGGGGGGGTGATAAAATTTGAAACAAAAAATTTCACGGTGTTCCAAAATTGTTATACCGTATTGATTTATCATAATTCATATGACCACTTTTTAGAAATTAGGTAACATTTTTGGTTTTTTCGGTAGCTCCCATGCCGGATTTCAAAGATATTAACTTAAAATATTGGTAAAATTCAATCAAATTTGATAAAAATCGTAGGAGACAATTTAAAAGGAATTTGTAAGCTTTCGTTTATTTAAAATGCTTTTTTAAATTTAAAATTAGCCGTAGAAAGGGAAAACTACATACATAAATGAATTTCAATGAAATCTGTCAATTCGTTCAGTTTCTGCGATGTGTGTGTGTGTGTGTGTGTGTG
>CM040185.1:88061122-88083622 GCA_022606455.1 Callitettix versicolor
AAGCTGATAACAATACCGAGAATACGTTGTATAAAAACAGTGAGTCTACGCAGCAAAAATGCAATTTATATGCCACGTTATGGAAACAATGTCGGACGCAAAACTGATTATCTTCGAACAGAAAATTTCTCACAGGACGCGAAACTAATCTGTAAATTGATTGGACGCTAAATCAGTAAATTTTGAAAAGAGTTGAAAAAGATGGATAAACGGATAAAACAAATAAAAAAAATGTAAATTTTTTTTTGGATAAAAGTAGTAAAACACAGGATGTAGTACGAGTGTTTAGCTGTATACTCAAATAAAATATTAATATACTCTTCAAATAACCAATGCGCTAAATGTAAGCTTTTTGAAAAAACGCAAAACTGTTAATGGAATTTAGTCTTGTCATTGATTGATACTTTTTCTCCCTTATAGGTGTGCGCCTCTCACATTGAGAAATTACGCACGGGCCCCCTGGTGCCTTTTAATTTCTGGAGAAAGTACTGCGAGTTCTTAACATCAACTTGCATCTTTCCAGTTGATTTTTTTTCCATTTGCCTGCATCTTTCCAGTTCCAGGCAAGGTATTTTTCCATATTTTGCAACGGACGGTTAATAACTGTCACTAATTCACGCTTCATCGGAATATCACGTTATTTTAGGCAATCCTTAAAGTTTGGAACAACTGGTAGATTTTTCCCGAGCGATGGTAATTTTAATGTCTTCGTATTGGTGTTTACTTGATCTTATCTTGGTAGTTTTCTCCAAGTATGTAGTTGGACAGGTTATTCAAACAGTTGGATGTATTCCTCCGTTTATGCAGTTTGATGTAGCTATTCCAAACAGGCGTGAAAAGCTAGGTAGGATTTTCCTCGTCTTTTCCACGAAAGCGTAGGTTTTCACAATCGCTGTAACATTTCCTTCATCGGATGGTGATGTCAGAATTCTTCTTATTATGTAACGCTTGTCTTGTAATGACGAATGGCCTAAGGTTAGGTTTACAACGCTTTACTATCGATTTTTTTATTACAGTCCCGTAATTTATTTTATTGTTTCGTTGTTACTACTTGTTTTGGACCTAAATTAATACATAAAAGTTATACTAAGTTCCATCCACTGACAGTAACCTAGTTCAGAACTAATGGTCTCTTAAATAGTGAGACTTAAAAACTACACAGTTCAAATGGTTTTACTCTTTTCAATCTTCTAACCATGCCATCGTTGTTGAGCAGCTGAAGGGCCTCGACATTAATGTGCTCATAGTCTTTGTTTGTGACAGCAAATTTTCTAACTTCACTATCGATAGTTGGAACTGCTAGGTAAGTTGTCATTTCGGATGTACCAAGGAGCACCGTCTGTAATTGTTTGCTTTTAAGTTTTTCCTTATCAGCACAAGCTGATAACAATACCGAGAATACGTTGTATAAAAACAGTGAGTCTACGCAGCAGCTCGGTAATGTAATGCAATTTACATGCGTCAATGTTGGACGCAAACTGATTATCTTCGAACAGAAAATTTCTCACCGGACGCGAAACTAATCTGTAAATTGATTGGACGCTAAATCAGTGAATTTTGAAAGGAATCGAAAAATATGGATGAACGGATAAAATAAATAGCGGTTAAAATGTTAATTTTTTTGTGGATAAAAATAGTAAAATACAGGGTGTAATACGTGTGTTTAGCTGTATACTTAGAGTCGCCTCGGTGGCCTAGTTGATAGCGTACTAGGCTTTCATCCCGAGGACCCGGGTTCGATTCCCGGCCAGGGCTTGGCATTTTCATACGCTATAAATCATCCCATCGTCTGCATTAGCCCAAGTGTGCACAATAGTCGGACGTTAAACACCAAAAAAAAGCTGTATACTCAAATAAAATATTAATATACTCTTCAAATAACTAATGCGCTAAATGTACGCTTTTTTAAAAGACGCAAAACTATTACTGGAATGTTTGTTTTTACTCTCTAAATGTATGTGTGAGTGTAAACTGTAAAGTCGCAAGTGTAGTGTTGTAAGTGTAATGTGTGTTAGACTCGGTACCGTGAGGGACGTCTAAATCCTCTCAAAAGTTGTATCTAGTCTGCACCCTCTGTGGGTATTAGACTGTAAATATATATATATATATATATATATATATATATATATATATATATATATATATATGTATATATATATATATATTTACAGACTGTATGTGTGTGTGTGTGTGTGTGTGTGTGTGTGTGTGTGTGTGTGTGTGTGTGTGTGTGTGTGTGTGTGTGTGTGTGTGTGTGTGTGTGTGTGTGTGTGTGTGTGTGTGTGTGTGTGTGTGTGTGTGTGTGTGTGTGTGTGTGTGTGTGTGTATCACATTGATAACTGACAACTGGTGTACAACCGTTCGATACAATAGTTTCTAGAAATATGAAGTAGAACTGAATGAAACTTTCAGCTGCCAGCTCCTTTTATAACCTCTGTATGACACAAATAGAAAGTGGGCTGGCTTTAGCTGACATAGATCGACCCGCAATTAATTAGCCCAGCTGATTAGGTCTAGTCAAATTGACAAAAGCCTTAGCACGATTACACTGTTCAACACAATTGAGGGCAATTTTTCAAACAGCAGGTGAATTACGGGCGCCTTCTCTACTACTTAGTTCACTATGTATTCGTTGGCTTTGCTAACAAATCTGTTCTTATAATTTTTCACCGTAGCTAACTGTCTCAAAGTCTCATGGTGTAGCCGGTTTGTCTCTCGTGCTCGTAGAGAGCGGAGGTACTTTTTTTGTTTTTAATCCAAAACTTATGCTCCTCCAATCTGACTGAGAAATTCTTATTAATTTGTCTTATGTAACTCTTAAAACATCACCACAGAAGCGCTGTGAACGCCGCGGTTCTCCAACCTGATCTTATCTTCAGGGTTGCCAAGAAGCCTGTCAGTGGTGATGTGGGGCTTGTAAATGGCTCGAAGGTTGTATATCTTAAGAGCTCTACTGATTCTATCAGTGGCATCTCTAACGTAACGTTACACTTCTCAAGGTATTCACTCCTGAATTGTGCGTTTTGTAAGCGAAATATGACTTTTTTTTTATTAATATAATCGTTAAGATTCGTTCTTAGCGTTTCGAGCAGAGTGGTGTGTTCTGATTCCATCAGTCAGTCGATAGGACCTAGAAAATAAAGAAATAGCTACTGTTTGAATTTGTGCAGGGTGGCAGTGAGACTGAGCATTCGGATATCTATTAGTGTGTGTAGGTTTCCTCCAAAGTATATAATGAATTAACCATTATGTAATACTAAAATGGCAATACGATTTTGTATTGCCATTCTGTAGTAGTGAGTAACACATCTAAAAACTTTCATGGAACTAAACGACATAGGAACTGAATTACACAACCTAGTTCCGCTTACTGACACTGAAAAACATCCACGCTAAATTCCCGGCTTTTAAACAACCTACGCCTGCGAATCTAGTTCACAATTCTCCCGTCAACTAATACTCGCTTCTGATTGGTTCGCAGTGCTCGCGTATCTCGCGGCTATGGTACGCTAGATTATTACATTTCTGTCCAGGCATTACTGCCGGCGCACTACCTCGCACCTGCCGTACACAGTAGCTTCACTCTGATTGGTGCGTTTTGTCTTTGGTTTTAACAACGAGTTTCTGAGAAATTATGGTTCCCGCCATAATGTCGAGTATATATACAGGTCAAAAATAGTTGCTTAGCAACCCACCAACGTTCGGAACAATTCTACAAGGCAACACAACTTGCTCGGGAGGAAATAGGAGGAATCCGGTAAACATTAAAGAAGACGCGTACTTCTTACCATTCTGAACAGGAAGAGTGCCTCCCCAGCCCGCTGCTGACCTGATAAACACCAGGACTTCTATTTCTCACGGAGACTACAACACTGGGATGCTTAGAATTCAAGAAAGAAAGGAAATTATTAAGGTTGTTCCTGCCATGTGGCCAAATAACGAATACGTCGTCGACATAAGTTAAGTACAGCACCATTCAATGCCACCCCCACAAAAAAATGGCATATAAATATTAGCTGATGGAAGAGAGAAACACCATCTGTTTGCCTATATAAAAAGTGAAATATGAGTTTTTCAAAGAATGTCAAGAAAGATCGGTGATGTTAGGAGGAGAAATTATATCAAGCACCTGGTCTATAGGAACACTAGAAAATGAAGACTTGTCAAAACTGGCTAAAATGTCACCCACGTCAGCCGTTATCATATATTATTTCTCGAGTCAACATCCCTTTTTCTCAGCACATACTATTCTTACAGGCATAAATGAGGTATCTTTAGAAAGATTTTTTTAACCGGCTTCTGGCATTGCAAAACGACTTTGCGCTAAAACTTACTGTTTGTGGAAAATTTTAACATACAAGACACTTTTAACTGTCATAGGCAAAACGGCATCGCGCATGCGCGGCATCACGAATCAGACAATATTTTGTATATTTTACGAAGCCAACGAATAGACTATCCCATTAAAAATGCCACTTTTTTGCATAACGTGCTTAGAACAATTTCAATATTTACTTAAAAGTCATTAAACTTATAGGTTATGTGGCTCTACTGATAGTCCCCTGTCCCTGCCCGTCATATAAGGTGAGACAAGCATTTCAAATACCAAACATATGTTTTGGACACTGTTTTTACACAAATATATTTGAGATTTCTCCTTCCATCGCGCATTTATTAATTGTTAATATGGACATAATAAAATACAAAGTACAATTAAAATGTCAAAATACAGTTAGAGGTTATTGTGCGCATTGTGTTTGTATTCATTAAAGAAGATGAAATACAAAAGTACAAGAAGATAACACTCATGCATCAAATATCGTTTACAACGAGATATTGTGATGCCCTGTAAAAATGTCTATAAAAAAACAATTATCTGTATTGAAATGTATATACTACAATTAATCATAAATTTGTGAATATTTCAAACCGATCGCTTTTTGATTTATTTTTTAAAAATGTTTTCCCTTCCTTCCAACTATCACCCTCACCCCAATGACTACTCTTATTCAAAAGTCTGTATTTACTTAAAAATTTCTTAGTGTAAAATTTTGCATGGGCCCTCTGCTGTGGTTTAATACGTTTTGGATAATGATTCCTAACAGTGTCATTTTGTTTTTGTGAATAAATGACTTAAAAAGAGTATAAAACTGAAAATCTTCAATCCATCTTTATGTCCCTTAGGGACACATACAACAAATACTTAACATTCAATCAAAAACACACAGAAGCTGCAGTAGAATTGGTAATAAAGATCAAAAACGGTTTTTAGGTTTGTCATTGATTGATACTTTTTCTCCCTTATAGGTGTGCGCCTCTCACAGTGAGAAATTACGCACGGGCCCCCTGGTGCCTTTTAATTTCTGGAGAAAGTACTGCGAGTTCTTAACATCAACTTGCATCTTTCCAGTTGATTTTTTTTCCATTTGCCTGCATCTTTCCAGTTCCATGCAAGGTATTTTTCCATATTTTGCAACGTACGGTTAATAACTGTCACTAATTCAGGCTTCATCGGAATATCACGTTATTTTAGGCAATCTTTAAAGTTTGGGACAACTGGTAGATTTTTCCCGAACGATGGTAGTTTTTATATCTTCGTCTGTTGGCGTACACTTGATCTTATCTTGGTAGTTTTCTCCAAGTATGTAGTTGGACAGGTTATTCAAACAGTTGGATGTATTCCTCCGTTTATGCAGTTTGATGTAGCTATTCCACACAGGTGTGAAAAGCTAGGTAAGATTTTCCTCGTCTTTTCCACGAAAGCGTAGGTTTTCACAATCGCTCTAACATTTCCTTCAGCACCATGGTGCTAATGGTGATGTCAGAATTCTTCTTATTATGTAACGCTTCTCTTGTAATGACGATTGGCCTAAGGTTAGGTTTACAACGCTTTACTATCGATTTTTTTATTACAGTCCCGTAATTTATTTTATTGTTTCGTTGTTACTACTTGTTTTGGATCTAAATTAATACATAAAAGTTATACTAAGTTCCATCTACTGACAGTAACCTAGTTCACAACTAATAGTCTCTTAAATAGTGAGACTTAAATCTACACAGTTCAAATGGTTTTACTCTTTTCAATCTTCTAACCATGCCATCGTTGTTGAGTAGCTGAAGGGCCTCGACATTAATGTGCTGATGTAGTCTTTGTTTGTGACCTTGAGCAAATTTTCTAACTTCACTATCGATAGTCGGAACTGCTAGATCTTTATGCAAGTTGTCATTTCGGATGTACCAAGGAGCATCAACGTTACTCCGAAGCACCCTATTTTGAAATCTTTGAATAAAATTTTTGTTACTTTGACTGGCACAACCCCAAAGTTGAATACCGTAAGTCCATACTAGAGGGGGGCGTTTCTGCTATTTTTACAAAATATCAACAAACTGTTTGTTGAGAGAAAAAACTGCTTTTTAAAACAGTTGGAAAAAACAGGTTTAGAAAACTGAAACTCGAAGTTGTATTAGCAGCTAAAACATAAAGCACAAACGTTCAGTTTTCTAAGACTACTTTTTCATTCCCATTACCACCATGTCCTTAACTGTTTTTGGGTGTAAAGCATTTAGAAAAAAATAATCCTTATAAGTGTAGTAATAATTAAATTACGTTCTCAAAACGTAATAATTATGTAAGCCATTTTATATTTACAAAATGCAATTAATTTCTAATAGAAGCATTCTTTTTTTTACTTAAAAAATAAATAGTCCTTTGCATATTTACCAACATGCAAACGATTTAGAATATTTTTAATTGATTAAAAAATATTGATGATTGATAATAAATATAAAAAATACGTTTAAATAAAATGTGAGATGTTACTGTCATATTTTTATTTGGGAGAAAGTAGGTTTTCACTTTTCATCCTATTTTGAAATCTTTGAATAAAATTTCTGTTACTTTGACTGGCACAACCCCAAAGTTGAATGCCGTAAGTCCATACTCCATACTGGTTTAAGGACTTGTTGATATAGCAACAGCTTGTTGTACACTGATAGGGAAGAACGACGACCCAATAACAAATACATTTTTCTGAATTTTAGTTTTAACTCCTCTAGTTTTTTCTTCACATGTGGCTTCCACCTAAGTTTGGTATCTAATGTTATGCCAAGGTATTTAGCTGTATTCCCGTATGGGACCGCTTGATGATTAAAGACAGGTATTTGCTCGATATGTCTATTGGTGAAATCAACATGCACAGACTTTGCCTCATTAAGTTTGATTCTCCACTTCTTAGTCCAATTTGGATATCGAAAATTGAAGTTAAACGAAAGATAATGTAGTAAATACATATATTACACAGTTACCTGAATTGTTTTATCCTGAATAATTTTTATATTTATAACCAAAATTCCTTCAAAAATTATACAATATAGGCTAATACAAAATTTGAAGGATCTACAGGAGGCATAAATGCCCGTACATAGGTTGGTCCTTAAAATTAATTCCTTACTTATATGTAAGTACTTTTTAAAATTGTATCTCTCAGTACTATTATTATAAAATTTAAATTTAACGGATATTTAACTCAAAAACATTATTATGAAATTAATTTTTAAAAAATCACTTATAAAAGATTTGTACTTAGGTCACATTAATTTTTTTATATTGTCCTTTTAACTTTTTTAATTTTTAATAACTTTTAATTTTTTTTAACTAATAATAAATTTGTAATTATAAATTAATTAGTTTTTTAATAACTTTAATAAATACACGTATACAATTTTTTTAGAGTAATAGACCTATATTAAAAAAAAACAGTTTTTGTTGTTGTTTGACTTTTATGATTTTAACAAGTTTTGGTGATAGAAAAATTCTTTTACAGCGATGTCACTCGTAATGTCCTAAATATAACTGAAATTTTTCAAAATTTTAGTTTTGATTTTACAAAAATGATTAATGTCTTCTGATATACTGCTAAATACACTTGTATTAATATTAATTAAATGATATTTACATGTACATAATCATATACATTTTCCAAAATTCCATTATTGCAACATAGCCACCGGGCCACATATTTAAATAATTAGGATTATGACCTATTTTTCCATCTACTGGTCTATTTATTCACATCGTAAAGGCTACCTTACTTCTTTTTTAACGTCCGATTATTGTACACACGTAGGCTAATGCAGACGATGGAATGATTTATAGCGTATAAAAATGCCAAGCTCTCGCCGGGAATCGAACCCGGGTCCTCGGGGTGAAAGCCCAGTACGCTATCAATTAGACCACCGAGGCGGCTTGGCTACCTTACTGTTTTATCTTCAGGTCGTAATATAAAATTTCAAATCCCTCTGTCGAGGTCGTGACAAAGTTAAACAAAACATTGAAAACACACGTCACAAACACTAAACACAAATTACACGATAGAATTTTTGACAGAGAGATTTGACACTTTTTATTACGGCCTGAAGATGAAACAGTAAGGTTTGGAAACCGTGGTAGCTTTTACAAGGTAAGGTAGACCACTAGACGGAAAAATAGGTCGTAGTCCTAATTATTCCAAAGTTCGTCCCTTAAAGGTATTAAAAGTGGTGTGAAATTTTTCACTGTAAAAATAGCTTTTTCATCGTTTATTGCTAGATACGTACTCTGAAACACAAAATAAACACGTACTTCAGCGTTTTTTCGAATTCATCCCCTTGAATAAAACCGTAAAAAGAGGTATGCATTGGAGGAAAATATGTTTTATCAACATTTGATAAAATTAAACCAAAAATTTTAAAGCACAATTTATGTAACACTAAATACAGCATTCCGAATACATAAAACAAGCGGTATAAATATTTTTGTACTGGATTTTCTTAAAACCTATCCCAAAAGGGGTAAAAGGGAGTTATAAAAGTTTGCAGTGGAAAAAATAATTATATTTTTTTATGAGTTACCCATATCGTACAGGCTGTTAGGCCTATGAGCTTTTTGACAGTTTATTTTCCTCGCGGTACTCGAGTTTAACACACACACACACAACACTACACTTACGACTTTAACACTTTACACTCATACTTAAATTTAAGGAATCAATTATAGCCTCAATGTGTTTTTCGCATTCAAAAAAAAAAAAAAAAAAAAAAATCAAATGCAACATGTTTAAAGTTAATAAAACCTAGCATAGTCAGGATAAAATATTGTTTAAATACTCACTGTAAAATAATCACTAGTTTTGTGAAGATCATTGTTTATTAGCCTAATATATTGTTTTGTGTTTATAAATTATTACATTACTGAAACAGTTTAACTTCCGCGAGCAAAGACGGTTAATGCAAGTGCTAATCATTAGTATAAGTATGTCGTAAAAGAAAATATTGAACAATTATTTAAATTATTATTGATTATAATTAACAACTGATAATTATACGCGGTAAAGGTACAGTCTGGGCCCAGCAACAATGGATACCGAGCATTAACCGTTTGGCTGTCGGACTTATCATTGTTTCTTTCAAAATATGAGCAAACATACGTTAGTAGGGGCTAAAAGTCACACGGGTTGGTCGTCACAAAGCTTATAAAATTGTCTAGTTGGTACCGTTACTGGTGGCGTTCCTCTCCTTAGTCATATACATCACAGCTGAATTCTTTGTTGCCTAAAGTGTATGTTTCCGTGCATGATTGTTTACTTAGTGGCGTTTTTTATGAATTTTTGCTTGATGTTAAATTTTATACCTTAACTAGTTATTTTTTAATGTCCTTATACTGCAAGTTACAAATATTATTATCAGTTTAGGTTGAATACCATGCTTTTAGGCGTTCAAATCATATTTTTATTTGCATTGTCATTCGTTCGTTTTCGACTGGTCTTAACAAAATGGCGCGCCGGGGCTGGTTGTCACATGTGACAGAGATGTCATTGAAAGGAAAAAATCCATTGCAGAGATTAGTAAATTAAGGAAAGAGTTAAATAAGAAGATCAAAAAGAAATTATTTAAAGACAAGCGTTCTAAAAAAGCAAATATTGATAAAGAAAACCAAAATAAAAGCTGAAAGAACACGGCATAAAAATGAAAAAGAACGAACAAAGACAGAAAAGTAAAAAAAGTTCTAAAAGCGACGAAGATGAGGAAAAGAGTTTCAGTTTAATTTGCGTTGAACCGTATTCAAAAAGCAGAACGAACTATGGACACTGTGGATTGCGAAAAATGGGCTCACGAAAGATGTAGAGATATGCCAGGAATGCCACACTTCGTTTGCAAACATTGTGAAAGTGACATCTCAGGCGATGAATATTGTGTTTAGGTTATACATGAAGAAAATGTAATACAAAAACTTTTTGTAATTAGATCTATAAGAATTTTCTAAAAACTACTTACAAATGTAATTGACTTTAATATTTCCTATACTTTACTGTTCAAGTAGATCAATTAGCACCATTTCATATATAACAATACACTGCTTTCGATTTTTCTTGTGTTGAAGTTCTTTTATCCATTTTTTAAAAATAATAATTATTTAACGGGGCCGCCTCGGTGGCCTAGTTGATAGCGTACTGGGCTTTCACCTCGAGGACCCGGGTGCGATTCCCGGCCAGGGATTGGCATTTTTATACGCTATAAATCATCCCATCGTCTGCATTAGCCCAAGTGTGCACAATAGTCGGACGTTATACACCAAAAAAAAAAAAAAAAAAAAAAAAAAATATTTAACGGAATTATTGTGATCTCCCCATATAAAGAGACAACCAGCCCCGCCAGTTGAGATAACTAACCCTGGTCACGGGGCTGCTTGTCACAGGTGTAAAGTTTTTTTTTAATAAAAAAAAAAATACTTCCAGTACATATGTATGAATGAAAGTTCATTCTACATTTCTCGTTATTTGGTACTTTAATTTGAACTTTTGTTTAATAAAATTACTCTCATTTAAAAAAATTAAAATCTGAAAAGTGTGACAACCATCCCCGGACTCCCCTATATCTGATTTGGAGATTTTGGCATGTTATCGCAAAATGCAGTCTAACAAATACACATACATTTGAATACACTTATAACCTCTTGTACGCCACAGAAACAAAGGATTGACTAGTCACAATTAACAAAGAAAAGATTTATAAACATTGAAACGCATGGATAAGAATGAAATAACTAAAGCTGACACTGATAAGCCTAACTGAGAGTGGATTATGTATGAGGGGTGGGGCGGGGAGAAGGTCAAACTAATGAGTCATGCCGCCATAGTTGTTTATAAATCGAAATCTTCCACTATTACAGAACAGTAAAGAATCCGTTTTGACTGTCATTGCTTGGACGTAGGATTACGTGTAGTTTCACAAGCACAAATATAAATACGCATAAAGCCCTGGTTCTAATAGACTGACCAATGAAAACTTTTACGGTTTTTATTTCGTAGTGATAGGTTGGGATAAACAAAAACCTAAAGGAGATATTAGACGTCAAGCTGCTTGATCGAACGGTTTCAGTCCTGTCAATCAACCCTTCAATCTTTTGATCAAAACTAGTGATTGATTTTACACTTTCACAGTACGAACAGTGATTGCTATTACGGAAACGCTGTGATTTTAACCTGTGATTTACTGTGATCGTGATTGACGGTTAAAGCTATATCGCTGCCGCAGCTGTAGGCAGTAGGCCTAGTTACTAACTATAGAAGTTAAATACCCTGCAGGGGTGCAGACTAGCTACGACTATTGAGAGGATTTAGACGTCCCTCGCGGTACCCGAGTCTAACACACACTTACACTTGCAACACTACACTTACGACTTTAACACTTTACACTCACACTTACATGTAGGGAGGCGATAATAGCCTCAATGTACTTTTCGCCTTAAAATACAACAAAAAAAAAATATATATATAGAAGTTAAATGTGACTAAATTAATGACACTTTAAATGCACGTCCTAAAATTTTAATATTACCTAATTCCTCTGATTTTTGTTCGAATAAATATTTAGATTATAACTTAAAATTCCAACCAGAATTGAAGCTTTTAAATTGAAGCAAGTGAAATTTAGCAAAAGAATAAACTTATTGCAAAATACAGAAATATAAAATTACACACAATGGGTTAAACATCAACAGTGTTTACCTAAACATGATTTTTTTTTAATTTAGAAAGCTGTACTTTTTTAAATGTGTCATTGTTTCAGAAGAAAATAATATTCCATATTATAGTTTTATTTCTCCTGTCTACACTTCATATGTTAGATCTATCATTCACTTTTATAAATAAAATTAGTACCTGCTATACCTATAATACGAACTTAGTAGCCTATCAAAACAACAAGTCAGGCGATAAATCGCGCATACAAAATATTTTTTAAAATGTCGTCAGTAGAGTGTAAGCTGTGGATCACGTGATCACGGCTTGTAACACCACTGCACAGCTTAAAATGTGAACGTGAAACTTGATTGAATGAGTCAAATAACAATCACACTGATTGTAACATTATTTAGTTTGTTGCCGGTAGATTAGTGCCACGAATTAGCCAGTGAAATCACACTTAAGACCTGCTATTCTAGTTGGATGAATCACAGGTCGAACTGTGATTTTTAAATATCAGTGACTGAATTACAGGTTTGCAGATCACTTCCAATCAGTATTTTCAGTTGAGTTTCTGACTCGGAAAGAGTGTCTTGAATGCCATCCGGGATATCATCAAGCTGCTTGATCAAACAGTTTCAGTCCTGTCAATGACTCACGCTTCAATCAATCTTGTACACCTTCAAACTTTTGATCAAAGCCCATTCTCAGTTGAGTTTCTGACTCGGAAAGAGTGTCTTGAATGCCATCCGGGATATCATTAAGCTGCTTGATCAAACAGTTTCAGTCCTGTCAATGACTCACGCTTCAATCAATCTTGTACACCTTCAAACTTTTGATCAAAGCCCATTCTCAGTTGAGTTTCCGACTCGGAAAGAGTGTCTTGAATGCCATCCGGGATATCATCAAGCTGCTTGATCAAACAGTTTCAGTCCTGTCAATGACGCACGCTTCAATCATTCTTGTACACCTTCAACCTTTTGATCAAAACCCATTCTCAGTTGAGTTTCCGACTCGGAAAGAGTGTCTTGAATGCCATCCGGGATGTCATCAAGCTGCTTGATCAAACGGTTTCAGTCCTGTGAATGACGCACGCTTCAATCAATCCGTGTACACCTTCAAACTTTTGATCAAAGCCCATTCTCAGTTGAGTTTCCGACTCGGAAAGAGTGTCTTGAATGCCATCCGGGATATCATCAAGCTGCTTGATCAAACAGTTTCAGTCCTTTCAATGACGCACGCTTCAATCAATCTTGTACACCTTCAAACTTTTGATCAAAGCCCATTCTCAGTTGAGTTTCCGACTTAGAAAGTGTCGTGAATACCATCCGATGACGTTCCAGGCTTTTCACCTCTAGACCCTCTAGACACAAGTTCTCGGTTGAAATTCGTTCTTATAACAGTTTTTTTTAATTCATTTCCTGTGAAACACAGTTTCAACGCCTTTAAAGCCCCTACTATATTTTCTAATGCAGCATTTTTTTTATTTCGGTTAAAGTAGTTTTTTTCTTTTTACTTTCCACAGCTCAGGGCAATCTCTGTATAACTCTATCATCAGGCTGACAAACTCACGCTCCAAACTTTCAGAATTACACTGCTTTTTTGCGAATTTTTAAAACTTTGAAATGCAATTCCCGCGTTTTAAAGGAGCGATGTTTTACCTATGATTGCCAGCGAGTGACTGATGCCTAGACCAGGGAATGAAAATTGGCCTAGACCAGGGATTTTCGACCCTTTTTCTGATTCGAACCACTAATTTTTTTTTTTATTCCGTAGACCCCCATATGTTTACAATGCGTTCTTTACAATATCAACGCAAGAAGGTTTGATATTAGGAGCAATTCAGTGATACAATTTTTTAAAAATAATTCGTATTTTGTATTATTAGATATACATTAAAGATATAATTGTGTTTATAGAAGCAGAAATTTAAATAAGTCACATAAATACATAAAATTTTAATGAGATGTTTGCGATTGATGTCCTTCGATTATCTTACTTATATCCGGGGAAATATTTGTTTATATTAATCGTAAATCAACACGTTCTGATATCTTGAATCGATTTCCGTCTTTCGCAATAAAATATTCGCATAGCTAAATCCTGCTTCAACCAAGTAAGAACTAGGAAATGCTAACAATAGTGGTTCGCTGATACTTGCTAATCTGACGTATTTTGTGCGAATGTCTTTACAACTCCAAAATTCGTCATATCCACTTGTTTGAAACTTGATTTTGAGTTCCAAATTCTCTTTAAGTTCAATCAATTCTTGTAGTGAGAAATCAATATCGGCCATGTCGTTTTTAAATGGTTTTATAATCCAAGACGGAACATTTTAATTTCTAAATCCTTGTAACGAACATTGATATCATCTTTTGATTTTTTATGAAGTGCGCGTTAAGGGATTAAAAATGGAATTTACTTCGTCGATCCCCAATAAACACCCCACCCCCGAATTCAATCGACCCCTTCAAAGTTCAGTAGACCTCCAAGGGGTCAGTTGAGAACCCTTGGCCCAGACGATCAAGCATCCTCGTTACCGCTTGAGTGATTTAAACTTTCTATCAGTCTACGTTAACGCTTCGTTTTTTTTTGTGTTTAACGTCCGACTATTGTGCAAACTTGGGCTAATGCAGACGATGGGATGATTTATAGCGTATGAAAATGCCAAGCCGGAATCGAACCCGGGTCCTCAGGGTGAAAGCTATCAACTAGGCCACCGAGGCGGCTGTGTTAACGCTTCGTTCAAGCATCAAACTGGTTTCTAGACGGTCAATCATGTTTGATTCAAAATGATTGACCGTCTAGGGCCTACTTTACAGCGTAGTCAATCAACTCCACGTGATTGACTGTGTCCTTTGACTTGACGCTCGGTCAGAATATGTCCAGTAAAACCCGGTGCCGAGTTATGGAGTCGATTTGCTAACGTAGTGATTTCATGGTATTATGTAAATAACAATCGAAACAAATTGTAATAAACTATAAATTAATTACAATAATAAAAAACTATGAAAATAATAAAATTTAAAACGCAATTATTGTTACGCCCTATAGCGTTAGCTCCCGGCTTGTTTTATTTTGATACGCCAGTGCAACACTGTGGCCGAGTGCTGCTGGAATTTAAAATTGGTTTCAAATACTTCACGTGTACTCATTAAAACACAATTGTAAATCTGATCATACATAGGATCCTATGCGTTACTTTTTAGAAATTCGCTTCTATCACTGCGATTATTAAGAATTCAAAACAATAATTTTGAGACGAAAATGTCTACTGCTTGTCAAATTTCAGTAAGACAAGCTCTAATTTTGTATGGTTCGCCGTTTTTTTGACTGACTTATTCAGGTGATCTAAAAACCGGATGTTTCTATCGTAATGTAAAAAATCGATGTGTACTTAATATCGGTTAAGAATACTTTGTATAATGATAAAAAGGAAACATTATGACTGTATATGCATTCTTTCGCGAGAATAGGCTATACGATTCGTTTATTAACATTTCGATAATGGTGAATAGATCCCATCGTTGGAGATGTAACTTTACCAAAACATAAAAACATCTTAATACATAAAAGAAGAAGTCCCTGACTGATTCATAATCAATGGAGAGCCAAAACTATTTTAACTAGCGACTTGAAATTTTCAGGGTACATTTATGTGACCATACAGGCGTGCACTAAGAAAGTATTTTTCAAAAATTTTATTTTAACGCCATTAACTACTTACCCAGTCCAAATGTAATAATCAACGTACAACCGAGACTATTATAGCTAGAGACTTGACATTTTCAGGGTACCTTCTTACGACAATGTCAAAATGCACTAAGAGAGGATTTTGCAAAAATTTGGTTTTAACGCCATTTAACTGCTTACCCAGTTCAACTGTAATAATCAACGTATAGCCAATACTATTATAGCTAAAGACTTGAAATTTTCAGGATAACTTTTTACAGCAATGTCAAGGTGCACTAAGAGAGGATTTTGCAAAAAATCCTTGATTAATGTCGTTGATTTCAACGCCATTAAACTACTTACCCAGTCCAACTTTAATAATCAACGTATAGCTGAGACTATAGTAGCTAAAGATTTGAAAATTTCAGGGTTACCATCACATGTAGGGGTGTACTGAAAAACGATTTTCCAGTATTCAACCCCTAAAGAGGTAAAAATGAGGTACAACAATTTTTATTGGAAAAAGTATGTCCTTTTTCTCACCTTCTTTTTTTCGTCTAACCTTCTTAAAACGTGACGTAGTCACTCTTAAATATAAGTAATGAAACGCATTTTTCATCATTTCCCAAAACTCATCCCCTAAAGAAATTGAAGGGGATAGAAAATGTAAAAAATTGGTATACAATTTTTCATTGAAAAAATATTTGTTTTTGATCGTATATTCTAGAAATATGCTATGAAACGCAAATAATGAAACACATATTTCAACATCTTTCCGAATTCATCTAAAAGAATAAAAATGTAAAAAAGAGGTATAATTGGAGAAAAAAGAGTGTTTTCATTGGAGAAAAATATTTGTATCGGTTTTTCTTAAAAGTAAACAAAATATTCTAAAACACAAATTATGATACACTAATTCAGCATTCCCCCCCGAATTCATCCCCTAAAAGGACAAAAATATAAAAGAGGTATAAATGTTTGTATTGGAGAAAAATATTTTTTATCAGATTTTCTTAAATTCGAATGGAACACGTTTAATGAAGACAATAAAACAACATATTCAGATTATAATATTTTTCATATTCACTGTAAAATAATTCGAGTTTAGTTGGTCACGCTTTTATTGATATATTTTTTTATGTTTCTAAATTATTACATCACTTAAACAGTTTGAGTTTCGTGGGCGTAGCCGTGACAGGTAATGCTAGTAGGTTATAAATACTGTATAAAAAAATGCTGGTCATTTATCAAATCCGGCGTTTTTATCTTATCTGTGACATTGAAACACATTGATAAGAGGTGTTATTTTATTTGACGCTATGAGGTTCTTGACACAAATATGTTACCGATAAGAATTTATTTTATAGAATAATCGCGGCACGGTATTGTGTCCTTGAACGACTAAGGAGTAGTAAAACTTTTGGATTAACTGACACTCAAACACAATTTTTTAATTTTAGAATAAAAACGAAAATAAATACTGGCTGTTTCAATTTTTGTATTATTTTATCTAAACCGTAACATTATTCTCTGTTTAAGGACAATGAACAATAAACAACTCAATGAATGGCTGTACACAGAGTGCAACCCATTGGCAACTAATCTTAGTGTTGCCTGTTATACAACTTCCTATAAATTAAATCGATTTCATAAGTCTACCGCATAATGTCTAATAAGTATTATATGGTTAAGTATTTTGTCCAGCAAGTTCACTGTTAGGGAGTTTGGATGTTTCTTCAGTCGCTTTTGGTAGTTTTCGCTGAATCTAGTAATTTCCATTTTGATGTTATTGATATTTAAATCACATGGTATATACAGGGTCCGGCAGAGAAGTATGTTGTTTTTGAAATGACTAACACATTTAATTTCTAATAAATTTTAAAATTTATTGTTTTTATAAATAACTAGTAGAATGTCATTTGCACAAAAAAAAAATACATTTTTTAAATAATCAACGTCGAAAAATCACATCACTTAGGTGGCGTCCATTTTTGTCGAGGCATTGTTGTAGACGGGGGGAAATTGTTCATGGTTCTTTCAAGCATGGCACGTGGAATCATTTGAATTTGAATTTCTTGAGTTATGTTTTCAGAAAGCTCTTCTAGCGTACGTGGTTTGTTAGTGTAAACTTGAGCTTTTATGTAGTCCCATAAAAAGTAGTCACGAGGTGACAGGTCAGGTGACCACTCTATACCCCCACGCAATGAAATCAGGCGTCCTGGGAAATAATGTCTTAAAAAAGTCATTGTTTCTCTAGATGTACGGCAAGTTGCACCATGTTGAAACCAAACTGTGTTGAGTTTGATGCGGCGTCTTGTTAATTCGGGCAGGAAATAATCACGCGACATGGTAACACAACGATCTGTACTGATCGTCCGTTTTCATGAAAAAAGTAAGGCCCAATAATGCAGGTTTGATCACGTCCCCGTGCAGTCCCCGGTTTTAAAGATCCTGTTCTTTGAAAATTATTCACCCACTTCATAATGACATTCCGTTGTGTAAGAAGACCATGACGATCAATATTAAAATGGTTTCGAAATCGTCGCTGTGTGCGCACGACAGAACGTCCCGATGTGCTGCTGACCGAGGCGCCATTGTTACCGAAGTGGCAACTGTTGACAAGTAGATATTAACCATTTCGGAAAAATGACCACCCATGCGCGCATATCAGCCGTTTTAAAAACATCATACCTCTCTGCCAGACCCTGTATTTATTACAGGGTAATCAATAATTACAGGGTACGAGGGTAATCAATAATTATCCTCAATGTTAGTTTTATTGCGATACTAATAGGATACTTACATCAACATCATTTTTCAACATAGCCCCCTCGTTTTTCAAAGCACTTGGTCCATCGAAGCACAAGCTTCCTGATTTCCTCAGGATAGAACTTTTTCGTCTGAGCAGTGAGACACGCGTGCACAGCTTCTTTCACTTCTTGGTCCGAGGTAAATCGATGGCTCCTTAATGCCTCTTTGAGTGGACCAAACAAGTGGTAGTCAGAAGGGGCAAGATCCGGAATATAAGGAGGATGAGCCATTACTTCAAAATTGTGTTTCCGGAGCGTTTTAGCAGTGTGGGCAGCAGTATGTGGTCGGGCATTGTCGAGCAACAACACGACGGTAGTCCTCGATGTTTCCTTCGAATGTTCCTTCAGCCTGTCATTAAGCATATCACTGTAACGCGCACTGTTTCTTGTTGTGCCCCTCTCCTGATAATATTCTACCTTGTGAGTCCCAAAAACATCAGTTTTCCTGCGGATGGATGACTTTTGAACTTTTTCTTGCAGGGAGAGTGTGGATGTTTCCGTTCTACACTCTGCCATTTACTCTTCGGCTCGTAACGATGGATCCATGCTTCCGTATCAGTGATGATTCTAAGAAGACGTTAGAATCATCTTCGTTACCATAGCGATCCAAATGTTTTTGACAGATGTCCAAGCGCGATTGTTTACTCTGTGAGTTGTTTGGGGGACCCAGACTTTATGAAACCCAAGTCTGTTGTGGATGATTTCGTATTTGTGAAGTTTGAAATGTCTAGCCTGAACGGTTTTTGAAGTGCACGTTTTTAAATGTAGGTCGGCACTGCTGGTTTCCTACTCGCTATGCTTAGGCTATATTTTACTAGAGATGGCAACGGTATCACAGAACTGCTACTTTTTAACAGATAGTCAAATTTCACATATTTATCTAATAGTGAATGACAGTTTAACTGTTACTAGAGCCGCCTCGGTGGCCTAGTTGATACCGTACTGGGCTTTTAACCCGAGGACCAGGGTTCGATTCCCGGTTAGGGTTTGGCCTTTTCATATGCTATAAATCATCCCATCGTCTGCATTAACCCAAGTGTGCACAATAGTCAGACGTTAAAAAAAAAAAAATAATAATAACTGTTTACTAACTATGAACTGTGAACTGAAATCTCCGAAATCTGTTCAACCAATCAGTGTCCCTAGTTTCTTTTATTTCTTCTAAGATCGCGTCGCTTTTCCCTGCGCATGCGTATGAGTTCACAGTTTGGTCCTACCTATCTACACACTAACTGTGAACTGTGAAATTTTCACAGTTCATACTTTTGTTAGTGCGGAATTACTGAGACGAGATAAATATTGATATTGCTAACTGCGCGCGCACAGTTGTTTCCCGCCAGATTTAGCTTGTTGGTATTGTTTATTTAGTATAGCGAATGTTTTTTTGCACAAGTAGTGTTGTGTAGAAGAATAATTATATAGAAGAATTGTGTATTTGTGTAGACAAAATACCTGATTTTGTTTGTTTGTTTTTTTCTGATTTATATTTTGCCTATATGAAGAAGCAATAGCTACATAACAGATCAGCCAAGACATCATTTCACAGTTTAATTTAACAGATATTGAAAAGTAGCAGTATCAGTTTTCACCTATAACATTATTTCACAGATAGGCCTACATCTCTATATTTTACACTAGGTTTTATTAAACGCTATAAAATATAAACCGCTCAACCAATTAACATGATTCAAACGCCTTTGTATAGGCAAGAGATTATGTTTTCATATCGTATTTAAACCAATTAAACAAATTTTTCAGTCAGGCATAATTGTGAAGAACCTCGTAGGATTTATACAAAGATTGACACAAAGTTCGAGCACAAACACGAAAACACTTTAAAACCATCGGAAGGAAGTATCACACTGAAACCTAGGAATGTTTAAAGTAAATATTTTGTCGGTTTGTTTTCACCGTATTCAGAGCTAGTCCATTATTAATATTGGCCACAATGTTGGTTTTATGAATAGACTAATGAATGATCCCTTCCCACTTTCAATTTTTATTAATTGGGGACATTTTTGTGTATGTCGACTGTAGTTGAACACTCTGCCGCAAGATGCCACCAGCAGCGAGCGCTCAAATATTTCTCATAAGGGTTATCATTGTATTACGTTTATGTTCAATGCTATAGTGAAACTATAGTTTATGTTCAGTACTATAGTTTATTAGTTACTCAAGTTAGACTGCCCTAAAATGCAGAACATTTTATCGTACCCTTTTTTGAAAATCAGGTTTCACCATTTTTCAACGCTGTATAACCAGCGTTGAAGTCTTTATAATTAGTTTTCTAAATTTAAGTACGTGGTGAACTAGCTTTGCTTTAATGACGTTTTTACTTAGATTTTAGATAGATACTCAAATGACCAGAGTTATTCGTATGTTTCTAATTATAACTAATTTTCACAAAGATAAGACCCGCGGAGATATTTTGTGAGCCCAATATTGTTATGTTCTAAAATTTTATCATAATCGTTAGAACCATTTCCGGTGAAAATGTCATTTTACATACGTTAATTAGTGTTCTTATTATCATGTTTTCATTAAGTCACTATGGGTTTAGTCCGGGTGGAATATTGCAATCGATTTTAAAATAACTTCCCGATGAGCTAGGGGTTTGAAATTTTGTATACAGCTCTATACTCGATGACAATACAATAATATTGGCTTATTTATAAACATTGAAGAGTGCCAAGGGCACTATTACTGAAATTGTTTGGCCATTATTTCGGCATGATCAAATGTACAATATCGACATTCCGTCTGTTTTCTTGCCATCGTAATGTTGTTGTTTAGTATAAGCCAGAATTGCCGAATGGTCTGGTTCCCGGTTGGGAGCGTGGGTTCGAACCCAACACCTATCAATTTTTTTTTTATAGCGTATTGGCAAGTTTAATAGAAACATAATTTGTTTTTGTTACGAAGCTTATATTTTTACAAAACTTATACGTTTTAAAAAGTATTTAAAGTTGCATTGATTTGTCGAGGATTTGGCAGTACGCTAATGTTTTAATTTTACCTTTAGAAGTTAGAGTTTACAGTAAAAAAAAATATACGATAACAACATTGTTTTTTTTTGTATTTTCAAATAATTAATGGGGCGCTTATAGGCTAATAGATAGTAGTAGTAGTTATCTAATTCCATGCGCCCCACTTTTTTTTTGTTTTTAATTGTACAAGTATTTTAATATCTATAAAAATTCACTTTCACAAATTTTTAAGACAATATGTGTGTGATTATGAATCTGTATAGGTTTATAATTCTCGATAGATTGATGGATTTATAAGAATTTATTTTATACTTTTTAGTCCATTTTAAAAACGTGATTTAAAAAAAAATTTATTTATATTATCATTTTTTTTATATTATATTAGACTATATTATATATATATATATATATATATATATATATATATATATATATATATTATCATATTATCATTTTTTTATTATATTTATATTATCATTTTTTTTAGGTAGATACTCATATAGGTATACTAATAACGGTATGTTATATTTCAATATTATCTCGAAATCGTTACAGCTGTTTTTGAGAAAAAAGTGACATACAAACAAAAATTCCTTATTTTATAGAATTTAAAATACCAACTTAAACCCTGACCGCAGTAAAATATACAGCTTTTTTATCGTACTATTTTTTTTTTTTGAAATTAGATTTCATCTTCGTAAATCAGCGTTGAAATCTCCATAAATTATTATTATTATTATTTTTTTTTTTTTAGCCGCCTAGTTGATAGCGTACTGGGGTTTCACCCCGAGGACCCGGGTTCGATTCCCGGCCAGGGCTTGGCATTTTCATACGCTATAAATCATCCCATCGTCGGAGTTAAACACAAAATCATCACAATAGTCGGACGTTAAACACAAAAAAAAATCTTTTTTAAATTTCTTTTAAATACAAAAGAATCCTGAACACCGTAGTGGTCATTTTTAGCAATTTTAATCACATTGCTATGACTCGACGTCGGACAGGGTTAATTTTTCACGAGTGAAAATTTTA
>CM040185.1:88088622-88238622 GCA_022606455.1 Callitettix versicolor
GTCCATTAGGAGGTTGCCTGGAATCTAGAGTCTGCATACTTAAACAAAACTCCCCCTTAGCGAAGCAGCTTTCGACATATGTTGTTCCATCTCACTTGGAGTGAAGGGATGTAAGCCAAGAGCAGATAGATGAGGACAGGTTAGATCCAGCTAGGGCATCTCGATTGCTAAACCTGTACTCACAATGTGTGAGCCCCTGAGGGGAAATAACACCTCTACAGTAGGCCCTACAGTCTTAATGTATGAAATATTATGTAACAATAGAAATGTATATAATCTTATCACAAAAAGATGTTTATTGGATACCAGTAAACATGTACTGATGGAAGTGAATTTCCAAATAATCGCAGCACACCGCTGCCTTTCTGACATGATAGAAGTGAATTACCCAGTAATTTTCTTTATCTGTTTAAAAGTATAAATTCTGTATCATAATCAGCGTAAAATTCTGCATATATTAGGAATTTAAACTTTCAAATTACACTGAAAATACGAAAACGGACCCTGACCGCAGTCAAAAAATTAATTCCAACGGATTTTAAAAATTCAAAGTGCTAGTTTATGAAGTTTTTAACTCTGATTACGATGGTGAAATCAGATTTCAAAAAAAAAATTAAGACAAAAGTGTAATGGATTTTTAAAGATTTGAAATGGTTGCCATTTTGAAACTGATAAAAGAATTTTGCTGGTTAATGAACTTGCACAGGGTATTATTAAAATCGATTTTATGCCAAGTTTATATGAAATTGGACAATAATTGTGTGTGTGTGTGTGTGTGTGTAATATATATATATATATATATATATATATATATATATATATATATATATATATATATATAAATTTACACACACACAATATAATATATATGTAAACACTCTTTTAAAAATGTGTCTTGAGTCTGGATCTCACAATGTTCACTACTACAATATTTCATCTGTCAATAGAAATTCGCTAATTTACATTTCTGTGTTTGGAATCGTTCAGTTGTTTACAAAGATATTGAAAAGTCACTAAACGAAAGCCACAGGATGGTTTGTAATTACAGTTCCTTTTGTAAATACATTACTGTATATTGCTAGTGCAGCTGGTTAAACAGGTTGTGTAATGTGTAATTTATACACTGAGTACACACTTGTTCAACGGGATGCCATAATACAGGGTATTTCAAAAGTATGCTACAATTAATTAAACGCAGTGTTTTTTATTTGCATTTCTGCACTTCCACGATATGAATATTAACTTATTCGGATTACATTATTTGGTCCATCACGTAACTTCTTTGGTTGAGATTCAACGTGTGTGGGAGCCGTAATTCCATCATCACAAATATTTAATCAAACTGATGAGATCGTCGAATATTAAATCCGAATACCCACCGAGGTGTAAATCAGTCTGTGTGTAAATATGTGAAAACTATTTTGTAGTGTAACATGGTGTATTTTTGTTTTTATGTTTGACAATCTGTTCAGAGTGGTTAGCTATTTGCGATGATGGAGTTACAAGTCTGAAATATGTTGAAACTTGACTAAGAAGTGATTGCATAGAGCAGATAAACAGTATTATTATTTTTAAATATACTACAAGTATATCTTTGTATCTCTGTGTTCAGTATAATGATCTGCCTTCCTTAGCTTCGTCAATTCTACTTTCGTTGATGCGTTTTGGAGAACCTCCATGTTCAAAAACTATATCTATACTGGTCACCAATATTATGGCCCGTCCTATTTATAATTTTCTACCCCCACCTCGTACCCCTCCTCTATTCAACACGTGTAATTAAACCTGACGTGCTCGGTTCTGATTGGTTCTTCAAAATCATACGTTTTCGCTCGCTTCTGATTGGCTCCTTTCAAACTTTCTCTTCAACTTTCCCTCCTGTTAATTTTTGAAAATTTTTAGATTTTCGTAACATCTGCTTGCAACGATATCTGTTCATCTATTATGTTTTCTCCCTTTAATTTAGATTTAAAAACTTCCAAGTTCTCTAAAATGTTCATACGTCTTCCTTTTTCTGCCATATGTAGTACTTTCATTGAGATTTCTATTTCTCGAAGTATGTGTCCCTCTTTTATTAAATGTGACGCATAATTTTATACTTCGAGAATTAGAAAACTCAATGAAGGTACTACATATGGCAGAAAAAGGAAGACGTATGAACATTTTAGAAAACTTAAAAAATTTTAAATCTAAATTAAAGGGAGAAAACATAATAAATGAACAGATATCGTCGCAAGCAGATATTACATTTAAAAATCTAAAAAATTTCAAAAATTAACAGGAGGGACGACCGTTGAAGAGAAAGTTTGAAAGGAGCCAATCAGAAGAGAGCGAAAACTTATGATTTTGAAGAGCCAAACAGAAGCGAGCACGTCAGGTTTAATTACACGTGTGAATAGAAGAGGGGTACTGGGTGGAGATAGAAAATTATAAATAGGACGGGCCATAATATTGGTGACCAATATAAATATAGTTTTTGAAGATGGAGGTTCTCCGAAACGCGTCAACGAAAGTAGAATTGACGAAGCTAGGGAAGGCAGATCATTATACTGAACACAGTGATAATAATCCTAGCAGAAAAGAAGAATAATATAAAAAGAATACATTGGTATTAGTATAGTAGCTACATTAATTTGTTTCAGTAATAATATGCCTGCAAATTTATTACAAAAATTCTTATTTAAAATATGAACAGCGAAACTACCTTTAATGTAACAAAGCAAATGTTCAAACTGAACATTCCTGTTAGCATTTCTTCTACATAGTGTGCAGCCTCAGATTATCAATGTCAATGGCTGCTACACTTTGAACTATATATTTAGCCTTCCAACAATCATAGATTTTACTAGGTGTACACTAACCTTCAATTATCCTTGGAACAAAAGGTTGATTGGATTCAATTCCGAGAGGCCATGTGACATTGATCAACAACAGAGACGCTCCATCATGCATAAAAACATAGTTCTCTATATCATCTCTAATCTGGTATCATATGTTATTCTGCAGTATACGACCTTGTCTTCAGAAGGTGGTTACATTATGCGCTTTTTCAAAAATGTACAGTCCAATAAAAAACTTACTTTATAAATCTACTAATTTCTGTTACCTTCATAGCAAAAATTCATTATTCGTGATATTAAACATGTATTAGGCTAATAATCGATTAAATCTATACTAAACGTAGCATTTTAATATATATATTTCATGTACAGGCTTCCAAAGTTAGGTGAAGACCTGATGTCTGTAGTTGTAACAACACACCTCGTATTGTTATCCCACAACGATTTGTTAAAGGGGACCGCTGAGATTACCCCAAATAGTAACAACCTATAATTAAATAAGTAACTGATAAACTTTAACAAATCACACAAAAGTAAAAGGTTTAATGATTTTTTTTTGAAATTTTAATTAGTTACCATTTCAAAATTTAGTTGATTGGAATTTTATTTCAAATCAATTTTTGTGCCAAGTTTGAATCGAATGGGACTAAAATTGCAAACTACATATACGAGGTGTGTTCAGAAAGTACCATGAATTTTAATTTTTTAAAACAAAATATTTATTTATTCTTCTACATTGATGTTGTCGCCTTCAAAATAGTCCCCATTGGAGATTATGCACGCGTGCCAGCGCTTCTTCCAATCCTCGAAACACTTCTCATACTCGATTTTTGAGATAGCCTTTAGTTCTTTCAGCAATGCGCTTTTAATGTCATCTACGGCTGTAAAACGACGGCCCTTTAAGGTTCTCTTTATTTTTGGAAATAGGAAAAAGTCACACGAAGCCATGTCTGGCGAATATGGTGGCTGGGGCATCGTTACAGAACTGTTTTTGGCCAAAAATTCACGAACAAGCAATGAAGTATGAGCTGGTGCTTTATCGTGGTGCAAAAGCAATCGTGGTTTTTCCACAGATCCGGGCGTTTTTTTTCGGATTGCTTCACGCAAACGGCGTTGAACTTGTAGATAGTACTCCTTATTGACCGTTTCACCTGTTGGCACTATTCATGATACACTATGCCATTAATATCGAAGAACACAGTGAGCATAACCTTCACGTTCGACCGCACTTGTCGAGCCTTTTTCGGTGTTGGCGAACCAGAATGCCTCCATGGGATGATTGAGCCTTAGTTTCGACGACATCCATAAACCCATGTTTCGTCACCTGTTATAATACGTTTCAGTAATTCTGCATCGTCGTTGACTTAATTTAGTGACTCCTTAGCAACTTCCATTCGCCGCTGTTTATGTTCAAAATTCAACAATTTTTGAACGAATTTTGCCGCCACGCGTTTCATACACAAAACATTGGAAACAATGCCATGACATGATCCAATGCCAACATCATCAGCGACAACTCTAATTGTGATTTTTTCATTAACATTTCTTTCACTATTTCCACGTTTTCATCGGTTGTTGATGTGCTGGGGCGTCCAGGGCGTTCGTCATCTTCAACATCTTCACGGCCTTCTTGGAAACGCTTATACCATTCATAAACTCTTGCTTTACTCATAGCAGGTTCACCATAGGCCTTCGTTAACATTTCACACATTTTTTTACACTTTATTCCATTTTTTACGCAAAATTTGATACAAATTCTTTGATTCATTTCTTTTAACAAACGAAAATCGCCGAGCTCATAAAAACACATCACGTGGCTGTCACAGACAAAGTCAACAATGAAAACAGCTGAAAGTTTTATCATACTTCAAGGACATGTACACCAACATAATAAAAAAAATGTTTGACAATCGGACTCTCCAATCTCAAGAAATTTAAAAATTCTCGTTACTTTCTGAACACACCTAGTATTCTAGTTTTTTTTTTTTTTTTTTTTTTTTTTTTGTGTTTAATGTTGACTTGCAGCCATCAAAATCGCACAAATAGGTAAAGAAATAAAATGTCCATCTATATAAAACCCGTAGTTATAGGTAAAGCTGGATTAAAAATCTGAAAGTGTGAAAACACAATATAACTAACTGTTTTAATATATCACTTGTAAATGTATTATAAAGGTCAGGATTTATCATTGTAGACTGTGACTGGATCTTTTCTTGACGGTCGATTGATCAGTTTAATGTCCTGTGACAATTTGCCAAACAGAGTAGACGATCTGAGGCAAGTTGCTTTGATTTCAGGAAATGATATTGCACGAAAACAAAGAAACATTTGAATTTATATTAAGAATATATTTTTTGCTTATCAAATGACATTTTTCTCAGTAAGTATGTTTATAGATTTGTTTTAAAGAAATAACTATAAAATTTAGTTTCAATTTATTAAACCATATTCGGGAAGGTACTAACAAGACTGGAAAATCAGCATAATTTCTCAGAATTGGTTTGTCAGATTTTAAATAAATTTTTATCATACATATAAAAAACCATATTTCCAGTACCAAATTTGAAATTAAAAACATTTATGAGAAAAAATAAATAATAATAAAATTAATTTAAGTAAAATAATTTTTACTTAAATTTTTTTTTTTGGTGTTTAACGTCCGACTATTGTGCACACTTGGGCTAATGTAGACGATGGCATGATTTATAGCGTATGAAAATGCCAAGCCCTGGCCTGGAATCGAACCCGGGTCCTCGGGGTGAAAGTCCAATAAGCTATCAACTAGGCCACTTACTTCCAATTTTTTAGGCCACAACTAGGCTTATTTTTTACTTCAAACCTGTTACACTAATCTGAGTAACGAATATTTTTACATGATCAAAATTTAAACAAAATCTGATGAACCGATTTCGAGAAATTATGCTTATGCTCGTATTTTCGAGCTTATCATCATCACAATCAACGTCACCATTGTCGTCAACATCACCGTCATCATACTACCTCTTGTTTGCTTAATATTCGACCAATATTTGATCAAAATTAATAAAGATGATTTTGAGAAGATCCAGTAAATTTTCATCTAAAATTTATTTCAAAAAACGTTTTTTTAAATTCAAAATAATCTAAAAATATATGCAAACTATGAAATTTACTTGGCAAATCAGCAAAATGAGTCAAATTATTTCTGTCTCCAACAATGTGTACTGTTAATGCACACTGGACTGTCCTAGTGAGAACCAATATTTGGACTTTGAAGACATAAAAAAGGAAAGATTTTAATAGTATTGTCCAATACCACTGCAGCTTTTCGTTTTATTTCAGTGTGTTCTTGTGATGTGGTGTTTATTTTTAGGCAAACTAAAAATGGTGTTGGACTATGAGGAATTGGCCGACCCGATTTCATTAAAAATGATCGAAGACTGTCAGGGCTACATGCCGGCAGCAGAGATCAGACTGAAAGAGTCCGAACTTATGGTACCAAAGGAGTTTTTAACATATGCAGAAAGTTTACGCAATTTTGAAGTACGAGAAGACGACACGTGGGTCATAAGTTTTCCAAAATGCGGTGAGTAGCCTTGGATTTTTAAGGTAGAATTATGGGCAAAGTGATACTGGGTATTTAATTTTTCAAGTATATGTTTATGGTGTTTCATAACTATTTTTAAATATTTTTTGTACTTACATAAAAATAAATCTTATGTTTTTATACGTTTTCAGCCGATGGGGTTATTATTGTTTCTTAAACAATTTATTAGGCCTATTGTTTAGCTTACTATAAATTAAGTAAATAAATATTACTATTTAGGAAAAAAATTGTTCTAATAATAAATTGTAATAATATCAAGTTTAAACAGAAATATTTAAGTGTGAAACCTGGTGTGAAATGGTTTGAAGACAGAAAGAAGCTGCATAGTGAAAGGATGAGGGAATATCGGAGGGAACGGAAGAGAAAACAGCTAAGTGTGAAGAATTGAAATTGTCACGTGGTCCCTAGCAGGCCTCATCGAAAGAAGAAGAAGAAGAAATTGTAATAATAATTATTTCTTGAATTCTTAATGATGATTAAGAATCGATTGTTCATATTTTGGTGGTTCTCAAATATAAGTGGATTTTTGTGTAAAATGAAATGGCTTAAAACTAATGAAATTGGTTTTTACGAAGAAAATTTACGTTTCATGGTTAAAACTAATGAAAATTTACGAAGAACTCAAATAATAAGTGCCAAAATTCTTGTCTGTTTCCAGGCACTACGTGGACACAAGAGATGGTCTGGGTTTTAAAAAATAACTTTGATTTTGACGCTGCCAAAAAAGATTTCATTTTTATTCGTTTTCCATTTTTGGAGTAAGTTCTATTATTGGTTCTTGTTTTGTTTTAATTTTTAGCAAATTCTAAATAATTACGAAATAAATCAATTTTCTACCCTATTGTGAAGCTAATTGTAAAGGTATATTTAAGTTTTTTTTTAATTACTAAATGTTAAGTAGTGTAATATTAAAAGTGTGTAGCTGTCTCATTGACACCTGTAGAAATAAATGACGAAAAACTAACACTTGAACATCATATAAACAAACATCATATAAACAACATCATATTAAAAACATTTCCATAAGCAGGGAAATAAAAACTTGTTACAAACATTGATTTTGCTAGTGGTTTAGTCAGGTTTATTACCTATTTAAAATCCCCGCATGGGGTGCAGACTAGCTGCACCTATTGAGAGGATTTAGACGTGCCTCGCGGTACCCGAGTCTAACACACATTTACACTTACAATACTACACTTATAACTTTTCCGAAAAAATTAAAAATTTTTCAAAAACTTCAAAAATTTTGAAAAACATTAAAATTTAAAATTTTTTTAAAAATTATTAAAATTTTGAGTTTTGAAAATTTTAAAAATATTGGTAACACTTTACACTCATACTTACATTTAGAAAGGCAATAATAGTGTAAATGTGCTTTTCGCCTTAAAATAACAAAAAACCTATTAAAATTCATTTAAAAATCTTGAAAAACCTGCCTTTTTGTTTAAGTTTACATAACTGAGTACAATTCTCAGTAAGTCTACATAAATTAGCAATTAGTGTTAATTTTCATGAAAATTAAAAATCTGCCTACTGTTTTTAAAGCTGATTTGACATTGAAATGAATTCTCACAGCTGTGTAAAATAAAATTTGCGCTGTTTAGGATTTGAATGACCATCATTATGAAATGATTTTTTTTTTGCATAACAAGCTTGCCTCAAACTGCAAAAACTAATTTTTTAACAAAGTTTTAATTAAATCGGCATATAAATTTGAACATTTAAATGGTAATACACGTAAACAATGTTAATGACCTTTTGAAAACTTGTTCTAGAGGTCAGGATCTGTCGTTTCATTGTTAAGATCTTACTGTAACAGCTGCCCAAACAGCTCATTTTCAAATAAAAATTATAAAAACAAAGTATTTACGAAGATCACAAAAATACATTGACAATTTTTTAAAGTAACAGTAGGCGTATGAAAACAATATTTTATAATTTAGGTTTGGAATAATGGTAATTGTTTCTTGCTTCTGTAGCGCTTGGTTAAATATTTTCTCAATTAATTTTGAATTTTAATCAATAAATTACAATATAATTACAAATTGTAAAAAGTTGTGAAAAAACTACCAATTTATGCTATTGAACCTACCTATCAGGTTTCATAGCTGATATGGTCAATTCTTTTTGTTTTTTTTTCTTTTGTTTAACATCTGACTATTGTGCATACTTGGCCTAATGCAAACGATGGGATGATTTATAGCGTATTAAAATGCCAAGCCCTGGCCGGGAATCGAACCAGGGTCCTCAGGGTGAAAGCCCAGTCAACTAGGCCAGGCCACAGAGGGTTTGATATGGTCAATTAATTGTATCGGTGTACTGTACCAAATGCTTTGCATTCTGTACCCATAAGATATTTTTACCTTGAAAGATTAAAATATCCTTAAAAAATACTACTTTTTGTAACCAACTCCAAATTCCAAGCAAAAAAGTGGTTTAGCTACATACGAGTTAGCCTTGAAACCATGTCTCACATAGTGGTCTGATGGGTTTTAATTTAAATTTAACATTTCATTGTCACACCGTGTTAGTCGGTTGAATGGCTTTATATTTTGCAGATCAAATATGTAGTGGTTTTAGTCAAAAAGCATTGGTATATTTAGGAGGGAGTGGCAGAAGCTTTCGCCTATTTTGAAATAGCTTTTAAAAAATTTTATAAGTAAATATATACAAGTTTTGAAAGCGTATTTTATGTTTTTCTAGTCCGTTATTTTAAAAAATCTAAATTTTCAACAGGAAATATCGCCAGAGATAAACTTTCGTTAATTTCAGATACAAGTTCAACATTGGAAATTACTAGTAATTAATGAAGGTGTAAATTAAGACGCTTTGACCATAAAAACAGTGTCTTCGATTTAAAAAAAACTGCTTAGCTGTATATTTTTAATTTTTTAATATATTCAAATACATACATATAGCTACAGAATAAACTATCATATTGTTAGGGTGAAATTGTATTTAATTTTACCTGTTTTTTTTTGCCAAAAAATTAAGATTTTAACATTTTGTTAATTTTTTACCCAAATAATTCCTTCTATTTCATCCTGGAGGTACGTCAATATAAATTAACATACATCTTATCTTACCAGTTTAAATCGTGCACACCGTATATTTATAATGTTTTCTTGAACTTGTATTCACCTAAGCAGCTTAAAGATTCTGCTGTTATCCTTGCTCTCCATGCCCAATTTAAATTCTAAATTTACACCTTTGACAAAGTGTATGGTATTGGGTAAAGTATAACATGCATTTATTATCTCTCTAACTGATGTGGAAACATGGTCAATAATGAAAACGCTATATTAACTACTTAGAAAGGTTAGTAGATTCATCCATCTTCATTAAAATTCAAAAAGAGCTATGAGTTTTGAGACATATAGACAAGCAATAACAATGTTACCAGTCTCATTGTCTAATTCTTTACAGATCACATTTGATTCCTCTCAAACTTTCTTAGCTTAAAAAAATTGTTATATTTTTTATGTATATTTAATCAAAAAATTTTAAAAAATAAATAATAAAATATTTACAATTATGATGCAAATATATTATTTATCTTACTGTACTAATCCACCACTCGGTTATCAATAATCTGCCTTCCGTAATATTTATATAAATAAAAATGTAAATGTTCTTTTGTTCAAAATCTTAAATCTCCAAAAATTCTTCACAGATTGCTTTTAAATTGTGACACAACACTAGATTCAAATACACTCACTATCTAAACAAATAAAAAAGTAAATGTTTGTTTCTTTGAAATTTTAAAGTTTTGAAAATTCTTTACCGATTGTTCGAAAATTTAACAAAATATTATATTCAAATACATATATGTCTTCTATCTATATAAATAAAAATCTAAATGTTTATTTCTTCAATATATCTCTAAAAATTCTTCATCAATTGCTTTCAAATTTTGACACAACTTTGCATTCGAATATGCACATGTTTTTCTCTTCTTTCTATAAATATAAATAAAAATACAAATATTTGTTTCTTCAAAATCTTTAATCTCCGAAAATTCTTCAACTGCTAATGCATTTCGACACAACGTTGCATTTGAATATGTGCATGTGTTTATGTATCTTCTCTTTATATGAATATTCATTTCTTCAGAATCTTAAATTTCTTCACCGATTGCTTTGAAATTTTGACACAACATTGCATTCAAATATGCACATGTTTTTGTGTCTATTATGTTTTTGAATACTTACTATATAGCTGACACAGGTGTGACAGGTAAAAATTTGTTTTTTTTTTAAACAGTACCATCTGTTGGTCGTAAAAGCAACACACGCTGTAATAAAACAAGAGTTATTAACATTATTTCTTAAAAAGAAATAGTTCAATAACTATTTTGTTTAATAATATTCAAGGAGAACCTTACCATTTTCCTTATATTTTCTATTAAATCAGTAAACATAAGGCTTAAAATCATGCTTATTAAACCATGTTCAATAAAGTCTAGAGTCAAACAAATTTAACAGAACCTATGACTTGTTGCTATGGTAACCGCAACCATCATGCAGCTGAAGAAACCAGATGAACGAAAGGTTAATCCATTAATACCAAAATAATTGTTTCAGTAATGACCTACTTTCAATAATTTTGTGAATCACTAATAAGGCTTTGTTATGTTAGTCATATAAACGAATTTTTGAGTATGGGAGACTGAAAATCTTTGTGTTATCCATGACCCAGTGGCATATTTTCATACAGGATGAAAGTAGGTCTCCTAAAGATAAATTACTGTTCTTTTCGAATACCTGCCCTTTTAGAACTGGTAGATTTCATGTAAATATTTGACTCTAGTGTTTTCTTCTTCTTTCGATGAGGCCTGCTAGGGACCACGTGACAATTTCAATTCTTCACACTTAGCTGTTTTCTCTTCCGTTCCCACCAATATTCCCTCATCCTTTCACTATGCAGCTTCTTTCTGTCTTAGGACCGTTTCACACCAGGTTTCCTCTGCAATCTTCCTCGGAATTCCTCCATACTCGATATCCTTTTTCTAAAAATCTCTCTGTTCAGCGTTTCTTCTTCTTTTATATTATTTCTTTCTAAATCTTTCCTTACCTCTTGAATCCAACTAGTTGTTGACTTTTTATCCCATAGGTACTTGAGTATCTTTTTCGCTAGTCTTGAATCATTCATCCTGTACATATGTCCAAAAAATTGCAGTCTTCTCTTCCTAATCGTCTATGTCATGTCCTCTATGTTCCTGTATATTTCATCATTAGATCTTAGTTTCCATGTTTCTTTAGTCTTCACTGGGCCTAAAATTTTTGTCATGATTCTCCTTTCTAGTATTTTTAGTTTATCTAAACTATAATTTAGTACCAATTATTCACTTGCATACAGGCATTCCGGTTTCACTACTGTAGTGTAGTGCATTATTTTAAGATTTTTAGATAAGCACTTTTTGTTATAATAATTTTTAGTGATACTATATGCTCTTTCCATTTTGCGTACCCTTTCTTCAACAGCAGATTTCTCCAAGCCATTGTCTTGGATCATTTCTCCCAAATATTTAAATTTTTTTACTTTTCCCCCTGCGTCAGTATCTGTGACCAAAAAATTTGGAGCGTTTTTGATGTTTGTAATAAATTTCGTTTTTTCTACAGAGATTCTCAAACCTGTTTTATTAGCTATTTCATTTAAGAGATTGATTTGTATTGTTGCATTTCTTAGGGGGTCCGACAATATAGAAAAATCGTCTGCAAATGCCAGGCAACTCACTTCAATGCCTTTATTTTTCTTCCCCAAAGTTACTGGTGAAATGTTATGTTCTTGTAGCTTCTCTAGCGTTTTATAAATTCACATTCTTTCCTGACAAATGAAACCAAACTTTATCAGTTAACCAACTAAGAATATCAGGTCTGAACTGATGAAATTGGAACCACAACAGAATTGTCCTCTTTTATTTACCTGATTTTGATTCATTCGATCTTGGACTTGGGAAACCAATATTTTTGATCATTTAGCACTACCTAACGGGACATGTACAGCTTAAAGTCTGCAGTAGATGTGATCAACTTTAACTAGATTTATTCAAAATAAATATAAAACAGTTAAACACACCACTAAGGAAATATTACTGAAGTGGATTCCATTATAGTGGCAATGAGTTGGCTAAACGAGGAATTTATATGGTGCAGAAACCAAGAATAATGCCTACATTTGATCTGTGAATAGTGCCCTAAAACAGACATTACATTTCAAATCTACCAAAAGAGTCAAGGAAGATATTAGGAACAACTCATATGAAGATGTATTCAACCTATTCGGGGAAGTCAAGAACTGTTGACAAAAGACATCTGTTGCAATTTTTCAACTTGACTACTAGACGCATCTAGAAAGACTTAAGATCTTAGATTATGGCAACTGTACATTGAGTGTATGTTCTGACTCTACTATGAACAAGGACCATCTTTTGGTAACTGGATGAGGACAAACAGAAGAGAAAGGACCTGCCTTGTCTCTACTGGGAAGCACAATGAAGATGGTTTCAGCCAATAAGAGCCATTTGTAATAAAAATAATTACTTTAAAAAATAAAAAAAACATGAAATAGGAAAATAAATTATACATAAAAAGTATATATTTCATAATTAAACGAAATAAAAATATGAAACGTAATTGATTTAAAAAGATGAAAACAAGGTATTAGAATAATGCTGAAGAATATTTTCTGAGTATTTAGTTAATAAATTATGAATTTACATGTAATATAAATACAATAGTGTTTATACAATAGTGAATCTCTTTTATTATGTCATCAGTGCAGTATATCCCTGATTTTAGAGGTAATTTGAACATTGCACGATGTATCTTGTATCATTTAGGAAATTTTAATCTTAAATTAACAATTTAAACGCAGTCAGGGCTCTTTAGTGCAAATATATTGAGATACAGCCCTAGACTGCATTTAAATTGTTAATTGAAGATTAAATTTTCTAAATGATACAAGATACATCGTGCAATATTCAAATTACCTCTAATATTTGTCAGGGATATACCGCACTGATAACATAATAAAAGATTTCGACTATTGTGCAAACTTAACATGTCAATTCATAATTTTATTAACTAAATACTCGGAAAATATTCTTCAGCGTTTATTCTAATTCTTGTTTTCATGTTTTTAAATCAATTATATTTCAGATTTTTATTTCTTTTAATTACAAAATATATAAGTTTTGTGTATAACCTATTTTTGTATTTTGTGTTTTAACAGTTGTGTTTTTTAAGTAATTATTTTTATTTAGTCATTTTTAGTGACTAAGCCACTGAAAAATTTGCCTCTTTGTCATTTTAAAAAATGGCAAAATTTTTAGCCATTTTTTGGTCAATGATGATTTAACCATTTTTAGTGTAAAATGGCTAAGCTAGATTAAAAGCATTTGATTAAAAAGCTAGATTAAAATAAGTCATGGTGTAAATGCATATGTATCAATGGCCCTATACATACAAGCAATTAATTTACCCAAATTTTATCCCATTTTATTTTTGGTGGGTGAAAGTTATGTAGCCTATGACACTTCTGGTGAAATGAATAATCAAATGAGCTAAGGTAGAGCAAAATCGGATGAGCCATTTAGAAGTTATGAACACACACACACACACACACACACACACACACACACACACACACACACACACACACACACACACACACACACACACACACACACACACACACACACACACACACACACACACACACACACACACACACACACACACACTTATCCAGGCACTAAAAACATAATTCTCTTTTTTTGGTAGTTGTGTAAAAACAACATTTATCTGATTTCTTCAGCTGTTTGGTCATTGCAACTATATTGATGATCTGTCATGTTAATTCTTGCAGAGTATATTTACAAATTTTAAAAAAGTATGGTTTCAAGTCTTATTTTGACTTAATTAGTGTGCAGTATATAAAGGAAATGTAAAGATTTTCCTGATCACATATTTCCTATTGCAATTAAAGTAAGTAAAATTCCGATATTTTGCAGTCTAAAATTTTTAAGTGGAGATGAAGAAGGTGTACCAGAGACAATATCGCTGATTAGTGAGTTACCTTCACCAAGATTTATCAAAACCCATCTGCCTGCTGAACTGTTACCGGAGCAAATTTGGACAAAGAAGCCCAAGGTAGTATACATTACGTTATAATGAGGTAACTATTGCTTGTTTAAATAGTAGCGCCTTTTTGAAAATGCGATAGGTAATGTTAAGTATACAATTAAAAACTATGTCAAACTGTTATTAAGTCAGTGATATGCATACATTATAATCACACAATATAATTACTATGATTGTTAGAAACAATATTTTTCATATTAATTGTTTGTAAGTACCTAAAAATATGTTATAATTTAATTTACAAAGTATTTATTTTACAAAATATTTCTAATACTTTCTGCCAATTAATTAATGTTGGGCCAACAGCAGAGGTTTTCATGAATATAACAGTTGGCCTTGCAAATGAACAGCTCATTGGCCCATTGAAGGTTATTCGTTGGCTTTGTATCCTAAGTATTGCCCAATTTTGCTGACAAAGTCCCAACATTGGGCCAACAGTGTGTGCTACTGGTGTGCTAATAGGATGCCAGACTAGTGGAAGAATACTGTATTTCAGTTGTCATGTTGCAATTTAAACTGTGTTAACAGAACTATAGTTGTTACTTATTATTCCTTAAAATTTATAATTAGCTGTTTGAATAGCTACAACTTTTATCTCGTAATAATTAAGAAATTGCTTTCCTGTTTAACAATTTTTAAATGTTGATTTTAATTTCTATCAATAATAAACAACATTACACTGTGTCAAAAAATAAATTTAAGAATACACTTAGAGTAGACAGAGGTTTCACAATCCTTATCTGTCCCAAATTTTGATGACAGTGCAGATATTTTTTTATAAACACAATTGGTTATTACTGATAACATTTTATCTGTACATACTTTGTGAAATTATCGTTAGTTTAATGTGTTTTAGATAATATATGTGGCACGAGACCCGAAGGATGCAGTGATCTCATACTACCATCATTTTACATTGCTAAATAATTACAAGGGTACACAAGACGAGTTTGTTGAAGCTTTTCTGGAGGATAAAGGTTTGTTTTTACATCTGACTTAGGTCGGGTGACCACCAATTGCGGAGTGGAATGAAAATGGAATAGCAACTGGAAGCAGAGTTCTGTCAGTTAAAAAAATGCTTTTGCATCTTTTATATCTAAATATTTATTCATACTGTAACGGATTCTAGGAAACTACTGTTTAAAAACCATAACCTAGGTAATGACAAATAATAATTTTAGAGGTGTCATCATCGTGGTGGGGACGCGGAATCAGCTTCAAACCTGAACCTAGACAGAGTTGAAGCTATGCGCTGAGCCCAACAATGCTGTTTGACTCTGCTCAGCTCTGTTATGCTTTTAGTAGCATACTTACATTAAAAACAATATATTAAGTTTTGAACGTGTAGTTCGCTTCGCATTTGGTAGCTACCTGGCCTTAGTTCAGAGTTTAAGAATTATAAAAAAACCTTTGAATAAGTGCTGCCTGAAGGACCCTGCTGTGGACACAGTGGTGGTTATTCCATGTATCTATTCTTTCAAAAGACACTATGCTATAGAAAGTGTCAATCAAAAATATATTTACAAATTGTGATTTTTAATAAACTGCATTCAGAAAATAAGTCTGTGATTTCTTATAACAGGTCGACAATAATTATTATACAAGGGTGGTCTGAAAAGTTTCCGACCTCAACATGAAGATAGCAGCACTTGTAAGTGGCAGCACTCGAATTTAGTGGTTCATCTGTTGACAGTTAACAGTCGTTTGAGTGAGTTGATGTATTTTTATGAAAATGGACAAAATCGAGTATCGAGCTGTCATTAAATATTTGTTTTTGAAAGGCAATACGCCAACGCAAATCAAAGATGAGTTGGATTCTGTGTATGGGGATTCTGCACCATCATTTACTACAGTGAAATTTTGGGCAACTGAATTTAAACGTGGCCATAAGAGCTTGGGAGACGATGAATGTTCAAGACGTCCAAAAACTGCATCTACCGACGAAAACATCGCCAAATTTCACCAAATAGTGCTAGATGACCGCCGAATTAAAGTGAGAGAAATAGCAGACGTTATGAACATGTCAAAAGAACATGTTTGTCACATATTAAATCAACATTTAGATATGAGAAAGCTGTCTGCGCGTTGTGTGCCGCGTTTGCTCACTTTAGACCAAAAACGTGTTCGAATGAACATTTCCAATGCTCTGTTGGCGCAGTTTAGGCGCAATAAATCCCAGTTTTGGCGTTAATTAATTACTGTAGATGAAACTTAGATACACCATTATAAGCCCGAAACAAAAATACAGTCCAAACAGTGGACTGCAAAGGGGGACCCGGCTCCAAAAAAAGCAAAAACTGTTTTTTTCTGCTGGGAAAGTGATGGCGACTGTTTTTTGGGATAGTCATGGAATTATTTTAATCGACTATCTTCAAAAAGGAAAAACCATTACAGGAGCATACTACGAATATTACTTGACAAGCTGAAGTCAGAACTTGCGGAAAAACGGCCACATTTGCAGAAAAAGAAAATCCTGTTTCACCAAGACAACGCACCGTCTCACACCTCAGCGGTTGCCATGGCGAAAATCCACAAATTAAGGTTTGAACTGCTTGACCATCCGCCTTACTCACCAGATCTAGCCCCAAGCGACTTCTTTTTGTTCCCTCATCTAAAAATTGCGCTCAGAGAACAGAGATTTTCGTCAAATGAAGAGGCAATCACTTTCACGAACAATTATTTTGCAGAGAAAAACGCTGAGTACTATTTGCACGGGTTACAGAGATGGGAGAAGTGTGTAGAGGTACAAGGAGACTATGTTGAAAAATAAAAAAAAAATTCTGAAAAAATGTCTTGTATCTTTGTTAGGTCGGAAACTTTTCAGACCACCCTTGTATAATATATGTTATGTTACATTTATTGTATAATTTAAAACAGTTTATTAACTCCACATATATTTCAGTTATCAGTAGTCCATACTGGTTAAACGTACTGGGTTACTGGAAGTTGAGAGATGAAGAAAACATTTTGTTTATTACCTATGAAGATATGAAAAAGGTATTATTCAGTATTAATTATGTGTAATGTTATAATATTATTGAAATTGGGGGGTTAAAAGTGAGTTTTAATGTAGGTATAACATAATTGTTTTTAAGACATATTTTTGACAATAATTAAATGTAAAACAAACAAAGTGATTTAGTAAAAAAATTTCTTCTCATCACTTTTAGGCTTTTCAAAAAATATTATAAAATATTCTATTTGCCATAGAATAAATGTTTATCTAAACTAAAATTATAGGAATAAGTGTTAAGTTTGACATTATTTAAATATACATATATAATACTTTAATAAATCTTTAAGTGTTTTAATTATAATTTTGTAATTTGGTTAAACAGAAACAAATTAGATGTTTAATGTTTTCTAATACACGTTAATTTAGCTCTTTGGGTATTCTGGCTATGGTAGTTAGAATATATGATTACAATATATATAGTATAATTTAATTATAATGTGTGTAGGTTTTTAAACTTTTCTGTTAATGCTACTTCCAGATGAGAAATTATATTATTGTTATGGATATGATAGGTTATCTCCTCAATGGTAAGGAGATAGCGTTAGTATTTAAGTGATACTCTTTTCACTCTTGCAATAAACTCATTTTCAGCTAGAAATTAATTAAGTGGTAAAAAATTGTACACTGGTATTTTTCAATAAATGACATCCAGAAATCCAATTTCATTATAAAAGAATTAATAATCGAAAAAATGCTATGTTTTATTTGTATTATTTTTGTGTATTTTGTACCAGTCCACTGTGTATCCAAGGTTGGAAGCCACTGGGCTGGATTGTCAAAGAGTAATGTTTAAATTTAGTCTCCAGTGGCAACCATGTCATTGGTGTTAGCATAATTACATTTACAAATATTACAAATAATTCTGCACATATTACAATAATATTGCAAATAATTTTTTTCTCCAGGATCTCAGAAAAATTGTAAAGCAGGTAGCTTCCTTTTTGGATGTAAAAGTTACGGAAGAACAAGAAGATAAACTCTTGGACCACTTAAGTTTTGAAAATATGAAAAACAACCCTTCCGTGAATTACGAAGTAGTACTCAGAAACACGGATACGCTGGAAGCGAGGTTTATGAGGCAAGGGAAGAGCGGAGGATGGAAGCAGGCTTTGTCTGAGGAACAGATTGAAAAATTTGAAAGTTGGACAAAGAAGTGGCTAGAAGGCACCGACTGTCACTTATACAACAAGAAAATTTAAACTATTCACTGGTGATTGTTTTGTAAACAAATGGATATGTGATTATGTATTGCAGATAGAAAAGAATTTTAACTAAATTTTATGCCATGATGTATCACATGTACATCACACTGGGGCATCATGGTAATATACCATTATTTATTGCTTATCTTAGTTAATTACCATTAGAACTGTTAATTTATACCACAGATAAGTTTTATTTGTTATTAATACAATATACTATTGACGTTAATAATGTGTGTTAATTATTCGCTAGACACTTTTTATCTGTGATTTTACCATTTGTTCATTTACTTTCTCACTAAAAAAATGTAAAATAAGTATAGTTATCCAGAAAATTTCGAGAAAGAAAAATATTGTAATCTTGAGATCTTAATGGATCAGTATTATGATCCCTTAAATAAGAAATTAGATTTTAAACACAGTGTAGCTGCCTCGGTGGCCTAGTTGATAGCGTACTAGGCTTTCACCCCGAGGACCCGGGTTCGATTCCCGGCCAGGGCTTGGCATTTTCATACGCTATAAATCATCCCATCGTTTCCATTAGCTCAAGTGTGCACAATAGTCAGACGTTAAACACAGTGGCTGTCTATTTATAAGTCTACGCAGATGGCTAGAGACTAAGTCGATTGACTGATTTTCATGAAATTTGGCATGAATGAATGTGTTTGTAGGGTTACAATTGTCCTGTGACCTTTGTAGATCTGTTGCCCCCCTTTATATATATGTAAGGTGGTCTTACAGCGCCTTTTCAAATCCTAGTCTCTTCACAACACTTAAGATTTAGGGGGAAGATTCAAGTTTAGGGCAATATAATCTAGAGGTACAGTGGGATTCTTAAGCGTATCATCTGTCTCTGTAGAAATTTGGCATGTAGGTTTCCAGGTTGTCTAAACTACTTCACAATAACATAATAATGATGTAATGTGATGATCGAAGAGACATTGTTATAAAAAGAAGCAATACCACGTAATATAAAAATGATTGTCGTAATGTTCATTTTCGTATTTTCAATGGTATTTCAAATTAATGTATATTTTAAAGTTTATTACAGTAGTGAAATAAGATTTTCAAAAAGTGCGACATAAAAATACAGGTATTTCAGGTTTGGAATAGAATCCTTTTGAAACGGTTGAAAAGATTTTTGTAAGTAACAAACTTGTTCAAAGTACTTACCAAAAAAATTAGTTTGTGCTTTGTTTGACTCAAATCACACCAAAACTGCAAACATGGGAATGCTACCATAACAAAATATATATATATATATATATATATATATATATATATATATATATATATATTATTATTTGCGTATATACCCTGTTGGATCATACAAAGCACTCCGACTCATGTCTTTTTCCTTCTAAACCTCCACACCTCCTCATCCTGTCCCCATGGATCCTCTTCCGCTTCTCTGTCCATTTTACCCCTGCTCTCTTTGGGATTTCATTCTCTGGGACCTTCCAACCGAGCATCTTTCTCCTGTATGCGTTCCTATCTTCAATGTCTGTTGAGTCTATTCAATGTCTGCGTCATGTAGGTCTATTCTGACATGTGCGATCCATGACGTTGTTGATTTGACACCTTGTATATACTTAAGGATTCTGTTGGCAAGTCTCGTTGTTGGGAGTCTACTGATGTGTCCATAGAACTGAAGCCTCCTTCTTCTGATATCTGCTGCCAGGTTCGATATCTTCTCTGTGGTCTTCCGGGAGTGCAACCTGTATCCATCTTCTGTTAATCTCAGCCAAGGATCCCCCTTCATGAATGAGTTTTTTTGTCACTGCAATTTTCAGAACAATACAGATATATATACAAGTTGTGGCTGGAAAATAACCGGACTGAATTTTTAAAACCTTTTATTTAACATTGTTTATATTGGAAAACTTATCACCTTCAATATAAACCCATCTTCAATCCCTACACCACTAAATATGAATTTTCCATTGTTGGAAATAATGCTGCATATTCATATGTCTTCTGATATGGTCGTCATCATCATGTCCATCACTTTTTTCTTCACTGCATCTACAGACTTAAAACATGTTCCTTTCAACGCGCTCTTGACCTTAGGAAATAAACAGACAAAATTAACATAGAGCAAGGTCAGATGAGTAGGGTGGATGCTACAACACAGGAATTCCATGCTTTGCCAAAAATGTCTTAATCGACAGTGCTTTGTGCACCAGCATTGTCTTGATGAAGAATCCATGGATAATTTTTCTACATGCCAGGTATTTTTCTTCGAACGTGTTCATGAAGAGTGGTCAAAACCTCTTTGTAGAATAACTGGTTAATAGTTTGACCTTCAGGAAGCCATTCAATGTAAACGATCCCTTGGATGACAGTCATCATGACTTTGAATTTCAACTTGCTGATATGTGTTTTTTGCCCTGGTGAGCTAGGGTTTTTGCAGTGCATGGATTGGCGCTTGGTTTCAGGGTTGTACGTAAAAAACCATGATTCATCACATGTTACCTTCTCTAAAATGTAGGGTCAGTTTCAATGTTCCTTAGAATGTCAGCAGAGATCATTTGAGCTTCCTTTTGATCAGCAGTGAGGTTTTTCGGTACCAACTTTGAGCATACTTTGTTCATGTTGAAATTGTCATGTAAAATTAGCTGAACAGTGTTTTTGTCAATGTGCGTTAACTCACTAATTGCTCTTATATTCAAATGAAGATTTTCTCGAATAATCTTACTGACTTTTTCAATGTTTTCATTAGTTCTTGCTGTTTGTGGCTCTCTCTCTGCTGTTATAATGCTGTTGTAATGTCCTCTCTCCCTTCTTTAAATCTTTTAACCCACTCAAAAATTTCAGTTTGTGATAAACACTCGACAGCATATACTTTTTACAAGTTTAATATACCTGTGGCAGATTTTCTGAGTTTAACAAGAAATTTCACATTAACATGTTGTTCTACACTAGCACTAAGCACTTTTCCAACGCAGGGCAAATACAGTGGGACCTCACGATACGATCTTAATCCGTTCCTGGACCAGGATCGTATCGTAAAAAAAACGTATCTTGAAGATCGCTGACTTGCATCGCCTCCAATGCCTTCAAGTCGTCAGTGTTGAGCTCCTCCTTGTGCTCGTCGAGTAGGTTGTCAATGTCAGCCTCATCGACAACAAGCCCCAAAGACTTTGACAGAGAAATAATCTCCTCCAATGGAGCAGGATCACCCACAGCTTCATCTTCAGTAGGGATTTCGAAACCCCCCCCAGAATTTCCTCCATGCTGAGTTCAAGGTGCACCTTGAGACCTCACCCCATGCCTTTTCTATGATTTTTAAGCAATGGACAATGTCGTAGTGACTCTTCGAAAACTCATGGAGTGTGAGTTGCATGCTCTCTGTCATTTCGAAGCATCGTTTGAGAAGGTGCTTCGTGTAAAGCTTCTTAAAATTAGCAATGACTTGCTGGTCCATAGGCTGGAGGATGAAAGTGGTGTTCGGTGGCAGATAGAGCACTTTGATGAAGTCGAAGTCGGGATGTATCTGTTCTTTAAGGCCAGGAGGATGAGCAGGGGCATTGTCGAGCAGAAGGAGGCATTTTAGAGGAAGACCATTCTCCTCTAAATATTTTTTCACTGCAGGTCCGAAGCAGCAATTAACCCACTCAACAAATAAAAGCCTCGTGACGTATAAAAGCTTGAATAGTGACGTATTGAGGCTTGCTTAGTGACGCATGAGGTTTGCCCGTAGCGCGCCAACTTCAAAACAATTTCAAGCGGCAAGAGATATTGGGATCGTTTCGCGAGCATGAATATTTGCGATATTCCACTTCGTAACTTGAACACATCGTATCGCGAGGTTCTACTAAACACTGTATTGTTCAAACGACTGCTGTGAGCGAACTAGATATTGTGTAAGCAAAATAGTGGAGTAAGTAGAGGGAGCATTCAAGGTTAATGTTCTATAATTGTCAACGGCACGGAATAATTATCATGACCGTATGAAAATCAGTCCTGTTATTTTCTAGCCACACTTTGTATAAACGTATTTATGTGAACTCAATATAAGATAAACAGCAATTTCTAGAAAATAATTTATTTTAAAAATACATTTTGATTCTACAACAAATTAGCAAACTAATTAAGAGCTATGTTATTTTAAAAAATGGAATAAATAAGTACAAGTGAAATTAAACAATACATTAATAGTTTGTCTACTTAATAGTTGTGTTTAAACAAAAATACCTACATTTATATTTACAAGAGTGTTTCACTAAAGAATCGCGTTCACAAATTTCTGTTACAGAAACAAAATGTCTTTCTTCTTTAGTCAACTTTTAACAAAACTAAATATATATTTTATTTGTTAAATACACTGTTTTGAAAACATTTTATATCGGACATTTTCTTTCACAATAAAACACTAACTTGCAATAAAATTTACATCTTTCTTTAAAAAATTTTAAGAAATTTAAAAAAACTTTCTTAAATACAATATGGTACATATAAAACTAAATGATTAAATTGTTTCACGAGATCAGCGTATCACATAATTCTACTGTTTAAATGTTTTTTTATCAATTTTGTAACGCATAAAACAGAAATACTCGGTCGAAAATTCAAACAAAAAATAATTGGTAAAAGTTTTAGAATGACGTGGAAGTTATAATTAGATAGGAATTTATTTTTTTTTCAGAATCGTTGCCTAGATCTAGCGAGAACGTTAACGTTATAATTATACAAGGAATACGTAGAGAGCTGCGATTTGAAAGTATGCCTTCGTTTCTGCTGTATTAGCAGAGATTTGCTTTACTGTTTAGATACTTTCTGTTGTCAAATGGGCTGCAGGAAGTTACATCTTAATTTTGAGTCAGGATAAATCTATATGAATCATATTTTATTGCCTTTAGAAGAAGGTGGCTTTTTCGTAATGTGATACAAAAAAATTATTACTAATTTTACTACATTTACGGGGAAAGTGTTCGATATGGCGATATGAAAATCTAGTAATAAAAATGACATGACTACTTAATATTAAATTATAATTTTAAAAAAATCATAGTTAATCATTTTCTACAGAGATTAATAATTCCGATATTGATCGATGAAAAAGTTATACAGTGAAACTTCCTTTAACAGACACTTCTAAATAGCAACCTCATCTTCATAATTGACTTTTGTATTGCTTGACCTAGATAAAGCTATTTTAGGCTTAGAACTTCTAAATACATATTAAAAAAAGACATGGAAATTAAAACAATGGTCCGTGGATTCATTGGAACTTCTAGTATCAGACAGCAGAGATAAGTTAGTTTTTTCTTCGAAATTGTTGATGTATGGAAGCAAACAGAACTATACTGTTCAGTGTTTCCTGATAGTCTACGCTATGTTTTTTTTGCAATGCCAAAAAAAAATAAACTGCAATTGTCTTGCTTTACCCTTTACGCATACAAGACTTGTTTTTGCATAGTTTAAATATCAATTCCCTTATAGGCTCCAGGAAGTAAGTCTGCTTTTAAGCAGTCATAGATGACAAAACACTGAATCGATCCTGTGAGTCTGATTTGGTGTGATTCTTAACCGTCATTTATGCACAGGATCGATCTAGCTTTTTCACTTAGTCTTTTGTACAATGCACTATGTTTAAACTGTCTTAGAATTAAAATGGAACTGGCTATTTTCCCAGAATATTATTGTTATTGCGATGTGATCAACAAGTGAATAACATTATCAGTTTGACAAGTTATGCTGAGGTTGGTTACGAGGGGATGTACTATATCGTAATTTGAACATTACTTATTCATTAAAGTTGTTATTTAATTAAGAGTATGAGTAATACTCTTACTAATACTTACTTTAAGTACTTACTTAATAGAGTATGAGTTTTACTAAGTTCAAAATCCATTTATCTTTAAAAGATTATGCTTTTACCTAAAATTAGTGTTATGAAAAGGAAATTAGTTCAATTTTGTAGGCCTATATTATTATTGCCTTGCAATATTATCACATGATGCCTATTAAACAGCTTACTATAACCAGAAGTAAACAGGTAACCTACATACAAAAGGCCCTAACTGTATTCCTCGTGTAGGTAGACACGTCTCAATAACGGACATTTTATGTCCTCTGAGCATTGTCCATTGTGGAAAGTTTCACTGTACATTTGAAATGGTTGATTTATTTTTATTAAACTACAAATTTTTTAAGTTAACTTCAGGGTTATATAAGGAGTGGTGTCATTGTTTAGTTTTATGTAGTTAGTGAAAACATTTCCTAACTGGTAAAATATATTCTAGTTAATCAAATTTAGGAATCGATCGGATAAATGTTTTTTACATTTGTACATTAATTTTAACCATTTAAACAATCACAGAATTGAATATCATAAACAAACTACACAGTACTTAAGAATAAGATTTCATCACCCTTTGCAACCATCGAACATAGTTTGGCAGGCGAGTGTAAATACCGAACTTCCCTTTCTTGCCGCAACCCTCTCCGAAGCTAGTGATACCAAACACTGTCCACTTCCCGGCACTGTCTTTACAGAGTAACGGTCCTCCAGAATCACCAGCGCACGAATCCATCCGACCTCGCTTGTAGCCGGCGCAAAACATGTTTCCTGTGATGTGGTAGTCCTCGTAAACACCGCGACATTCCTCATTGGTGACGATGGGAACCTGAAATATTTAAATAAGACTAGTGTATGGACATTCGTACTTCACTCTGTTGAAAAACCAGTATTTTAATTCAGTATAAATGAAAAGAAAACTATTTTGATGGAAATTAATACATTTTCCTTTCAATTAGCTTCTTATACATTTCAGAAGATTAAGTATTACTACTAAATGCACTTTTTATGCTTACTTATCAATTCGGATAACACTAGTAGTTTAAATAACAGTAAAGCTCGCAATATATACTAAACTAACAGTGCTCACAATATTTTCCATCAACTTAACCAGTAATCATAATATTTAGAAAAAATGTGACTGGACCATTTTTATTGGAAATTTTGTACTCTTCCTCCATGAAGCAGTCAACATTATGACAGCTCTTGCTAGTTCAGCAAGTATTACAGGAAATAGACAACAACTACACTCGTCATCATTCAATCAGAGGCGGCCATCTTGAGATGGACGTTAATAATAGAAAACCTTATATCGTTTGTACTATACGAGGTGTGTTCAGAAAGTAACGATTATTTTAATTTTTGAACAAAATATTTATTTATTGAGGACACTGATGGTTTCAAAATAGTCCCCATTCGAGTTTATCATAGCGCTTCTTCTAATCCTCAACACTTCTCAAACTCGATCTGCATTAGCCTTTAGTTCTTTCAGCAATAGCTTCGGAATTCAAACGGCTGTAAAACGACGGCCATTTAAAGGATTTTTGGAAATAGGATAAAGTCACACGGAGCCATGTCTGGCAAATATCGAGGCTGGGGCATTGTTACAGTACTGTTTTTGGTCAAACATTCACGAACAAGCAATGAAGTGTTGAGCTGGTGCATTATCGTGGTGCAAAAGCCATGAATTGTTTTTCCACAGATCCAGGTGTTTTTTTCAGATTGCTTCACGCAAATGGCTTTGAACTGGTAAATAGTACTCCTTATTGACTGTTTCACCTGGTGGCAAAAATTCATGATGCACTATGCCATTAATATCAAAGAATACAGTGAACCTTCACTTGTCGAGCCTTTTTCGGACTTGGCGAGCCACAATGCCTCCACAGGAATGATTGAGCCTTAGTTTCGACGTCATATCCATAAACCCATATTTCTTCACTTGTTATAATACATTTCAGTAATTCTGCATCGTCATTGACTTCATTTAGTGACTCCTGAGCAACTTCCATTCGCCGCTATTTTTTGTTCAAAATTCAACAATTTTGGAACAAATTTTGCTGCCACGAGTTTCATACCCAAAACACTGGAAGCAATGTCATGCCATGATCCAATCGATATGCCATCATCATCAGTGACCTCTCTAATTGTGATTCGGCGATTGTTCATAACCATTTCTTTCACTTTTTCCACGTTTTCATCAGTTGTTGATGTGCTGGGGCGTCCAGGGCGTTCGTCATCTTCAACGTCTTCACAGCCATCTTGTAAACACTTATACCATTCATAAACTCTTGCTTTACTCATAGCAGACTCACCATAGGTCTTTGTTAACATTTCACACACTTTATTCCATTTTTTTATGCAAAATTTGTTACAAATTCTTTGATCCATTTCTTTTAACAAACGAAAATTGCCGAGCTCATAAAAACACGTCTAACCTTAGTGTTTGTCATAGACAATGTCAACAATGAAAACAGCTGAAAGTTTTATCATACTTCAAGGGCATGTATACCAACATTAAAAAAAATGTTTGACAATCAGACTCTCCAAGCCCGCGAAATTTAATAATTCTCTTTACTTTCTGAACACACCTTGTATATAAGGTACCTTCATATAAAATTACAAAACAATGTGTTTAGTGAAAACTGTGTACAACCTTCACAGGCCGCCATCTTAAAGCGGAAGTGAATGGAAAAAATCTTACATATACATCATTTGGATCTTATACAACATAACTTTGTATGAAATTTCAAAATAATCATTCAGTGAATTTAACCAAAACTGCATAAAAACCAACCAAATGTTAAATGGTCGAGTTGAAGCAGAGACCTCAGTCAATTAAAACTTTATTCTTAATAGTTGCTAACTGGCAAGTCATTTGAACTCTTAGTAAAAGCAATTTTTACAACTTTTACACTACAATTGTTTCAATACAATAGGCCATTATTATAGCTAATATTTAGTTTTCAGTATTCAAATATACTCATTCTATATTGTGTTACTTTTTCAATTCCTCTAAGAAATTAAGGTCTTGTTGTTGAAATACCAAAGGTAATTATATTTATTTACGGTCATGACTTGGAAGCAATACCTGGGCTTCTTGCAGTACATCTGTACCAAACATGTCGGAACTTCTTCGTTTCCCCCAACCAATAATGGAACACATCTGGTGAAATGGTAATATTTGTCTTGATTTCGGCAGGCATGCGATACCTCGATATCTGTCGGACCTCACAGCTATTGGTAGTCGTAACAGGCGACATCGTTGTCAACTGTATCTAGATCGTATTCAGGGTGTATGACGGACTTCTCCACCTGTAAAATGAAATAAAATTTAATGGCATGCTAAAATTTTAATTGTGTTAATGCAGACCCAAATATTTGATCTTAAGTTTTGCAACATTTCATATTATCCAACAAGCAATGATTTTTTTTCTTAATATGACATATACTTTTGAACAAAGTATGCAACACATTTTAACCACTCAACTTTCTTGAACAGACCTTACAAAATATGTCTTTTAGATCAATCCGTTTTTGGTACCAATATAAAATAATCATAATGTTAAACAATTTTTAATTACAATAAACAATTTTAATAAGGCTACAAGAAGAAAGACTGACGAAGAAACTCCTAAATTACCAACTCAAGATGAAGCTTGAGGAAGTGGAACAGGACCTAGAAGAATTAGCGATAACAGAGGAACGGAGGAAGAGAAAACCCAATCCTTAGGGATAAAAACACTAGATTAAAATTTAAAGAAAGAACAAAAAGAGTTGCCTTTTACTCGGAGGAAGTTAGACTACAGAGATCTATAAGACTGAAAACGTATTGGGAGAATCTCAAAAATCTAAAAGAACCAAAGTTGAAAGCCCAAAAGAACCAAAATTGACAATGTGCTCCATTGAGGGCTAAAATATATTTAAAAAAAAATAAAAATAATTTTAAAATGAAAATTTTATTTTGTCAGAATTTTAGCTATAATTGGAGCACAATTTCAATATTAGTTCTTTTTTTCTTCTTCATATAGTGGTTATTGTTCATACCTTATGGTTCTAACTTTGCTCTTTCAAAATAAAGGCCATAATATCTAAATAAAGTCATATTGGGTGGTCCATATTCCTTTAAATGTTAGTCTTATGTTACTGCGATGATGATATAAATTTCTTTGATTTGTTTATTGGAACCATATGATAATTTTATAAGCCAGTTAAGCAATAAATCTGAATGAATGGGCAGTAGTCTGTTTCATATTTTAAAACTACTGTCAAGGTTACATAGGCATAATGCATTGAAAATAATAGAATAAAAGTGTTTTATTTTCATTTTTAACGTACATTCATCTAATTTTATTTTCATTATATAAATTTTTTTTTTTTTTTTTTTTTTTTTTTTTTTTTTTAACGTTTCACTATTGTGCACACTTGGGCTAATGCAGACAATGGGATGATGTATAGCGTATGAAAATGCCAAGCCCTCCGCCGGGAATCGAACCCAGGTCCTCGGGGTGAAAGCCTAGTACGCTATCCACTAGACCACCGAGGCGGCTATTCATTATATACCGGATGAATCAAAAAGGACTTCACAACTTTGAAAATATATAAAAATTTATTGAAATAACTTACAGAATCAATAGAGATGTTATTTTGTAGCACAACACTTGTAGTTTAACATCAAAGCGTCATTTTAGTTCGATGTGACTGCCATTGGTGATGCAGCAAACATCACGCTGGAAATCAATTTCTTACTACACTTGTTCCAATAAATCGGGCATAATTTCTTCATAAATTCACACAGAACAGTATAGATTCAATTTCTCAAGTCTAAAAGATTTTCTGGTAGAGGCAGAACATATAATCGATCTTTAATGAAACCTCAGAGGAAGAAATTCATAGTTGTCAAGTTGGGGGGTGAAGTGGCTATGCAATTTGCCCAATACACCAATCTGGGAAGCGAGTATCTAGGAAATTCTGAACTTCCATGAGGAAATGAGGTGGTGTGTCGTCTTACTGGTAGCAGAAAGGCACACCATCTTGTTTTCATCTAACTGAGGAATCAACTACTAACTTTAAATTTACTAATGGCACAAAACAGTTTTAGTTGCTATGTGTTGCTCGTGTTCTGGAATGTAGAGTAGAGTGCTGATGTTCTCTTGACACAAATAGACCAGTTTAGATGGTGTTCTTACTGTTGATTTGAAAAAAATTATACGCTGTCAATTTTTAGAATTTCCAGTAATTCAAATCATAATGAATAATTAATTACCGCTTACATTACCCATTCATTGTTATATTATCTGTGCGTAATGAATAAGTAATTGCTGAAGATTTTATCATATAAACATTTTTCAACTTATCATTACTTAATGAAAGTATAATGTGTGCCACTTTCCTTTCTAAAACCATATTGATTTTCACCAAAACTGCCCACTACAACAACAACAACATTCTTAGTTTACTAGGAATGAGATAGAAACACTTTGAGTGTCAACAAATTCGGATAAGGTGCATGACTCTTTCTATTGAAAGATAAACCTTTCACATTACTTTCAATAATACCATTCAGCATATAATTTGATCACAAGCCATAAAGTACAGTAACATGAGTTAAATGGCATGCGCAGTGCTCTCGAATACGTTATGTGAATATAGTAGTCTCGATTAACCATCACACTTTCAAACATCAGTTTCCATTAACCATCAGGTTAATTCTGTTATCGGACATTTTTAAACAGTCTTCCATAGTAAATAATTTGTAATAAATAATAAAAGTAACTTTATAGACAAAAAAACCTAACTGTATTTGTATTTATTTATGGCATAGGCCCAGCTGACACTAATTGCTACCCTCAGCAAATGTTGATAATCAAAAAGTAAAGTCTAGTGGAATGAGATAGAATCACTTCAAATAGTGTCAACAAATTCTGAAAAGGAGCATTATGGTTTCTATTGAAAGATAAACAAACACGATACCATTCAGCATATAAGTTGATTATACAATGGTCACCGGTCACCGTTACGTGAGTACTCTAAATGGCAAGTGCAGTGCTCACAACTATGTTACATGAATACTTTTCAAAAGGTTAAGTACAGATTATTTACTGTATTAAAGACCTATTTGTATAATACATAATGACAGTTAAATAAAAATTTTAAGAGTTCTACTAAATTTTCCAAAATAATAATAATAAAACATTTTGTAGTATAAACAGAATATAGTGTGTTATTTTTACTGATCACCAAAGTACAGGTGGTCAGTTCCTGTTATTCAAAATTCATTTTGATTAGAATTAATTTGATTTCATTTTTTTTAAAGAATACCGTTTTAAAAACTTGTTATTGGACTTACTAAAATAAATATAATAACAATAATAGTAAAATAACTTTACCCTCATTTCCAGTTCAGTGCCTTCTTTCTCAGCCAAATCATATTCACCTAATCGGATGTACAGTCTCTTCCTCACACAATGGGCTGCTGTTAGTACCCAACGTGGTGCTACTAAAGTCCCTCCACAGAATGCTTCCTAGATAACATTATAAAAAGTTACTAAATATTAAAGGTATATTTTCAATAAAGGTACTAAATATGGAATTGTATTAGTTCAATTTAAAGTTTAATGTAAAGATTTGTTAGGAGAAAATTATGGTTATTGCAATATTTACAATGGTTGTTCCATTAACTGGTCATAGGTCATATGTGAATTCCTCTATTACATCCTGAACAAGATAAAAGTTATAACTTTTTTATCTTATACTTCTGTTTATATCATATAAACAGCGTTAAAAGCTATATACATTGGCATTTTAAAGTCCTTTGAAAACATTAAGATGAACTTTGACAGAGGTAATGATTCTTTTATGTATTTTCATTGTCATTTTAAAATTTAAGTTTATAATTTAAGCAGATTTTATTGCTGTTTATGAAGTAAGATTTTCAACAAAAATATTTTTATTTTTTGAAAATTTGTATCGATTAAATCAGCGAGACTGTTGCATGCCATAGTCAGTGTTCAAAAGTGTGAAAATATCAACTAATATACTCAGGAACTTAAGTTCTTAAGCCTATTTATTAGTCTGATTCGTTCTATGTAAATATATAGGAATAATGGTAGAAGTTACATTAGTCTGATTGTGTCTTCATCTGAACACGTTTCGTTTGTCCATCAAAGTGTTAAAAGATAATTGACAAAAGTACGATGATGAAAGTACGTTTTGGAATAAAACCAAATTAAATTTCAGGTATTTTTTTTACATAAATTTCATAGCCTAAATTGTAAGCTGATTTTTAACATAATCTTTCCATCATTCATTCATGCCTTTCTGCAGTTCCACATTGTCATCGAAGCAATTTGTTACAAGCCAGGTCTTAATTTGTGGAAACCAGTAGTAGTCGCTTGGTACCAGATCGGACTATATGGAGGATGGTTCAACACCAAAACTGTCCAAGCTCCCAAGTACAGGCATGTATTGTCATGAAAAAACAACATTTGATTTCCAGACGCTTGTTTTGGATTGCTCTTTAAATTTTTTTAATGTTTCTGAATACCGTACCTTAACAGGAACGGAAATCTACAAGAAGCACTTTTTTCTGTACAAAAAAATGGTTGCTACGTCTTTTTTGTTGACAATGCCTGCAAACAATAACCCTGGTTTCCTGGCGAAACCAGTGTGTCCCACAGCAATAGACTGTATTTTCTTTGTCTCACAGTTGACATGTTTTACCCAAGACTCATCCCCAATTACGACAAGATCACAAGTGAGTTACCATCTTTGTCGTAGATCTTTAGAAATGTCAACAAAATCACATTACCACAAGTTTTTTGTGGTAATTTTACAAGAATTTTGATACCCATCTTGCACAAAATTTATGTTAGCCTAACTTATCATTTGTAATTTTAATCCAATAAACTTCGTGAAATTTGAGGAAACAAATGAAAGCTCTGAAACTGTAAAGCAGCGATTTTCACAAATTTTCTAAATCACTTTTGACACCAGTTCAGCAGTCACAATGCTTGATCGACTGCTTCGCTCTTCTTTGTGAACATTAATGTTGCCATTTTAAACTCAATACTCGCTGTCTTCATTCATTACATTGTTTCTGTACACTTTACAAAGTGTCTGATGAATTTTAATAGGCTTGTTGTTTTCTCCTAACAAAAACCTGATCAAAAGATTGCAAGTGGTAAGATTTCAATTGCAGCACATATTTTAAAAATGCACAGTTCACTAACTGCAAGCAAAGTGAATCTCATTCTACCACAGCTAAATGAACACTGAATGAGAGAATGCCCAGACACCAAGATGGCTGTGATAGTCCTGCCCTTTGCCAAGTTAGTCCAAAACATAAGTTACTTCTGGATAGTCCTTGTATATTATGTTTGTGGTTAAAATTCAGTTTTATGCTGATACTAAAAATAGGTGAATACACAGTGATGTATATTACTAAAATTATAATCTTCTTCTTCCAATGGCTCCTTTTGGTTCACACCATTTTGGATCTTGCCTCCCAATACAATCCAGGGAAGTCCCTTCATCCCTGTTTCTCTCTATCCAGGCCCTCGCTGATCAGTAAGTGATCCTTGTCCATAACATACACATCTTTTGAACAAATTTTGCACTTGTCAGAGGTTATTGGTCTCATCCTATGGAGATGCTTGGCAAGACAATCGTGACCAGTTTCCAGGCGGAAATTTGCTGCAGCTATTTTGCGTGGAAGCATCTTATTGTCCTTAAAAAGATTAAACGGATCATAAGCTTTGTCTTGTAGGTTTTTCTTCATTTCACTAACAAATTTTTGCTGTGAGTCTGTTTTTACTACTAAAATTATAATTGAATTATTTAAATTAAATAAATTCATCAGAATGAGTTTTTATGCTATTTAATGTCCTACCTTAAATCTGTTGAGCACTGCGACCTGCCATGGCCACCGTCCTGGCTGTGAGGGTCTGCCTCCTATAATCCTTAACCGGGTCCATATCTCCTCATTGGTGAAGTTCTTTACAACTCCACACTCCTCTGTTATAGAGTTTGAGAGATGTGGATGTACAAGTGTACTTCCATCTGGAGCCATGTACTTGCCTCCTGAATACAGAGTTGAAGGTCTTTATAGTCTCAATTTGACACATATTATCTGATTCAATATTGTTTATAATTTATAAAGATAAGGTTATTTGAAGGACCTTGTACTAGTTCTGTTTTTGTTAGTGATTCTTTCTATGGTTTGGGAAAAGGAATTTTGTAATTCAGGTATTTCAGGTTGTGGTTATTGGTTCAAGTCCAGTTGTTTTATTTTCTAAACATTAAGTCTATTATTACTTGACATAAAATTAATTTCATATAGTCTATATTTACAATTTTGAGGCATACTTAATTATTTTTTCTATACCGTAATCTTTAATTATCTGTGAAAATGTTTATTAAAAATAATACTTTAGGCCAAAACCCTACTAGAAAATTAATGCTTGAAACTATTAAATTAATTAATTATCTAAAATTAAATTAATTATATTATATAATATGATGGTCATCCTGGAAGTGAAAATGTATTTTTCTGTAGACTCTTTTTATTAATATGATGCAACAAAACATTTGGTACCTCATCTATTTTTACACAGTCGCCATTTAAATTTAAACATTTGTTATAGTGTTCCACACGGTTTTCTGTGCCTTCTGTATACTTAGTTGCCACCAAGTTGTCAAACCACTCACTAATGCTCTTTCAGTTCGTTGTCATTTACACCCCAAAAAACCCTTCAATTTGGGAAAAATGGTAATCACTTGTTGCCAAGTCCGGGCTACAAGGCAGATGTTCAAAAACTTCCCACTTGAACTGCGAAGCAAGTACACCATCAACGCAGTAACATGTGGACGTGTGTTATCATGAAGAAGCACAATGCCACTGAACAACAATCAGTGTTGTTTGTTTTTAATAGTGTAGTACAATTAGTGAGGGTCTAACAGTAAACTGCTGCATTCATGGTCTCCTATCTAAGCATAGTCGATGAGTAGGACACCCCTTCATCCTCAAACACTGTAGGCATAACCTTCTAGGCACTCAGAATTTGTTTTGTTTCCATTTATGTTACAAAAAACTTTGGTTATCTGTGTGTAAATTTCAATAGGGTGAACTTTTTTTCATATTTAAAAAGCGTATTATTCTAAAAACCTCACATTTGGCGGGATTATTAATTTTGCCACACAATTTAAAAGTTGCAAAAATTAACAGTAAACCATTTTTGTAGGGCTTGCTATTAGCATCAGTCTAGCGTGAAGGAGTGAGATGTCAATGACATAACAGCAGCTTGAGGGGGGGATGAGCAGCTCGTCAGATAAAACACAAGATTGTTACTTTCTGAACGATCCTTGTATAAAATTGTTACCCCCCCCCTGACACACACACTAAACAGCCTAATGCAAAACTTAAAAACAAAAACTAAGTATGATAAATGATAGAAACATAAATTATGACTAGAAGTTGTAACTGATGGCAGAGCTATGGACATGTGCACTATGGTAGGCACCATTCAAACATGGCATGAAATGTAGAAGAAGGTTTTGATATAATAAATTATATCAATATAGATGAAATGGTCTTATCAAACGATTGTCAGTAGTTAACAATGAAGAGCATAGAAGAGAATATCACAGCTACTTTGTCAGAAGACAAAGTAGAAGTATACTATAAAATTAGACTTGTCATTAAAAACATTAGATTCAATATATTCTTAAGAATAAGAATTGAATGATTGTGTTCTCAAATTCGATCCTTCAGAGTAGAAGATTAAAACTTAAAAGATGTATTCAAAATTTATGGGAGCCTTATAAAAATCTGTAAAGATTTAACGAGAAGCATAAATAAAGTTTAACAACAGTTTTTTCTATTGCTTAATGGAGTTTGCTGTACCACAATTAATGTTTTTGTACAGAAATATTCAAAGTGTGTATTGTATAGGATTTTCTCGTGTTAATTTACTGTCCTATAGAAACAGGTAATACTGCCCTGAACCCATGCTTTAATATTGCCTCACAGTTTCAATAACTACTATTTTGTTATCTGCAAGATATTCTAAGAACCTAACCTCTGCGGGTAACATTTGATTACTGTAATTGTGAAACATAATAGTATGCTTTTCAATATTTAGTATTATTATTTAGGTTTTATGATTTAAGCATTATAGACCTAATTTTTTTCCTTTCATTTTACTCTTGAAACATTAATTTCTTTTACTTATGTAAAAGTTAGTACACTGACGAGATATGAACCTAAATATGTGACCAAAATGTGTCTGTTATTTTGAAAAATTAGATCAATTTTTTATTGCTTCCAAACTGAAATGTTTGTGGGAATAAGTGAATGTGACAAAGTTTGCACAATGCTTTTTACAACCTATTTATAACCTTTTCATCCAGCGGTTAGAGTCATTTTGTTTGCACTACGAAAAAAATTATAAACAAACTTCTTAATTAGTGTGACAAAAATTCTAAATTTTTTATACAACAACACTTTACCATGACTAGACGTATAAATGATGTTGTTACGTTCGTCTGTACCTTGCCGCCCTCTCTTATGTGCTAGCAGTTGACAGTACGTGCCTTCTTGAAAACAGAAAGCTGTTTCTCTAATTACATCGTTGCCACATATCACCGGTCGTTTGCACCACCTTTGTACAGACACAAATATGTTAACAAACATCAATTTCAATTAATTTTTATTTGCGTGGACAATATTGTAAGTACATTTCACTGCATTGCATGGTAAAATATATAAAATCTACATAAATTAGTATTTTCAAATTTTAAGTTTCATTGATTATGGAAAATATTAATCCTAGCTACAAAATTTGTAATAACTAAAATCATTTTTCGTTCATCTTTAAAATCAGACTAAAGTTATGTATGAAATGATAACAACGTCTCAAAATGTGTTCTAGAAGTCATGATTGATGTTGATTTCAGGGTCTAAGACTTTTACAATGACTCATTTTCAAATTGAAATTATCTATAAATTTAATCTATTTTTCTGTCTGTGACATAATTCACTTAGGTTTTATGAGATGTTTTAGAATTACATCTTCAGATTCTTACTCATAGGAGGTCATTGACACATTAAAATTTATATAGAAACACAACACATCATATATATAAAAACACTACAATAAATGTGTTACTTAATGTCAGATGTGCACTGCAGGGTCTCAGAACCGAATGATTCCCTGGAATTACAAGTAATACTCAGTTGCAAGGCTTGCCTTTGCTTAAGACATTTACTGCTATGTTATAAATTGTTTGACTTAAAACTGAACTGGTTATTTTTATTTGGTTCCTTTATACAAGCTCCACACATTTTAAATTCCTCAAAGACATCCATCTCGCTTTGTTGCTTATGTGCAGGACCTGCAAGTTAGCGTTGCAAGCAGTATAACCGTGATTGTTCTCAATTAGATGGTGTACATAATTTGAAGTTGTGTTACACTGTTTTCCTTCAGATGACCCTTGAGGGCACACTAAAAGTTGTCACAGTCATCACTAGTAATGTTATATATTTTCCGATGATTGTTCCAGCATTTCCCTCCACTTTAAGTAGTGGTAATCTTCAAATGTTGTTAGTTACGAGGAAAGCGACTATAACATTTATATGCTTAAGTGCGTTGGTGAGGATTTCAGGAAAGATGTTTCCACAATCTGTTGGTACAAATTTTTTATTGATTTGTTTAGTTAAAGGCATGTTAAATTTCTTACGGTGTTTTGCGAGTAGCTTAACTATCATGGAGACTTCATAACCATTAGCTGGCAATGTATTTTATAGTGTTAAGCTCTTCCTGAATATCCAGCTGTTTGAGTTTATGGCCAATAATCTGTGGATGAAAATATTATATTCTGCTGATTTTTGTGAATGAGTTTGGTGTGTCAGCATGTATGGTTATTCTGTTTAATGCTGTTTAAGTTTTTAAATTTTCCAACATACCTTGAGTAGTACATAAATAAAATTAAGTCACAAACGGAAAATAAATAAACATAATTTTTATAAAAATCAGTGACAGTTACATTATTAAACATGCGTACCTAATAACAATGCAATAATAAATAATAAGCAATGCAGTTAGGCTTATGTCAGTATCATACTCAATAAAATATTTGGCAGTTAAAATTAAGAATTAAAGAATAGCCACCTCGGTGCCTAGTTGATAGCATACTAGGCTTTCACCACGGGTTCGATTCCCGGCCAGAGATTGGCATTTTCATACGCTATAAATCATACATTGTCTGCATTAGCCCAAGTGTGCACAATAGAATTATTTGAAAATCCTCCACAGAATTAAAAGATTTTACCAACAACTTTTGCTTTAATTTATTTTAAATATTGTTCCTTCCATTAGGCCAGAGTTCTTGTGGAAATTTATTCATAAGATGGACTTCAACTTTAAGCAGTAATTTATCAAAAACCATCAGTCTGTTATGTTATATACAGACATTTTTGAATAACAAACCCATTCAGATATTCATTATTCAAGACAATCAAACATATTTGTAATGTAAACAATTACCTGTATCGTTGTGTAGTGCAAGACTTTGTACACATGGTCCAACGGCTCCATCGACTGTATGCTTTCTTGTATTCACCTCGTAGTGTGACTTGATGATCTCCACTGCGACCTAGTAAGTCAGCGCCTATTTTTCTAATCGATTTCGAAGCATCTTCTTTAATCTGAAATATTATTAGGTTACGATACAACAAAAACCTTTCAAATATTTTGAATCATATTGTTTAAACGATTTCAGCTATACTTGATTGAATTCGTTACACTAGAAGTTGTACTGTTTAGAACCATACATAGGTTAAAACATTCTTTTATCTCATGATTTTGTCAGCATTATAGGACTTAATAGTTCATTTCATAAGTCGTAATCTGTTAATTTTTATGAATGTTAATAGTCAAAAAGTCATACAATTTGAACATTTTAAGTGTTTTTTTCTCATGCTATGAACTTACTCCTACTCCAACCCAAAAAACATTTTTCTGAGCTCCTGACCTAAAAACTTTTTCCCATGTTTGTATTCATTTCGACTCTATCACAAACTGACTAACCTATAATAGCCAATATCTGTTTAACAGGCAAAATCTTGATAATGTAAAGAAAGTTCGAATTAAATTGATTATAAGGTTCTCCAACTTGTCTCTATAATTCTGGCTGAGGCTTCATTGGAACCATTCTACTTCCAAAAAGATGATCTTGCAAAACTGTCCACATAGTAGCCAATTCTTTCTTCATTTCAACTCCACAGAGGCCTGGAGTTTACCTAGTTTCACCTTTCGCTGTATAGTTCAGTGCCGGCCTTTGGGAGGGCGAAGTCGGGCGGCGCCCAAGTTGCTCAGATAGGGCGCAGCTGCATAGGTTTTTAAAGTTATCAATAATTTATAATAATATTATAATGTTATATTTTAATAAATGTTATTTTTACAATAATAATCATTATTATAATCAATAAAATGATTTTCAAATTTATTTCAAAAGTATATGTATAATCATTTTTATTAGATATCTGAAAAACGCGTCCCTTACATAGGCGCCACAGTAAAGTTTGCCTGACCTGTCCAAAAGGCTAAGGCCGGCACTGGTGTAGTTAGTATCTTAACACTAAAAAAGATCCTAAGGTCTTAATGAATATGATTTGAATATTGATCTAATCCAAGACTAAGTGTTCCAGAAGAATGATCGGTAAAACTTAGATCAAAATGAAAAAAGCCCCAACTGTAAGGAGCAACACAAAATAGGCATCAGGAGTAATTATCTATGATAACTCGAACAAAGTGTAAGGATGTTTAGATTTTGAAAAATTTCAAGTTTATTTCAAATTTTGAATACTGATTTCAGTGAAAAATATGCCATTGTGACAAATCAGGCTTTTTTCTTTTTCTTCATCCGGATCACCCACTTTGGGGTACGCCAAATCGATTACTTTGATGTGCATTATTTGTCGTCCGCTGTATCCAATACTGCTTCATTCTATCCGAGGCTGCCTTCCTTCTTTCATCTGAGACTGCCCCGCCCCTTTTAGATGTTGGTTTTTCTTGGAAACTTAGGTTTTCATTATGTAAAAGTTTTCGCAGTTTAAGTACATCATCAATCATCTCATCTGATATCGCCAGCTCAGTTAAATCCTCCTGGACCCGCCTGAACCAATTACTCTTCGTTTTCCGATCTCTGAAGAAAGCAAAGATCCGCCTAGTAAGTCTACTGCTGTTCATCCTACTAATATGGCCATAAAAGCTAAGTCGTTTTTTCCTCATGCTATCTGAGAGTCTCTCAATTTTGAGATACAGGTTTTTATTAGAAATCAATTTTACTTCATTATTTCTAAAGTTTTGGCCCAATATCTTCCTTATTAACTTTCTTTCCTTCTTCTCCAGGTTGTCCAGTAATCCCTTATTATCGAGTGTAAGAGTTTCAGATGCATATAAATGGTTTGATCACAGTTTTATAATGCTTAAGTTTGGAATTCCAGGATAGCGATTTCTTGTTATACATCTTTTTGGTTAATTGAAACGCCAATTCCATTTTACACATCCTGGATTCCAATGCTCTCTTTTCTAAGGCGTTCCAGCTGATCCATTCACACAGATATTTGAAGTGGTCAACTCTCTCGATTTTATGACTACTGACTCCCAGATGTCGTGGTGCATTTTTAATATTTGTTAGTATTTTGGTTTTCTCAAATGAGATTCGGAGACCTACTTTAATGGCTTGCTTCTGCAACTCTTTAATTTGTAATTCTGCCTCGGACCAGTCCTTGGCTATGAGAGCCAGATCATCCGCAAAAGCCAGACAATTACCCTTCAGTCCTTTGGTCCCCATTTTGATTCCATCGCCTTCCTTCAGATTTTGATTCCACTCTCTAACCACCTTCTCCAGCACACAATTAAATAATAGCGGTGATAAACCATCACCTTGTCTGACTCCAGTTCTGATCAGAAATGGTTCTGACACTTGTCCCATAAATTTCACTTTAGAATATGTGTCTGTTAAGGTGGACTTAATTATATTCGTAGTTTTGTTATCCAGGCCTAATTCCCTCAATATTGATATGAGTGAAGTCCTATCAATGGAGTCATATGCTTTCTGGAAGTCAATGAATGCTATTACATACATTTTACTCGAGAGTTTACAATAGGTCATGACACTTTTAAGGTTAAAAATCTGCTCCGCACATGATCTACCCTTCCTAAATCCACCCTGATACTCCCCTAGTTGGCAGTCCAGCTGTGGTTCTGCTCTCATCAGTAACGCCTTCGAAAGTATACTTTTTTATTAATATAGAATATATAAATTTTATCAAAAATATATCAACATTAATCTATATGGCAATGACTGTCACCTTATAAGATGTCAAAGAGACATTACTCAAAAAACCATTCTCCGTACATTATTTTTGCTCAATACATTATTTTTACTATGAACAGTATAGACTAGTTAGTGACAGAACAAGAAGCTGAAGAGGGAAACACAGATAATAACTTGATATGTTCCGGTTTAATTATAACTCCATTTTGATTGTAACATCAAATTTGATACAACTGCCAAACTGTTTTTGGTACCTGCGGGTTGAGCTCATGAGCGAAAGTATTACATCATTCACTTTTTCATTTCCTGATAAACTGTAGTGCCCAGGGATTCAACCAATATTTAATAACCACTTATACAGAATCAAATATCATTTTAAAAGCTAAAACCAGTACCAAAAGTTTAACACTAGTCATATTAATTTTAAAAATACTAACCAAGCATTTAGTACTTAGGTAATAAAGGCAAATATCTCAAATATGATTGGCTAGAATATTGAAAGAATATTAACAAAACTAAGCTTTTAAACTATGAATCTACTTATACTAGGAAAATATCACAAACTCACGAGATACAAGTAAACTCTGTATTTTTCTATTTAAAGATCTTTGTTTTTTGTCTCTTAACATTTGAACATATTCTTATTTATTATGTAAATAGTGTTTTAAGCAAGTGAGCAAATTAATTCATAACAACATAAAATGAATGAGAAGCTATATTTATCTCAGCCTAATAATTGTCAAAGCAAAATCTCCGGCCATGTCCTTGATTGACTAATTTTCTCAACACAACCTTTGTTGCACCAACTTTGATTAATTGTTAAGCATACTTTGATTGGTCGTTAACTTTACGAACTGACTGCGGGATAATAAAGCAATTATACGCCCCTCCAAACTTGTTATTAAACCATTAACTTTTATTTACATTAAATTTTAAATTGATTCTTCAAAATTTTGTAATTTACCAAGAATGTTAATAACTAATTTAACACTAGAGCTGAGAATGGTGGATTAGCATTTAAATAAGGACGTACGATGTGAAACGGCGGTTTTCTCTTTTTGTGACGTTGTCTGTGCCAGTGTCTGGAACCTCTGCTGCAGTCGGGTTTTCTCAAAGCCTCCGGTCTCGGACAGGGCCTCTCTTCCTAAAAATCAAGTGATTATAAATAATTATTTTTCTAAAAATACAATCTTTCAACGTGTTTAAAATGGCAAAGGATATTTTCCATGTAGAAACAGTTCTTTTTGAGGACTCGGTAAAGAAGTAGTTAACGTATTACATGATGATATCAATGATAGTTTTGACAAGTTTGAAAAATGTACTATGTAATAGTGTTATTTTCAAATATGAACATGTTTGCATTCGATGTATACAACTCTGACTTATCCATAAAAATATCTGAACACTTTTGTAAGGAGTACTAAAATTTTTGAAAAGTATTTATAAAGTGTATGTTAAATAAGCAGTTCCTTTTTCAGTAACTACATTATGGTATACTTGTTCACTTCATAATTTTACAGACATAATACTGATAATCATCTATCAAAATATCTGGATCTTTTCAAAAGAGACATTAAAATTTTTGAAAGATAATTTTCTTTGTTTATAGTAATAAAACAGCCTTATGACTTTCATGAACACAGTGATTCATACACCCACAAAAAAGTTTGAAAACTTTTGAAAGATACTTTATGTTTTTGAAATATATGCAAGGAATGTGTTTCTGAGAAGCATTTATATTCGATGTACTGTATGAAATGTGCAACTACTTGTATCAAAATATTATATTAGAAAAAGATTTCAAAAATGTGTCATTGCTTGAAGACAAAAATTAAGCCAAACAATTGTTTAGTCTCTAAAACAGCAGTTTTCAAATTATGGGTTGAAACCCACTAGTGGTTTGCAGGATGATGGATGGCTTAAACTTTTTAAATGATCTCACGACTGCAAAAAAATAGAAAATTAAATCAAAAAAATAACTTGTACAACTCCACAAAAACTGCTTCACTGCCAACTGTAAAGTTACATACAGAACAGGTATTTTAGAAGTAACATGAACAGGGCGATAGGACAATGCAGCCGTGCTGGGCTCGGCTATTACTAGTAACCTGCATTTAGGTAGGACAAATCGATTTGAAAAATAAAATGAAATAAAGAACTCTTATTTTTGTATAATTTTTACACTTTATCAGAAGAAAAAATGAAAGGGTGTACTACAAGTGAGTTAACAAATTTTATTTTTATGGCGGGTGGGACAAATCGATTTGAAAAATAAAATGAAATAAAGAACTCTTATTTTTGTATAATTTTTACACTTTATCAGAAGAAAAAATGAAAGGGTGTACTACAAGTGAGTTAATAAATTTTATTTTTATGGCGGGTGGGACAAATCGATTTGAAAAATAAAATGAAATAAAGTACTCTTATTTTTGTATAATTTTTACACTTTATCAGAAGAAAAAATGAAAGGGTGTACTACAAGTGAGTTAATAAATTTTATTTTTATGGCGGGTGGTGGAACAAAATTTCAGGCCGAAGGTGCGTCCCATGACATAATTTTGGGAACTGCTATCCTAAAACATTTAAGTGCAGACCTCAAAATTATTTCACCACTATCACAATGTTTACATTTTTTGATTACGTAATCAATAAATAAATAGAGTATTAAATTGGCAAAATCCGTCGATTTTCGTGACAGATTTTCATAAGGTCTTTATAATCTTTACAACCCGCTGGGGGGGGGGTGCTGATTAGCTGCACCTATTGAGAAGATTTAGACGTCCCTCGCAGTATCCAAGTCTAACACACACTTACACCTACATTATTACACTTGTGACTTTAACACTTTACACTCACACTTACATTTAGGGAGGTGTTAAGTGTTTCAATGTGCATTTTCGCCTTAAAATAATTCTAAAAAATATATAATCTTTACAATTTTGTAATCACCTTCAAAACTGTACCAGAGCAGTTGAACTTTTTCTTGCAGTGTTTTTTCCTAGTCTGTACACAGGACCTTGGATGGCACACTGACCAAGGACCCCACGGTGAAAAGTATTCTGTTTGTGGCTCGTCATCTGCAATTACAAAAAATTTCTAATGAAAATTAGAGATCGATAATGCACGGAAACTTGTGTTTTTGATCTAACTTGTATCTAACTGTCAATATACTTGATATTAACTAATTAATTATTGTTGTACATAATTTTTCAATTTCAAATTTTCCTTGATCTACTTAAAAGTTGAAAACTAATATTAGAGCCTGTTTTTTTCATATTTTTTTATCAGCCAAACAAATTTTAACCTAACGAAAAGAATTACTGACTTTTTAGTAGAAAATAAAATTTTCAATTATTTTATGAAGTACAACTTGTAGCTCAAAGAACTGTAGACCTCACAGTATGTTCTTATCATTATTATTCTTATTATATTAATATACACACCGCTCATAATTTGTCTGTCAATTTAACCTGCAACTGTAATATTTATGAAAAATGTTACTGGTCCAATTTTACTGGAAGTTGTATGCTCTTTTTCCATTGAAGGAGTCAAAATTATGAAAACTTTTTACTGTTCAATCAGAATTACTAGAAATAACTAGTAACTACATTGGTTTTAAAAGCCCGCCATCTTAAAACGGTAGTGAATGGTAATATGTGTTCTACATCTTTCAGGCTTCATACACGGTACCTTTGTACAAAATTTCAAAAGAATCGTCTAATGCATTTGATTAAAATTGCAATTAAACTGTATACACTAGTCATCATTAAATCAGAAACGGCCATCTTGAAACGGTAGTGAATGATAATATGTCTTCTACATCTTTCAGGCTTCATACAAGGTACCTTTGTACCAAATTTCAAAAGAATCGTCTAATGCATTCGATTAAAATTGCAATTAAACTGTATACACTAGTCATCATTAAATCAGAAACGGCCATCTTGAAATATAAATAAATGGAATAAATCTTACACGTAAGGCTTCATACAAGGTACCTTTGTACCAAATTTCAAAAGAATCGTCTAATGCATTCGATTAAAATTGCAATTAAACTGTATACACTAGTCATCATTAAATCAGAAACGGCCATCTTGAAACATAAATAAATGGAATAAATCTTACACGTAAGGCTTCATACAAGGTACCTTTGTACCAAATTTCAAAAGAATCGTCTAATGCATTCGATTAAAATTGCAATTAAACTGTATACACTAGTCATCATTAAATCAGAAACGGCCATCTTGAAACATAAATAAATGGAATAAATCTTACACGTAAGGCTTCATACAAGGTACCTTTGTACCAAATTTCAAAAGAATCGTCTAATGCATTCGATTAAAATTGCAATTAAACTGTATACACTAGTCATCATTAAATCAGAAACGGCCATCTTGAAACATAAATAAATGGAATAAATCTTACACGTAAGGCTTCATACAAGGTACCTTTGTACCAAATTTCAAAAGAATCGTCTAATGCATTCGATTAAAATTGCAATTAAACTGTATACACTAGTCATCATTAAATCAGAAACGGCCATCTTGAAACATAAATAAATGGAATAAATCTTACACGTAAGGCTTCATACAAGGTACCTTTGTACCAAATTTCAAAAGAATCGTCTAATGCATTCGATTAAAATTGCAATTAAACTGTATACACTAGTCATCATTAAATCAGAAACGGCCATCTTGAAACATAAATAAATGGAATAAATCTTACACGTAAGGCTTCATACAAGGTACCTTTGTACCAAATTTCAAAAGAATCGTCTAATGCATTCGATTAAAATTGCAATTAAACTTTATACACTAGTCATCATTAAATCAGAAACGGCCATCTTGAAACATAAATAAATGGAATAAATCTTACACGTAAGGCTTCATACAAGGTACCTTTGTACCAAATTTCAAAAGAATCGTCTAATGCATTCGATTAAAATTGCAATTAAACTGTATACACTAGTCATCATTAAATCAGAAATGGTCATCTTGAAACGGTAGTGAATGGTAATATGTCTTCTACATCTTTCAGGCTTCATACAAGGTACCTTTGTACCAAAGGGTCTAGCCGGTTAAGATGGTCAAAAGTGCCCCCAAACCTTTTACGAAAAAAAAAATACTTACTTGTAGAGGATCAAAAACTGTCACTATCCTGAAATTTTCAGCCCCCTAGAGTCAAACATAACCTCAAAAAAAATATAAACGTGATTTTCAGTATTTTTGCGATATCTCGGCTTCTAATAATGCTAGAAACTTCTTTTTTTTCATTTTGTAGGTTTTTGAAAGACCTACAAGTTAGTATTTTTTTCAAATGTTTTATGGGAAATTCAAATTTTTATGAGCGTTTGAAAATTTAAAAAATTCACAGTAATTCAAGGTTTTGGGGTGGTATCACGAAATAATTTTTTTTATATTTTCTACTTAAAGTAATATTTTTGTGAATTTTTTCAGATTTTTCGAGTTAGGGGAATATAGTAAAAAACGCCAAAAACCATCAAAAACCCATATTTTCAGCTATATTCCGGTTTTATCCATCTATAAAACATTACAAGTCATACCGATGTCATTTTTTTTACTTTTTTTACAATTTTTCAGATGTATTTCTACAGCACTAACTGTCAAAACCCATTAAAAAATATAAAATATAGAATCATTTACAATTTTTTCGGGTAAAAAACTATATGTATACATTTTTTGCACTGTTTTCAGGCTCGAAAGATTGTTCGAAAATTACGTTAGCAATTGGAAAAGTCCCTTCTATCTTTATTTCTGTAAAATATTTGCATATTTAAAAAGGTAAGCGATTTTATCTCTCTTTTCGATATTATTGGTGCTAGAATTATAAAAATGAAAGAAAAAAAACTTCAGATAAATAGCAAAAAATTTATTTTAATCATCCTCATCGCTATCATCCATAATAGTTGTAACAATGTCCGTTTTTTGAAAGATTTTAGTTAAATGCTCTGCTGGTCTTATTATTTTTGAAAGATATCTTCCATGAGAGAGGTAATATACTACTGCAGCAACATGAATCGTCTAATGCATTCGATTAAAATTGCAATTAAACTTTATACACTAGTCATCATTAAATCAGAAACGGCCATCTTGAAACATAAATAAATGGAAAAAATCTTACACGTAAGGCTTTATACAAGGTACCTTCATATCAAATTTTAAAACAATTGGTCAATGAGTTTGACTAAATCTGCGTATACTTGTTATTGTAAATAAGAGGCTGCCATCTTGAAATTGAATGGGAAAAATATTACTCATACGTCGTTCAAACTTTATACAATGTACCTCTGTACACCAAACTTCAAAATAATCATTCGATGTGTTTGGCTAAAATTGCGTAACAAACATACAGACCAAATGCGAACGGTCAAGTTGAAACAGAGATCTCGCTTTGCTTGGTCAATAAGTAATTTAAATCAGTCTCAAGAAAGTTTATTTTATAGTAGGACTAGATTTAATGTAACCATTGAATTATAATTTGAATGTAAAAGAAAATGAGGCTATTTACTAAAACTTTATAGAGAAAGACGCAGATTCTTTTCTTTGAGAAGTGCACCTATTTTTGACGTCTTGGATATTTTCAATGCAATTTGAAAGTTTAAATGCTATTGAATATTAACAAAATACCTGCAATTAGTGTTTAATTTTGGCTTGGTTAAAAATGTGCAGTAATCTGTTTGGTAATAATATGTAGATTGCTTATAAGGTAGGCTAACACTCACCTGTAACTTTGTGAGATTGCAAACTCCAGTGTTCCGTGAAGTCTTGTTGGTGTATTGAGTTGTTTGTTTTGTTCGTTTCTATACTTGGTGTCTTTATCTGAAACGTTTCAAACAGTCTTTTTTATTTAACTTCATTAATTTTATTTATCACGTGTTGATTATGTTATTAAATTATTTTCCCCAAAATCAAAATACATACTTGTAATCAACAGTGTGACTGTTTTGTTTGGCTTCAAAAAATAAATATTGTTCTGAAAGAATATTAGGTAATGACACTGGCATGGCAATGGCGTTAAAGAAGGAGGCTTTTCTGGGGTGTATGCAATACCCTCTAGCAAAAATGTGGATGCTCCGCTCAAAAAACAGAGTTTTAACATATGTTTAGCCCGGCAAAGGCAGCTGAAATGAGCAGCTGATGGGTTTAGCGATCCCACCGTACCTCTAGCTCATACTACACTCATTCACCTACTCTTACACACACACACACACACACACACACACACACACACACACACACACACACACACACACACACACACACACACACACACACACACACACACACACACACACACACACACACACACACACACACACACACACACACACACACACACACACACACACACACACACACACACACACACACACACACACACACACACACACACACACACACACACACACACACACACACACACACACACACACACACACACACACACACACACACACACACACACACACACACACACACACACACACACACACACACACACACACACACACACACACACACACACACACACACACACACACACACACACACACACACACACACACACACACACACACACACACACACACACACACACACACACACACACACACACACACACACACACACACACACACACACACACACACACACACACACACACACACACACACACACACACACACACACACACACACACACACACACACACACACACACACACACACACACACACACACACACACACACACACACACACACACACACACACACACACACACACACACACACACACACACACACACACACACACACACACACACACACACACACACACACACACACACACAACTCTACATTACCTGGCTAACTCTTATGTGTGATAACTGTAAAGCGACCCGTGCTGAGGGAGTGAATGATAATGGACCCGGCCTAATGGTGTATCAAACGGAGCCCTGAGTTACTTGGCAACCTCCCAGTGTACCTTAGCCTTATCCACGCATGCGGGGCTATGTGTGGGAAAACATAATTTCCCTAGCTACTCATGTTTCCACGAGTTAAAGTGTAAACAGAATGAGCGGGAACTCACCGCACAACAAAAAACTGGCCGAATTGGACACAACCTCTTTGATAAGGACCGACATTACGGCAAAAAAAAAATGAAATGAAATTAACACAGCAAGCATCTGCAAGTACCTCAATAACGAAATGGGAAGTCACCACTTAGAATGGTTGAGTTACCCATCTTGAATCCTTTCCAAATCCTAGACTTTAGGATGAGACTAAGACTTGAGAAAGCCCTGCAACTGAGCCACTTAGGAATACTTGGGGTGCAGACTAGATGCACCTATTGAGAGGTTTTAGACGTCCCTCGTGGTACCCGAGTCTAACACACACTTACACTTACGACTTTAACACATTACACTCACACTTACATTTAGGGAGTTGAAAATAGCCTCAATGTGTTTTTCATCTTAAAATAAAAAAAAGGTATAATAATAATAATAATAATAATACATTCTCCAAAGTTCAATTCAGGGAAGAACTCTCCACCCCTTTTGAGATTAAAACAGGAGTCCGACAAGGAGATGGACTCTCTTCATTGCTATTTAATTGTGCTCTAGAAAAAGTAGTTACAGAGTGGAACGTGAATACGCATAGTGGAATCAGACTAGGAACTAAGAACAAAGGAATTAAGGTAAATTGTTTGGCTTTTGCGGATGACATGGCCTTACTAGCTGAGACATTGGAAGAAGCTAGGGAACAGACTCTTGAACTCCAGAAGCAAGCGTTAAAAATGGGACGTAATTAAACCAGAAGCCTTATATGCGGCTGAAACATTATCTCTCACAACCCAGGGCCCACTTGAAAGGCTGGAGATCAAAGAAAGAAAGATATTACGAAAAATCTTAGGCCCCAAATTCCTTAACAACCAATTACTCCATTTCAGTAATGAAACTCTTTACCAAAAAACTGAAACACTATAAGACACAATAAGAAAAAGGAGAATTGATTTTTATGGGCACATCCTCCGAATGGACAAAAATAGACTAACCAAAAAAATATTTGACTACTTTCGTAGTAGAAGAGCCAAACCACTTTGGTTTAGAGAAACGGAGAAAGACATAACAGAACTGCAGATCACTGACACTATGCTCATTGACAGAACAGCCAAAACAATAACCAAGGACAAGAAGCAACGGTTCCAAGGCAAAGTCAAATCTAAGCGAACGATCCAAATCTCTGACGAAGAAAGAAAAGCGAGATCACAACGTATGAAGCAATACTGGGCTACGAGGAAGGCACAGAACATTGAGAAGTGATTGATTTGGTGTACCCCAAAGTTGGGTAAAACAAATAAAGAGAGAATAATAATAATAATAATAAAATAATAATACTTAGAAAAGGTAGAATAGGTCTACAAAGGTTGCAGTGCAATCATCACCCTACAAAGTCATTCATTCATTCATTAACACGCTTAGACTAAAATTTTTATTTAAAAAAACATTTTCTTATTACATTCTACAAAACGTGCGCGCCGGCAGAAACATAACCTAATTGCTCATGGTAAGTGTTTTGCATTGTTAAGGTTGGGTCGGGCGCGTACGAAGATAAACCTGTCAGAATGTGTTGAGACGAGCTGTCTGTCAGGGAACGCCCTAAACGAGTTGTTCGTTTATCAGGATGACTCTGCCAGTTGCGGTGACTTATTGGTCGTTATCTGAGCGCGCATCTTGTTAAGTCTTCCGGCGAAACCGGAGGAACAACTCGCGCCTTGAGGCGAACCGGGGAGGATTGAAACGGGCGATTTGATTTTCCAACTCAGGATCGTAACACAGAACACCTTTGCAGCCAAGATATACTTTCGTATTTTTAATTGTGAACTGTATAACTTTCCGTTCATGTGATGTTATTTTTTTTAGAGAATTTTCACTGGAAAATGAGCTATTAGAGATACCATTATGGTAAGATCCAGACCCGAAAATGAGAAATAAGTCTCTAAACTACTTCGCGAAGGATCGTTATTTTTTTATGCATAGGCCTATATATTTGCGCGCGCGCGCGCGTTAGCACGCTCACGATCGCAGTTTTAATCCAATTTGATTCAAAGGTGGTATAAAAATCGATTATGTTTCTTTAACCAACGAAATTCGTTCAACAGTTTCAAAATGGATTCCACTTCAAATCTTTAAAAAATCTTAACTTTTTTGTCTTAAAGTTTTTTGAAAATCCGTCTTCACCCTCGTAATCAGCGTTAAAAACTGCATAGATTAGCGTTTTGAATTTTCAAAATCCGTTGGAATTTAATTTAATTTGCCGGCGGTCAGGGTTCATTTTCGTATTTACAATGTAGTTTGGTAATCTTAATATATGCAGATTTTAATGCTGATTACGACGGTGAAATCGGAATTTCAGAAAGGTAAGACAAAGTAAAATACTTTCGGAAATTCACTTCTATTACGTCAGCGAGACAGTTGCGCGCAAACGAAATATTTGAGATTAGTATTTTATTGTGGTTCGGGTTATTTTTGTAGTAATTTCTTTGATAATAGAATATCAAACAATCCCTTGATCCGAATATTTCTACTGGTAAAATGAGTTGTTGGAGTAGCCATCATGGTAAGACCCAGATCCCAGGATCATGAATTTGCACTTTTTTGGGAATAAAGGATAACTTTTTGAGGTGTAGTTAATTTGTTATTAAAGGTGTATTTATTAAAGGTGTATTGTTATAGATGTTCAATTTGTTGTTAAGTGGTAGTTAACATTGTTCAAACTTTCGCCAGTGTCATATCTGGCAACTTCGTGGTTATCTTGTTCCAAATCTGAGGTATAACCAGACTTTCTAATTCGCATTATCAAATTAAAAGATTTTTTGCTGGCGGTCAGGGTTCATGTTCGTATTTTGACTTTGCAATTCCTTAAGAGATTTCTTGCCGGCAGTCAGGGTTCATGTTCGTATTTTGACTTTATAATTCGCATTATCAAATTAAGAGATTTCTTGCCGGCAGTCAGGGTTCATGTTCGTATTTTGACTTTATAATTCGCATTATCAAATTAAGAGATTTCTTGCCGGCAGTCAGGGTTCATGTTCGTATTTTGACTTTATAATTCGCATTATCAAATTAAGAGATTTCTTGCCGGCAGTCAGGGTTCATGTTCGTATTTTGACTTTATAATTCGCATTATCAAATTAAGAGATTTCTTGCCGGCAGTCAGGGTTCATGTTCGTATTTTGACTTTATAATTCGCATTATCAAATTAAGAGATTTTTTGCTGGCGGTCAGGGTTCATGTTCGTATTTTGACTTTGTAATTCGCATTATCAAATTAAGAGATTTTTGCCGGCAGTCAGGGTTCATGTTCGTATTTTGACTTTATAATTCGCATTATCAAATTAAGAGATTTTTTGCTGGCGGTCAGGGTTCATGTTCGTATTTTGACTTTGTAATTCGCATTATCAAATTAAGAGATTTTTTGCCGGCGGTCAGGGTTCGTGTTCGTATTTTGACTTTATAATTCGCATTATCAAATTAAGAGATTTTTTGCCGGCGATCAGGGTTCATGTTCGTATTTTGACTTTATAATTCGTATTATCAAATTAAGAGATTTTTTGCCGGCGGTCAGGGTTCGTGTTCGTATTTTGACTTTATAATTCGCATTATCAAATTAAGAGATTTTTTGCCGGCGATCAGGGTTCATGTTCGTATTTTGACTTTATAATTCGTATTATCAAATTAAGAGATTTTTTGCTGGCAGTCAGGGTTCATGTTCGTATTTTGACTTTGTAATTCCTTAAGAGAATTTTTGCCGGCAGTCAGGGTTCGTGTTCGTATTTTGACTTTATAATTCGCATTATCAAATTAAGAGATTTTTGCTGGCGGTCAGGATTCATGTTCGTATTTTGACTTTGTAATTCCATAAGAAATTTCTTGCCGGCAGTCAGGGTTCATGTTCGTATTTTGACTTTATAATTCGCATTATCAAATTAAGAGATTTTTTCCGGCGGTGAGAGTTCAAGTTCGTGTTTTAATTTATAATTCCTATTATCAAATTAAGAGACTTTTTGCCGGCGGTCAGGGTTCATGTTCGTATATTGACTTTGTAATTCCATAAGAGATTTCTTGCAGGCAGTCAGGGTTCGTGTTCGTATTTTGACTTCGTAAATCCTTAAGAGATTTTTTACCGGCAGTCAGGGTTCATGTTCGTATTTTGACTTTATAATTCGCATTATCAAATTAAGAGACTTTTGCCGGCGGTCAGGGTTCAAGTTCGTATTTCCAATGTAATTCGAAATTTTAAAGTTCTAATTTATGGAGGTGTTGATTATGAATGTCAAATAATAATTTCAAAAAGGATAAGTTGAAGAAAAATATTTTTGGAAATTCGTTTCTATTACGTGAGCCTGGAGCGATTATTTTAAAATTGTACTCTTTTTAATGTCAACATTTGTTCTACCTCGAAAATAAATTAATACTTGTTCTTATTTGGCTGAGTCCAAAATTTTGGTCTTAAATACTTAAGCCACGTTACTGTTACCATATTTGACCCCGGGTGATTCTGGACTTTGCAGATGTCAGAACTTTCAGCAGAAGCGGTGAAAAATTTGAGGTCTATTGCTGAAAGGCGTTAGGCAATTTGAATGTATTAAAATTTCTAATTGCAAAGGTTTTTACGTTCACAGACAGACAGACGACACAAATTGTTTGGCTTCACCTACTTCGACCGTAACAAGGTTTTCGGGCCACTCTGTAGATTTTGAAGTTCGAGTCGCCAGCTATTCTTCGCATTAATCTTTCAAATATTAATAGAAACCTGAGAAGCCTATAATTTGTCCAAACCGTGAGTCCTAACCTAAAAAAATATTTCGTCATGTAGGTCGCAGATGGTATCTACAGGGGCCAATATAATTACAGCTTTAAATAAAGACATCATAGAATCGATGATCACGTTGCACAGTGCGATTAAGTCATAGATTCGCATCTGATTGGAAACCACAGAGCCGGGTTTTGGGCGGGAAGGCTGCAGTTAAGCAATACTCTACTACTGTAAATACTGTATTTCATAACTTTCCGTATAACGTTTGTAGAATGTATTGTAACTGCGCAAAGAATCTTTCAGATTTTTCAAGCATCACATGAATATGAATATCCCTGCAGATAATGAATAAACCGGTTTCATGAAATTTAGCGTGTTATTTCACAAAATTGTAATTTAGCTCAAATGTAGCCTTTGTGTAGCTATTTTTTTTTTTTTTTTTTTTTTTTTTAACGTCCGACTATTGTGCACACTTGGACTAATGCAGACGATGGGATGATTTATAGCGTATGAAAATGCCAAGCCCTGGCCGGGTATCGAAACCGGGTCCTCGGGGTGAAATCCCAGTACGCTATCAACTAGGCCAAAGAGGCGCTAAAAAAAAGGAGTAAGTTGTACTTTTAGGAAAATCGGTTTGGTTCTTCGAAATTGTAGGTTTTCAGCAAGCTGGAACCACTCATATTTTTTATATTTTATGAATACTTTGTTATCTTCAATAATCATTATATGTTTTGTTTTTAAACATTTTATACGTTCATAATATTAAATTAATGTATAAGAATGACATAATAACATTGTGTGCGATGTTGTTCTATATTTTCTCATTTTAGAAAAGAGAATCTTGTCAGTTTCTACAGAAGTTCCAGGCCCAGCTATTTTTGTTTAATTTTTTTAATAATTTAAATACACATACGAGGTAAGATCAGGAAGTTCCCGTAATTGGACAATGAAAATTTATTGAAAATATCTATAATATTTTACTTTAAAAATTGGCGGTGATAACCTTAATGGTTTTTCTTTTTATGTTAATAAATGAACAGATATCGTCGCAAGAAGATATTACGTTTAAAGATCTAAAAATTTTCAAAAATTAATAAGAGGGACGACCGTTGAAGAGAAAGTTTGAAAGGAGCCAACCAGAAGCGAGCGAAAACGTATGATTTTGAAGAGCCAATCAGAAGCGAGCACGTCAGGTTTAATGTACACGTGTTGAATAGAGGAGGGGTACGAGGTGGAGATAGAAAATTATAAATAGGACGGGCCATAATATTGGTGACCAGTATAGATATAGTTTTTGAAGATGGAGGTTCTCCGAAACGCGTCAACAAAAGTAGAATTGACGGAGCTAGGGAAGGCATATCATTATACTCAACAATATATCAACAACTATATATCATTATATCGTTAATGGTTTTTCGCCGCAAAAAAATTGCTTCAAAATACTCTCCTCCTGCATGTACACATTTCTAACATCGTTCATACGATTGTTGGAAACACTCTTGAAAGCCATTTTTGGAAATTTCCTTTAGCCGCTTTGTCTCATTTTACATCACCTCTTGTGAATTAGGAAAATGACGTCCCTTCAATGTCATTTTCAGTTGGAAACAGGTAAAAACCGGTGGATCAAGGTCGGAAGAATATGGAAGGTGTTCCAGAGTGGTAACATTGACTTGGTAAGGTATTGTTTCATCATCAGCGATCGATGTGACGGATACCAATCGTTCCCTATCCATTTTCATGTCATTATAATCAAACTGTGTATCGTAGTCGTTTCAGGATCTCCTTATACAGTTCTTTATTCACTGTTTTTCCTTCAGAAATAAATTTACAGTGAACCAAGCCCTGGTAATAATTTAAACAAAAAGGTGGCAGTCGCATCAAAATCATGAGTACGTTCATTTCAGTTTAATATATTTCTAAATACAATATTATATGATTTTATGGTTTTTTTCCAAGACGTAGATTTTTGCTACTCGACACTAGAATAGGCTATAACTGACCACGGGAGAAGCATGGAGTCCCAAATGTATTCCTGCTACACTTAATATCTGACCCTGTGACTTATTAATTGTCATTGTAAATACCAACTTCAATGGAAACTGCGATATTTTAATTTGGAAAGGCAGGTTGTTTGGAATTATAAGGTTGTTTGGAATTAAAAATTGTTACACAGTTAACACTTGTCATAAAACTAAATACTAAATAAAGTTGGACTGGGTAAGTAGTATAATGGCGTTTAAAATAATTTAGATATTTATTATTCACACCTACCAATATGTAATAAACGTATAAAACGTCACTGTTACACAGTTAACACTTGACACAAAATTAAATAATTAAGTTGGACTGGGTAAGTAATATAATGGCGCGAACATACAAATTTTCACTTCAAAAATACATTTTAAAACAAAAATATATATAAGAGCGTGATGCGTGACGGCAAACTGATTTTTTTCCCGTGCAAAACATACATCCATACCCCTGCCATAAGAAGTAGTATATAAGTGTATATATATATATATATATATATATATATATATATATATATATATATATATATACACTTATATATATTATATATATATATATACTTATATATATTATATATATATATATATATATATATATATATATATATATATATATATATATATATATATATGTGTGTGTGCAAAACATATCCATACCCCGCCATAAGAAGTATTCACTTCAAAAATACCTCGAACATTATTTTACCCCGGCTTTTGGCCAAGCGAAATTTTTTCTTTCTTCGTGATGTTTTTCATTTCCATTATTCAGCAGACTGACGTTTCGTCTGAGGGTCGTAAACGATAAACTTTGTTTTTTTACCATCGGATTTTTTACCTGTTTCCACGACTGAAAATGACATTGAAAGGACGTCGTTTTGCTGATTCGCAAGAGGCGATGGAAAATGACAAAGCGACTAAAGCAAATTTCCAAAAATGGCTTTCAGGAGTGTTTCCAACAATGGTATGAAATGTGGAAGAAGTGTGTACACGCAGCAGGAGAGTATTTTGTAGGAAAATGTGATTAAAATTTTGTACGAACTTCCAATAAATTTTTATTGACCGATTTGTGGAACTTTTTGACCCTACTTTGTATTTCTCGTCAACAATTGATCCGAACTGCAGTAGCTTCAGTCTGCGTACGCAATTCTTTTTTATAAAAAGCTGTAGTCGTATAGCCTCGAGTACAACAATAAATAAACAAAGTAATTGTTTCAAAATGTAATTAATGTTTTCCAGCAACGTGCATTTCGTAACAGAATTATTTTCTGTTCACCTACGCTCATTGCAACATCGCCTTGTTCAAAACATTATTTTAATAGGAAAGCGTTTTTTACAAACAATAAATATTAAATATTCCATATTTAAAATCAATTCTATGCAATATACGAGGTGTGTTAAGAAAGTAACGGGGATTTTTAAACTTCGCGGGCTTGGAGAGTCCGATTGTCAAACATTTTTTTTATTATGTTGGTATACATAATATCAGCCTTGAAGTATGATAAAACCTTCAGCTGTTTTCATTGTTGACTTTGTCTGTAACAGCTACCAAGGTTAGACGTGTTTTTATGAGTTTCGTTTGTTAAAAGAAATGGATCAAGAATTTATCAAATGTTGCGTACAAAATGGAATAAAGTGTAACAAAGTGTGTGAAATGTTAACAAAAGCCTATGGTGAGTCTGCTATGGGTAAAACAAGAGTTTACGAGTGATACAAGCGTTTCCAAGAAGGCCGTGAAGACGTTGAAGATGACGAAGCCCTGGACGCCCCGGCACATCAACAACCGATGAAAACGTGGAAAAAGTGAAAGAAATGGTTATGAACAATCGCCGAATCACAATTAGAGAGGTCGCTTATGATGTTTGCATAACGATTGGATCATGTCATGACATTGTTTCCAATGTTTTATGTATGAAACGCGTGGCAGCAAAATTCGTTCCAAAATTGTTGAATTTTGAACAAAAACAGCGGCGAATGGAAGTTGCTCAGGAGTCACTAAATGAAGTCAACGACGATGCAGAATTACTGAAACGTATTATAACAGGTGATGAAACATAGGTTTACGGGTTTGACGTCGAAACTAAGGCTCAATCATCCCAGTGGAGGCATTCTGGCTCGCCAAGACCGAAAAAGGCTCGACAAGTGCGGTCGAACGAGAAGGTTATGCTCACTGTGTTCTTCGATATTAATGGCATAGTACATCATGAATTCCTGCCACCAGGTGAAACGGTCAATAAGGAGTACCACCTACAAGTTCAACGCCGTTTGCGTGAAGCAATCCGAAAAAAACGCCCGGATCTGTGGAAAAACATTTCATGGCTTTTGCACCACGATAATGCACCAGCTCACACTTCATTGCTTGTTCGTGAATGTTTGGCCAAAAACAGTACTGTAACGATGCCCCAGCCTACATATTCGCCAGACATGGCTCCGTTTGACCTTTTTCCTATTTCAAAAAATAAAGAGAACCTTAAAGGGCCGTAGATGACATTAAAAGCGCATCGCTGGAAGAACTAAAGGCTATCTCAAAGATCGAGTTTGAGAAGTGTTTCGAGGATTGGAAGAAGCGCTGGCACAAGTGCATTATCTCCAATGAGGACTATTTTGAAGGCGACAACATCAATGTACAAGAATAAATAAATATTTAAAATTCTCGTTACTTTCTGAACACACCTCGTATGTAGCAATAATGATTTTATTAAAACTGTTATAGGGTTTTTTGAGTTATTGGGTTATTTTTTTACCGTTGTATGGGTATAAAATGCTAGTTTCTAAAGTTATTTGATTGAAAAACGTCGAAAAAAACAAGTAGTTCCCGCTTAAAGAAAAATATTCAAAATCGGATCATTAAAATCACCAATTATTTAAAAATTTTGTCACTTAAAGACAACCAAATTTAAAGAAAGTAGACTACAATTATTGAGTTGCAAGTAGAAAATAAATCAAATGATCTTTGACTGCTGAATAATCGCATGTTTCTAAAGGGTAGAGGTAAAGTTTGACACACATAATACGTTTTGTTTGGATTAAAAAAATAATAATAAATAAAGAACCTCATTTAAATAATTTAAAGCCGCCTCGGTGGCCTAGTTGATAGCGTACTAGGCTTTCACCCCGAGGACCCGGGTTCGATTCCCGGCCAGGGCTTGGCATTTTCATACGCTATAAATCATCTCATCGTCTGCATTAGCCCAAGTGTGCACAACAGTCGGACGTTAATCAAAAAATAAATAAATAAAAAAAAAAATAATAATTTAACTGATTTGAGAAAATTCGTGCATTGTTTTTGCGCAGATTATTTTGAACGGCGTATTATTTATTATAGACGGCATATTTTCTGCGCTAGTTTGAACGAAAAACGTTTCTGAATTAAATCCGCCATAACGGTTGTTTAACGATATCAGACGTTTATAAGTTTAAAAAATCGTTCATCCTTCGTCCCATGCTTCAATGCCAAGTCGTTAAAGCGACAGCATTAAAGTAGGTTGTTAAACACAGCGCAGAAGCCCATTTGGGTCAAGATCTCTGTAGCGAGTGGATGTGGTTTGTTATAAGAAACCATGATACAAGTCCTAAGTAAACCAGTTTGAGGGAGCGGTGATATAAAGAGAAAATAAGCATTTAGATCCACTTTAATTGTAATTTTTTAGCCGGGAACGTATTTGCTTCTGAATCTTCGAGTTACCAACTTTCAAATCTGAAACTACGAATTTGTACCAGTGAGCGTCAGCGAATATGTTCAGCTATGAAGTTGATGGCGGCTTTGTCGTTGAAACGCGTCTAGTTACATCAAGTCAAATTTTCGACAGATTTTACGGAACTTGTACCACTACGTGCAAGAAGGCGGTCTCCGTCGATTAGCACACGATCGATAATTTCTTCAATTGACAACGACGTACGATACACGACCAGCTGTCCCTCGCCGTCAATTTAGTCAGCTGACTGTCGGCAATTCTTCCTGTCTGTTGATTAATATACAAGTTCTGGAATCAATTCGCGCGGACTTGGAGTTCAAGGTGACCGTGTGACCCGCGATATTTGAGGGTCCACGGCGAATCGACTTTGTGTTGTTAAGTAATGATAGATGATTTATTCGGGAATTCGTCTTCATCTGTGTGTCAATAGTAATGGATAATATTACGAGAGTTTGGGTCAATTATCTTAACAAAGTTCTTATTAAGCTTCACGGTAAAAATCAAACAAGCAAAGTACGCTTTGGTCCTTATCAAACTGAGCTTTCTTCCTTGATAAGTTTTTCTGAAGAACTAAGCTATAGCAAGGCTTTCCTCAGCTATTTAGACCTCAGTAGGCTATTTAATTTTTTTTTTAACGTCCGACTATTGTGCACTTTGGGCTAGTGCAGACAATGGGATGATTTATAGCGTATGAAAATGCCAAGCCCTGGCCGGGAATCGAACCCGGGTCCTGGGGTGAAAGCCAGTACGCTATCAACTAGGCCACCGAGGCGGCCTTGCTCACTATTTAACAATAGAACACTACTTGGCTCTTATTAAATTACGCCTTATTCCAAAATAAGTTTTCCTTTAGGTTTTAGCAAGGTATCCTTAGTCAGTAGCAAGTTACACCTCAGTATTTAACAATATAGTACGCTACTTGTCGCTTATTGAATTACGCCTTATTCCAAAATAGGTTTTTCTTTGGGCTTTAGCAAGGTAATCCTTAGTCCGTAGCAAGTTACACCTCACTATTTAACAATAGAACAGACTTGTCACTTATTAAATTACGCCTTATTCCAAAATAAGTTTTTCTGTAGGTTTTAGCAAGGTATCCTTAGTCCGTAGCACGTTATACCTCAGTATTTAACAACATAGAACACTACTTGTCTCTTATTAAATTACGCCTTATTCCAAAATAAGTTTTTCTGTAGGCTTTAGCAAAGTATCCTTAGTCCGTAGCACGTTACACCTCAGTATTTAACAATATAGTACACTACTTGTGTCTTATTAAATTACGCCTTATTCCAAAACAAGTTTTTCTTTGGGCTTTAGCAAGGTAGTCCTTAGTCCGTAGCAAGTTACACCTCAGTATTTAACAATACAGAACACTACTTGTCTCTTATTAAATTACGCCTTATTCCAAAACAAGTTTTTCTTTAGGTTTTAGCAAGGTATCCTTAGTCAGTAGCAAGTTACACCTCAGTATTTAACAATACAGAACACTACTTGTCTCTTATTAAATTACGCCTTATTCCAAAATAAGTTTTCTTTAGGCTTTAGCAAAGTAATCCTTAGTCCGTAGCAAGTTACACCTCAGTATTTAACAATATAGTATACTACTTGTGTCTTATTAAATTACGCCTTATTCCAAAACAAGTTTTTCTTTAGGCTTTAGCAAGGTATCCTTAGTCCGTAGCACGTTACACCTCAGTATTTAACAATATAGTACACTACTTGTGTCTTATTTAATTACGCCTTATTCCAAAATAAGTTTTTCTTTTGCTTTAGCAAGTTATCCTTAGTCCGTAGCAAGTTGCACCTCACTATTTAACAATATAGTACACTACATGTGTCTTATTAAATTACGCCTTATTCCAAAATAAGTTTTTCTTTAGGCTTTAGCAAGGTATCCTTAGTCCGTAGCACGTTACACCTCAGTATTTAACAATATAGTACACTACTTGTGTCTTATTTAATTACGCCTTATTCCAAAATAAGTTTTTCTTTTGCTTTAGCAAGTTATCCTTAGTCCGTAGCAAGTTGCACCTCACTATTTAACAATATAGTACACTACTTGTGTCTTATTAAATTACGCCTTATTCCAAAATAAGTTTTTCTTTAGGCTTTAGCAAGGTATCCTTAGTCCGTAGCACGTTACACCTCAGTATTTAACAATATAGTACACTACTTGTGTCTTATTAAATTACGCCTTATTCCAAAATAAGTTTTTCTTTAGGCTTTAGCAAGGTAGTCCTTAGTCCGTAGCACGTTACACCTCAGTATTTAACAATATAGTACACTACTTGTGTCTTATTAAATTACGCCTTATTCCAAAATAAGTTTTTCTTTAGGCTTTAGCAAGGTAGTCCTTAGTCCGTAGCACGTTACACCTCAGTATTTAACAATATAGTACACTACTTGTGTCTTATTAAATTACGCCTTATTCCAAAATAAGTTTTTCTTTAGGCTTTAGCAAGGTAGTCCTTAGTCCGTAGCACGTTACACCTCAGTATTTAACAATATAGTGAACTACTTGTGTCTTATTAAATTATTAACCTAAGTACTTAAAAAGGACTTACTCTTATTAAACTAGTCCATTTTATAAAACCGTTAGGTCTATTCTTTTTTTAACAAAATATTTATACGGTCTGTCCAGGTTCGATTTAAGTGTCGTTAACAAGTTTGCCTTTTACGTCTGTATCTACTAACCATTACATTATGTTAGGAGAATTCGAGAAAAATGTATAAACAGGTTTTAGTGAATTGTGACGAAAATTGTTCATTGCAGATTGCTTCTTAGCCGATTGTTTATTTTTGGGCAAATAAAGATTGTCGGTAAAGTACGCCCTCGACGTCCTTGCGACGGAAAGTTCCCTTGAGCCGCGATCCGCCGTAACAAGTAGCAAATATTCCGAACACCGCTTGTTTAATGACCATAAACAGAACATGTATAAACATATCACAGAACAAGATGGCGGCCGCAGTGTCCTTAGAAGGGCTGCTGTCACGCGAGACGGACCACTGACCATCTAAGTAGAAGCTGTTAGCTGCACAAAGCGATGGTGAGACTTCAAAGGACAATTAAATTCTTGCGCACGCGCCTGAAAACAAAAAGTGCGCTCGTGCTCGAAGGAATGTTGTAGTGGCGCAGTCTGTTGGGACGCAGAGGCGAAGACGGTTTAGTGAATTTCAATTGGGAAATAAGCTATTGGACCGGCCAGTCCAGGGAACGAAGCGTCGAACTTGACCTGTAGGTCACTTTTAGAGGAATCGTTAAAATTGATGTTATTGATATATAAATGTGTGTGCGTGTGTTAGCAATCTCACGTTCGAAATTTCAGTTCGATTTGATCCAAACTTTGCAAAAAAATCGATTTTGGTAATATCTTTGACACATTCGTTAACCAAAAATATGCGTTTGACAATTTCAAAATGGCGGTCATTTCAAATATTTAAAAATTCATAACGTTTTTATCTTACAGGGTTTATTTTGAAAATCTGATTTCACCACCGTAACCAGCGTTAAAAACTGCGTAAAGTAGCATTTTGAATTTTCAAAATGTGTTGAAATTAAGAATTTAGCGGTTCCTATCGTATTTTCAGTACAGTTTGAAAGCTATATTAATACTGTTTATGAGCCGCCTCGGTGGCCTAGTTGATAGCGAACTGGGCTTTCACCCCGAGGACCCGGGTTCGATTCCCGGCCAGAGCTTGGCATTTTCATACGCTATAAATCATCCCATCGTCTGAATTAGCAAAAAGTGTGCACAATAGTCGGACGTTAAAAAAAAAAAAATATAATGTGAAATCGGAGTTTCAAAAAGAAGTTAAGATAAAAATGTTATTTTTGAAAATTTTGACCCATCACGTCGTTGACACAGCTGTAGATGAAGTGACTATTTTGTACTTAATGATTTAATTTCATTTAATGATTAGCAGATTCCCAGTGGTCTGTCGATTAACGCCGAACGGTCGGGATTAAAAAAGATAACACGTTTCGCTCGGTCTATTATACTAATGGAAATTTCGTTGTATAATATGCAAAATTGTGACGAGCAAGTCTGAGAGTGGAATTTCCGTGAAGGATGAAAAATGGAATTTCCTCTGCAGGTAGTCGGGTGTCGCCGAGGTACACGTAGGCATACGATTCAGTGCATCTGACTCACAAAGTAAGTTTGATTCCCGGTAAAACTGAATACCGCGAACTTCCTCAAGTTACACGTTTGATTATATCAAACCTTTACTGTAGACGTGACTTCCGGCCACACGCTGCCGGCCAACTTAAACATTTCACGTACATGGGAGCTGATTTACATTTCAGTCTGATTGGAAACACGTGTGGCCCGCCTTTACGTAAAGAAGTGCCGTCGGTGGTCCAGTGCAGCGGTTCCCGATGGGGCGTGCACCTCGGAAGATATGCGAAATGATATTAAATATTAATAGCGGACAGTGCTGAATTACAAGTAAAAAACCTAAAGTTAGCCAACAACGAACAACTTAGTTGTTAACATACACAACTTCGTTGTTAACTTACACAACTTCTTTGTTAACTTGTACAATTTCGTTGTTAACTTGTACAACTTCGTTGTTAACTTGTACAATTTCGTTGTTACTTGTACAATTTCGCTGTTAACTTGTACAACTTCGTTGTTAACTTGTACAACTTCGTTGTTAACTTGTACCATTTCGTTGTTAACTTGTACCATTTCGTTATTAACTTGTACAACTTCGTTTTTAACTTGTACAATTTTGTTGTTAACCTGTACAACTTCGTTGTTAACTTGTACAACTTCGTTACAAGTGAGCACGCGCACGCACACACACCACATTTAAATTTTTTAAACAATAAGATTCCAAAGACCAATCTTTGCAATTCGGGTAGGGCCAGTGCACAAATACAAAAGTGATCACTGGATCTCACTACCGGTCCACAGGCGACCGTCGTCATAGCGGCTCAGTTCATTCACGTCTGCCGCTTATGAATGAAGAACCGTTCACAACGTGTGCAGCTGTCTACTTCGCTCCGTTCCGGGTCGTCGGGTCTGTCTATCGCTAATTGCAAAGTCTGCGACCACTTCCACTTAATTATCTTTTAACTTTCATTAGGTACACTGTTTTCCCAGAACATGTTGATGGAATTCAATCTAACACGCGGACACATAAATAAGGCTTTTTTTCGTGTGATTTACTGTGGGTAGAAGAATTTTATAAGGAAAAATGTAGTCACTAGAGAGTTCCTATTACTATTTCTTCTGCGTTTCTACATTTTTAACAGAAATTACTTTTTAGGTCTTCGGACGACCGGTTTCGATTGAGTGCCATCATTATGTCATAAATAATTTGTTTCTTTACGTACAAAACCTTGGTCAAAGTATTCGGACAAAACCAGACGTGCAAGTTGTTTGGTTTAAGTATTGCACCGACTCAGAACGGATTGAGCGACGCTAAGCTTGAAAAAAAACGCTTTGTCCTTGAAAATATGCAGATTGCCCTCGACATATGAATCGTTAATCTTACTAGCGCAGAAAACGTCAAAAAAATAGGTATTAGACGAGGGAAAGAGGACGATGTAGAAGAAGGTAATTGGAGTGGGTGGTAGATATAGTGGAAGTTTTGAAGAGGATAGAAATGCGGATTCCAAAATACATGTTAACAATTTAAAAAAATTGATAGCAAAGTGCTGCAAAGGGAGGCTAGTGTTCTCCGGAGACAGAAGAAAGTAATACGTTATCTAAATTTTTTGCAGTGTTTTTATTTCGTGACGCATTTTAACAATAAATCTCTCAGACTTTCCGCAATAATTTGCAGCTCGTTTCGTTGCTTGTTTTAAAAGGAAACGATCTCACTATCTCAGTTTTTAACTATATTACCTATTAATTCTCTGGCTTCACTGTGTACGACTTTATTTTTCTAACGCATTATTTTCAGCCATTATTTAAACATATGAATAATTTAATTACGAAATATATAAGAAAAATTAAACACACCTAAATCTCACTAATAAAAATAACAGTTAAAAATAGCGCACTGTTTAAAAAAGAAAAACACTTCACAATCACGTGCGAGTAACTTCAGGTACTAGTCTGATTTCTACATAAGTAAATTTTTCAGGGTGAGTAGTATATCACCAAACAGCTGAACTTTGTTATGGTGACTCGGTAAACACAGCTATAATATCCCCCCCACTGTCAGAGGCACCGTTACCAGCGGTGGACAATACTCTACATTAGAGGTGGGCGTTTCTGCTATTTTTACAAAACGTCAACAAACTGTTTGTTGAGGAAAAAAAGCTGCTTTTTAAAACAGTTGGGAAAAACAGGTTTAGAAAACTGAAACTCAAAGTTGTATTAGCAGCTAAAACATAAAGCACATACGTTCAGTTTTCTAAGACTACTTTTTCATTTCCGTTACCACCATGTCCTTTAATTGTTTTTGGGTATAAAGCATTTAGAAAGGATAAAAATAATCCTTACAAGTGTAGTAATAATTAAATTACATTCTCAAAACGAAATAATTATGTATGCCATTTTATGTACAAAATGCGATAAATTTCTAATAGAAACAATCTTTTTTTTACTTAAAAATTACATAGTCCTTTGCATATCTACCAAAATGCAAACGATTTAGAATATTTTTAGTTGATTAAAAATATTGATGATTGATAATAAATATAAAAAATGTGTTTAAATAAAATTAGGCTCTGTATCTACAAAATGTGAGAGGTTGCTACTACAACTCGCAACAAAATAGAGATAAACGTTGACATTGACCAAACAGTTCTTACTTCACTACAAGCAACAAGCAACTTTGGAATAAAGGGAAAAAGCATAAAAGCAGGTAGAAGAAAATCAGTTAGCAGGAAAACAGTTTTAGCGCTTGCGGCAACGTTCGAATAGAACAGCTCCTTGTTTAACAAATCATAAACCAGTCCAAATCAAACTGCTTGTTTCCGTTTGAAAAATCAGTTTGTTTGTCGTTTAAAGAAAAGCAGTTTTTTTTAACAGTTTGGTGTTTTCTGCCCCACCACTACTCTACATAGCTTGGCTAACACTAAAGGGTAAAGCGACCCGTGCTAATAGCGTGACTAACACCGGCGTAATGGCGTATCAAATGGAGCCCTTGAATACCTGAACCTCCCAGCGATGCATGCAGAGCTCTGTATGGACGGACCTCATTACTACTTCGTGTTCCTTAAGTAGTGAGTGGGAATCTCACCGCAAAATAAAAAGGTTGGCCAAATGGAGCAGAAATTCCTTAATAATGATCAGAGGGAGAAAAATTGAAACGGAATTAGCAGAGCAAGCACCTCACAGTAAGGAACTAGAAGTTGAGGTGTTAACCACCTTGAATCCTCTCCAAACCCTAGAGATTAGGACTGGAGAAGGCGCTGTTCAGGAATATACAAGGGTTATAGCGCAATACTAACCCTAAAAACTGACAAAACTTCCAAAATTAAATTAGATTTTTATATTTCTGTAGTTCAAAATCGAGATGATTTGTCAGACACCCTATACTCCCTCCCACAACAGCTGACTGGACTGCGCAGTGTGTATTAATCAGAATATAAAAATATCTTTAATCATTCCTCTACCACTTAGCAGAAGTAAAGTTACGAGATTTACAAAGAAGGCGGGTACACTGGGTAGATAACTAAATAGCTTCCATTATGTATTCAATGTCTGGGCTGCCACGTGCTGATATATATCGGCTGGCCTATAGAGCAGTGATGACAAATGTATTGCTTCTATCGATACACGGCAAGTCGATATTTATGTATCCGGAGTCTCGCCAGCTCTCTGTTTCTCAAGTTATGAAATATTTGGAAAGGTTCGAACTGCTCCGGAGTGGCCATTCAGCGAAAACTGATTAAAACTTTTTATTTTCTCGCTAGTCAGAAAGTGTCGCATTAGTTTCCAAAATTTGATAGCGATTAAAATTTACTGTCAGTATTTTTTATTTGTTTTGTTCTTCATAGAGCGTAGCCGCCTCGGTGGCCTAGTTGATAGCGTACTGGGCTTTCATCCCGAGGACCCGAGTTCGATTCCCGGCCAGGGCTTGGCATTTTCATACACTATAAATCATCCAATCGTCTGCATTAGCCCCAAGTGTGCACAACAGTCGGACGTTAAAAAAAAAACTTCATAGAGCAAAAATTATATAATGACATTTCTGGAACTTTAAAACTAATAACGTCTCAGACTTTCAGGATTCTTAAAAATTACTGATGTAACAAAAAAAAAAATAAATAAAACAAAATAGACACTGTAACGATTTTTATCAAAGCTGACTAAAATTCAGCCTTTAAAGACTCGACATACTGATCACTGAATCCTCAAAATTCTGGGAATGTTGAAAATAAACAAGACATTTGTCCACTGTGTCCCAAACATTTTATATACACGTATTAGAATGATAACCTTTATGAGAGCATCGCTGCTAGTGCCATCTTGCGACAGAGTGTTCAACTACAGTTAAATAGATAGGCCTAATAGTATTATTTTCTATTTATGTTATAGTAGTATAGTAATATTTTCTTAAACGTCTCCATTTCAGTCCTTGCATCTTGCAGCGTTCGTAGCGGCGGATAGTGTAATTACTTGGAATTTAGCCGCTGATATCTAGCACGCTTTTTATACTATTAGTCCGCTTATACTGAATGGCTTTACTTAGGTGTCTGTCCATCTTGAGGCTAAACTAATTGACCGTTTACAGTGAACTTGGGCATACAAATCTGTTTTCTCGTATCTTGAAAATATCTTTCAAGTTTTCAAAAACAAGATAAAAAGAAACTGTTTAATATTGGTTTTTCTTTAAATCGTCACTAAATATTGTGATCGCACTTTACAAAAATATTGTAATAGGCCTAATTTTTTCAAACCGCTTCGTAAGTTTTTGCTCAAATTTTTATCATATAATTTTTAAAATTCTAATCAGTGTAGCATATACAAAATAATGTAAACTTGCAGTAAGGAAATCAAAACAAAAATAAGCCTTGACCGTCGTCCGAATTGTTTTGTTTTTTAATTACTCTCGTGCTGTAAACGTCTCTAATTTCAAAAATTAGCTACACCGAACAAAGTTATATGGTTTAAATTCGATCAAAATCAGATAAAACTAATTTGATATTGTAGGTAGACTTTTTTGGTTTGTCTTCTGAACCGAATAGTTTCAATTAATAATGTGAATATCGGTACATTCTTTCATTTCAAAAGTTCTGTACTTATCTGAGTTATGGTTGTATGTCTAAGGTTTGAACAAAATCTATTAGGGTACAACAATCGGTGCCTTAAAAATGTTCACTATTTTTAGAACTTCTGTCAACTGATACGCATTACACACTGTTTTGGTTTTGAAAAAAGCCGTACTGCTATTGGGCAAATGGAAATATTTTTAGCACATTTCCACTGATTTTTAGAAGTCACAGAGAAATTACAGAATGCCACCAACGCAGTAAGTCAATGGACAAAAAAATGGAGAGTAAAGCTTAATGAAGCAAAAACTGTACACATTAATTTTACGAATAGAAAATATGAACCATTACCAATAATATTAAACGAAAGGAGTATAACATTTGCAAACAGTGCTAAATATCTAGGAATGACACTCGATGCAAAGCTCCGATGGAAGGTGCATGTAAAAAAGAAAAAAGAGGAGCTACAGCTCAAATTTAATAAAATGTTTTGGCTTATTGGAAGAAATTCAGAACTTTCGATAGCCAACAAGATGCTGCTATACAAGCAAGTTCTAAGACCAATATGGACCTATGGTGCACCACTCTGGGGATGTACAAGAAAAAGCAATAGTAAAATTATTCAAGTTTTTCAAAATAAAGTATTGAGAACGATTGTCAACGCCCCTTGGTATGTGAGAAATGAAAACATACATAAGGACCTAGGTGTTGAATCTGTTCAGGAAGTCATTAAAAAGCTCTCGGTTAAGCATTATTGCAGGTTAGAGTGTATTTACAAATACAGTGTTATACAGTGTTAGAGCATAATAATACAGAGATTGTCCAACTACTATGCCGCAGTGACAACATCACAAGAAGGCTGAAGAGGACCAAGCCAATTGACCTCTCCAGGCCGTAAACACATTGGGACCAGCCGTCGGACTGCACCGCAGCACACAGTGAACACAATGATAAAGAAAAATTACTAGATGGGGCACGCCTCAGTTGTAAAAAAAAAAAAAAAAAAATTCCACTGATCTGTTGGAGCGGTCATTGTAGTAAGACCCAGACCCGAGACCTTGAAATGAGCCCCAATCCCGACCTCTAAATGTGTTAGTACGCACACGTTCGCAATTTTAGTCCGATTTGAATCAAACTTGGCACAAAAATCAATTTTGGTAAAAACTTGGACATTTAAGTTCGTTACCCAACAAAATTTGTTCAACAGCAGCCATTTCAAATCTTTAAAAATTTATAGTTTTTGACTTGAATGTTATTTTGAAAATATGGTTTCACCATCGTAATCAGCGTTAAAAACTGTATAATAAATGTATGCAGTTTCAAAATCCTTTGAAATTAGGATTTTTAATTTGACGGCGTTCTGGGTTCATGTTTCGTTTTTCAATTTAATTTAAAAGTTTCAAATTTTAATACACGCACATTCTAATGCTGTCTGTGATGGTAAATTCAGTTTCAAAATGAGCAAGATAATAAAATTATCTGAAAATTAAATGATCAAAAATCATATAAATAATAGTAAACTACTCTATAAATGTAACATTCCCAGTTTATTTTTGATGAAACTTATCTTGTACCTGTATAGGCCCTATAAATATGACTCACCGATACGTGTTCAGCCGTCGCCATGAGAACGGCTACCAGGACGTACAAGGATGCTGCTGACGACAGCTTGTGGAAGTCTCTGGAAGTGGAGCACATTTTGTCCGTTTCTCTTCTATCACGGGCTACATAGCATCGTACAGCGGCCACATTATCTGTACAATACAATCATGGTTCAGTACAATGTTGTGTTTACTTAAACTTGAACTCGTTTACCTAGCGCATTCTTACGTCTAGATTATTAATAGCAGCCTACTGTTTACGTTTGTTTATGCTAAGGTCTACCGTGATTGTGACATATTTGAAAATAGAACTCGTTGCCATAGGTCACAGAGTGTACGCAGTGGTGGTGGTTATTTTTAAAGTTTTACTACATTATCTATTTAGCGAAAGGAAATGAAATGAGCTGTTGTGGTAAGAATCGAAGTTTTGAAATGAGCGCCGATGACACGACAATTTATCGAGAGCTGATTCTACACATAAAAAAAATTTAAAAAGTTTATATAAATATATGTTCGAAGCGCTTCATTTTCCTACTTTCCGCCATTTTGTTTTCTTAAGAAACATTTTTATATCTGTACAACGGTTTTTATATCTAGAACGGTTCAATCCATAAAATTCAAACTTAGCGTGCTGCTTTATCTGGATAAGACATAATTGCGAAACAAATAATCAACTTCATAAGCTGACCCGTTCAAGATTGGCGGTTGTTTTGGCGGAAATTGGGGGTAATCTGCAGTTGTTGTTAGCGGAAATGGCGGTTTTTGTTAGATGAAATTGGCGGTTTTTGTTAGCGGAAATTGGCGGTTGTTGTTAGCGGAAATTGGCGGTTGTTGTTAGCGGAAATTAGCGGTTGTTGTTAGCGGAAATTGGCGGTTGTTGTTAGCGGAAATTGACGGTTGTTAGCGGAAATTGGCGGTTGTTGTTAGCGGAAATTGGTGGTTGTTGTTAGCGGAAATTGGCGGTTGTTGTTAGCGGAAATTGGCGGTTGTTGTTAGCGGAAATTGGTGGTTGTTGTTAGCGGAAATTGGCGGTTGTTGTTAGCGGAAATTGGTGGTTGTTGTTGGCGGAAATTGGCGGTTGTTGTTAGCGGAAATTGACGGTTTTTGTTAGCTGAAATTGGTGGTTTTTGTTAGCGGAAATTGGCGGTTATTAGCGGAAATTGGTGGTTGTTGTTAGCGGAAATTGGCGGTTGTTGTTAGCGGAAATTGGCGGTTGTTGTTAGCGGAAATTGGCGGTTGTTGTTAGCGGAAATTGGTGGTTGTTGTTAGCGGAAATTGGTGGTTGTTGTTAGCGGAAATTGGTGGTTGTTGTTAGCGGAAATTGGCGGTTGTTGTTAGCGGAAATTGGCGGTTGTTGTTAGCGGAAATTGGTGGTTGTTGTTAGCGGAAATTGGCGGTTGTTGTTAGCGGAAATTGGCGGTTGTTGTTAGCGGAAATTGGTGGTTGTTGTTAGCGGAAATTGGCGGTTGTTGTTAGCGGAAATTGGTGGTTGTTGTTGGCGGAAATTGGCGGTTGTTGTTAGCGGAAATTGACGGTTTTTGTTAGCTGAAATTGGTGGTTTTTGTTAGCGGAAATTGGCGGTTATTAGCGGAAATTGGTGGTTGTTGTTAGCGGAAATTGGCGGTTGTTGTTAGCGGAAATTGGCGGTTGTTGTTAGCGGAAATTGGCGGTTGTTGTTAGCGGAAATTGGTGGTTGTTGTTAGCGGAAATTGGTGGTTGTTGTTAGCGGAAATTGGTGGTTGTTGTTAGCGGAAATTGGCGGTTGTTGTTAGCGGAAATTGGCGGTTGTTGTTAGCGGAAATTGACGGTTTTTGTTAACGGAAATTGGCGTTTGTAGGCTGAAATTAGCGGTTGTTGTTCTTCATAAATTGGCGAATGTTTAAAAATGTTAAGCCAAAAGAGTAACGATAAATTTTAGTGACAAATTTCAGGGTTACCTTTTTTGTAGACCTTTTAAATTTCCTATCGAATGGTGTGACTTTCAAAATTATAGAGCAAGTAAAAGAGCAAGAGCTGGACCTATATTAGTCTGTCAGGCTATGTCATACCTGTAAAATATCATACACACACGCACACGCAGGCTATGTCATACCTGTAAAATATCATACACACACGCACACGCAGGCTATGTCATACCTGTAAAATATCATACACACACGCAAACGCGTTAATGTTTTTTTACCAAAAGAGGGCTTGTAAACATTCCTCCAACGGTGGTAAACTACACCACAAATCAGTCAACTAGTTTAGTTCAAGCGATTTCAAAAGGCATTGGCTGACAGCAGTCCAAAATACGTCGTACTCTTTTTGGCATTGGCGGACAGACTCTTTTACTAACGAGTCTGGAACACGAATTTATTCATCAAAGTCTGAAGATCGATTTTCAGAAGAAAGTGGTACTTTCTTAGCGTATTCGTTGCGGATGGTTGTCAGGCAGGATGTAAGGATTCGCGTCAGAAAAGCGAATACTGCCTTTATCCAGCTCTGGCGGAACAGAAACTTAGATCCGCATGTATATCCTGTCCTTCTGTATGCCAGCGAGACTTTGACCGTCGCAGGACATCACAGCTCCGTGTGTTTGCGGTGCGTCTTGAGTGTATTTTGGCCCGACATTATCTCAAATAAGCAGCAGTATGAAGAGCGAGTCAGCTTAAAATTGATCTGGAGTTCCGGAAGAGAAGGTGAAGATGTCTGGGCCACGAGCTCAGGAATATCGACGCTGCTGTACAGAAGAAGGTATTGGAATGGAATCCTCAAGCGACATGAAAAAACACCTGGGGACAGCTGAGGGACTTATAGGCTGGACACCGGGTTAAAATTGATCTGGAGTTCCGGAAGAGAAGATGAAGATGTCTGGGACACAAGCTCGGGAATATCGACGCTGCTGTATAGAACAAGGTACTGGAATTGCGCCCTAAAGTGTTATGAAAAAACACCTGGGGACAGCTGAGGGACTTATAGGCTGGACACCGGCTTAAAATTGATCTGGAGTTCCGGAAGAGAAGATGAAGATGTCTGGGACACAAGCTCGGGAATATCGACGCTGCTGTATAGAACAAGGTACTGGAATTGCGCCCTAAAGTGTTATGAAAAAACTGGGGACAGCTGAGGGACTTATAGGCTGGACACCGGCTTAAAATTGATCTGGAGTTCCGGAAGAGAAGATGAAGATGTCTGGGACACAAGCTCGGGAACATCGACGCTGCTGTATAGAACAAGGTACTGGAATTGCGCCCTAAAGTGTCATGAAAAAACACCTGGGGACAGCTGAGGGACTTATAGACTGGACACCGGATGGATTACAGAGATTTTCTGGATGCCCTATGCTTCCGTTAGGAGATGAGTATGAAACTTTCTTGTACCACGTATAACGCCATAGTATAAAAATTACAAAATAAAGATTTAAACGGAAGTTCACGGTACGAAATATGGAATGCGATTTTAATGGAGGGTTATTTCCGAAATTAATTCGTCTGGTATTTTAGTACAAATCTGTAAAGGAAAAAAACAAAAGGACGACATTGAGGATATTTTAGAACTACTGTTCTACTTTCCCTGTTACTTTCCGATTGGTGGAAGGAAAGACACCTTGAAGCCAGTGTTGTCAATCTCAACCTCAATAATTACCCACAGCCAGACAAAATTACCTGCAACATTTTTATATTTTGAGATGTTAGCATAAAATTTCACACAGAAGTTGTTTAGGATCCAAGAGTCTAACTAAGAACAAATACTGCGATGTCGGGCCATTCACACCCAACCTTATCCTGAAATTGCTATTTTTCTCAGAAAAATGATCGAAGTGAAAAGGGATATTTGATAGCAATTCTTAGCAATGTTGTTGATTCATAGAGACCCTTGACCTCTAAACGTCCCCTTTAACCCTTAAAAACTTAATTTTGTTGACATTTGATTTAAAAAAACTATGTTTTCCGTAATTATCGTAGTGAATCTATTATTCACTAGTCTGCTTCAAGAAGTGCAAGCATGATTCATCTGAAAAAAATTTTGTCTTATCTGTACAAAATGGAAGCTAATAAGGGATGAAGTTGCCAGTATAAGTCGTAAATCAGCTGTTCTAATTTCTCAAGCTCTCTAATACCCATTTCATTTAGACCGTACCACGGCTAGTTTGCTACAAAACCTACGCTGCTCGTGAACAGTGAAATGGTATTTTCAAAAATAAAGTTCTAAAAATTAGCCAAGCAAGGATCACATGTAAAGATTACTCTGAATAAAAAAATGAGCCACACAGTGCTAACAATTTGGAGAAACTTTTCTTGATAATTTTTTAACAACACTGTGAGACATAAATTACCCACTTTTCTTTTATTATCCTCTCTACTACTTTCAAGCCTTAAAATTACCCGCAAATAGGGTAATTACCCGCCATCTGGCAACACTGCTCGATCTTATGCAAGAAGAAGGTATTTGTACAGGAAGAGATAATGCTACTTGGAATTCCTAATCACAAAATCAAGCCGTTACGAAAACACTAACAGTTATATCACTACAAAAATACTGTTGATAACTGTTAACAAACAACGCCCACGCGATCATCGTCAAAAGTATTTATAGAACAGAAGATAACAAAGAAAAGGGCATGCGTTGACAGAGATGGCGCTAAGCAATTTGATTTGTCATCGGCGTAAATATTTATGAAGCGATTTACATATTGTAGTGTGTAAACAACCGGTTTTCAAAGTTTTCATCGGGTCTGTTGATTTATTTCGCTCAGCTCGGACGCACAATTGGCGGAACGGCATAATTCCGTGTTTCCAGCTATATATATTTGTCATGGAGGTATTTTTATTTACGTATTATGCGTGGAAGTCCGACTGTTGCGTGTGTGGTCGCGACCGCTTCTTTGTGGTTCAATTTTCGTCTCGCGCAGTGGCGACACCGGGTTTTACGTTAGTTTCAAAATAATCGCGACGCGCAGTTCTCTCGACGACGTGATAGAAGCGAATTTTCCGAAGTATTTTTCTTTATCGTACATTGTGAATACAAAAATGAACCTTGACCGATGTGAAATTAAATTTTAACTGATTTTGTCAATTTAAATCGCTAATGTATACAGTTTTTAACGCTGATTAAAATGGTGAAATCAGATTTTTTTAAACATTTAAGACATAAAAGTTATGAATTTCTGAAAATTTTATATGGCCGACATTTTGAAACTGTTGAACTAATTTTACTGGTTAACGAAGTTCTTACTGAAATCGATTTGTATCGAGTGTGATTAAAAGCTGAATAAAATTGCGAACGTGGGTGATCTAGAGGTCAAGATCGGTGCTCATTTTATAGTCCCTAGTTTGAGTCTTACCATTGGCAGTTCCATTAGCTCATTTTCCAACTAATGGGACTCGGTCGTCGAAGTGGCTAAAGTATCGGTCAGTCTGCAGCGTCATTTAACTGAGCACCTAAATTTTCTTAGTTCGAGCCGCAGTTGCTCCAGTTGTTTCTCCCTTACGTTAACACTGATCTCTCGTCCTCATTAATCTAACTGGCATAAAATGTGAACGTTAATTGAACTTACCAGGAAGTTTTTGTAAGTGGTAAATCAGCTGTTCTAATTTCCATCTTTTTTACACGAGATTTACAGATTCATTACATTGCTTGAAGAAGCAATTTACCTAATTTAGCTGAAAAAACATATTTCTTATCTGCACAAACTGAAAGCGATTGAGGGATGAAGTTGTCATTATGATTTTGCAAGTGGTAAATCAGCTGTTATAATTTCCATCTCTGGTTTGCTAAGAGACTTATAGATTCACTAGTCTGCTTAAAGAAGTGCAAGGCATGATTCATCTGAAAAACATTTTGTCTTATCTGTACAAAATGGAAGCGATTAAGGGATGAAGTTGACAGTATAAGTCGTAAATCAGCTGTTCTAATTTCTATCTCTGTTTTGCTACGAGACTTGCAGATTCACTAGCCCACTTGAAGAAGTGCAAGCATGATTCACTTGAAATACCATCTGTCTTATCTGCATCCTCCTTTCGCGTTTTACCCAAATAAACCATAAGTGCTTTGAAGCCGATTTAACGCCGCAACGAACAAAAAGCAATCTGCACAAATTAAGGCGACTTTATTAGCAGACCACTTAAGCAATCAGTGGGCCAGCTTGACGCTCGTCTCGGCATATTGTTTAATCCCAGATCACGTCTGTCTTGTCTGCACTGGTCAACCATGGGCGGCCGGGCCGCTTACCGTTTATTTTTACCTTGAGAAATTATAAAATTAATTGTTCGTCTGGCACGAAGAAAATGTTGTAATATTGAGAGAAACTTTACTTACTGTCGGATAAATTCACCACGACTCTAACGATTTCGTTCAAATTTTGTTCAAATGTAGTAGTGATATTATTTCAAGAAATCTGATTTGAAAACTATCAACAAATGTAATTTTTCAAAATGGGTTAATCGGTTTTTTTTGCAATTATATTAAGGTTGATTTAGGTAAGCCTATCTCTGTACCTGAAATGAGTGTCAAATTTAAAATTAAATTATACAGTGATTACAATTTATGGACATCTTCACATTTGTAAAGTACAAATTGTGCAAAAACATTGTTCAAATTTCCTCAATTGTTGTAAAACGCATAAACAAAATAGAAGAAAAATCGACGTAAACGTTTCAAATCGGTTTTAAGTCAGATTTATCTACTGTTCATTAAAAAGATCTAGTCGTTACGAATCTCGGCTGTTTTCGGCTACTTTCGTGCCACTTGAAACACGTCATTAAGCACGTGGTACACATGGTTTTGACCACAGAAAAACGCATACACGTATACAAAACGTTCATAGGAAATATTGTAAGATCAGTTAAGTTTTTCATTTCTGACGCTAGGCTACGCTAGTGTGACAACAACGTTAGGCATTATTGCCACGTCGCCTACCATCCAATCTCTAATATTTAACAGTTGAGTAGGGGCGGTTTGGCATAGTATGCACTAATTGGCAACATTATAACTAACAATCTACCAATAACAACTGTTGAATTTTCTGTTCTAAATTTGAACTATAATCCCTCAATCTCATCTATACCGGTTAACAACTCATTAGTACCGGTAAAACTTTTGTATATATCCTGTTGTAGTATCCGACAGAAATAGCAGTCCGGGCGTTTACCAGGTTGGCCGCGGACTGGCAAGGCACTTTCTCGGTTCGGAATGGTGAGTAAGAAGTTTGTGTCTTCTTTAAAGTTGACCAGATTTCTCCTATTTCCTCCGGTCCAAATTGCGGCGTCTTGTACACTCGATCCCGGGTGTTGGTAGGCTGCGTCTAGTTGTTCTGTAGCGGGTGGTTCTCCTCGATATTCTGCCGAATAATTTGACTATACTCAAAAGTACAGTGAGAACGATATTTTTCAGAATTCCATTATTAGAACTAGAGAAAGAACGCACCAACGACGATGAAGCTATTGCGTACGGGAGATGCGACGTGGTGCGACGGCAGTAATGCTTGGGCACAAATGTGATGAGCTGACGTATATAGACCCGAGATATGCATGCACTGCGAACCATCAGAAGCGAGTATTGGTTGACGGGAGTGAACTAGGTTTCGCAGGTGTAGGCTGTTTAAAAGCCGAGATAGAAGTTCGGGAATTTTAGCATGGTTAGTTTAGGTGTTAGTAAGGGAAACTAGGTTCTTATCTTGTTTAGGGAAGACAATTAATTATTGTTTAGTTTGACCAATAGGGTTTCTACAGCACTCCTGTGTAACTCAGTTCCTATCTTGTTTAGGGAAGATAATTCGTTTTTGTTTAGTTTGACCAATAGGGTTTCTACAGCAATCCTGTGTAACTCAGTTCCTATCTTGTTTAGGGAAGACAATTCATTTTTGCTTAGTTTGACCAATAGGGTTTCTACAGCACTCCTGTGTAACTCAGTTCCTATCTTGTTTAGGGAAGACAATTCATTTTTGTTTAGTTTGACCAATAGGGTTTCTACAGCACTCCTGTGTAACTCAGTTCTTATCTTGTTTAGGGAAGACAATTCATTTTTGTTTAGTTTTTACCAATAGGGTTTCTACAGCACTCCTGTGTAACTCAGTTCTTATCTTGTTTAGGGATGGCAATTCGTTTTTGTTTAGTTTGACCAATAAGGTTTCTACAGCATTCCCGTGTAACTCAGTTCCTATCTTGTTTAGGGAAGACAATTCATTTTTGTTTAGTTTGACCAATAAGGTTTCTACAGCATTCCCGTGTAACTGAGTTCCTATCTTGTTTAGGGAAGACAATTCGTTTTTGTTTAGTTTGACCAATAAAGTTTCTACAGCATTCCTGTGTAACTCAGTTCCTATCTTGTTTAGGGAAGACAATTCGTTTTTGTTTACTTTGACCAATACGGTTTCTACAGCACTGTTGTAAATTACATTGTTTGCATTACGAGCTGGCGTTACATTTTGTTTTAAAGTACTTATTGTTTGGCTCGGTAAACAATGGATTTCAATTTGCTCGTGACACGAAGTTTATTGATAAGAAAGGACGATGGGGTGAGTTAAGATTGCCAACAAATTATATGGTCTGAATAGCATTAGGATTATGACATGTCCGAAGCCTGGGTTCGTGCCAGACGTAGTTGAAGTCCGTGTACTGTTCGAATGCGGGGGATTTGATTGTTGTACAAGATTTCGTTACTTTGTTAAGAGTAGAAAACAGCTGGCGGTAGTGGGTGTGTTTAAATTCCGAAATGATTCGGTGAGTTTAGACGCGTGATGTTTCAAAAAAATGTCAAGGGCGTAAACGCATAAGTAGATTTGATAAGAAAAGATTTTCACAGATAAAAAATGTGTTGCAAGAATATGTAGTCCATTCAGGCGACTTCAAATACAGGGTAGATGAAGTAGTAATTTGAAAAACAATATTTTAACAGAACTACAATAGACCGGTTATCCGAGTTCCGGTCAACCGAGGCTCCGATTCAACCGAAGCAATATCGTTAAAAAAAACTATCAGGAACGGATACAAAGCTTGTGCTATTTTTAGAATGTGTTACTCTATGGTTGAAATGTGGTTAAGGGGTTGAGAAACGGGCTGTAATTTTTCCGTCGGTCATAACGTATAACTCTGATCTGAAATAATATTCTGGTATTTTCCCACCTTTCGCCAAATACCGATTCTAGTAATATAAAAGATTATTTTTCTTGTTACACACATTTGGTAATTTAATATCGGGTTCTCTTGTTAATTACCGTTTTTAGTCATTTTACTGTATGCATCGTCACTGCCACTTCAGCTCTACCATCGAGTAATAATTCTTGTTTCGAAGTAAAATACTGTATAGATTTTTGATTTTTATCAAATTCCTTTAAAACCGTGTTTAGTTGTTGGTGTTTAAGTAGTTTTTTAAACAATATTCTTACTTATCTCAGCTGTTTTATCATTTACAAAATCTGTTTTATCCGAGTATCCGAAGTAGTCGATCCCGCGAGTCTTGTACTAGGACTACTTACATAAAAACCGCAAAATTAACCGTAACACTGTCAGCAACGCTGCTGTTATCAGTATAATGAATGAATGCCAAATAACCACATAGTTTATACCTTATCTGCTTGCAGTTATTTATTGCCCAACTTACGCATTGCAAGCGAAAAGGCTTTATCAAGAATGTGGTTGTATTGTTAAGTGCCTCAATCACATTTTTACAGCATGAGTTGCATTTTACTGCGCTCAGAACTTTAACTGCAATTACATTTATTATTTTCTTTGAGAATCGCAAAACGAACAAAACCGCCGTAATTGTTTATTGCAATTTTGTTGGTAATCACCAAATCTGTAATTGTGTTACTCGCCTCACTCTGGCGGATAAAGCCCCAACTATTACGAAAATGTTTTTACTAATGGAATGAAAGTAGTATTTCCCGATAGGTAACCTGATCTAAGTGGTTGGTGAAAAGAAGGTACAGGTTCGTTTTAAAGCTAATTCAGTTCGGTTTTCACATGAAAAACATCGATTCCCATAAACCTGACAGCACGTGAACTAACTCGTGAATTAGCTGAGGAAGTGACCACTAATGTCCAAACAGTGCACAGCTTTAGTTGTTCACTATAACTAAAGTGGTTTCTGTAAAAAACTAAAGAAAACTTTATAGAAAACTGTAGAAAACACTTTAGAAAACTATAGAAAACGTATGGTAAACTATAGAAAACTTATTTTAAAAAATCTATGGAAAACTTATAGAAAACTACAAGAAAACTCTATAGAAGACTTACAACAACTCTATAGAAAACTTATAAAAAATCTATAGAAAGCTTTATAGAAAACCTATAGGAAAATTCTATAGAAAACTCTATAGAAAACTTACAAAAATATATTGAAAACTATGCTATAGATAACTTACAGAAAACTTATAGAAAGCTTATAAAAAAGTCTATAGAAAACTATAGGAAAACTACAGAAAACCCTATAGAAAACTATAAAACTATAGTAACGGTTGTGAAGTTACGATTGGACAGCGCCAATTTAAACAAGCCTTTATTAATATAGAACAGCACAGTCTCTAATGATATGCTGCAGTACATTCTTCACGGATTTATTGCCCATTTAACTTCCAACCGATACAGAAATATGAATTTTAAATGTGACACGGGAAGCTTGGAATAGATATGAATTTAAATTGTACGATGTCAACGAGCAGAGCACTGACCGCTTATGTGAACTTTAATCGTGAATTTCTGCCGTGCGAAATGTTAGATTGGCTTGTAGGCTACACGTCGGATTAGATTGATGTCCCACAAGCTGTCCTTCGAACCATTTATCTCTTCTATATTTCGTCACAGTCACCACTTCTCATTCAAAATTTTTTTCTTGGTTAAACGTTTTTTTTTATTATTAAACAGTAAACAAAATTTAAATGTCATTAAAATGATTTTTAAAAAACCGAAAATTGAAAGAAACAAAATAACAGTAAAAGCCGTTTAAATGAGTATTGGCATTATATAAACGATAACCATTATAACAGCTTTGCTAGCTCTCGCTGCTGGTGACATCTTGCGGCAGTGTTCAACTACAGTTAATCTTTTTTTTAACGTTCGACTATTGTGCACACTTGAGTTAATGCAGACGATGGGATGATTTATAAGCGTATGAAAATGCCAAGCCCTGGCCGGGAATCGAACCCGGGTCCTCAGTGTGAAAGCCCAGTACGCTATCAACTAGCCGCCGAGACGGCTCCAACTACAGTTAAATAGATTGTACTGTCTATTTTCTCAACACCTCACGCCCTATCCTTGCAGCAAGCAGCGTTCGTAGCGGCAGATAGTCCAATCATTTGGACATTAACCGCTAATATCGAGCACGCTTTTTATAATGGTGGCTATACTTCTCGTCCGTTTATATTCTGTGGTATTGGTCACGTGTTTAAAATGGGAAGTCGATCAAAATACGTATAAAGGAGAACGCAAAACATTCTCTCCTTAACAGATGTTCCTCTTGTTCTAATACAAATTTACTCCTGTAGTAGTTACAGTATATGATAATCTAGTGGCATGTTTTTCTTTGAAATCCTTCTTTCACTTAGTGTTTTCGTCACCATCAGCAAAAATACGACATTCCTAACCCTAAAAAAGTTCTAGTCCCGGTGTTGAGTTTATGAAGATGGGTGGATCAATGTGGCGCATTTCTTTGCGGTAAAATAGGATTTGTTTTTCCATTCTTAACGTCCATATTGTATAACAGTTAAGACTGAGGACGAGGACGTCGGCGTTAACGGCAAGAGGGAAATCTTGCGGCAGTAACTGTGATCTTGAGGAGCATGAATTCGGAGGCGCAGCAAACTGGTCGGTGCTTCAAGAAACCGGGTTGTTGGTAATTATCTGTCCTGTCAGCGGAGGCAGCTGATGAGCATCTGATGGGTTTAGCGAACCCACCGTACTTTTAGCTCATACTACTCTCATTCATCTACTCAAGTCTCTCTCTCTCTCTCCCTCCCTCCCCCCTCTCTCTCTCACACACACACACACTACTCTATATAATTTGGCTAATTCTAAAGCGTAAAGCTACTCGTTCTGATGGAGTGTATGACAACGGTCTAATGGTGTATGAAACAGAGCCCTTGGATACCTGGTGACCTCCCAGTGTACCTCTGTGTGGGCGGGCATAATATCCATAGTTACGATGAGTATGAAGTTCATGTTCCGATGAGTATGAATAGAACGAGCGAGGACTTACCGAATTACAAGAAAATTAGTAAAGTGGGGTTTTTACCTAAGGGGTTGTTACCCCATAACCTAAGGGATAAGGGTCTCTTGATTCAATTTCAAGGGGAAGAAATTGAAAGGCAATTATTTGCAGAGCAAGCATATGTAGATACTCAATAACAAATTGCGAAGTCACCGATTAGAAGTGAGGGAGTTACAGACCTTGAATCCTCTCCAAATCCTAGACTTTACCAGCACTGGAGAAGTCGCTGTAACTGAGCATTTCAGGAATATAGAAAATGGAGCACAACAGATCTACAAGGTCGCAGTGCCACAGTGTCCCTACAAAATGGAGCACAACAGATCTACAAGGTCGCAGTGCAACAGTGTCCCTACAAATGGAGCACAACAGATCTACAAGGTCGCAGTGCAACAGTGTCCCTACAAATGGAGCACAACAGATCTACAAGGTCGCAGTGCAACAGTATCCCTACAAATGGAGCACAACAGATCTATTAGGTCGCAGTGCAACAGTGTCCCTACAAATGGAGCACAACAGATCTACAAGGTCGCAGTGCAACAGTGTCCCTACAAATAGAGCACAATAGATCTACAAGGTCGCAGTGCAACAGTGTCCCTACAAATGGAGCACAATAGATCTACTAGGTCTCAGTGCAACAGTGTCCCTACAGATGGAGCACAATAGATCTACAAGATCGCAGTGCAACAGTGTCGCTACAAATGGAGCACAATAGATCTACTAGGTCGCAGTGCAACAGTGTCCCTACAAATGGAGCACAATAGATCTACAAGGTCGCAGTGAAACAGTGTCCCTACAAATGGAGCACAACAGATCTACAAGGTCGCAGTGCAACAATGTCCCTACAAATGGAGCACAACAGATCTACAAGGTCGCAGTGCAACAGTGTCCCTACAAATGGAGCACAACAGATCTACAAGGTCGCAGTGCAACAGTGTCCCTACAAATGGAGCACTACAGATCTACAAGGTCGCAGTGAAACAGTGTCCCTACAAATGGAGCACAACAGATCTACAAGGTCGCAGTGCAACAGTGTCCCTACAAATGGAGCACAACAGATCTACAAGGTCGCAGTGCAACAGTGTCCCTACAAATGGAGCACAACAGATCTACAAGGTCGCAGTGCAACAGTGTCCCTACAAATGGAGCACAACAGATCTACAAGGTCGCAGTGCAACAGTGTCCCTACAAATGGAGCACAACAGATCTACAAGGTCGCAGTGCAACAGTGTCCCTACAAATGGAGCACAACAGATCTACAAGGTCGCAGTGCAACAGTGTCCCTACAAATGGAGCACAACAGATCTACTAGGTCGCAGTGCAACAGTGTCCCTACAAATGGAGCACAACAGATCTACAAGGTCGCAGTGCAACAGTGTTCCTACAAATAGAGCACAACAGATCTACAATGTCGCAGTGCAACAGTGTCCCTACAAATGGAGCACAACAGATCTACAAGGTCGCAGTGCAACAGTGTCCCTACAAATGGAGCACAACAGATCTACAAGGTCGCAGTGCAACAGTGTCCCTACAAATGGAGCACAACAGATCTACAAGGTCGCAGTGCAACAGTGTCCCTACAAATGGAGCACAACAGATCTACTAGGTCGCAGTGCAACAGTGTCCCTACAAATGGAGCACAACAGATCTACAAGGTCGCAGTGCAACAGTGTTCCTACAAATTAATTACTTCGTTCCTTTCTTTCCAAACATCTGCTGTATGGACTGCTTTTAGGCAAAATTAATAAAAATCGTAACAGCCGATTTCGAGGAAAACATATTTTTTGATATTATTTTTGATAAAAATAATATTTTAAATAAAACAATTTCCTGAAATATGAGAAAACCAACTCTAGAAGCCCAAAACTTCATCTAAACCATTTAATTAGTTTAGTAACCAGCAACTTATAGACGTTTCAAAACAATTGTTTTTTTTTAACTCAGAAAATTAGATCAACCAAAATCTGAAATTCGACTTTTTCACTGTCATAATACTTTAAATACTTCGTATAACAAAGTAACACGCAAAGTTATTTACAGCTCAGCTCCATGCAGTGATAACAGAGTGTATTTATTTGTTCAAAGTATTTATAACGCACCGCTATGCATTGTCTAATCTGTGGTATTATTCAGGTATGCGTTAGTCAAGGATGGGATTTATCTGGGTTAACTTAGAATGCTGTTATCACGCGAATCGTAACTGGGAACATTTGCAAAATATTATTTACGCAACTTGCAGTTTAATTAATTACTCAGTAGCTGTTAATCGAAACAGTTGTACTCCTTTAACAGTTTTATACTGCTGAATTTGAACTATAATTTTCTCAAACTTGTAGAAACATATGGGTTTTCTTTAACGTCCATACTTTATTCCAGTTAGACTAACGAGTGTAGTGGTGGGCTTAAGAATGTTTTCCTGTTAACGGTGAATGATCTGAGCAGTGAGCGGTAGCAGTGATTTAATCACAGTTTAGAGAACAATTACTAATAAGACAACGGATGAATGATCTGAGTAGTGAACGGTAGCAGTAATTTAATCACAGTTTAGAGAACAGCTACTAATAAGACAACGGGTGAATGATCTGAGCAGTGAACGGTAGCAGTGATTTAATCACAGTTTAGAGAACAGCTACCAATAAGACAACGGATGAATGATCTGAGCAATGAACGGTAGCAGTAATTTAATCACAGTTTAGAGAACAGCTACTAATAAGACAACGGGTGAATGATCTGAGCAGTGAACGGTAGCAGTGATTTAATCACAGTTTATAGAACAGCTACCAATAAGACAACGGATGAATGATCTGAGCAATGAAAGGTAGCAGTGACTTAATCACAATTTAGAGAACAGCTACTAATAAGACAACGTGCTCAGTGCTGTTTATTACGCTAGTGAATTTCTAATGAAAAATATTTGTTACTACGAAAACTGTTTAATGAAAATAAAGGCATATTATCAAATTAGTAAAATTATTGCAAACAATTTCTTACTGTGCAAAAAATACATATAAAATTATAAGCACCTGACGCTACGATCAATTAATAAGAATAGAAATACGTATTAAAAGGAAATAAATACCTAGGTCTTACTATGTTCAATATAATAATCTGCCTTCCCTAGCTTCGTCAATTCTACTTTCGTTGACGCGTTTCGGAGAACCTCCATCTTCAAAAACTATATCTATACTGGTCACTAATATTATGGCTGGTCCTATTTATAATTTTCTAGCCCCCCCTCATACCCCTTCCTCTATTCTACACCTATTATAAATATAGTTTATACATTTATAATTTAAATATAGTTAATATAATTTATTAAATTATAAATAGAACGAGCACTAATATTGGTGACCAGTATAGATATAGTTTTCGAAGATGGAGATTCTCCGAAACGCATCAACGAAATTAGAATTGACGGAAGGCAGATTATTATACTGAACATAGTGACAATAATCCTAGCAGAAAAGAAGAATATAAAAAGAATTTCAACTAGGTCTTGATTATTAGTTATATTGAAATAAATAATAACTTATTAACTGATAAATATCAAAAATGGCTAAATTTTAATTCACGTAATTTTCAGTAATCTATTTTTTTGTTTTTTTTTGTAAATTTCTTGTGAAACAAAGAGCAGACAGCACTGAACAATGCTCACTGCTCAGTGCTAAGAACAGTGTTCTCAGTAGCAGCGATAGCAGTCACAGTTTCACCTGTAAATGAGAGCGGCAAATTGAAATTAACGGTACGAATAAACGGCAGTAACTGCATTCTGAACCCATGAATTTTAGATGCGCAGTTCAGAGACGCATCAGAATGCCACATCGACCACCGAAACTTCGTATGGTTCGAGTTAACTAACAGAAAGTTTTTTTTTTGAAATATTTGATTTGGAAAAGTAAAAATTGAATAGTTTGGATAGTTTGAATTTTCTTAATCGTTTAAATGATAATTTTATTAATCCAATTTGATTCAAACTTGGCACCTATCGACTTTGGTAACAGCTCGGTCTAAGTTAGATACTGTGCAAAGTACGTTTAACCGTTAAATTACAAACTTTGCACATTTTTGAAATTCTGATTTGACGTAACCAGCGACAAGATTTGCATACGTGTAACAAGCAGAAGTAATAACGATATCAAAGCCACCAAATGATAAGAGGGTTGATCAAATATAAACGAGACTGATTTTTTAAAAAATTTATTGCTTACTTACAAATTATTCTTGATACAACTTATTTTTCTACATAGTCTCCCGCACGAGTAACACATTTTTCCCACCGGATTGGAAGTTTTTTAATTCCATCTTCGTAAAAAGTTCTCGGGCGTTCATTGAGCCATTGGAGCACGAAGGTCTCCACCGCAGAATCGTCTTCGAAACGCTGGCCTCCAAGCGCATCTTTGAGTGGCCCAAACAGGTGATGGTCGCAGGGTGATAAGTCTGGACTGTATGGGGGATGTTTCATTGGTTCCAAGCCAATTTGATCGAGTTTAAGCCTCGTAGCGTTCGCCGAATGTGGTCGGGCATTATTGTGAAGAAGAATGACGTTTCTCGCCGGTTTAGATTTCCTTTTCCTACGAAAAGACTGTTTTGCGGCCTCTAAAACATCGCAATAATATTGTGCATTTATTGTGCGTCGTTGATGGAGGAAATCGACGTGAAAGGCGCCTTGATTGTTGAAAAATACAGTGGCCATTACCTTCCCGGCCGACGATCGTGATTTGGCCTTCAGGTTTTCTACTGCTTCCCGTCCTTCGGCGAATTCCTTGTGCCAAGCAAAAACGCGAGCTCTTGACAGGGTCCTGTCCCCGTATTGAGCCGTCAATCTACGAAAGATTTCAGTCGGATTGACCCCCTCCTTGGCCAAAAACTTAATAATAATTCTCTGCTCCACGGAAACGTGCACTTCACTCTCACTCATTGTATAGTTTTATACTGAAGGGTCCGAACGGAAATGCTGCCCGTCTACGCCCGTCCCAAACCTCCCAGGCTACCTGAAACCCCACACTTTAGAGTTCAATGTCCAACGGAAAAGTTTTTAGAAAGTCAGACTCGTTTATATTTGATCAACCCTCGTATATAAACTAAGCTCTTTACTGCCAACACATGTAGGCCGCCTCGGTGGCCTAGTTGATAGCGTACTAGGCTTTCACCCCGAGGACCCGGGTTTGATTCCCGGCCAGAACTTGGCATTTTCATACGCTATAAATCATCCCATCGTCTGCATTAGCTCAAGTGTGCACAATAGTCGGACGTTAAACACAAGAAAAAATCCAACACATGTAAAATTATTTGAAAAACTCCACTCAGAAGATTCAAGCAGATTCAAGCCAAAAACACAGTTTGGTACCTTCTTATCAGTTTGGATGTCGGGAAACAATAGTCTACAGATTCACCCAAGTGACGACCTACACGGGGACTTTAAAATGTGAATAATTGAGGGTAAAATAAGAAATAATTCAGGGAAATACGCTCACCATCTCCAAACTCGTGCAAATATTGAATTATAGAATATGTTGGATGTACCGACTTCACTCCGTCGCCTAAAAAAAATAACACCAGGTGATCTATACTGTTATTTCCCTCGGTAATCAGTGTGCTATCACCTACCATTTTTTTAAAATTTTAATTTAAGGCGAAAAGCACAATGAGGCTACAATCTTCTCCTGAAATGTAAGTGTGAGTGTGTTAAATTGGTAAGTGTAGTGTTGTAAGTGTGTGTTATACTCGGGTACCGCGAGGGACGTCTAAATCCTCTCAATAGGTGCAGCTAGTCTGCACCTCCTGCGGAGTCATCTATCAAAAAGTGAACAGTACAAGTGAAGTTGCTAGATGAGACACTTATTAAAATTCCATTTAAAATAAAAAAATGTAAAACGTAATTTATGCACATGTTAACGCTGATTATGATGGTTAAACCAGATATTCAGAAAACAGAACGGTACAAAACATTGAAAATTTGCTTCCATCACGTCAGCGAGACACCTAGGAGGCGCGATTATTTTTTATATTTTTTTGTGTCGAGTGTCAAATCGTCCGCTTTTATTTGTTAAAATACCATTCGTTCGTTATAAACAATTTTTTCTGTCCAAACTGACAAAAACGCCCACTCTTATCAGCCACTCGATTGAGATTTCTTCAACATCGAACACGATGTTTCGAGCCATCGGCGATAGCGTTAATCTCAAGTTGCAGTTATCACCATTTTTACAGCTGTAATTAAACACGATACTAAATACTTTACAATAACAATAAATAGCAATGATTGAAAAACGTTGGAGAGCTCAAAGGCGCGGAACTCCGTCCAACGGTATCGGATGATTCGGTTTGAGTTCATTTGGAAAAGATCACGATAGACCGATTGAAGGAACAAGATCATCGAAAAAGAACTTTTATATTTTGATAGATCGTTACTTCAAGTAAAATGATCTTTAAGACATCGATCTTTAAGATGATCACTATTAAAATGAAGAAGACAGTTTTAAATATTTTTTCATTTTACAACAGAGTAAAAATACACATCTAGTAATTTAAGTCACTTTGAGGCGATCTAGCCCATTGGTTATATTCCCTTATTAACTAATGCCCATCAATTCCAGTAGTTTTGTTCGTCGAAGCCTTCTAACTACACCAGCTCCATCCAACAATCTCAAGATGCTCTTGTTTAGAGATGAGTTGTCCGTGTTTTTATTTCCTCATTGATCGTATCTATGTTTAAATTCTTACGCAGGTTGTCGTTTCTTCTATGACAGGCTTATGGTGCATCAATAATGCAATTTAGCACCATATTTTGAGAGGTTTAAATTTTAGTTATGTTTACGTTCTTTGTACAGTCCCAGAGCTGTATCGCGTACGGCCAAGACTTGCTTTTATTATGAAATGACAATGGGGATTTTCTTCCCAGAAACTAATACATGTTTCCGAATTTCAAATTTAGCTGTTGATTTTTCTTTTTAACATGTTCCTTCAATTTCAATTCGGCATCTAATGTCATTACTTAGCTGTTTTAGCGTAACGAACTTTGTAATGAATCGATTATAACTCTTAAACAATAATCAATTTTTAGATTTCATTTTAAAATTAATTTGAGAATGTATTTTATAAACCATCGTAAACCAATATATGCGTTACATATATACAAATATATGTGCATTATTAAAGTAACAGCAGACGCGAACCGATAATCGATTGCTGTCGGACAGCGAACCGATAATCGATTGCTATGTCGGACAGCGAACAGATAATCGAATGTGATATCGGACAGCGAACCGATAATCGATGGCTATATCGGACAGCGAACCGATAATCGATTGCTATGTCGGACAGCGAACCGATAATCGATTGTTATGTAGGATAGCGAACCGATAATCGATTGCTATGTTGGACAGCGAACTGATAATCGATTGCTATGTCGGACAGCAAACCAATAATCGATTGCTATGTAGGACAGCAAACCGATAATCGATTTCTATGTCGGACAGCAAACCGATAATCGATTGCTATATCGGACAGCGAACCGATAATCAATTGTTATGTCGGACAACACACCGATAATCGATTGCTATGTCTGACAGCGAGCCGATAATCGATTGCTATGTTGGACAACGAACCGAAAACCGATTGTTATGTCAGAATGCGAACCATTCACCGATTGCTATGTCGGACAGCGAACCGATAATCGATTGCTATGTCAGAATGCGAACCGATAACCGATTGCTATGTCAGAATTCGAACCGTTAATCGATTTCTATGTCGGACAGCGAACCGATAATCGATTGCTATGTCAGAGAGAAAACCGATAATCGATTGTTATATCGGACAGCGAACCGATAATCGATTGCAATGTCGGACAGCGAACCGATAACCGATTTCTATGTCAGAATGCGAACCGATAATCGATTGCTATGTCGGACAACGAACCGATAATCGATTGCTATGTCGGACAGCGAACCTATAATCGATTGTTATATCAGACAGCGAACCGATAATCGATTGCAATGTCGGACTGCGAACCAATAATCGATTGCTATGTCGGACAGCGAACCGATAATTAATTTCTATGTTGGACAATAATGTTGAGTTTTCAGTTGTCTGGCGTGAGTAGTCCTAAAAACCAATTGGGCGTCGGATTTTAAAATGAAGACTTTTTGTAAAAATTAAAGTTATGTGATATGCTTTTTCTCGCATCCTAACTTAGAGCTTCGTCTATTTCAATAGTCATCGCCTTACTGGTTTCTTTGCGTCACAGCCTCCTCCAGTTTCGTCTATCTCTAGCTCCGGAAGAAGAGCTTAAATGTAGAATAGAGTAGACCAGGCAACTGAGTAGCTTCCTCTGTGATGTCCAAATTAACCGATTTACAAAAATAAGACAACAAATTTGTTGTTAAGAGCGCTTCCACGTACTCCCTCTCTCGATTTATATGTCACGAAGGAGGCACGTAAGCACCAAGATTTGACCCCGTAAATAAAACGTTCTTAATTGTAAATACGAAAAAGTACTCTTGTGGAACTCGAGGAGTTACCGACAGAAACGAAGCTTCTGTTAACGATACGCGCTTTGCTGGAATATATAATTACATTGAAGATATGTTTACAAATATCTTATTTTGTTTAAATAAATAAATACGTGAACCTAGCTTAGATATTATTTACTGTAGTTACAATAAAAGATCAGTTGTTTTATATTAATCCGCAACGATCAGCTGATTTCATTGAACAGCTGATAGGCTATAATAAGCTAAGTTTCAGATTATGTTGTTAAAAACTAGCAATATTAAGGACAATTATTATAAACGTTTATATTAATATCGAATGTATTATAAACGTTTACAACGTGCACGTGTTCTTCAACTAAGGAAAAATACCGAAACCAAAGCTACACAACGTTTTCATATAATACGCGTGTAGTGTTATCGAAAAGTAATAAGAAATAGAGACGGCGAAATTCGTTTTCTCATTTCCGTTTCATATTTCCGTTACATTAAAAAAAGTTCGGAGACACTTTTTTTCTATTCATTCCTCCCGCCAAAGCTAAGATTAAAGCATCGCTTCAAACATTAGGGGTTTATCTTTAACTCCGAGATTAAATGACGGTCGGACTGCCCCCAACGTCGTCTCTTTATCGCAGTGCTTCCACTTTCACGAGGAAGCAAGTATACGGGAGCGGTCCATTTCGTTCCGTTCGATTAAAACTCCGTGCGAACTGCCGAGAGCATATCGATAGCCGGGCCGCTGCTCCTTTCCCCGAGCTCGTTATATTAGCATAACTGCTGGTAATGCATTGTAGATAAACATCGTAAGATTTGTATCTGTGACTTGCGACTCTACCTAATGAACAGATATTACTGCCATTATGAATCCGTGCTTCGTACGGTTGCTTCAACGCTAACCACCTTTATACAAAGTGTGGGAAAACACTCGGAGCAGTTCAGAACAAGTGTATGTTTTACTTTCTCAATATTCGAAGTGTACAGTGATTTATAGGTTAGATAGGGAGATCGTGAAAAAATCAATCTTGAAATTTTAATATAACAAACCTATCTTGTTTTTTTTTCTTATCCGATACAGGCAGCTGAAGCGTGTAGCTGACAGGTTTGGCCATCTCACCGTACCTCTAACTCTCGATCATCACGCACGCACGCGCGCACGCACGCACACACACACACACACACACACACACACACACACACACACACACACACACACACACACACACACACACACACACACACACACACACACACACACACACACACACACACACACACACACACACACACACACACACACACACACACACACACACACACACACACACACACACATTCACTATTCTACACTAGAGGTGGGCGTTTCTGCTATTTTTACAAAACGTCAACAAACTGTTTGTTGAGGAAAAAAGCTGCTTTTTAAAGCAGTTGGAAAAAAACAGGTTTAGAAAACTGAAACTCAAAGTTGTATTAGCAGTTAAAACATAAAGCACATACGTTCAGTTTTCTAAGACTACTTTTTCATTCCCATTACCACCATGTCCTTAAATTGTGTTTGTGTATAAAGCATTTAGAAAGGATAAAAATAATCCTTACAAGTGTAGTAGTAATTAAATTACATTCTCAAAACGTAATAATTATGTAAGCCATTTTATATTTACAAACTTCAATGAATTTCTAATAGAAGCATTGTTTTTTTACTTAAAAATGAAATAGTCCTTTGCATATTTACTGAAATGCAAACGATTTAGAATATTTTTAGTTGATTAAAAAATATTGATGATTGATTATAAATATAAAAAATATGTTTAAATAAAATTAGGCTCTGTATCTACAAAATGTAAGAGGTTGTTACAACTTGCAACAAAGTAGAGATAAACGTTGACATTGACCAAACAGTTCTTACTTCACTACAAGCAACTTTGGAATAAAATGAAAAAGCATAAAAGCAGGTTGAAGAAAACCAGTTAGCACTAAAGCAGTTAGCAGGCAAACAGCAGGAAAACAGTTTTAGCGCTTGTGGCAACTTTCGAATAGAACAGTCCGTTCCTTGTTTAACAAATCGTAACCAGTCCAAATCAAACTGTTTGTTTCCGTTTGAAAAAGAAGTTTGATTGTTGTTTATAGAAAAGCATTTTTTTTTTAACAGTTTGGTGTTTTCTGCCCCACCATTACTCTACAGAGCTTGGCTAACTCGGCAGTGTAAAGCGACCCTTGCTGAAGGAGTGGCACTGAGCGCTGGGATACCTGGCGACTTCCCAGTGTTACTTTTCCTTACTCTGTATGGGCGGACATCATTACCCTACCTACTCGTAGAAACAACACGAGTAAGAATGTAAAATACAATGAACGGTATTTCACAGCAAAAAAAAACTGGCAAAACGGGGTACTTTCTTTTTTTTAAATTTTACACCTGACGTCCGTACATTATGCCCGTTAGGCTAATGACGAGGGATCAGCATTAACGGTAAGGGTAAAGCAACGGGAGTAACTGCGGCTCGAACTGGTAAACCTTGAGTAGCACATTGAGAGACGCAGTAGAGTTGCGTTTTAGCCCTAATGGAGTATAAGCATTGCAGTGAGGGCCAAGAGTAAAGTGCAAAATTGAAAAGGAATTAACACAACAAGCGTCTGCAAGTATCTTAATAACGAAATGGGAAGTCACCAACGGAGGAATTACCCACATAGAATCCTCTCCGGATCGTAGAATTTATAAGGAAACTACTGCTGAAGAAGGCGCCATAACTGAGAAACTAAAAAATGTAGAAAGGGGCATAACAGATCTACAAAGGGCCATAGTGCATTTTATTCATTCATTAACCCGAGAAGAATTTAAAAACCCAAGAAATTTATTCATTCATTATATTGTTTTTTACTTGACTATCTCATCCTTTGTGCACGCAGCCAGAGACTAGGCAAAATTATTAACCGATTTTGATGAAATTTGTCATGTAGTTCACTGTATTTTCGGATCGTCTTTAATTTTGAAACGCTTTTTTGACGAAACATTGTAAAGTTAAAACAAAAATCAGATCTCAAAATCGGTGATATCAATTTTGATTCCGGTTAGAAAAATTACGCCAAAAATCTACCTAATTTAATGGCTAAATATTAAATTCCTTTATAAAGATTCCATACGCAGGCGAACTAAATACGAAATAAAAGACATTTAAGATTCTAAAGTGAATTGAAAACAAACCTAAAATAAACTTTGACTTTTTCCCGTTTTAGGTTACACTCGAACTGTAAAATTTACCCCGCATGGGAGTGCAGACTAGCTGCACCTACTGAGAGGATTTAGACGTCCCTCGCGGTACCCGCGTCTAACACACACTTACACTTACAACACTACACTTACGACTTTAACACTTTACACTCACACTTACATTTAGGGAGGCGATAATAGCTTTAATGTTCTTTTCGCCTTAAAATTAAAAAAAAATTCTAACATCCCGAGAGGACAATCTTGGCCTTTTAGTACCAAATCTTGTGACAGGTATACAATGACCAAAATTCAGGAAATTGGCTGGAAAAGAACAAACTAACCAATGATCAGGACCTTAGGAAACTCGTTTGGGAGAGACACAAGCTACTAGTTTAGTTTTAGCGGGATCTTTATAAGGCACGTTGTATGATCACACTTCACGGTGTACTGATCTCGTATCTATCAGCAGAATATGAAAGCTACTTTCACACACTTTAACTTTGGAACAGCTGTTCTCCCTCGAATCACTCAAATAGCATTACAATAGATTAAAAGGCAAGTTCCTAAATTCGAACAGTACCACGAGATATAAACGTATCCAGTTACCTGAGAGATACAACACTGTGAGCAGTAAGAATAGTATAACAGCAATTAATATCTTCAATTTACTTTCAAATGAATTACAAACTACAAACAATGAGTTTGCAAGGAAAAACAAAGTTAAAAAATATGGGTTGCATCAAATTTATAGCAACTCTTAAGATTATATATTACTAGAGTATAACTACGATATCCCAGCAGGGGGTGCAGACTAGTTGCACTTATTGAGAGGATTTAGACGTCTCTGGCGGGACCCGAGTCTAACTCACACTTACACTTACAACACTACACTTACGACTTTAACACTTTACACTCACACTTACATTTAGGGAGGCGATAATAGCCTCAATGTGCTTTTCGCCTAAAAAAACAAAAAACAATGTTATATATATATAACAAAATTTATAGAATGTGTACTTTATTTAGTGTAGTTTCACGTTTTATACCAAGCCGCGAACAGATAACTTGATTACTTGTGTGGGATTCATTGTGCTTGTATTAATTACTTGTAATTTTTATATATTATTCTTGATTAATAAAAAAAACTGTTTGATTGTAGATCCTTTTATTCAGAGAAGAAGAATTTTTTGAAGTTTAAAAACCGAGGAAAAATTTCAACAACCATTATTTTCGAGCATATAAATGCACTGGAATTGGTCTGGAGTTTTTAATTTGAGGGTGCACAATAAGCTTTAAAAGGCTATTGTGCAGATATAAACTGAGCTTTTGAACCTAACATTTTGGGCAGGGGGAAACCATAACCTAACCTAACCTTACCATAACCATAACCTAACCTACCATAACCTAACCTAACCTCTATGTTCAGTATAATGATCTGCCTTCCCTAGCTTCGTCAATTCTACTATATGGATAGATATAGTTTTTGAAGATGGAGGTTCTCCGAAACGCAGTAAGAATAGTATAAGAGCAATTAATAACTTTAATTTACTTTCAAATGAATTAAGAACTACAAACAATGAGTTTGCAAGGAAAAACAAAGTTAAAAAATATGGGTTGCATCAAATTTATAGCAACTCTTAAGATTATATATTACTAGAGTATAACTATGATATCCCCGCAGGGGGGGTGTAGACTAGCTAGACACACTCACACTTACATTTAGGGAGGCGATAATAGCCTTAATGTGCTTTTCGCCTTAAAATAACAAAAAAACCTTCGCTTACGATTTGATAAACTGACTTGAGTTTTCGCATATTTATGAACTAAAACTGATTATGAGAAACTGAATCTCCTTTGAGTGTTTTGAGAAACAGCAACGCGGGTTATGTTTAGATGCTTAACTGCTTTGAACTTCTGTTAAATAATTTAGGTGGATTGGGAAATTTGCGATCGTTTTTGCATTATTAATTCTCTTTGCACAGATCTTATTTAAGTCAAAATCTCTAAAACAGATTTTAATTAAGAGTGACGCGGGCAAACGAAATAAATAACGCGCAAAGCAGATAAAGAGATTGGAGATAATAACGGCAAGGAACAAGAGTGTAATTAAAATTTGAAACGAGAAACGTTACAACGAAGATGAATACAGTCGTGACTTCCACTGGGAAAACAAATAAAATGTAAAGTGTTTAATGTAAACATTACGATAATTTATAGTTTAACAGTTAACGTAATATTTTATTGTTACAAAAACGTGTAACTATAAAATGATTATTTTCGCCCGCGTGTAAAGATTATTTTAAAACGATAAGGAGGTACAATATTTTTCGTGTTTAAAAAATCCATAAAACACGACTTGGCGTAAAAGCGGTATATACAGGGTGTCATAAAAAACCTTACTAAATCAACACATATTTTTTTGTCAAAAATTATTGCACAAACTATCTCATTAGTAATGGAAATCTTCAAACGAAACATACCGATCGCTGTTTTCCACACAGTCACGTTTTAAAGTTGACAGAACACCGGAAAAATCCACATCCAAACAGAAGTCGGCTGTCGTAATTTTTATTTTGGTTTGCCGAACTGTAATTAACATCGCAACGTCGCACTGCCCGGCTATCAGACGGTTAGGATAAACAATACGGGTGTTACTACTAGAGGTGAGACTGTGAATGCTATCACTGCTACTTTGAATACTGTTCTTGGCACTGAACAGTGAGCAGTTGTGATTGCTGTTCAATAGAAATGAGACTGTGAATGCTATCACTGCTACTGAGAACACTGTTCTTGGCACTGAGCAGTGAGCAGTTGTGATTGCTGTTAAATAGAGGTGAAACCGTGAATGCTATCACTGCTACTGAGAACACTGTTCTTGGCACTGAGCAGTGAGCAGTTGTGATTGCTGTTCAATAGAAGTGAGACTGTGAATGCTATCACTGCTACTGAGAACACAGTTCTTGGCATTAAGCAGTGAGCAGTTGTGATTGCTGTTCAATAGAGGTGAGACTGTGAATGCTATCACTGCTACTGAGAACACTGTTCTTGGCATTAAGCAGTGAGCAGTTGTGATTGCTGTTCAATAGAGGTGAGACTGTGAATGCTATCACTGCTACTGAGAACACAGTTCTTGGCATTAAGCAGTGAGCAGTTGTGATTGCTGTTCAATAGAGGTGAGACTGTGAATGCTATCACTGCTACTGAGAACACAGTTCTTGGCATTAAGCAGTGAGCGGTTGTGATTGCTGTTCAATAGAGGTGAGACTGTGAATGCTATCACTGCTACTGAGAACACTGTTCTTGGCATTAAGCAGTGAGCAGTTGTGATTGCTGTTCAATAGAGGTGAGACTGTGAATGCTATCACTGCTACTGAGAACACAGTTCTTGGCACTGAGCAGTGAGCAGTTGTGATTGCTGTTCAATAGAGGTGAGACTGTGAATGCTATCACTGCTACTAAGAACACAGTTCTTGGCACTGAGCAGTGAGCAGTTGTGATTGCTGTTCAATAGAGGTGAGACTGTGAATGCTATCACTGCTACTGAGAACACAGTTCTTGGCACTGAGCAGTGAGCAGTTGTGATTGCTGTTCAATAGAAGTGAGACTATGAATGCTATCACTGCTACTGAGAACACTGTTCTTGGCACTGAGCAGTGAGCAGTTGTGATTGCTGTTCAATAGAAGTGAGACTATGAATGCTATCACTGCTACTGAGAACACTGTTCTTGGCATTGAGCAGTGAGCAGTTGTGATTGCAGTTCAATAGAAGTGAGACTGTGAATGCTATCACTGCTACTGAGAACACAGTTCTTGTCACTGAGCAGTGAGCAGTTGTGATTGCTGTTCAATAGAAGTGAGACTATGAATGCTATCACTGCTACTGAGAACACAGTCCTTGGCACTGAGCAGTGAGAAGTTGTAATTGCTGTCCAATAGAGGTGAGACTGTGAATGATATCACTGCTACTGAGAACACAGTCCTTGGCACTGAGCAGTGAGAAGTTATAATTGCTGTCCAATAGAGGTGAGACTGTGAATGATATCACTGCTACTGAGAACACAGTTCTTGGCACTGAGCAGTGAGCAGTTGTGACTGCTGTTAAATAGAGATGAGATTGTTAATGCTATCACTGTTACTGAGAACACTGTTCTTAGCAGTGAGCTGTAGTGATTGCTGTTAAACAGAGGTGAAACCGTGAATGCTATTACTGCTACTGAGAACACTGTTCTTAGCAGTAAGCGGTAGTGATTACTGTTAAATAGAGATGAGACGGTGAATGCTATCACTGCTACCAAGAACACTGTTCTTAGCAGTAAGCGGTAGTGATTGCTGTTAAATAGAAGCGAGACCGTGAATGCTATCACTGTTACTGACAAAACTGTTCTTAGCACTGAGCAGTAGTGATTGCTGTTAAATAGAGGTGAAACCGTGAATGATACACTGCTACTGAGAACACTGTTCTTAGCAGTGAGCGGTAGTGATTGCTGTTAAATAGAGGCGAGACCGTGAATGCTATCACTGCTACTGACAACACTTCTTAGCACTGAGCAGTAGTGATTGCTGTTAAATAGAGGTGAGACCGTGAATGCTATCACTGCTACTGACAACACTGTTCTTAGCACTGAGCAGTAGTGATTGCTATTAAATAGAGGTAAGACTGTGAATGCTATCACTGCTACTGAGAACACTGTTCTTAGCACTGAGCAGTAGTGATTGCTGTTAAATAGAGGCGAGACCGTGAATGCTACCACTGCTACTGACAACACTGTTCTTAGCACTGAGCGGTAGTGATTGCTGTTAAATAGAGGTGAGACCGTGAATGCTATCACTGCTACTGAGAACACTGTTCTTGGCATTGAGCGGTAGTGATTGCTGTTAAATAGAGATGAGACCGTGAATACTATTACTGCTACTGAGAACACTGTTCTTAGCAGTTAGCGGTAGTGATTGCAGTTAAATAGAGATGAGACCGTGAATGCTATCACTGCTACTGACAACACTGTTCTTAGCAGTTAGCGGTAGTGATTGCAGTTAAATAGAGATGAGACCGTGAATGCTATCACTGCTACTGAGAACACTGTTCTTGGCATTGAGCGGTAGTGATTGCTGTTAAATAGAGATGAGACCGTGAATACTATTACTGCTACTGAGAACACTGTTCTTAGCAGTGAGCGGTAGTGATTGCAGTTAAATAGAGATGAGACCGTGAATGCTATCACTGCTACTGAGAACACTGTTCTTAGCAGTGAGCGGTAGTGATTGCTGTTAAATGGAGGTGAGACCGTGAATGCTATCACTGCTACTGAGAACATTGTTCTTAGCAGTGAGCGGCAGTGATTGCTGTTAAATAGAGGTGAGACCGTGAATGCTATCACTGCTACTGAGAACACTGTTCTTAGCAGTGAGCAGTAGTGATTGCTGTTAAATAGAGGTGAGACCGTGAATGCTATCACTGCTACTGAGAACATTGTTCTTAGCAGTGAGCGGCAGTGATTGCTGTTAAATAGAGGTGAGACCGTGAATGCTATCATTGCTACTGAGAACACTGTTCTTAGCACTGAGCAGTAAGCATACATACTATTATATATCAATATTAACATGTTCCTCGCATTACGTTTCCCGCAAAATCCAACATCAAAAGCAGACCTAAAACATGATACATGTTAAAAAATGTGAGACGTTCAGCACAAAGTCGTGTTAGCGTGTGAGATGCCGTGTGTTTTGTTCCTTTCGCCCAGAGATTGCTTATATTAGCACGACTGCATGTAAGGTAATGTAGGGTCGACCTAATTCCTGTAGATTAACACAGCAGTTCGCTTATCTGGGCTATGTATCTGTGCCTATAATGATCAGATAAAGTATTTCGATCGATAAGCTGGCAAAGTAGTTTCGGATTTGGTTTTTGCAACCTCTTGTCTAACGTGTAAACCAGGTGATGGCCAAAGTTTCGATTTCGTGAAATTGATCATTTGTTCTAATACAAAATACAAAAACCTCTGTATTTACGAAATATTCGTGGACACACGTATTTCAAATCACGATTGTCGAGTAGGAATTTTAACATATCAGCGAAAAGAAACTGTATAAGAGAATTAACAATCTGTAATAATCTACGAATGTTTGTTCAAAAAATAACGGTTTAAAAATTTTAAATTACATAAAATTGTTTCTGAACTTACACACATTTTGAGGTTAGGCCTCTTCGAATTCGTAGGGTTCATTTTCGCATTTTCAATGTAATGTGACAGTTTAAAGTGCTAATAATGCAGATTTTAATGCTGATTATGATGGTAGAATCAAAATTTCAAAACATTGCGAAATAAAGAGAAATATTTTGTAAATTCGCTTCTATCACGTCAACGAGACACTTTCGTGCCGTGATTAATTTGTGACGTTTTTATTATTTTTAATATATTTAACATTAAATTAACAAAATCTAATAGGATCGACTAAAGATTTACATCTATCGTAAGTCACAATTGTAGGGTTAATTGGACCCTTTCACATTGGTCAGTTCATTAGTTTTACTGAATCAAATCATGAGTTTGGTTCTACTGAGGCGGCGGACATAGTTCATAACGCAGTCGGTCATTGTCTTCATTGTTTTATTAACATGAATTTGGAGACGTTGGTTATGCTTAAAAAGCTTCTTTATTTCCTCTTTCACCATATTCATGAAGATCACGGTGTAAATCCCTGTTACGGATGTACCACAGAGCTCGAAGAACTTTATTTTGAAATTTTTGAATAATCTTCATATTTGATTCTTTTGTACAGCCCCAAATTTGAATTCCGTACGCCCTTACAGACTTAAGTACTTGCTTGTAAATTATCAGCTTGTTATGGACAGACAACTCCGAGTTTCTTTAAAACAACCAGTAGAGCTGCCGGTATTTTATATTCAGTTCTTCATTCTTTTTCTTCACGTGCTCCTTCCACTTTATCTTAGTATCGAGGGTCGTGTCAAGATACTTCGCTGTATTTACATGAGATAATGTCTTGTCGCTTATTATCAACGGTATTGGTACTTTGTGACTGAAATATACAATTTCTAACGGCAGATATTATTTTTTCTGACATTCATTTGTATACGTGGAACAATACAAGACGTATAAAAAGTGTGAATTGAAACTTAAACACTAGAACGCAAGTCGTACATTTCATTTAAATTGCTTCATGACCTACAATTAACAGCTGATTAATCAGGCGGTAAATTACGATTAATTTTATTATTACTAACGTTTAAATTAAACTTCAAACTGCTGCCACCTAACCTATCATCACCATTAGAGCTAATGAAATTTTAGACGGTTAAAAACCGTTTTTGTCAGTCAAGAAGTTATAAATAAACTGATAAAACAGCCTGTACGATGTGTTGGAAACTAATTGGCCACACCCGTAAACAATCGAAAACCGTTTCCGCAAATGGAAGACCAACATTAATTCGAGATTGTTCTATTGTTGGACAGATAGTGCACGTCGCAGATTCGGAATTAGCATAGATGGATTCGAACAAGATAAGCGTTGGAAAACGGCCAAATGACAGCTCGCGGCTTCTGGTAATTGACTGCGCGCCTTGAGGAACGATTAGACCGCGGAAGACCGTGCGGAAAGTAGCAGCTACCGGCTACCGTGCGAGGAGACTTTAACGGTGGGACGTGTCGACGTTTTTCCGTGTTTATCGATGAAAGTGTTTTTACTGTCTCTGAATGTAAGACCTTGAGTTATTAATGAATTTATTCGTTTCAGATCTCCCGTGTCAATGAAAACGAACGCACTGTCATGTTCGTATGTGCATGGTTGCTTGCGTGCGTGCTTGCGCGAGTGTGTGTGTGTGTGTGTGTGTGTGTGTGTGTGTTTTATGTGTGTCAATGATTTTACAAGTATATGGTTTTCCTCCTGTTCTCACCCTCTGGGTTCAAGGTCAGCTGTAGTTTAAATTTTCTTCCACCGTGGTTCATCAAGTAAAGTGGTGAACCACAAAGTAAAGTAGTTCATAAAAAAAAAATCAGGCGTCAATTTTATTACAACGGCCGCTAATGTTTAAAAATTGCTGTCAAAAGTTATTTGTTTTAGTGGTTTATGTAGTACTGATAATGAATCTTTTTTTTTTAACGTCCGACTATTGTGCACACTTGAGCTAATGCAGACGATGGGATTATTTATAGCGTATGAAAATGCCAAGCCCTAAACCCCGGGTCCTCGGGGTGAAAGCCCAGTACGCTATCAACTAGGCCACCGAGGCGGCTGATAACGGATCAGGCGTCAGTTTTACTACAATTAGCGTTTAAGTTTAAAAGTTGCCGACAAAAGTTTCATCGCCGTGGTTTATCAAGTACTGATAATGAATCAAGCGTCTGTTTTACTGCAATTGGCGCTAACGTTTAAAAGTTGCCGACAAAAGTTTCATCGCCGTAGTTTATCAAGAACTGATAACGAAACAGGCGTCAGTTTTACTACAATTAGCGTTTAAGTTTAAAAGTTACCGACAAAAGTTTCATCGCCGTGGTTTATCAAGTACTGATAACGAAACAGGCGTCAGTTTTACTACAATTAGCGTTTAAGTTTAAAAGTTACCGACAAAAGTTTCATCGCCGTGGTTTATCAGGTACTGATAACGGATCAGGCGTCAGTTTTACTACAATTAGCGTTTAAGTTTAAAAGTTACCGACAAAAGTTTCATCGCCGTGGTTTATCAGGTACTGATAACGAATCAGGTGTCAGTTTTACTACAATTAGCGTTTAAGTTTAAAAGTTACCGACAAAAGTTTCATCGCCGTGGTTTATCAGGTACTGATAACGAATCAGGCGTCAGTTTTACTACAATTAGCGTTTAAGTTTAAAAGTTACCGACAAAAGTTTCATCGCCGTGGTTTATCAGGTACTGATAACGGATCAGGTGTCAGTTTTACTACAATTAGCGTTTAAGTTTAAAAGTTACCGACAAAAGTTTCATCGCCGTGGTTTATCAGGTACTGATAACGAATCAGGCGTCAGTTTTACTACAATTAGCGTTTAAGTTTAAAAGTTGCCGACAAAAGTTTCATCGCCGTGGTTTATCAAGTACTGATAACGGATCAGGTGTCAGTTTTACTGCAACTTTTAAAAGTTGCCAACAATTTCTTTTTTAATGTGTGAAAAACAACGATCTGTTTTGTTCAAAACTACGCATTACTGACGAGAGAGTTTGTGCGATGATTTTATGAAGCAAGACGATTAACAAAAAGCTTCTGTAAGGCACGAGGAAGGTGCCTAAAACGATCAAGGCTGTCTGTGTGTACACTGAAGTTTTACAACTCTTCCCTTCACAGCCAGACCACTTAAGTCTGCTAATCGCGGCGGGTAAAAGAATTTGACGAGCGTGGCGTATCCGTCACCGATCAATTCCGCGCCCAAGTCACGTCCGTCCGTCCGTCCCGTCTGACGACAATATATTGGCGACGGTTTTTTTGTGAGATAAGGAAATTGTAAAAAGAAGTCAAGAGAGCGATGATGGAGAGGGGACAGCTAATGCTTGCGTTTATTGCGTGTTTGTAGAGGTGAAAGTTTTAAGTGCTTGGTCGGGCGCTTTTTGTAAACAAACTGTTCCTAATTTGTCACTGTTCGTATCGCTGAACGTGAACATGTGACGCATAGGGTTTTGGGGTTGTTTTAGATTTAATTTGTTTACTAAACAAAACATAACATATGGTTATCTATTGGGATGTACGAGATCTGTTTTTACTAAACAAAGCATAACATATGATTATCTATTGGGATGTACGAGATCTGTTCAAAAAAGACCGAACTTTAGTCATACAATCTTTATATACTAACAACTTTACACATGCTTGTCTCTTTCGAAGTACTTCACCTTGCTTGCTATGCACAGGTCTCAGCGTTTTTCCACTGTTCATATCCTCCCTGGAACTCGTCTGGTGTGATGTCTTTTAGCTGTGCCAGCGATTTCTCCTTAATTTCTTTTAAAATACGAAAACGGTGTTCTTTTAAAGTGGATTTTAGATTAGGAAATAGAAAAAATCCGTCTGACGAGTACGGAGGAAGGGGAGGACGGCTGTTCCGTTATTGAGTAACCAGCAGAGACAAGTGACTTGCGCGTTGTCGTGGTGCAAAATCCAGTGGTTTTCCGTAGTTCATGCATTTTCCGTCGCACATCTTTCCGCAAAACGTCTTAAAACATCCACGAAGAACGCCTTGTTGACTGTCTGATCTTGTGGGACAAATTCGCGATGAACAACACTAAGACAAAGACAGATAACATCCACTTCATGTTTGAGCGACTCACGAGTGGACTCCAAAGAAAGCTTCGGACGTGGCAAGTGTTGACCAACCCATTGTGGCGACTGTGACTTCGTGGACAGTCATATGGTCATCCATATGGATAACCTAACCTAACCATACACCCAAGTTTCGTCACCTGTGGTGATAGTTTTTGTTACGTTTTCGTCGCTGTTAGCACGATGAAACAATCCTTGGCTAATGTTGACATGTTTTTTTTTTTGTTCGCTTGTGAACAGTTGTATATACACAGCGTTCTCTCGCTCTCTCTCTCTCTCTCTCTCTCTGCGTGCTCGCGCGTGCATGTGTGATGCGTATGCGTGCGTAAGTGTGTGTATGTGGGTGGGTGTTTGTGGGTGTGTGGGTGGGGGAGTGCGTGCGCGCGCGTGCGTGTGTGTTGTGGTGTGTGTGTGTGTGTGTGTGTGTGTGTGTGTGTGTGTGTGTGTGTGTGTGTGTGTGTGTGTGTGTGTGTGTGTGTGTGTGCGCGTGCGCGTGTGTGTGTTCGTGTGTGTGTTCCTGTGTGTGTTCGTGCGTGCTACGTCACTATGAAACAAAAAGGTTTTGAAAAACCAAAATGTATTCGTTTCGAAAATTAACGGTCAACACAAAACAGTAAACTAAAAAATTTCCAAACCAATATATATTTTTCCGAATTTTCCGAACTATTTCCAGCAGAAACGAAAACTTATATCAACAGTTATTTGTTGATACCACCATTGATACCACAAACGTACTGGAATGATAAGCTTTACGTGAGCGTTCGCTGCTGGTAGCACCTTGCAACAGTGTGTTCAACTACAGTTAAACAGATAAAAGTACTGTCTCCCCTAGCCTTGCAGTTAGCAGCGTTCGTAGCGTGAGTTAGTCCAATTACTTGGACTTTAGGCTCTGATATCGAGCACGTTTTTTATAATGGTGACTGTACTTCTGGTCCGTTTATGTTTAATTACTTTAAGCTGTACCGTAATTTATTCAAATCGCCTGCAACGCGTCTTGTCCGCAATTATCGAGAAAACGTAAACACCTGACGTAACCTTGACCACGTGACTACAGTTTATTTTCGTATTATAAAAACGTCATTTAACGCCAGATTATCTATAGCGGCTCGCGGCTCGTTTGATCAACGCATCAGCTGTCATCGTAGATATCGTACGAAAAAACAGCGAAGATAAGACGTTTCGTTTAGCTACTAGGCACTGATTACAGGATTTCAAATAGGTTAAGTGTATTTTAAAGTATTTTTTTACATAAATCAGTGTTTTATTTCGTCCCGAAGTAGGCCTATTTCGGCTTTCATGACCTCTGAACTGGAATAAAAAGTTTTATTTTTTAGCACGCGTCTGAAAGTACAAAATAATTTGTACCGTTCTGTGGTCACGCTTAACTTTGTTATCATTAAATTATTTCAGTAATAAGTTAAAACCACAAAGTAAAGCTATCATTTACCTCGGCTAGCAGCTGTTTCAAAGACGTGATGGAAGCAAATTTCAAAAATTACTAATTTGTTTACCTCATTCTTTATTTGGAATTCTGATTTCAACGTTTAACAACATTTAAATCTGCACACATTAATATTCTAAACTTTCATTTGAAAATACGAAAATGAACCTTGACCGTCGTCAAATTACAATTCTTAATTTCAACATATTCTGAAAATTTTAAAAGCAGATTTATGCAGTTTTCAACTCTGATTTCAGATTTTCAAAAATATTCAAAACCACAAATGTTAAACATTTAAAAAAACTTGAAATGTCCACCATTTTGTAACTTTGAACGAACTTTGCTCGTTAACGAACATCCAAATTATTTTTAAAATCTATTTTCGCGCCAATTTCGGATCAAATCGGACTAAAAATGGCGAACGTAAACGTGATAACGAACTCTCAAAAAAAGGTTATCTATCGGTGAACGCCGAAATAATTTCGACATTATAAACAAACGGTGTGTAAAAATAGCACAAACTTTCTTAACCGGTTCTGCGAGCTATCGAAAAACTACGGAAATCGGCATAATTTCACAAAATCGTTTCGGACTTTGCTCCAGTTTCGTTAATACGTGAAGATCTATATCCCGAGTCTGTGTACTAATTTTCGATCAATCGAAAAAGCGTTCTTGTTGATTTATTTACGTTTTTTTCCGGTCTACTTTTGAACATTAAAAATTTATAATTTTAAATTTGCGATAATATATATATATATATTTTTTTTTGTTCAGGTGAAAAGCATATTGACGCTATTATCGCATCCCGAAATATAAGTAGCCGCCTCGGTGGCCTAGTTGATAGCGTACTGGGCTTTCACCCCGAGGACCCGGGTTCGATTCCCGGCCAGGGCTTGGCATTTTCATACGCTATACGCTATAAATCATCCCATCGTCTGCATTATCCCAAGTGTGCACAATAGTCGGACGTTAAACATTAAAAAAAAATGTAAAGTGAGTAAGTGTAAGTGTGTGTTAAAAAGTACCGCGAGTGACGCCTAAATCCTCTCAATAAAAATTTGCGATAAATCTTTATGTATTGTCTTAATCGGAACACAATATTTGATGAATTTAAACCGAGTTTTTTGTGTTGTCAGTAGCACGAACAGAAATTTCATCACGTTTTTTGTTTGGATTACTGTATTTGTGCACAATTTTATCAAAACAGTTAAATTCTATTTTTCTGGAAAATTATTTTTTTTAACCAAACAAGAGCTTGAAAATTAAAGTTTCTTTTTATGAATTTTTTAAACGATTCCTAGTTAAGTGTAAACTATCTACGATACAAATTTTTTTGAAGTCGTCAAACAACGCAGACATCCCCGGTAAAACCTAGTTTTTTGGAAACTGAAGGTCTGATTTTCAACTGATCACCAATACTTCGTACTGTGAGAAAATGATACAACGTCTGTCGTGGAATGTCGTTTGTTCTTATTCTCTTGAGAACGTGACCGCAATTTTGTAATTCACTGTTTCCTTTCGCAAACAAAACGGGAGTAAAAATAAATTACGGAAAATAATTGCCGACATCCTCCATTTTGAAATTTACTAACAATAACGTAGTGGAAATTTTATCAATTTCCGTAGTTTTTCGATAGCTTGCATAACGGGTTGAGGAAGTTTGTGCAAGTTATCTAGACACTTTGGACCATCATTCAAAGGCAGACTATTTAACCGTGTGCATGACAAAAAATGTTCTATCTACGAAATATGTAAAAAAATGTCGATTCCTTAACTTGCCTTATGAAAAAATTAACGTCCAACAAAACATAAATGTTTTAACGAATTTAGCACATGGATCGTAGACATTACGGATACCTAGGAAGCGTTTAAAAAAAGAAATTCAAAACTTTTTTTTTAAGCTTTCGTTTGATTAAAAAAAACTAACGAAAATTAGATTGTCCCAAAATCAAACTTCACTTTTAATAAAATTGTACTTGAGTACTTGACTGTATTCGATAGTCATCCAAACAAAAACACGGCTTAAGTTTCTGCTCCGAAATAAAACGGGAAAAACGTAAATAAATCAAGAAGAACGTTTTTCGATTGATCGAAAATTGGTACACAGACTCGGGATATAGATTTTCCCGTAATAACGAAACTGGAGCAAAGTCCGAAACAATTTTATCAATTTCCGTAGTTTTTCGATAGCTTGCATAACGGGTTGAGGAAGTTTGTGCAAGTTTTCTAGACACTTTGGACCATCATTCAAAGGCAGACTATTTAACCGTGTGCATGACAAAAGAAGCGCTGCTAAACCAAACAAGGTGGATTCTGTAATGTTATGACATGTTTATTTTCGTGATCGCCTTATGGTAGCCAAAGCGAATCTTATCGTATTACGTCGACCGAGAAGAATTCCCCTTAGGTGTGGTCTGCAAACAATGCCCTGGAAACTATTGCAATTAGCATAAGAATTTGTAGAAATCCATCCGTCCGTCTGTCTGTCTGTCTGTCTTCAGTGATGTGTGAAAGTGATTCGTCTCCGGTTTTGACATCGAGTTTACCGTCTGCACGCAGTACACACACTTTCATACGTTCGAGTTCTGTTATGATTCATTTGTTGACCTCGCAAAAGGAATTTTACCCAGGTGTGCTAGTTCAGAGACTGCAACCTGAAGGACACGGTGGAGACGTTCGAGAAAATAGACATTATTTCTCTATTTCGGAGAAACAAAAGTAAATACCACCTTCTGAAATCCGTTCTACAAGAGAAAGTATACGATAAAAGAATGCCAGGAAGAAGGACGGCTTAAAAACTTAACGGCTTTGTTCTCAAAAACTACCATCGAACTATTCAAAGCAGCCGTGAACATAGTTATCATATCCGATGATAGCCAATATTCGGAACGAGTAGGCACTCGAAGCCGCCTCGGTGGCATAGTTGATAGCGTACTGGGCTTTCACCCCGAGGACCCGGGTTCGATTCCCGGCCAGGGCTTGGAATTTTCATACGCTATAAATCATCCCATCGTCTGCATTAGCCCAAGTGTGCACAATAGTCGGACGTTAAACACCAAAAAACAAAACAAAAAATCGAAGAAGAAGAATTTATCTATTTAACAATCTGATGCAAGATGGCATCAGCAGTAAGCGCTTGCATACCTTTTATAAGGGTTATCATTCTAGTACGTTTATTTTTAATGATAGATCTCAGCAGCATTGTTGATCTGTTAAGAGTAATTGTGATATCGCAGTGTTTATTTCCAAATTTACTACTGATAGTGTTAATTAAACCTTCTTATCTTTGTCTCTTCACTGGTTCACTTCTTCTTTAGACCAACTCTTCCTAGACTGACTGTATTCGTGAAAAAATATGCAAATTTGAACTTCAAACTTTTCTCAATTATCGATTTGTAGAATGTTTTTTTCTCAGGAAAAATCAGAATTTAATATGTTAGTTCCAATATCGATTGTTTAGATCCGTTAAGTACGTTCTTTGTACCACGTGAGAAGGCAACACAGAAATAATAGGATTTACAATTTAAAAGTTTTCTGTAACTGTATTTTATGCCGTACGATTACGGGAAGCCATAAAAACTGATCGAAAGAGAAAGACTTAGAACTTGAGCCCAAGATCAGCAGAACTCATAAATTGATGTCTTCAACAATTCGTTTGCGAGCGTTCTTTATGAGCTCTCAGACCACCGAATCCATAAAGATCTGCCGCCGGTATCTTACCCGCAGCTGCTTACTGGAAGCTTGCATTACTTTGCCGTCAATAACAGCAACCTGATCTGACGGAAGCAATAAATCTATTTCTGTTGGCAGGAAATATACCCGCCGGAAGTTAGGTGTCCATGTTAACAGCGCTATACCATTGTGCTCTGGGCTTTATGGCCAACGGTGTATTGGGATGAAATGTTTATAAGGTCGTTTCAATCGTAAAACCAGCGTGAGAAAGTGAAATGTGCCAATTTAGAGGCGTGACGAACGAAAATAGTTTACTTCAACAAATGAAACATAGATGTCGACAGTGTTTTTGTGTTCTGATTAGTCTGCGATAGGCATAAAATATTCTCAAGTTGGTAGTATTGTGCTAGTGACATGCCGGTGCACTTTCTGTTCCGTTTTCACTATTAGGGTTTTTTAGCAGGTATTTTTTTCATTTCAGTTGAATTGAATCGATTGGAAGGATATCGATTGTGGGATATATTTATTTTTAGATTATTTCTTGAGAATAGTTTAATTTTGGAACAATATTTTTCCATATACTTTCCTTGATGCGATTACCACCATAACCACATGTTGAGGTTATATACACTCCTGGTCTCTCACTAACTCGATCAGCGCTTCTTCATTCATTCTGTCTTTAAAACACAACAAATAATAATTTGGTCGACAAAAGAACGTCAGTTATTCATTAATGAATGAATTAAACACGATTGCTGTCGGCATTGATGTTATGTGAGAGAAGCAGTTCGCTGTAGATGTTGACGAATAGACACGAACGATGACGGAACTACACGAGTGTGTCTTTTGACCGTTTTCACTTGTAGTGCTTTACTAGTGCAGCTGTCAAATGGAAACGCTCTGCTGTTCAAATCGAATAGCACCAAACATGCACAACACCAGCACAGCACTATTAATGAAAACCAATTCCTGACTTTCCTATATAATAGCATGGATAGTACTGTAAAAGCAATTCTATTCCAAACAACCCAGAGCTAGCAAAGCACAACTGAAAATCTACCTTCCTTTCTTTTTATGCTTTAGAAGAAAGAAGTACTCCTCCATGTGGCAGTATTCATCCACGATCTTCTCTTTTTTGTTTCTTATCAATCTAATTATCTGAACCAATGTTTTGTTCAGAATCACTCTTCTTTAGTTCTATGTGCATCTTCATACCCCTTCATTTGTCTGTCTTTAAGCTTTCTTCTAATTATTTCTATCCCAGCTCTCTTAGTTATCTTACATTTCGGATGTTATCTCTTCCAAGATATTCTTTTTTATATTCTTCTTCTTTTCTGCTAGGATTATTTTCACTATGTTGAGTATAATTATCTGTCTTCCCTAGCTTCGTCAATTCTACTTTTGTTGGCGCGTTTATGAGCGTTTACTTTATATCTATGAGTATAGATATAGTTTTTGAAGATGGAGGTTCTCCGAAACGCGTCAACAAAAGTAGAATTGACGAAGCTAGGGAAGGCAGATCATTATACTCAACATAGTTTTCCAAGATACTTTATTTCAATAGAATGGATTACGCTTATCAAGCTTCTAGAGGTGGAAATTTTTTATATATAGTGTACTTGTGTTTTTCTTTTGAAAATGTTTTTCGTTTCGTTTCGTTTTTTTGCTTATAGGACGTTCTTCTATCCTTTAGGTCGGATGCAACGACTTCAGTTTTTCTCTTACGGTCGCTTCATGACTTATCGAAAGTTTCCTTTTGTGTTGTCTTTTCGCTTCGTTTCTTGTGTCCTATTAGAAGACTCGCCACTCTTGATGGATGCCTTTTGTCAATCTCTCGTTTGGGGGAGGCGAAGCTAGTTCCACTACCTTTAGGGGTATCCAATACCATACCTTTTCCGCCGTCCACGAAACCTTTTCTCTCAGCTCGTGAGATTTAGAGCTCCGGTATGGTTGTCTCACGATCCCATGATACCAGTATGGGAATACGGGATAGACGAGCGATTTTATTTATCAGTTTTACTGTTTAAGGGTGATTAGAACACTGGAGACGGTCGATAGAGTTAGCTGATCTAGTGATGGGCCATTTGACTAGTAAAATAGTCGTTATGAGTGCTCGAAGTAGTCGATTAGTCGATTGTTCTGCTTGACTAGTTAATCAGAATGCGATCAGAAGATGAACATTAAGGTCTTTGAAAACTTTAAAAAATCTTAATCTTTTAATAAAATCATCACTCGATCAAAAACTGCAGAATTCTGAATAATTGAATAATACGTCTACTGGACTTACTTTGATATCCATTCCAGGAATTGTGCCCACATATCCATGCTTTCCAGGAAAAGTGAACACCTACTAGTCGACTACTTTATTCAATGGAATTGGCTTCGCCGAGTATGTATATTAGATCCGTAAGTTAGACAACGAATTAAAATTAGTCGAATAGTTTATTCGATGTTTCAATCTAGTCGACTATAGTGGTGGGGCAGAAAACACCAAACTGTTAAAAAAAACTGCTTTTCTATTAACGACAAACTGCTTTTTCAAACGGAAACAAGCAGTTTATTTGGACTGGTTTATGATTTGTTAAACAAGGAACGGACTGTTCTATTCGAACGTTGCCCCAAGCGCTAAAACTGTTTTCGTGCTGTTTGCCTGCTAACTGCTTTTCTTCAACCTGTTTTTATGCTTTTTCCCTTTATTCCAAAGTTGCTTGTTGCTTGTAGTGACGTAAGAACTGTTTGGTCTATGTCAACGTTTATCTCTATTTGGGACTTGGGAGTTGTAGCAACAACCTCTCACATTTTGTATGTACAGAGCCTAATTTTATTTAAACATATTTATTATCAATCATCAATATTTTTTAATCAACTAAAAATATTCTAAATCGTTTGCATTTTGGAAATATGCAAAGGACTATTTAATTTTTAAGTAAAAAAAAGAATGCTTCTATTAGAAATTCATTGCATTTTATACATAAAATGGCTTACATAATTATTACGTTTTGAGAACGTAATTTAATTATTACTACACTTGTAAGGATTATTTTTATCCTTTCTGAATGCTTTATACCCAAAAACAGTTAAAGACATGACGGCAGTGGGAATGAAAAAGTAGTCTTAGAAAACTGAACGTCTGTGCTTTATGTTTTAGCTGCTAATACAACTTTGAGTTTCAGTTTTCTAAACCTGTTTTTTTCCAACTGTTTTAAAAAGCATGTTTTTTCCTCAACAAACAGTTTGTTGACGTTTTGTAAAAATAGCAGAAACGCCCATCTCTAGTCGACTAGTCACTAGTCGGTTGTTTGAAGTAGTCGATATTCCCATCACTAAGCTGATCGAGAGCACATTTTCCCACCATATCCAAAATTATTGTTTCTGTAATATTTTCGAGTAGAGATAAACAGAGTACAGAGATAGTAGATAAACGCACTTCTCAGAACACAGATCGTAAAGTTTACTCAATATTACTTTTATGTGTGACTTATCTGTAGGACAACAAGTGGATGTTCCTATTTATAATTTGTTTACTCTTATTTGATAAACCACGCGATACGTTTTTGTTGTATTGAGAGGTTATTTGTATGTTTTTGTTATCGTAGCGACGGTAATGTTTAGGAAGGTTTCCAGCTGATATTTGTTAAAGGATACCGCTGGATATTTGACATGTTTAACATTTTAACAGATTCAAAAAATTGAGATTTCTAATCCTATCCACACTGACAGATACGCTTGGCTGGTCATTAATCCTCCTAAGGTAAATAAAAAATGTATATCTAGTTAAAGTTTCGCTTTAGGACTAATATGTAATTGTGCTATTAGTCTGGGCTCGTGACCTTGGACAGTTGAAACAAGGTCAGGAGGAGGAGAGGGTGTTTTATCATCTTTCCTGTTGATATTTGTCAATATACGAGGGCTGTTTAGAAAGCCAATTGTGAAATCGATGGAATGGGAATAGACAAATTCTCCCAGGAAAGCATGAAAGTGTTCGCATTTTTTTTTTAACGTCCCACTATTGTGCACATAGAATAAAAGTGCGCGCGCGCGCACATACACACACACACACACACACCACACACACACACACACACACACACACACACACACACACACACACACACACACACACACACACACACACACACACACACACACACACACACACACACACACACACACACACACACACACACACACACACACACACACACACACACACACCACACACACACACACACACACACACACACACACACACACACACACACACACACACACACACACACACACACACACACACACACACACACACACACACACACACACACATTGTGCCACCTGGGCAAATGCAGACGATAGGATGATTTATAGCGTATGAAAAATGCCAAGCCCTGGCCGGGAATCGAACCCGAGTCCTCGGGGTACGCTATCAACAAAACCACCGAGGCGGCTGAACGAAAATGTTTGTAAACGCTGCCAGCAAGAAACATTATGGCTACTGTGTTTTGGAACTCTAAGGGCGTGATTCGCGTTGATTTTCTTAAACGCGGTAAAACAATTAACTCAGAGAGGTATTGAGAAAGCTAAGGCCCCCAAAACAAGCATCGAGAAAAACTAGCGAGACGGTTTTGTTTTTGCACGGCCAATCGTACCCGAGAGCTCTTGGATGGTTTTGGACGGGAGACGTTCGATTATCCACCATAGAGCCCAGACTTGGCGCCGAGCGACTACCACCACTTCTCAGCGAGCTACGCAAGCGATTGCCGAACTGCATGCCGGTGTAAACTAGAGGTGGGCGTTTCTGCTATTTTTACAAAACTTCAACAAACTGTTTGTTGAGGAAAAAGCTGCTATTTAAAACAGTTGGAAAAAAACAGGTTTAGAAAACTGAAACTCAAAGTTGTATTAGCAGCTAAAACATAAAGCACATACGTTCAGTTTTCTAAGACTACTTTTTCATTCCCATTACCATCATGTCCTTAACTGTTTTTGGGTATAAAGCATTTAGAAAGGATAAAAATAATCCTTATAGGTGTAGTAATAATTAAATTACATTCTCAAAACGTAATAATAATGTAAGCCATTTTATGTACAAAATGCAATGAATTTCTAATAGAAGCATTCTTTTTTTTACTTAAAAATTAAATAGTCCTTTGCATATTTACCAAAATGCAAACGATTTAGAATATTTTTAGTTTATTAAAAAATATTGATGATTGATAATAAATATAAAAAATACGTTTAAATAAAATTAGGCTCTGTATCTACAAAATGTGAGATGTTGTTACTACAACTCGCAACAAAATAGAGATAAACGTTGACATTGACCGAACAGTTCTTACTTCACTACAAGCAACAAGCAACTTTGAAATAAAGGGAAAAAGCATAAAAGCAGGTAGAAGAAAAGCAGTTAGCAGGAAAACAGTTTTAGCGCTTGCGGCAACGTTAAGTGTGGTAGTGCGGAAAGCCGTTCCTTGTTTAACAAATCATAAAGCAGTCCAAATCCAACTGCTTGTTTCCGTTTGAAAAAGCAGTTTGTCGTTTATAGAAAAGCAGTTTTTTTTAAACAGTTTGGTGTTTTCTGCCCCACCACTAGTGTAAACCAGTGGTTGAAATCGCAGGCGGCAGATTTCTGCAGAGACGGTATTGAAAAACTTGTGCAACTGTATGATAAATGCCTTAATTTAAACCTCGATTATGTAGACGAGTAGCTTAAGGGTGTACATTTAAAATGTATAGAATAACATTTGGTTTTGTTCATTCTGTATATTTTTATTTTAAAATGTCTGTTACTTTCCACCGCTACTAGCCGTGGAGTCGTGAGTCCAGACTGTACAACTGTACACAAAGACGGACATCCAGTAAAATTTTTCTACACCTAGGTGGTTGCAAAACGTGAAATCTGTCGGATTAACGTAACGATTTTGTTTAGACACTAACTGTACTCTGTGAAGTAGTGAGAGTATCGTGTATACAGTACAACTTGTCCAAGTGTGTGCACACACGATAGCCATTGAACTTTGCCGTGTCACTGGTTCTTTGCGTTACGAGTGGCGTGTAAGCAGCGCACAAGTGTGTGTCCACTGAGGAGCGATGTACGTGACGCGCATACATAAGCACGTACTCAATCGGGGCGAGAGTTTACACGGAGCGGTGAGGTGAATTTTATAAAATTACGTGTCGAGATCGTGGATTTGGTTTCAATCTAACGTTACACAATGAAAATTACGTGTCGAGATCGTGGATTTGGTTTCAATCTAACGTTACACAATGAAAATTACGTGTCGAGATCGTGGATTTGGTTTCAATCTAACGTTACACAATGAAAATTACGTGTCGAGATCGTGGATTTGGTTTCAATCTAACGTTACACAATAAAAATTACGTGTCGAGATCGTGGATTTGGTTTCAATCTAACGTTACACAATAAAAATTACGTGTCGAGATCGTGGATTTGGTTTCAATCTAACGTTACACAATAAAAATTACGTGTCGAGATCGTGGATTTGGTTTCAATCTAACGTTACACAATAAAAATTACGTGTCGAGATCGTGGATTTGCTTTCAATCTAACGTTACACAATAAAAATTACGTGTCGAGATCGTGGATTTGGTTTCAATCTAACTTTACACAATGAAAATTACATTGGAGGGAATACTTAAAGGTCTGTAATAATATTCTCTATATTAGCGTTAATTAAGTTAACGTATAAACGTTAATTGAAAAGCTGAAAACCAGAATTTCAAAAACAAATATAAAGAAATATACTTTCGGAAATCCGCTTCTATCACGTCAACGAAAAACCTGCGTCGATTAAAACATTTTCGATTAATATGAAAATGTACCGACCGATAGATTTAATTTAATCTATTATTTTTAATAGAATTTGATACGATAATGTTTGCAGGGTTAATCTAAATTACGATTTTTTTTTTTTTTTTTTTTTTTTAACGTCCGACTATTGTGCACACTTGGGCTAATGCAGACGATGGGATGATTTATAACGTATGAAAATGCCAAGTCCTGGCCGGGAATCGAACCCGGGTCCTCGGGGTGAAAGCCTAGTACGCTATCAACTAGGCCACCGAGGCGGCTGATTACGATTAATGAAACATAATTTTGAAAAATGTAAAATAAAAAGTTTTGTCTGAATGATCGCTATCTTAAACGGTTGTATGATTTTGTTTTTCTTAAAAACAGGTTTGTCAAAGCTATTGCAAAAATGGATTATTGTTCTTAGTTTGAATAAACCAAAATCACACACAGAAACAAGCGCGCGCGCACTCACACAACACACACGCACGCATACACACACGCACACACCACACGCACGCACGCGCACACACACACACGCACACGCGCGCACATGCACGCACGCGCGCACGCGCGCGCACACGCGCACGCACACACACACACACGCGCGCGCGCACGCACGCACGCACACGCCCACGCTGACACGCACGCACACGCACACACGCACGCGCACAAGCGCGCGCACACACGCGCGCACACCATACACACACGCACGCACACGCACACACGCACATGCACACACACTCACAAGCGCGCACACGCGCGCACGCACACACGCACATACGCACGCACGCGCACACACACACACACACACACACACACACACACACACATTTAAAATAAAGCTATCGAAGCATTTTGTTTCGATTTACCGTTTATCGAGTAGTCACACTGAGGCTGATTACGAATAATCATCGGTCGACTGTTGCGCTATATAAATACAACGAATTGCAGACTTTTTACAGAAATATATTCGTGTGCCATGCAAGGTGTCTTATCAAATATATGGGGTGCTTTGTTTATGAATGAACTTATCAGCGAGGAAGATAAGAAGCCACCTCGCCAGGTGACGTGTCTTCTGTCTTCTAAAAATACTGCAATCTTTGGCGAGAGTGACACTGATTTGTAAGGCAAATATTTTATTTTTATATTTAGTTATTTTGGGTGATGCGAATAAAACCTCAGCAATTGCTTAAAGCAAAAGGGTTTACTGTCGGTAGTTGCTAGAATTGAAGTTGTGTAGTCTTCTGCCAGAAAGTAAACTCTGAAAATAACTACAAATTGCTTTTTGTTTTGAGTCATTTCCGTCATAACTCAAATGTGTTTTTTGTGTTTGACTATGGCCTACAGATGTGTTTATTCCAGAGCTTTTGAATCATAAATTCACGACTGTTGTAGAATTCTGCTGTCATGGACATAACCAGACCACTGTGCATCAATGCTTGTAAAATTTCGCTTGCGTTATGTGTACTTTGGACATTAACACTGCAGAAACCCTTCATCACCGAACACAGCCGGTCTCACAGTGGGTATACTGAGTGCAGTGGGTATATTAAGGGCTAGTGCAGCTGGGAAGTTCGAACGACTTGACTTTTGCTTCTTCAATTTTCCTTCCAGTAGAAAATACCATCCACTCCTTAGATTTATCTACAGTATTTCCCAAAACGAAGGATATATTGTTGATCTACTTATGCCAATGTCCTCAACAATGCCACTTTGGCAACCCGGATCTCCCAAAAAGCTGATGACAAACGCTGATGGTGTTTTATTTTGTAACATTCTGTATATGAAGCGTATATTAGTGTAAAATGCCTAACCCTGATGGTGTTTGGTTTTGTAACACCCTGTATATGAAGCGTATATCAGTGTAAAATGCCAAACCCTGATGGTGTTTAGTTTTGTAATACTCCGTATATGAAGCGTATATCAGTGCAAAATTACAAACGCTGATGATGTTTGGCTTTGTAACACTTTGTATATGAAACTTATATTAGTGTAAAATGACAAACTCTGATAGTGTTTGGTTTTGTAACATTCTGTATATTAAGCGTATATTAGTGTATTAACCGTATATTAGTGTAAAATGACAAACTCTGATGGTGTTCGGCTTTGCAATATTCTGTAGGCTATATGAAGCTTATATTAGTGTAAAATGACAAACTCTGATAGTGTTTGGTTTTGTAACATTCTGTATATGAAGCGTATATTAGTTTAAAATGACAAACTCTGATGGTGTTCGGCTTTGCAATATTCTGTATATGAAGCGTATATTAGTGTAAAATGACAAACTCTGATGGTGTTCGGCTGTGCAATATTCTGTATATGAAGCGTATATTAGTGTAAAATGAAAAACTCTGATGGTGCTCGGCTTTGCAATATTCTGTATATGAAGAGTATATTAGTGTAAAATGACAAACTCTGATGGTGTTCGGCTTTGCAATATTCTGTATATGAAGCGTATATAGTGTAAAATGACAAACTCTGATGGTGTTCGGCTTTGCAATATTCTGTATATGAAGCGTATATTAGTGTAAAATGCCTAACCCTGATGGTGTTTAGTTTTGTAATACTCCGTATATGAAGCGTATATCAGTGCAAAATTACAAACGCTGATGATGTTTGGCTTTGTAACACTTTGTATATGAAACTTATATTAGTGTAAAATGACAAACTCTGATAGTGTTTGGTTTTGTAACATTCTGTATATTAAGAGTATATTAGTGTATTAACCGTATATTAGTGTAAAATGACAAACTCTGATGGTGTTCGGCTTTGCAATATTCTGTATATGAAGCGTATATTAGTTTAAAATGACAAACTCTGATAGTGTTTGGTTTTGTAACATTCTGTATATTAAGCGTATATTAGTGTATTAACCGTATATTAGTGTAAAATAACAAACTCTGATGGTGTTCGGCTTTGCAATATTCTGTATATGAAGCGTATATTAGTTTAAAATGACAAACTCTGATAGTGTTTGGTTTTGTAACATTCTGTATATTAAGCGTATATTAGTGTATTAACCGTATATTAGTGTAAAATAACAAACTCTGATAGTGTTTGGTTTTGTAACATTCTGTATATTAAGCGTATATTAGTGTATTAACCGTATATTAGTGTAAAATAACAAACTCTGATAGTGTTTGGTTTTGTAACATTCTGTATATTAAGCGTATATTAGTGTATTAACCGTATATTAGTGTAAAATAACAAACTCTGATGGTGTTCGGCTTTGCAATATTCTGTATATGAAGCGTATATTAGTTTAAAATGACAAACTCTGATAGTGTTTGGTTTTGTAACATTCTGTATATTAAGCGTATATTAGTGTATTAACCGTATATTAGTGTAAAATAACAAACTCTGATAGTGTTTGGTTTTGTAACATTCTGTATATTAAGCGTATATTAGTGTATTAACCGTATATTAGTGTAAAATAACAAACTCTGATAGTGTTTGGTTTTGTAACATTCTGTATATTAAGCGTATATTAGTGTATTAACCGTATATTAGTGTAAAATAACAAACTCTGATGGTGTTCGGCTTTGCAATATTCTGTATATGAAGCGTATATCAGTGTAAAATGACTAACTCCGGTGTTTGGTCTCTTTCGACTTACTCTCAATTCGTAAAAATATTATTATGTTAAAATTTGTTTATACTAATTAAATATGACTTTTAGAGAATTTGTTCGATTTACTTGCACTTATTGTAAATAGTTTCCGAACTAAATTGTTGGAAACGTAACTCCATTCAAAAAAACCTTTTAATAATTCAACTATGATTTGTCATTTCAAGATGGTACCATAAATATTAGGTCTGTTATTCGATGCGGAACTTCAAAAATTTCAAAACGTTTTCTAAATTTCTTTACATTGAAAAACTCACAGTAATATATTTTTTTAACATATTTTTTTTAATAACCGAAAAGTTTCCCCAAGTAAATTGTGTTCTGACAGAACTTTACTAAATCGATTTCTACATCGTTTTTTTCTGCTTTAAAAGATGGCACATGGAAAACATTAGCTGCAGCTACAGGATAGATCTAAAACTGCTATTCCAGACAAAATGTTTCAAATCTCCAGAGGTTTCGGTAAACAATCAGAGTGAAAAACCCTAGACAGATTGAACCTTATTTACACGGTGGCCAGACAGCCGTCAATAAGGCATTTGAGAAGCGGATGTTTTGACACCCGTGTTTGGAAATTGTCTAGCAACACATTCTTTGTAAATAACTGTAGCAGGCTTCTGGTTTATGTCCCCCCCCCCTTCGAGACCGAGCCCCGAGCTGCAATTTGCCGCTGTAATGCGCCGCTTATATGTAATCAACGTTTCAAAAGTATTAATTCAGTAATTTTTGAGTTATTGTACAGCTTTATATCTGGTTTGAGGCCTATATTTTATCTGCCAGATTTGGAAACATTTTCTTTTTGTTATTACAGGCTTCTGTTATTAAGCAGCCTACTTGGAGCTGATAAAATTACCGATGCTGAATTTTATTTGGACGTTTTTCAGATTTTCTGAAAATAAACAGTAACTCATTTAATTCAGGACCGAACAAAATTAATTGCGCGCGTGCGTTTGTGCGGTCAGTTTTTCGCCGATTTGTTTCATACTCGGCACAACATTCGATTTTCTTTATTGCTAGGGCAAAAGCAGTCAAATTCATTACACAGTTTCAAAATGGCGGTCATTTTAAATTTTTAAAAACGCATAACGTGTCTGTCATGAGTGTTTTTGAAAATTTAATTTTACTAACTTGATCAGCGTTAAAAACTGCGTTCGTTAACATTTTGTATTTTTAAAATCCGTTAAAATTCTTTATTTTGTCGGCGGTCAGCGTTCATTTTTGTACTTTTCATTGTAAATTAAATGTTTAAAAAAAAATAAAGATTTCAATCCCCGCAGGGGGTGCAGACTAGCTGCACCTATTGAGAGGATTTAGACGTCCCTCGCGGTACCCGAGTCTAACACACACTTATACTTACAATACTACACTTACGACTTTAAACTTCACCCCGAGGATCCGGGTTCGATTCCCGGCCAGGGATTGGCATTTTCATACGCTATAAATCATACCATCGTCTGGATTAGCCCAAGTGTGCACAATAGTCGGACGTTAAACACAAAAAAAAAACGACTAACACTTTACACTCACACTTACATTTAGGGAGGCGATAACAGCCTCAATGAGCTTTTCGCCTTAAAATAAGAAAAAAATATATATTTTTTAAACAATGCTATTGGAAATTCGTTTTTAACACGTCAGCGAGACAGCTGCGTGCCGCGATTATTGTGTTTGTGAAATTAAAATTTTGAACAAAATCTGATGAACATGATTTTTCTAATCTTGTTTTTTCGATAGTTCCCCTTTCCGGATTTTTGCTCTTATTACAACAAAAGGTTATTTTTTCACTATTATAAAATTGTCTATATATTTGTATAGTATAATAAAAATGTAATAAGAAATGAACCCTGATAGTTGTCACGATTAAAACGCACAGAAAAGTATTTAATACCTGTTCCAAAAACATAAAACAGTTTTAAAATGTGTATTAGTAGTTCGAAACGATGATATAAAAACGAACAATTTATTATTTTTTTAATACCATTAGGTTTCAATAATAACAAATAACACTAAGTATTGTTAGCAATAATTTAGTAAGTTTGGTATCGTTATCTATTTATTGATGCCATAAAGTTACTTACAAAATCGGCGAAGATGCGTTCCACGCGCCTGTCACCCGGCACACGCGCACTCGCGCACTCACGGCCCACGAATGATTGACAACACGATCCTCGGCGTACTTAAAACACTGAAGACCGGACCGAATGAAATGATATAAAGGCAACGCGACCGTGTGACATTCCCGCCGGGGCAGGTTCACTACTAGCGCTGCCTAGTGGTACAACTGCACACTGACCTTTGCGTAAGCAATTAGCTCCGTGTAATTAGTGATAGCGAGTTATCGTAGAATTTTACTTTCGTATCTTCGAGTGTACTCTAAACACGGTTTATCGTGATCATTAAGCTAATGCGCAGATGTTTGCGGTTCTGTTTGGAATGCTCCTTTAAAAATCGAAAATAAAACTCACCCGCATAACCTCAAAATTGCGAAAGTAGCTGACGTGTTTTTGATCGCTAAAACGATAAAAAAACCTTTATTTAAAAAAAAAAACCTAACTGACACGGTTGTTGGGTGAAAAACTTATTTCAATAAATAGACGCTATTTTAAAAACGTTTTCACTTCAAGAACGAATAAAATAATACGTGTTAAGTAATGCCTATTGGTTATTTTAACGCGTATGAGCAGTGAGTCGGTGTAGGAAATCTAGTATTTCATGCAATGTAAACAGCAATGACGTCACAATATAATTCCGTTAAAAACAGCCAAAAATCGTAAGTAATCTTTAAAAAAAGTACACGGGTTGAACTCGGGGAGTTACCGACAGAAGCTAAAGATAATGATATCTTCGCTGAATACATAATTAATTTAAAGACATGTTTACAAATATCTTGTTTTTTTAAAATAAATAAATACTTGAACGTAGTTTAGATATTATTTACTGTAGTTATGGTAAAAGAACAGTTTTTTTATATTTATCCGTAACGATCAGCTGATTTTATTAAACAGCTGATAGGCTAAGTAAGTTTCAGGTTATGTTGTTAAAATCTAGCAATATTAACGACAGTTATTATAAACGTTTATATTAATTTCGAATGTATTGCAAACGCTTAAAACGTGCACTTGTTCTTTAACTTAGAAAAAATACCGAAACCAAAGCAACACAACGTTTTCGTATAATTCGCGTGTACTGTTATAGAAAAGGAGGAAGACAAAGGAGACAGAAAGAGAGAGACGAAATTCGTTTGCTCGTTCGTTCCATATTTCCGTTACATTCTCCCGTTCGGCAGACCTTTTTCCTATTCACTCCTCTCGCCAAAGATAACGTTAAAAGCTTCGCTTCGAAAATTATTTTTCGCGGGTGAATATGTGTTAATTAGATTTTAAGGTATGTAGTAAAAAAATATTAAAAAATCACTATTTGAAGAAAAATCACTATTTGAAAAATTACTATTAGTATAAATACTAAAAGCGGATTTTCGAACTATCTCTGCAATGTGCTTTTCTGCAAGTTATATTAATAGAATAAATCTTTTTGATTCAAATTTTGTGTGTAACTTTGTCACTAACTAGTTTATACTGGGTGTCCCATTTAAAACTGTGCACCAGTGACAAACATTTTCTTTTGGCATTTGTTAATAAATTCTTAGCTCTTTGGCCGATGTGGCTAAAGCCCCAGGTCATTCTGCTGCGTCTCTTCAACTGCGCACCTTAAAGTTCTTAGTTCTAGCCGCAGTTACTACCGTTGTTTTACCATTACCTTTAACTCTGATCCCTAGTCCTCATTAGCCTAACTGACATAATGTACAATAGTTCAGAAAAAAAAATTTAAATAACTGTATTTAGATCAAACACGTGGTAATAACAGTGCAACGTACAAAAGAATTTAAATATATGTTCAAAATGACTACCATTTACATCTAGTCTAGGTTCGATGTGTCCGAGGTAGCTGCCATCGGTCATTCTGTTGCGTCTCTGGACTTGCACACCTCAAGGTCTTATGTTCGAGATTGCAGTTACTGCCGTAAGCTTCCGTTTACGCCGATCCCTCGTCTTCATTAATGTAAATGGTAAAGTACGGGTGTTTAAAGAAAAACATCTAGACAAGCCTGGACACGTTTCTACTTGTTCGAACGTTGATGCACAAAAATAGTTAGACCTTTATAACTATTCCTAGTATATTAGTACACTATACTAGTGTAGTCCTAGTAGTTGTAGGTATAGTCTTAGTAGTTAAAGGTGTAGTTGTAGGCATACTCGTAGTAGTTAAAGATGTAGTTATGGGCATAGTCGTAGTAGTTAAGGGTGTAGTTGTAGGCATAGTCGTAGTAGTTAAAGGTGTAGTTGTAGGCATAGTCGTAGTAGATAAGGGTGTAGTTGTAGGCATAGTCGTAGTAGTTAAAGGTGCAGTTGTAGGCATAGTCGTAGTAGTTAAAGGTGTAGTTGTAGGCATAGTCGTAGTAGTTAAAAAGATGTAGTTGTGGGCATAGTCGTAGTAGTTAAGGGTGTAGTTGTAGGCATAGTCGTAGTAGTTAAGGGTGTAGTTGTAGGCATAGTCGTAGTAGATAAGGTTGTAGTTGTAGGCATAGTCGTAGTAGTTAAAGGTGTAGTTGTAGGCATAGTCGTAGTAGATAAGGGTGTAGTTGTAGGCATAGTCGTAGTAGTTAAGGGTGTAGTTGTAGGCATAGTCGTAGTAGTTAAAGGTATAGTTGTAGGCATAGTCGTAGTAGATAAGAGTGTAGTTGTAGGCATAGTCGTAGTAATTAAAGGTGTAGTCGTAGTAGTTGTAGGCTACTACAACTACAATCTATCTTTCATTTTGATGACTGTTCCGGTGTACAGAATCTATAATTATACACCACGAAAAGAAATCAGATGATCTCTGAACCCACAAGTAGACTACTTGGAGAAAAGAACTATCGCCAAAAACACTGCGAAACAGAACAGTCAAAGCGTTGATACGCTAATCTCCATCACGTTGTCATTAGGAATTCGGTACCCAATGAAAGGTTAAATCATTAATTTACATTAATACATAAATTAAATTAATTTAAATTAAATTAATTTACATAAATTAAAATATTTACATTAATAGTGCCCTGAAAAAATTTGAGTAATTTTAATTTAAAAGAAAAACTTCCTATAATATTGGTAAATAATACTTAACTTAATCGATACATTATAGATCGATTCGTTTATAATCAGATTTACAAACATATATAAATAAATCACTTCCGTGAAATTTTTTCCCGCATAAATGAGTGCTGGTTTCGTCATGCCTTCAGTATTGTTTCAGCGAAAAGAGTTTATCTTTCGTGTAATGTAAAGATGCAATATATTAAACACTAACTCTGGAATCGCGTACAGTATTCAAAACGGAACATTCAATATTCTTAATCTAAGAATAGAACACTTCATCTTAAACAAAAACTACAACGGTGATCTTGTACATGTTGGAAGTACGATAGTGAATACAAAGGAAAGGTTTATAAGGGTCGCTTGTACTCAGGATAATACGTGAGATGTGATGTTTACAGAGGGGTGGAGATCGTTGGCTGAAAAAGGAAACGGAAGTAGATTTTATGAACCGATTTGCGCAGTAAACGTGTTTGGATACAATGAGAGAATACAATACAGTATGATGCTTCAATACAATACAGTATGAGAATACAATACAGTCTTTTGATTGCTGGTAAGCTATATACCTATGCTTAACGTTATATCTCCGAATGTGTTTTGTATTTTAATTGCATGCTTGTTGACGCATGCTGTTTTGGATTATTAATGGTTTTGCGAAAATTCCCAAATTAAATATTGATAAGGTGTCACTAAGATTTGCTTACTCCATATTTACATTAGTTTTATTTGCGCCGATGCTGTAGATCATTGTGTATTCTGTTTGTTAAGGCAGCAGTGAGGCAAATTTAGTTACTAAATGCAGGCTTGAATTATAGACTGAAGCGCGTCTGGTTACGGTAGGCAGTTATGTGTTCCTAATACATCTCTTTTAAATAACATCATGTTGAATTATGTTATGATTTCCTAATTTGAAGAAATAGTTTTCGAGTTCAATACTGTATACTTGATTACTGATCTCTTTTAAATAACATCATGCCGAATTGCGTTATGATTTCCTAATATGAACGAATAATCCTCGAGTTCAATACTGTATACTTGATTACTGATCTCTTTTAAATAACATCGTGCCGAATTACGTTATGATTTCCTAATATGAAGGAATAGTTCCTTGAGTTCCAATACTGTATACGTAATCACTGATCTCTTTTAAATAACATCATGCCGAATTATGTTATGATTTCCGAATATGAAGGAGTAGTTCCTTGAGTTTAATACTGTATACGTGATCACTGATCTCTTTTTAAATAATATCATGCTGATTTACGTTATGATTCCCTAATATGAAGGAATAGTTCTTTGAGTCCAATACTGTATACGTGATCACAGATCTCTTTTTAAATAATATCATGCCGATTTACGTTATGATTTCCTAATATGAAGGAATAGTTCCTTCAGTTCCAATACTGTATACGTGATCACTGATATCTTTTCAACAACATCATGCCGATTTACATTATGATTTCCTAATATGAAGGAATATTTGCATGAGTTAAACACTGTATACATGACCACAGATCTCTTTTAAATAACATCATGCCAAATTACGTTATTCCATAAAGTTTATTACAGATTAAAACTCGTTTAAATACGATAATGTTTTTCTAATCTGAAGGAATAGTTCCTTCAGTTCATTACTGTATACGTGATCACTGATAACTTTGAAATAGCATAATGCCGTGTTACATTATCGGTTTGGCACACACTGTAGATTGAAGCCCGTCAGGTAAAATTAAGCAGTTATGTGTTTTTTGTAATTTGAATGAATAGTTTCTTTAATTAAAAGCACGTTAATTAAAATTACGTTATCACTGATTATTGTGAAAGAAAGACATGACGTTTGGCATTATTACATAATTTAGGCTAAAACTATAGACTAAAGAACAGTATAGGTTAGGCAGCTATAATTTTTTAATCAGAAGAAATAATTCTTTATAACTGATAAACATTCGTTATAGGCGATCACTGATTACTTTTAAATAACAACATGGCGAATTATGTTACTAGACACAAAGATGGGGTATAGAAAAATGAGACAGGTTTTAATCAAAATCGATTAGTAGCTCAAAAACAGTATATGCATAGCCTATACCATTGACTATAAACTTACTAGAATTTTAACCTTATAGGATGTAAGTGGCTTCTTGGCATATATAGAATAGAACAAACCACCTTTCTCTTATGTTTCGGAATATAAATTAATGTTTCTATTAGAATCATAACTGTTTTAAGTTCTTGTAAGTTCTTATGCTTGTTTTGTCCTATCTTCTAAAGCAAATATCCACTCTTAATTCATGTTTCCCTACTACATTGTTCCCTTAAGCACCCAGCATGTTCCTTTCAGCACAACAATCTCGCCTAAACCATAGTTTTGTTGGTTGTCCCTTCAGTAAGGATCCTCGTAACACTGTCGTGGTCTGTTGATTTTCCCACCAGCATGATAAGAATCGTGCTTAAACGTGGTATGTTGCTTGTACCTTGAGCACGGATCCTTACAGCCCTTTGTGGTATATTGGTTGTCCCTTCAGCACAACAATCTCGCCTAAACCATAGTTTGTTGGTTGTCCCTTCAGTAAGGATCCTCGTAACACTGTTGTGGTCTGTTGGTTTTCCCACCAGCATGATAAGAATCGTGCATAAACGTGGTATGTTGCTTGTTCCTTTATCACGGATCCTTACAGCCCTTTGTGGTATATTGGTTGTCCCACAAGCAAAACAGGAATTGCGCTTAAATGTGGTATGTTGCTTGTTCCTTCAGCACGGATCCTTAAAGCCCTTTTGTGGTCTATTGATTGTTCCACAAGCAAGGTAGGAATCGTGCTTAAACGTGGTATGTTGCTTGTTCCTTTATCACGGATCCTTAAAGCCCTTTTGTGGTATATTGATTGTCCCACAAGCATGATAGGAATCGTGCTTAAACGTGGTATGTTGCTTGTTCCTTTATCACGGATCCTTACAGCCCTTTTGAGGTATATTGATTGTTCCACAAGCAATGTAGGAATCGTGCTTAAACGTGGTATGTTGCTTGTTCCTTTATCACGGATCCTTACAGCCCTTTGTGGTATATTGGTTGTCCCACAAGTAAGACAGGAATTGCGCTTAAACGTGGTATGTTGCTTGTTCCTTCAGCAAGGATCCTTACAGCCCTTTTTGGTCTATTTATTATTCCACAAGCAAGGTAGGAATCGTGCTTAAACGTAGTATCATGCTTGTTCCTTTATCACGGATCCTTAAAGCCCTTTTGTGGTATATTGATTGTTCCACAAGCAAGGTAGGAATCGTGCTTAAACGTGGTATGTTGCTTGTTCCTTTATCACGGATCCTTACAGCCCTTTTTGGTCTATTGATTATTCCACAAGCAAGGTAGGAATCGTGCTTAAACGTAGTATCATGCTTGTTCCTTTATCACGGATCCTTACAGCCCTTTTGTGGTATATTGATTGTTCCACAAGCAATGTAAGAATCGTGCTTAAACGTGGTATGTTGCTTGTTCCTTTATCACGGATCCTTACAGCCCTTTTTGGTCTATTGATTATTCCACAAGCAAGGTAGGAATCGTGCTTAAACGTAGTATCATGCTTGTTCCTTTATCACGGATCCTTAAAGCCCTTTTGTGGTATATTGATTGTTCCACAAGCAAGGTAGGAATCGTGCTTAAACGTGGTATGTTGCTTGTTCCTTTATCACGGATCCTTACAGCCCTTTTGTGGTCTATTGATTATTCCACAAGCAAGGTAAGAATCGTGCTTAAACGTGGTATGTTGCTTGTTCCTTTATCACGGATCCTTACAGCCCTTTTGTGGTCTATTGATTGTCCCACAAGCAAGGTTGGAATCGTGCTTAAACGTAGTATGTTGCTTGTTCCTTTATCACGGATCCTTACAGCCCTTTTGTGGTCTATTGATTGTCCCACAAGCAAGGTAGGAATCGTGCTTAAACGTAGTATGTTGCTTGTTCCTTTATCACGGATCCTTACAGCCCTTTTGTGGTCTATTGATTGTTCCACAAGCAAGGTTGGAATCGTGCTTAAACGTGGTATGTTGCTTGTTCCTTCAGCACGGATCCTTACAGTCCTTTTGTGGTATATTGGTTGTCCCACAAGCATGATAGGAATCGCGCTTAAACGTGTTACGTTGGTTGTCCCTTCAACATCCTACCTTTGTCGTGGTCTGTTAGCTATTGTCTTTTCAGCACGTATCATTCCACCCTTATCGCGGTCTGTTGGTTGACCCATCAGCACGTCATGAATCTCAACGAAACCATGCGTTCGTTATCCTTTCAGAACGGATCCTCTTGTCCTTAACGTGGTCTTTTGGTTGTTCTTCTAGCACGGTAGAAATCTCGCTTCAAAGTGGAATATTGGTGGTTCTTCCAGAACGGTATTCCTTCATATCACTTCCTATCACCATTCTTCATGAGTTCCGCATCGTATTCCTGCTTCTTTTTGAAGTAATGTTTGCTGCTGGTGGATTCGTAATTGTTACGTACGTTGTGCGGCAGGATAATGCCGTAAGTGAGAGTGTACCTCGAAACCGCCCATAGACCAGTTTAAATGTATTATAACTACTCGGAATTAAACCAACTCAATAATTAAAAACATCCTCGTTACGCCATTCTTTTAATGTTATTTTTGTTCGTAAATGTTTAAAATGCGAAACCCGCATATATATTCTTTCATAAATCCACACTATATAAGGCTGCGAGACAGCTGCGTGCTGCGTAGTTGTAACTAACACAAATATATGGTAGCTTTCACAATACCCAATGATCACAGAGTAGCCAAGCGTGAAACACACAAAGTATTCTGTCTGTGACTTATCTAATTCCTTCACACGAGTTATTATACCAGGTTACATTCAATGTTGCACTGGATAAAGGCGGTTCAGACGTATTAAACCGGCGGGTAATGCCAGAAGTTACGATGTTGAATGCAATACGTTACTTTCTTCACGTTGTAAAGAGCATTCAGAAAGTACTGTATTAGTGAAGAAAAGCAATTTTTGAGATTTTGATTAAAATTTTGTTTTTAGAGCTGCTGCTTTCAAAAATTAGTTTTTACTACGGTGTCTGTCGCCTCATTTTGTATACATTGTTTAAGAGCGATGGAGTCATATGACCAAAAGATCAAACAACCAAACGTTCATTCAACCAAATTCAATACTAATATTTTGGCCCAATGAACTTTTGGTCATATGAACCGTGTTTTTAAGAGGCGAGATCATATGACCAAAAGATCAAACAACCAAACGTTCATTCAACTAAATTCTATACTAATATTTTGGCCCAATGAACTTTTGGTCATATGAACCGTGTTTTTAAGAGGCGAGATCATATGACCAAAAGATCAAACAACCAAACGTTCATTCAACCAAATTCTATAGTAATATTTTGGCCCAATGAACTTTTGGTCATATGAACCGTGTTTTTAAGAGGCGAGATCATATGACCAAAAGATCAAACAACCAAACGTTCATTCAACTAAATTCTATACTAATATTTTGGCCCAATGAACTTTTGGTCATATGAACCGTGTTTTTAAGAGGCGAGATCATATGACCAAAGATCAAACAACCAAACGTTCATTCAACCAAATTCTATAGTAATATTTTGGCCCAATGAACTTTTGGTCATATGAACCGTGTTTTTAAGAGGCGAGATCATATGACCAAAAGATCAAACAACCAAACGTTCATTCAACCAAATTCTATACTAATATTTTGGCCCAATGAACTTTTGGTCATATGAACCGTGTTTTTAAGAGGCGAGATCATATGACCAAAAGATCAAACAACCAAACGTTCATTCAACCAAATTCTATACTAATATTTTGGCCCAATGAACTTTTGGTCATATGAACTGTGTTTTTATTATTATTATGTTTTTATTATTATTTTAAACACCATCATACTACTTACCCAGTCAAACTTAATTATTTAGCATTTAAGTGTTAATTCTATAACAGTGACGTTTTATACATTTATTATATATTGGTAGGTGTGAATAATAAATGTTTACATTATTTTAAACGCCATCATACTAGTTACCCAGCCCAATATAATATTTAGTATTCAAGTATTAATTGTATAACAGCAATTCGTGTATTATATATTGATAGGTGTGAATAATAAATGTTTAAATTATGTTAAACGCAATCACACTACTTACCCAGTCCAACTTAAGTATTTAGTATTCAAGTGTTAATTGTATAATGGCGTGTATTATTAATTTAAATATTTAATATTGAAACTTACCTAAATGCAATAATAAAAAAAATGAATAAATAAAATATTGACAGTATATTCAACTGTAGGCCTGAACGCTAAAACAATATAGTAATGACTGGTCTGGGTATGTAGTGTAATGGCGTGTATTATTATTAATATCAGTATTGACACTGATCTATATGCAATAATAAAAAAAACGTTGTTTTACAAAATATCCTCCTTCGAAGGAAATAGGAACCTCGATGTTAAAATCTCTACACATTTTTGGTCGAATGAACTTTTGGTTGTTTGATCTTTTGGTCATATGAGCTCTTCCATTTTAAGACTAAAAAGATTTAACGATTTCGATGAAATTCAGTTCCCTAATATCTAGGTCCTTGTAACAAAAATTGTTTTAATTTTTTTTAATAAAAAATATTAAAAAGTAACAAAAACTAGATTTTTTTTGCTTAAACGTTAAGTGAACAAACAAAACGGTTATGTTACCACCTCTTCGAAAATTCGCTATCGGGAGCAATTCGGTTTTTTAATCTAAATCAGACGAACCGATTCTCAGATATTAGATTGTTTTCCGGGATTTTTTCTAGTTTTATAGCCGGTATTTTGAGAGAAAAAAGTAAATTTTGGAAAAAAGTTTACGCACCATTCTATTTTGCTCATTTTCGTCTTGTCTTATGACGCCAGAAGCAATCAGTTTTCATAAGTAAGTAAACAAAAACTTAAATAACCACTAGCAGTCATTAAGGGTGTTTTATCTATTTACTATCGAAACTGTTTACAATGACTTGTGTTGAGAATTTTAATATCCTACATGCACAACTCGAATAAACTGATTTTCAGTCAACAGACAGATTTTTCCGGAGTGTTGTCGTTAGCTATAAAATCTTGTTTTGTTTTCGTGAAAACTGTAATTTTTGAAAAAATGTGCCCATAATTTATATTGTTCACTTTGGAAAAAGTGTTGATTACGAATTCCCAATAGTTTATAGTCTTAAAAAAGTATTGATTGTGAATTCCAATAGTTTGTAGTCTTGAAAAAGTTCATTATTAATTCCCAATAGTTTATAGTCTTAAAAAAATATTGATTATGAATTCCAATAGTTTGTAGTCTTGAAAAAGTGTTCATTATGAATTCCCAATAGTTTATAGTCTTAAAAAAATATTGATTATGAATTCCAAAAGTTTGTAGTCTTGAAAAAGTGTCCATTATGAATTTGTAATCGTTTACAGTCTTTAAAAAATATTGATTATGAATTCAAATAGTTTGTAGCCTTGAAAAAGTGTTCATTATGAATTCCCAATGGTTTATAGTCTTAAAAAAATATTGATTATGAATTCCCATAGTTGTAATCTTGAAAAAGTGTTCATTATAAATTCGTAATCGTTTACAGTCTTTAAAAAATATTGATTATGAATTCAAATTGTTGGTAGCCTTGAAAAAGTGTTTATTATGAATTCGCAATCATTTATAGTCCTTAAAAAGTATGGATTATGAATTCACAATTGTACATAGTCTTGAAAATGTATTGATTAAGGAACTCCAATAGTTTATAATCTTGAAAGTATATTAATTGTGAATTCTAATCGTGTATAGTTTGAAAAGTATTGATTATGAACACTTCCTTTATAGTCAACGTATTGATTATGAATTTCCAATTGTTTATAGTCTTGAAAATTATTGATTACTAATTCATAATCGTTTATAGTCTTGAAAAGTATTGATTATGAATTCACAATTTCTATAGAATATTTATCATGAATTCACAAGCATCTTTATAGTCTTAAAAAGATATTTATCGTCAATTCACAATAGTTTATATTCTTGAAAAAGTGTTGATTTTTCATTTTCGTTTATTCGTAGTATTGGAGAAGTATTTATTATAAATTCCCAATCGTTTGTAGTCTTGAAAGAGTATTGATTATGAATCCCCTAGCAACTAAAGCAGTCAAGTATGAATAGACTTTCATAAGTCTATTCGGAAGGGAATGATGTTAACAAGTTCTTGCAGCTACAGTCTATTCCATATTACTTGATAGTGAATACCAACAAATCGATCGCTGTTACAAAAATTTTAATTTAGCGGAATCATAATCAATACTTTTTTAACCTTTAATCTAGAGTCAAGGTTAATATAATAAATTGTAATATTTAATGTTTTAAATTATATAACTTAGTCACTGATGAATAAATAGGCCTAAATATAGTGGAAATACATTTTTTTCAAAAATCGATTACTAAGAATACCAGAACTCAGTGCTTTTATTAAGTTAGTACAAGTGCTAGATAGGCTAGGACAAAATGTGCCAGCCGCACGCCCCTTATCCGCGTTTACGTGAACTCTCAAGTAATATGGAATGGTTTGTAGGCACATTTCTTATCCGGTACATTTCTACACTAATGACCTTTACACATGAACGCGCATGACCTATAATAATAAAATGTGTCGCTTGCAATGCGCGCATAATATTGTATGTCTGTTACACAACTCAGGCACGTCTGTCAGTTTGTTTTTTGTCGACTCATAGTTCGCGACATTAGTTCTAACTAGACAGCCAATTTGTAGAATACATTAGAGTATAGTTAATAACTATAAGCAGATTAAAATCGCTGGAACTGTCTACAACTTAATAGCTGTACACAGATTCAAATCGCTGGAACTATCTACAACAAAAGAGCTGTACGCAGATTCTAATCGTTTGAACTGTTTACAACAAAAGAGCTATACGCAGATTCAAATCGCTGGAACTGTTTACAACAAAAGAGCTGTACGCATATTCAAATCGCTGGAACTGTTTACAACCTAAGAGCTGTACGTAGATTCAAATCGCTGGAACTGTTTACAACAAAAGAGCTGTACGCAGATTCAAATCGCTGGAACTGTTTACAACCTAAGAGCTGTATGCAGATTCAAATCGCTGGAACTGTTTACAACAAAAGAGCTGTACGCAGATTCAAATCGCTGGAACTGTTTACAACAAAAGAGCTGTACGCATATTCAAATCGCTGGAACTGTTTACAACTTAAGAGCTGTACGCAGATTCAAATCGCTGGAACTGTTTACAACTTAAGAGCTGTAAGCAGATTCAAAAAGTTGGAACTGTTTACAACTTAAGAGCTGTACGCAGATTTAAATCGTTGGAACTGTTTACAACTTAAGAGCTATACGCAGATTCAAATCGCTGGAACTGTTTACAACTTAAGAACTGTACACAGATTCAAATCGCTGGAACTGTTTACAACTTAAGAGCTGTACGCAGATTTAAATCGTTGGAACTGTTTACAACTTAAGAGCTATACGCAGATTTAAATCGTTGGAACTGTTTACAACTTAAGAGCTATACGCAGATTCAAATCGCTGGAACTGTTTACAACTTAAGAACTGTACACAGATTCAAATCGCTGGAACTGTTTACAACTTAAGAGCTGTACGCAGATTCAAATCGCTGGAACTGTTTACAACTTAAGAGCTGTACGCAGATTTAAATCGTTGGAACTGTTTACAACTTAAGAGCTATACGCAGATTCAAATCGCTGGAACTGTTTACAACTTAAGAGCTGTAAGCAGATTCAAATCGCTGGAATTGTTTACAACTTAAGAGCTGTACGCAGATTCAAATCGCTGGAACTGTTTACAACTTAAGAGCTGTAAGCAGATTCAAATCGTTGGAACTGTTTACAACTTAAGAGCTATACGCAGATTCAAATCGCTGGAACTGTTTACAACTTAAGAGCTGTAAGCAGATTCAAATCGCTGGAATTGTTTACAACTTAAGAGCTGTAAGCAGATTCAAAAAGTTGGAACTGTTTACAACTTAAGAGCTGTACGCAGATTTAAATCGTTGGAACTGTTTACAACTTAAGAGCTATACGCAGATTCAAATCGCTGGAACTGTTTACAACTTAAGAGCTGTACGCAGATTCAAATCGCTGGAACTGTTTACAACTTAAGAACTGTACACAGATTCAAATCGCTGGAACTGTTTACAACTTAAGAGCTGTACGCAGATTCAAATCGCTGGAACTGTTTACAACTTAAGAGCTGTACGCAGATTCAAATCGCTGGAACTGTTTACAACTTAAGAGCTGTAAGCAGATTCAAATCGCTGGAATTGTTTACAACTTAAGAGCTGTACGCAGATTCAAATCGCTGGAACTGTTTACAACTTAAGAGCTGTAAGCAGATTCAAATCGCTGGAATTGTTTACAACTTAAGAGCTGTAAGCAGATTCAAATCGTTGGAACTGTTTACAACTTAAAAGCTGCACGCAGATTGATCTGTCTACAACTTAAGAAACTTAAGAAATATACGCAAATCGATATAGCTGGAACTTTCTACTACTTAAGAATTATACGCAAATTGATATAGCTGGAACTTTCTACAACTTAAGAACTGTATAGGTAGATTCAAATCTACGTACCCTCTGAAACTACAGTACTAGGCTTATAGTAGAATTTTCCATTTATTACGTGGTCTTCATAGTCTAACAAAGTAAATATGTATATATGTGTACATATTGTTTAGCAATTTGGCGTACGAAATTTCGGTTCGATTTGTTTCAAGCATAAAATCGATATTAATAATCTCTTAACGGAGTTATTAGTTGAAATTAAATTCGAAAAATTGAGCTATTATTAAATTTTGCGTGTATATCCGGTTTGCTTATATTTCGGCACCATGTTTTAAAACTCTATTTTTAAAATGGTTTTACTTACACCCTGTTGGAAAACACTCGTTAAAATCGAATTTACTCAAAACCTCGACTCTTTTTTTTGTGTTTAATGTCCGACTATTGTGCACAATTGGGCTAATGCAGAAGATTGGATGATTTATAGCCTATGAAAATGCCAAGCCCTGGCCGGGAATCGAACCCGGGTCCTCGAGATGAAAGCCCAGTACGCTATCAACTAGGCCACCGAGGCGGCTACGACTCTTTTTGTCAAATTGGGCTTAACGCAGTACGTAAGTACCCAAACAAAATATTAAAAAAGTTAATTCTCCAGAACATTCAGTTTGCAAGCTACTGAAAAAATCTGAAAACTTGCTGATTTTTTATAAATTTGGTTTATCGTCAGAATAATCAACTTGTGACGATTTATTCCATTCATTACCAAGAATGTGCGGCAAATTTGAAAAAAAAATTACGACACTTGTTGGCGAATAAATGGAAAAAAACCAAAATCATAAAATCCTTGTATTTAAAATTCGAAAAACTGATTGACAATTTTAGAAACTAATTCGATTTTATAGTTTTCTTAAATCGGTAACGTCTCAAGTACGAGTATTTTGCGGGGAAATAACTGAATTTGAGAAAGTTTGTTTTATTATCAATTATTTATTTTTAAATATATAATTTGTAAATGACGATATATCGTTTCTAAAAAACAACAACATACTTTAAGGATTTTCTAATTGAGTAGCTTAAACATTATTTTTATAAATGTTGACATTTAATTCTGTAAATATAAAGTATCACTACAAAAAAATAAAAATAAACTGTAAATTGTAACGTAATGTCTAGGATAGCTGAAGAATCTTTACATCAATAAAGTATCAGTATTCTTATCTTTATGGTTATAATTTAATAACATGAATTAAATTAAGCAAATAATATTTGTAATACAAAATTACCAAGCGTATGGAAAATAACGCCTTCAAACGTTTACTTCTGCAACCAAGTTAACAGTCGCGTAAAGATGGCAGTTTCACTCTCCTAGTTTGTTGCAATAAATCTGTGCTTACTTCCGGTCACTGTATTATACCGGTCACTGTATATACCACTGACTCAAACTATCTTGTGATTTTACCAGTATACACAGTCTACACACTTATACGAAGCATGTTATGTTCGCTAACTCATTCCAAAAACATTAATTTTCATACTGTAACAATTTGTGCAACAATTGTGATTTTTTCGCGTAAACAACTGTGATTTTTTCGCGTAAACAACTGTGATTTTTTCGCATAAAGAACTGAATTTTTCGCATAAAGAACTTTGATTTTTTTGCGTAAACAGCTGTGATTTTTCCGCATAAACAACTGTGATTTTTTTTCATATAAACAACTGTGATTTTTCGCATAAAGAACTGACTTTTTCGCATAAAGAACTTTGATTTTTTTGCGTAAACAGCTGTGATTTTTCCGCATAAACAACTGTGATTTTTTTTCATATAAACAACTGCGATTTTTTCGCATAAACAATTATGATTTTTTGCTTAAACAACTGTGATTTTTTAGCATAAAAACTGTATTTTTTGCATAAACAACTGATTTTTTTGACGTAAACGAGTGTGATTTTTTCGCATAAACAACTGTGACTTTTTTGATATAAACAATTGTGAATTTTTTCGCATAAACAAATGGGAACACTGCGAATACAGGTCCTATAATTTTGTTGATACTCAAAAGCTAGAGTGAACAATATGTGATACAGCCGGTTTTCAGAAAATAGATTTTAATAGTTTTTTCTTACGAAAATGCTCGTAAATGCTTATCCTAATATGTCTATCAGCTGTCAGTAAAAATTATATATTCTCTAGTAAAAAATTGAAAATTTCTCATTGTAGGATTTACAAAGATGACTGGTCGAATTCACGTGACAGCGATTTATATTGTGTTTTCATTTAGGCCTAAGTTCTACTTAAAATACATAACTTATTTCAGGATCGTCGACTGATTAATTTCGTAACGAAACTAGCAGATAAGATGGCGCGTTTAAAGTTTTTCTTCAAATGTTTTTACCACCGATAGTACGCTCGTATTCAAACGTTACTTTAAAGTTTAGGAAAAATAATCCCAGTTTACGAGAACCTATTTATTTTTCACGATGGCAACTACCTCAAGTGCAACAGAAATTAGGAACTACGTTAAAAATATAGGCCTATTTGAATTTAGTGTAAAACCGGGTAACTCTTCATTGGGTTCTGGGGCATAGGGGAGTTGAGGGTAATGAGGAGGCAGACCGACTGGCTGGACTTGGATCTGCTGTTAGGATTTAGAAAAAATATTAGTTTTTGGTTGCTGGTTTTGAATATGATAATGAGGTCACAGCCAAAGAATGAACACTGTTGACAAAAAGAAACATAAGCGAAATTCAGAAACTGCTGATGTACTGCCTGTTGCAATAAGCAACACGGTATGTAGAACAGCAGTTGAAACAAAAGCATGGGGAAGAGGTAGGGCGAGAACAGTCGATTCCGGCGGGGCCGGAAAGTCAGTTTACTCCGGGTGACTTTTCTGTGAAGACTGTGTGGCTTTTCTGTTCCAACTGGGCGGTGCCGAGAAGTGGCAAATCGGCGCTAAAAGTAAGTAGACGATTGATTTAGCGTACACTTCTTCCCCCTTTTATTATTTTGGTTTAAAGGGATTAATATATATTTTGGGGAACGTTTCATTTCACACAAGACAGTAGTGTTCATTCTTTGGCTGTGACCTCATTATCATATTCAAAACCAGCAACCAAAAACTAATATTTTTTCTAAATCCTAACACTGCATATGAGTTTATCGAACCTGAGCCGGCTTTAAGGATTTCTCTATCGTCGGCCAGGTGCGCTATTAACAGATGCATTACAAATCAACACCAGGTAAGATGGGATAACCTTCTGGGTAAACGTTTCTTAAGCAAAGTTCCTTTTGGAGGACTCAAAGGGGCAGCAGATGTCTTGGGCAGAGCACAACTCAGGAGGATCATGGGGCTCGTAACAGGGCATTGTGGTCTGAGGGTGCACATGAACAGGATAGGTATATACCATGGAGAAACCGTGTGTAGATTGTGCAGGAAGGAGGATAAAACTGCAGGTCACATAATTATGATTGTGAGGCTCTTGCTAGTAGGAGGCTAGGAGTTTTTGTTTTCCAAGACCCTAGGGATCTTCAGCAGAGTGAGCTAGTCAGTGGAACTTATTAAGGGCACCAATCTGCTGAACTAGATATTTTTAAGAAGTTTAGTTGCACAATATGTCAGTCGATCGCAGTGCCTGGGTTTGAATTATCCCGACCTCTAGTATCTAATCCTAATCTTAATCTTAGTGTAAAATAGTTTCAAAATCAGGTTATTTTAATTTAGATCCTCAAAACGTTCACTAATTGACAGATATTAATCTAAAGAACAAAAACTTTGCGTAGTTTACCTTCAGAATTATTTCTTTATTTAATACATTGCCTGCAGACAGATTAGCGGTGAAAGCGGAATTAAAAATAATGTTTACGACGCGGATTACAGAAATTCCTTATCTTTGCAAGAAAACCGATAAATCAGATTCGACCTTTGCGTATCGTTGTTCAAGTATTTGCGGTGCGATGAGGACAAATAAATGGTTGTCAAGAAAGCAAAGTGCAGAATGTTGTAAGGCCGAGCCGCTGTCGTTGCTTTCGAAATTAGGTCAAACATAATCGTAAAACCACTTCTAGTACGTAACTTCATTATTAGAGAAGTGTTTATGAACAGACAGATAGAAGAGGCTGTTGTGAAGTTGTAAAGAGCCAAGGACTGATTAAAGGGGAGGGGCGATCGCCCTTCTCGAGAAAAAAAATAAGATAAAAATATGTAAAAAATCCTATTTTACTTCCATGAAATGGAAGTATATGCATAGCTCGAGGAAAGAGATCAAGGAGGCATCTAAGGCCAATGAGGGGTCCGAAACCCGACATATTATTCCGATCTCTACTTTGTATGTACATGGAATTTTGACCGTATGTGAGCCGCCTCGGTGGCCTAGTTGATAGCGTACTGGGCTTTCTCCCCGAGGACCCGGGTTCGATTCCCGGCCAGGGCTTGGCATTTTCATACGCTATAAATCATCCCATAGTCTGCATTAGCCCAAGTGTACACAATAGTCGGACGTTATTAAACACAACAAAAAAATAAATAAAATAATAATTAAATAATAAATAAATAAAATAAAATAACAAAAAGGCTGGAGTTCAAAGAAAGAAAGATATTACAAAAAATCTTAAGCCCCAAATTCAGTAACAACCGATTACTCCACATCAGTAATGAAACTCTTTACCAAAAAACTGAAACACTATCAGACACAATAAGAAAAAGGAGAATTGATTTTTATGGGCACATCCTCCGAATGGACAAAAATAGACTAACCAAAAAATATTTGACTGCTTTCGCAATTGAAGAGCCAAACCACTTTGGTTTAGAGAAACGGAGAAAGACATAACAGAACTACAAATCACTGACACTATGCTCATGGACAGAACAGCCAAAACAATAACCAAGGACAAGAAGCAACGGTTCCAAGGCAAAGTCAAATCCAAGCGAACGATCCAAATCTCTGACGAAGAAAGAAAAGCAAGATCACAACGAATGAAGCAATACTGGGCTACGAAGAAGGCACAGAACATTAAAAAGTGATTGGTTTAGTGTACCCCAAAGTTGGGTGAAACAAATAAGGAGAGAAAAATAAAATAAAATAAAAAAAATTGACCTATGTTAATGAATTATACATTTTATGTTGGTTCTCTCTTCTCTTCTTGTGTTAACTGCAACAGCAGAAAGATCTTTCTGGACTCTATAATTTATCAAAACTAATGAGGATTTTCGATCAGCGTTAACGGCAAGAGTAAAGCAACGGGAGTAACTGCGGCTATACATTAATAAATACGGATAGGAATATTGAGAAAAGGGGAAACACATGTTTTCTTTCGTACAACTTTTGTTTCAAAATGAGTTAAAAAAAAAAATTAAGTGATTTTTTCCGCCTGAAATAGAGTACATTTTTACACTTATTTTATCCGTCTTCAGTCTCAAAACAGCTTAACAGTGCTTGTTTTTAAGATATTTTCATCCTCCAGGGAGGTCCTCTTTTACGTTGAATCATTCGAACGATCGCCTCCACCCAAAAAATCGGATCACTCCGTCATTGGGAAGGGCACTATTATCTGACATAAAAAAGTATTGAATTTCACCTATAGACAGTTTTAAGACTTTTGATATTGAGTGTATAATTTTTCACGCTACCAATTTATCAACGGCCACCAATTTGTAACGTTTCAATGACCTTTTCCTTTAAGGTTATACGAATCGTCAAAAAGCACATGTCAACCGGTCTGCAGATCTTAAGTTTAACCTCTAAAAAGTAACTTTCAATTGTCAAAAATTTGTAACTTGTTTCATTAATTGACCGATTAGAAGTGAGAGGATTACTTATCTTGAATCCTTTCCGAATACTTTACTTCACGAAGAGGATACTACTATAACTTAGCGTCTCAGGAGTATAGGAAGGAGGCACGGTAGATCTACAAAGGTCGCTGTGTTGTCGCCCCCAATGTGACACAATATCTATGTCCGATTTACGGAACTTCTTTGAGTTTGGTCTGTTCTCAAGTGAACGGAAGTTACTGTCCTATTAAAGGGAAATTTCCTAATTTCCTTTTGCGCCTGGGAAAACTCCTAAACACAAACACTGCACTGTCACTCACAAGACAAATCCACTTTGCCGGGTAACGGTAAAGAGATTTCAAAGGACGCTTAAAAACATTCGAAAGTCTACCTCACTTACATGCGTTGTTCAATTTTTCTTTATCATCAATGATTCCACTAAGCAAAGTACTTTCGGGGGCTCGGTGGTCGATTTGGGTAAAGCACCGGTCAGTCTGCTGCGTCTCAGATATGCGCACATTAAGGTTCTTAGTTCGAGTCGCAGTCGCTCCCGTTGCTTTCCCTTACCATTAACGCTGAGCCGTCGTCCTCATTAAGAGGACACGGTAGATGATGTGACTAAAGCACCAATCAGTCTGATACGTCTCAGATACGCGCACCTTAAGGTTCTTAGTTCGAGCCGCAGTCGCTCCCATTGCTTTCCCTTACCATTAACGCTGAGCAGTCGTCCTCATTAAGAGGACACGGTAGACGATGTGACTAAAGCACCAATCAGTCTGCTACGTCTCAGATACGCGCACCTTAAGGTTCTTAGTTCGAGCCGCAGTCGCTCCAGTGGCTTTTCCCTTACCGTTAACGCTGAGCCCTAGTCTTCATTATGGGGACTCGGTGGACGATGTGACTAAAGCACCGGTCAGTCTGCTGCGTCTCAGTTATGCGCACATTAAGGTTCTTAGTTCGAGCCGCAGTCACTCCTGTTGCTTTCCCTTACCGTTAACACTGAGCCTTCGTCCTCATTAGGACTCGGTAGACGATGTGACTAAAGCACCGGTCAGTCTGCTGCGTCTCTGATATGCGCACCTTAACGTTCTTAGTTCGAGTCGTAGTCGCTTCCGTTGTTTTCCCTTACCGTTATCTCTGAACCCTCGTCCTCATTATGGGGATTCGGTGGACGATATGATTAAGGCACCGGTCAGTCTGCTGCGTCTCTGATATGCGCACCTTAAGGTTCTTAGTTCGAGCCGCAGTCGCTCCCATTGCTTTCCCTTACCGTTAACGCTGATCCTTCGTCCTCATTAGGACTCGGTGGTCGATGTGACTAAATCACCGGTCAATCTGGTACATCTCTGATATGCGCACCTTAAGGTTCTTAGTTCGAGCCGCAGTCGCTCCCATTGCTTTCCCTTACCGTTAACGCTGATCCTTCGTCCTCATTAGGACTCGGTGGTCGATGTGACTAAATCACCGGTCAATCTGGTACATCTCTGATATGCGCACCTTAAGGTTCTTAGTTCGAGCCGCAGTCGCTCCCATTGCTTTCCCTTACCGTTAACGCTGATCCTTCGTCCTCATTAGGACTCGGTGGTCGATGTGACTAAATCACCGGTCAATCTGGTACATCTCTGATATGCGCACCTTAAGGTTCTTAGTTCGAGCCGCAGTCGCTCCCATTGCTTTCCCTTACCGTTAACGCTGATCCTTCGTCCTCATTAGGACTCGGTGGTCGATGTGACTAAATCACCGGTCAATCTGGTACATCTCTGATATGCGCACCTTAAGGTTCTTAGTTCGAGCCGCAGTCGCTCCCATTGCTTTCCCTTACCGTTAACGCTGATCCTTCGTCCTCATTAGGACTCGGTGGTCGATGTGACTAAATCACCGGTCAATCTGGTACATCTCTGATATGCGCACCTTAAGGTTCTTAGTTCGAGCCGTAGTCGCTCCCGGTGGTTTTCCCTTACCATTAACGCTGAGCCCTCGTCCTCCTTAGAAGAACTCGGTGGCCGATGTAACTAAATTACCGGTCAATCTGCTGCGTCTCTGATATGACCACCTTAAGGTTCTTTTCCGCAGTTGCTCCCTTTGCTTTTTAACACTAATCTCAAAAATAACCCTCTTAAACAGATTTCTACAATTTCCATTATTCAATATCCCCAAAGTAGGTTATAGTTGCTCGAGAACACTTGAAGGGAAATATTAACCGACAAATGCAAGTAAGCCTATACCATCTTCGGAATTTCTTGAGTGCCGTTAGCAAGTGAAAGAGGAAATTTAAACACTTGGGAAGTTACAATCAGAAAAAAGATATTGTTAAAGAATAAATCACGCCAAATTCTGCGCGACATGTTACAAGTCCGTGAAATAAAGGCAGCAGATTTCTGTTAGCCTATCACATTACATACTGTTAAACATTATAAAATTTCACAACCATTTAAAACTACTTTACTCTGTTTGACCGAAAATTTTACAAATGTTTCAGAATACAGTCGCAGTTAACGTCAATGTATTATATTATAAATGCCAAACAATACGCCAAGAAACGCGACGGTTTGGCAATGGCTATAGGTGAAATAGGTTTCAAAGTAAGTTATTGCCGGCCGTTCATCACACTATTATTGTTGTTATGAATAGCTGTTACATAACAGTAAAATTTTATGTGAAAAGTAATAAATTATGAACATTATTTTTGGCGGTTTTTCAAAGTTTTATGAGAAAACGTGCGGCGAAAGTGCCAAAAGTAACAGTTATTTCAATGAAGTCACGGTTTACTGGAAATATTTATAACCTCAAATTAAGCTCGTTAAATTGTTCCTGGCCCGTGGTGTTTAGCTTTCATAATATTAATAAAATAATATTTTATTACTAGGGGACTCTGCCCTCTGCAATCATCGGTCACCCCCAGGATCCATAAATAAGTGACATGCAGATGTGTACAGCTGAAGCGATAGAGTGAATGTCCAGCGATATATTTCAATCTTACACTACACATTTAATCATCATTAGTATTTTAAACTTTAAAGTTACATTGAAATACGAAAATGAACCCTGTCAGCCGCCTCGGGTTCGATTCCCGGCCAAGGCTTGGGATTTTCATACGCTATAAATCATCCCATCGTTTTTTTTTTTTTTTTTTTGTAACGTCCGACTATTGTGCACACTTGGGCTAATGCAGACTGTGGGATGATTTTATAGCGTATGAAAATGCCAAGCCCTCGCCGGGAATCGAACCCGGGTCCTCGGGGTGAAAGCCTAGTACGCTATCCACTAGACCACCGAGGCGGCTCTCATCATCCCATCGTCTGCATTAGCCCAAGTGTGCACAATAGTCGGACGTTAAAAAAAAAAGAACACTACACTCATATTTCTTTAACCTTTTTTACTTCGTTCACTCACAAAATTTAATTTTTCACAAAGAAAAGTAATAATTAAAAAAACATTTTAAACGAAAACCTTATACTTTTAGGCTTTTTTAGTTATAAACTGTAACTTTTTTGTTTGTTTTTCGCATGAGTATTGAAATATTCGTTAGAGCCGTTTTCGAGACACGCTGAACATATATACAGAAATTGCTCGTTTAATATTATAGGAAAATTTTTAAAACAGCGTAAGATAGTGACGATTTTTTTTAATTTTAGAAAGGTCGATATTTTCAAACTTTTGTACGGATTGTATCGGGTAAAAAAAATGTCAAAGCTCTTGCGAAAATCAATATTTTGGCCAAATTTCAATCAAATCGGACCAAAATTGCACACACACACACACACACACACACACACACACACATATATATATATATATATATATATATATATATATATATAATCTGCGTATAGACCCTGTTGGATTACGCAAAGCACTCCGACTCATGTTTTGCTCCTTCTAATTCTCCACACCTCCCTCATCCTGTCCCCATGGATCCTCTTCCGCTCCTCCGTCCATTTTACCCCTGCTCTCTTTGGGATTTCATTCTCTGGGACCTTCCAACCGAGCATATTTCTCCTGTATGCGTTCCTGTCTTCAACGTTTGTTGAGTCTATTTCTGCGTCATGTAGGTCTATTCTGACTTGTGCGATCCACGACGTTGTTGATTTGACACCTTGTATATACTTAAGGATTCTGTTGGCAAGTATCGTTGTTGGGAGTCTACTGATGTGGCCATAGAACCGAAGCGTCCTTCTTTCTAATATCTGCTGCCAGGTTCGATATCTTCTCTGTGGTCTTTATATATATATATATATATATATATATATATATATATATATATATATATATATATAAACGACCCTTCAAAATTTGGGCTAGAGGTCCAGAATCGGTGCTCATTTCAAGGTCTCGGGTCTGAATCTTACCATGATGGATGCTAAAGTAGCTGTTTTTGTCGAGTGGAAGTTTGCTAGTAAGACTAATAATGACTTTTATAGCAGAAACAAGCCCTATACTTTATAGCGCAGAATGATGAATTCAACTGAAAATCTAACAAGGCGCTGAGGTGTAGAGGAAGATGTGAAGACAGCATGTAAAACGTAGGAAGTACCAATTGTAAAGAAAAAAAATGGAATGGGATCAACAGAATAGTGCGTATTGGGAAATTCAACTGGAAAAGATCCAATGGACTCTGAAGAAAGGGATGGAACGACGGTCAGTAAATCAGGGAAACGAAGAGAAACCGGCAATATGCCTGGTCAGGAACAGGAATAGGAAAAAGAGGTGGGGATTCGGTGGTCGAAGTGGCTAAAGCACCGGTCAGTCTGCTGCGTCTCTGAACTGCGCACCTAAGGTTCTTATAGCCGCAATAGAGGTGGGCGTTCCTGCTATTTTTACAAAACGTCAACAAACTGTTTGTTGAGGAAAAAAAGCTGCTTTTTAAAACAGTTGGAAAAAAACAGGTTTAGAAAACTGAAACTCAAAGTTGTATTAGCAGCTAAAACATAAAGCACATACGTTCAGTTTTCTAAGACTACTTTTTCATTCCCACTGCCACAATGTCCTTAACTGTTTTTGGGTATAAAGCATTTAGATAGGATAAAAGTAATCCTTATAAGTGTAGTAGTAATTAAATTACATTCTCAAAACGTAATAATTACGTATGCCATTTTATATTTACAAAATGCAATGAATTTCTAATAGAAGCATTCTTTTTTTTACTTAAAAATTAAATAGTCCTTTGCATATTTACCAAAATGCAAACGATTTAGAATATTAAATTTTTTAGTTGATTAAAAAATATTGATGATTGATAATAAATATAAAAAATATGTTTAAATAAAATTAGGTTCTGTATTAAATGTGAGAGGTTGTTACTACAACTCGCAACAAAATAGAGATAAACGTTGACATTGACAAAACAGTTCTTACTTCACTACAAGCAACAAGCAACTTCGGAATAAAGGGAAAAAGCATAAAAGCAGGTAAAAGAAAAGCAGTTAGCAGGCAAACAGCACGAACACAGTTTTAGCGCTTGCGGCAACGTTCGAATAGAACAGCCCTTTCCTTATTTAACAAATCATAAACCAGTCCAAATCAAACTGCTTGTTTCCGTTTGTAAAAGCAGTTTGTTTGTCGTTTATAGAAAAGCAGTTTTTTTAACAGTTTGATGTTTTCTGCTCCACCACTAAGCCGCAGTCACTCCCGTAACTTTTCCCTTACCGTCAACGCTGATCCCTCAACTTCATTAGTTTAATTGGCACAAAGCATGAACGGTAAGCAATAGACAAAAAAGGATTACCAATTAATTTAATAGAAATAATCAGTTATCTTATAAACCTGGTTTGATAGAATCCAGCCCCAGAAATGAACACCGATCCTGAATCCTGGATCACTATGGACAAGATCATTGACCAGCAAAATACATTTAACAGTTTCAAAATGGCAACCATTTTAAATCTTTAAAAATTCTTAATTTTTTGTGTTAAATAATTTTAAAAATCTGATTTCACCGTCGTAATCAAAGTTAAGAACTGCATGAACTTGCATTAAGAACTTTAATTTGACGGCGGTCAGGGTTCGTTTTCATTTTCCAATGCATTTTGAAAGTTATTTTATTGCTGATTATGACATAGTTCAAAAAGAGGTTAAAAAACGTTTAGAAATTCGCTTCCTTCACGTCAGCCAAACAGCTGCGTGTCGTGTTTATTAGTATTATTTTTTTAATAAATAATAATACTAATACTTATTAGTATTACTATTTGTAACACCCCAAACTCGTTTTTCGAAGTGAAAACTTGTACGGTCGCGGTTGACAAAACATGGGTTGACAAAACATAAGTATTTGCTTTAGCATATGTAAACTTGCAGTAACTAAACAGCTGATTTCGCACAACAGCTGTTGTTTTAAAATCATTTCAATTGAGGTTATGTTTATTGATCTTGTTAATTTTTAAAACGTGTATTTTCTATATTTGTGCTACACGTAATTTTTTTTCGTTTGCCTCTCTTTTTATTTAATAGAGCCATAACAAGATCAGCAGTATAACAATATTCGCGTTTGAGTAAGCATAACCCCAAAACGGATGTAGTTAATTACCCAGCTGATCAAAAACATTTGACGTATGTTATGTGTTTTCTTTGATAAAACTTTGGCGAATATTTGATAAATATCTTTGATAGTGTTAATATTTCCCTTGGGTACAACAAAATTTCTCCCGTTTTTTGAAATATTGATTATATAATTTGATTTTACAAAAACAATTACGACAGATTATGAGGTTCAATATTATAGATTTATGAGTTCATTATTAGAACTCATAAAACAAACTGAAAAAATGCGTCATTGAACTCTAAATAAATGTTGATAAAATATAGACGTTCAGTTAGAACAGTATTATGACAAATAATGGAACATAATTAATATTTAAAGTAATATATTTTATTCGTTATAAATATTTTGATTCACAATTCAACAAATTTAGATTACATAATATCTTACAAAATACAGTATTAACTCTAATAAATATTTCTTTTCAGTATTTTACAGTTTGCAATTCCTTAAGTTGAAAAAAGACAGAGAACTTATTTTAAAAAAAAATAACTATTTTAATAAAAACTTATAACAATAAACTCTCTTAAAATTATCACACAAGCGCACTCCGAAAGCGCGTGAACGTCCGATCTGTGATTTCATTGTTACAGGACCACAGACGACTTTATTATCTATACTTTACATGGTATAATTTACAAGTGTGTGGGAGAGATCGCTTCTGGTTATTTGTCGATGGACTCTATGACTGGGCTGAATCTGACCGTGGATCTCTTTCTCTCCACTGGCTCGCCGCCGGGTTGTCTGGGCTCGCGAGGCATGGGCGCTCCGCCCCCGGGCACTGTAGGGTCCGGTAGGTCTTCTTCTTCTTTGGGCTTGTGCTTCCTGTAGCTGATGAGTTTATCCGGGTCGGGGATGAGGTCGCCTCTCACCGGCTGCGAACGTTTTCTGTAACAATATTTATCCTGAATTACAACAGAGAACAATGTAAGTATCCTTCGACTTTTCTGAAATATTTGGAGTAACCGCCATTTGGAAACGGCTGAATTTCGTTGGTAACGATCTTGTGGAAGCTACTGCCAAAAATCATGAACGATAAAATGAAACACAAGTCAGGACTGGCGTTTATTTCATGGTCTGAAATTAAGGACCTTGACCGTGACTGATCGAGCGAAGCGAGGTCACTGTTTCAACTCGACCGTTCAGCATTTGCGTATCTCTTTATTACAAAAAAACGTATTGAACTCTTAAAATTTGTTACAGAGGTACCTTACATAATGCCCAAAGGTCGTACGTGTCAAGATTTTTCATAAGCGAACTCATGATGGCGACCTCTAATTTTACGATGACTGATGTATTTGCTGGCTATTTCCGGTAATATTAGCTGGACGGCAAGACCTATCGTAATTTTGACCGCTTCAAGGAGAAAGAGCATATAATTTCCAATATATAAGTATTACGGTTACTAGTTAAATTGGCCGAAATGTTGCGAGCGAGTCAGAGCGGTGACTAGGCAAATATACTTAGTAGTACGAGGTCTTCTGTTCTTTGATTTTTTTTTTTTTTAACGTCTGACTATTGTGCACACTAGGGCTAATGCAGACGATGGGATGATGTATAGCGTATGAAAATGCCAAGCCCTGGCCGGGAATCGAACCGGGTCCTCGGGGTGAAAGCCCAGTACGCTATCAACTAGGCCACCGAGGCGGCTTTCTGTTCTTTGAACTGTTAATAACCACTCGACTAACTTACATTCCAATGGACACTCATTAATAATATAGACACCAAGATGTCGCGTTTGAAAATTCAGTTATTTCATTGTCCACATGCTAACTGCATTCGGAGGTAGTTGTAGCATTGACAGCTACACTTTCAGTATATTCCAAATAAGTCATCTATTGACTTAAAATCCGTGTTTAAAAACTGTAACTTTTACTACTGTCGAAAATGTATTTATGACTTTTTTTTAAACTTTATCACCGTACTTGAAGTAAGTATAGTAATTGTCGAAAAAATTACCTTTAGTTTTTGATACGTTTTCAGATCCCCTGAGTCCAAAAATTTTGTTTATACCAGGATGTCTGTCTATCCATGT
>CM040185.1:88243622-88281122 GCA_022606455.1 Callitettix versicolor
CAAGAAGTTTAGTTGAACAGTCTCTTGAACGCGGTACCAGAAGCAGCCAAACCCCATAAACTCACCAGATTAATAAGCTCTTATCAGAGGCTAAAGAATGTTTAGTCGAAGTCAAAAGTTATAATGTCTAACAGAAATAAGGAATAGGGTTTTTATTTGAAAATCATTTCCTACGATTTAAAAATGGTAGTTTTATAAGAACCATGTTAGAATATACGGAACCAAATTCACAGAAATTATCTTTAAACAAATTAATATGTATCATGTTTCAGGGCTGGTTGTGATGTTGGATTTTGCTTGTCGCATGATGCGAGCAAATTTATATTGATAGTTATAGTAAAAGATCGGTCGTTTTATAGTAATTCGTAACGATCAGCTGATTTCATTGAATAGCTGATAGGCTATGATACATTTCAGGTTATGTCGTTAAAAACTAGCAAGGTAGTTATAGTAAAAGATCAATTTTTGTAACGATCAGCTGATTTCATAGGCTATAGTAAATTTTAGGTTATGTTGTTAAAAATTAGCTACGTTAGTTATAGTAAAAGATCAGTTGTTTTATATTACTTCGTAACTATCAGGTGATTTCATTGAACGTAAGTGAATGATACGTTTTAGGTTATGTTGTTAAAAACTAGCAAGGTAGTTATAGTAAAAGATCAATTTTTGTAACGATCAGCTGATTTCATTGAACATCTGATAGGCTATAGTAAATTTTAGGTTATGTTGTTAAAAATTAGCTACGTTAGTTATAGTAAAAGATCAGTTGTTTTAAATTACTTCGTAACGATCAGCTGATTTCATTGGACAGCTGATAGGCTATAATAAGTTTCAGGTTAAGTTGCTAAAAACTAGCTATGATAATGTGTAAAGATTATCGTAATTAAAATAAAAAAAGAAGAGAAAATATGATTAACGATTCTTATTTTTGGTTCAATAACAGAAATGGTTTAGTAAAGACGTTTAAAAACAAAGATATAGGTCCTTATTCCGAAGTAAATAAAGAAAACCACGACCGCCTCTTCAAAAGCATCACTTCACGGTGTTACATAGACTATTTTGACACGTGTTTTGTCAGGCGTAAACTTTGCGTTGGCTATTAATAGTCATTCCACTAGTGTCAGCGATCGGTGTGGGCTCAACGAGGAGAAAGTAATTTTGGGTTAAAAATAAAACTTCTAATCGGAACCAGAGATACTTTAAAAAACTTATTGATGATTTACATTAACTCTTTTTGAAATTCTGGTTTCATCGCAACAACCAGCATTAAAATTTTCATAAACCAGCATTTTAAACTTTTAAATCGCATTTGGAAATACAATAATATGAACCCTAACCGCCGTTAAATTAAATTTCTTAATTTTAACTGATTTCAGAATTTAAAGCGCTAATTTAAGCACTTTGTAACGCTGATTACGACGGTAAAAACAGATAGGTTTTCAAAAAATATTTGGCAGATAGATAAAAAAGTTAGGAATTTTTTAAGATTTGAAATCACCGCCGTTTTGAAATTGTTGAACAAATTTTTGTGGTTAATGAAGTTTGTAAAAATAATCGTTCAATAATTTCAAAAACGGCGGTGATTTTTTTTTTTTGGTTAATGAAGTTTGTCCGGCCGCCTCGGTGGCCTAGTTGATAGCGTACTGGGCTTTCACCCCGAGGACCCTGGTTCGATTCCCGGCCAGGGCTTGGCATTTTCATATAAATCATCTCATCGTCTGCATTAGCCCAAGTGTGCACAATAGTCGGACGTTAAAAAAAAAAGTTTGTCCAAACAATACAAAAATCGATTTTTGTCAGAAGTTTCAATCAAATTTGGCTACAATTGTGTTAACATAAAATATACATATTTTAACGACCCTTCTAAAAGTAATCTCGAGGTCAGGAACGGTGCTCATTTCAAGATCCGGGTTTGGGACTTAACCATAATGGTAGCACCAATAGCTCATTTTTAATAGAAACTCGCCTTCAAGTAGTACGGATTATACGGATTAATTTATGTATTGCCTCTTCAGTACCGACGATAAAACGAAAGTAGCTCATTCGAAAGTTGTTTACGAAATTTCTACAATAAAATGTGTCTTGTGCGTAAATATTAGTTTGATTTCGGGTCCGTCCTACTTCGTGCGTTTTTTTTTAATTAAAGAATAAAATTTTTAATGTGGATCATAAAATAATAAAATGGGCACAAACATTGTTTTGGCCCACGAAATGTTTGTCTGTACGTTATGCGTAAGAAGATAAAAAAAATTTTCCGTTATAAACCAACAGTTTTTCTTCTTACCTTTCTCGCGGTGCTGGTGATCTTTTTTCTGCTCCCGGCGTCGGCGACACTGGACGTGCTACCGGTGCAGAGGGCACGGTAGGTGCCGGAGGAAAAGACTGACTGGTCTCTGTGAGTGTGATGACCGGCGGGGAGATGTTGCCCAGTATTTGTTGTTCTGTCTCTGAACTGGCGGTTATCCTGCACACAATAAGGTTTATATTAAACTCATTGGCGTTCATTGTGTTAACTGTTTTTGTTAGAAGTCGTTCTGAAAGAGCTGAAGCTTGGATGGCGATGCGATGCAAGGGGAGATTTGTCTGGCTTATAAAAACTGTTAAAGTATTTATTTAAAAACTGTTTATTTTTTTAGTAAAGTTGTCTCGAAATTTGCCTGCCGCTGTGTATTACTATTGTCTATCAATCTGTTTAAAAGCCGTGTTTTTTTTATTTTATTTATTTATTGTTATTTTTAGGCGAAAAGCACATTGAGGATATTATCGCCCTAAATGTAAGTGCAAGTGTAAAATGTTAAAGTCGTAAGTGTAGTGTTGCAAGTGTAAGTGTGTGTTTGACTTGGGTACCGCGAGGGACACCTAAATCCTCTCAATAGGTGCAGCTAGTCAGCAGGGTAAGCCGTGTTTTAAAATCAAAACAAGGCTTTTATGTAGGCTCACCATTAGACCGGTGTTAAACTATCACGTTTCCTTGTCAAAGATCTTTAATGCAATCGTTTATAAATTTCTTAGGTTTGTTATAAGGCTCCCGGAATTTGGTCAATGAAAATTTAGTGAAAGTACGTATATTTTGTTTCAAAATACATCAAAACAAGGCTTTTATGTAGGCTCACCATTAGACCGGTGTTATACTATCACGTTTCCTTGTCAAAGATCTTTAATGCAATCGTTTATAAATTTCTTAGGTTTGTTATAAGAGCTAGGTTCCCGGAATTTGGTCAATGAAAATTTAGTGAAAGTACGTATATTTTGCTTCAAAATACATCAAAACAAGGCTTTTATGTAGGCTCACCATTAGACCGGTGTTATACTATCACGTTTCCTTGTCAAAGATCTTTAATGCAATCGTTTATAAATTTCTTAGGTTTGTTATAAGAGCTAGGTTCCCGGAATTTGGTCAATGAAAATTTAGTGAAAGTACGTATATTTTGCTTCAAAATACATCAAAACAAGGCTTTTATGTAGGCTCACCATTAGACCGGTGTTAAACTATCACGTTTCCTTGTCAAAGATCTTTAATGCAATCGTTTATAAATTTCTTAGGTTTGTTATAAGAGCTAGGTTCCCGGAATTTGGTCAATGAAAATTTAGTGAAAGTACGTATATTTTGCTTCAAAATACATCAAAACAAGGCTTTTATGTAGGCTCACCATTAGACCGGTGTTAAACTATCACGTTTCCTTGTCAAAGATCTTTAATGCAATCGTTTATAAATTTCTTAGGTTTGTTATAAGAGCTAGGTTCCCGGAATTTGGTCAATGAAAATTTAGTGAAAGTACGTATATTTTGCTTCAAAATACATCAAAACAAGGCTTTTATGTAGGCTCACCATTAGACCGGTGTTAAACTATCACGTTTCCTTGTCAAAGATCTTTAATGCAATCGTTTATAAATTTCTTAGGTTTGTTATAAGAGCTAGGTTCCCGGAATTTGGTCAATGAAAATTTAGTGAAAGTACATATATTTTGCTTCAAAATACATCAAAACAAGGCTTTTATGTAGGCTCACCATTAGACCGGTGTTAAACTATCACGTTTCCTTGTCAAAGATCTTTAATGCAATCTTTTATAAATTTCTTAGGTTTGTTATAAGGCTCCCGGAATTTGGTCAATGAAAATTTAGTGAAAGTACGTATATTTTGCTTCAAAATACTCTCCTCCTACATGTACACTCTTCTTCCACCGTTTATGCAGTTGCTGAGAACACTCGCGAAAGCCATTTTTCGAAAATTACGTTTAGCCACTTCGTCTAATTTTCCATCACCACTTGCGAATCAGCAAAACGATGCCTCTTCAGTGTCATTTTCAGTCGTGGAGACAGGTAAAAATCCGGTGGTAAAAAACAGGTTGCTTCCTTTACGATCCTCAGACGAAACGTCAGTCTGCCGAATGGAAATAAAAAACATCACCAAAAAAGGAAAATGTTTAGACAGAAGCCGAGGTGTGATGGATTTATTATGAATTTATTCCTGAAGGGAAAACATTTAACAAGGAACTGTACAAGGAGATTCTGAAACGGCTTCGAGATGCTGATAGTTGAAAGCGATCTGAAAAATGGGCGGGAAATGGTTGGTTTTTGTTGCATGACAATGCACTAGAGGTGTGCGTTTCTGCTATTTTTACAAAACGTCAACAAACTGTTTGTTTAGGAAAAAACTGCATTTTAAAACAGTTGGAAAAAAACAGGTTTAGAAAATTGAAACTCAAAGTTGTATTAGCAGCTAAAACATAAAACACATACGTTCAGTTTTCTAAGACTTCTTTTTCATTCCCACTGCCACCATGTCCTTAACTGTTTTTGGGTATAAAGCATTTAGAAAGGATAAAAATAATCCTTACAAGTGTAGTAATAATTAAATTATATTCTCAAAACGTAATAATTATGTATGCCATTTTATATTTACAAAACGCAATGAATTTCTAATAGAAGCATTCTTTTTTTTACTTAAAAATTAAATAGTCCTTTGCATATTTACCAAAATGCAAACGATTTAGAATATTTTTAGTTGATTAAAAAATATTGATGATTGATAATACATATGTTTCAATAAAATTAGGCTCTGTATCTACAAAATGTGAGAGGTTGTTACTACAACTCGCAACAAAATAGAGATAAACGTTGACATTGACCAAACAGTTCTTACTTTACAACAAGCAACAAGCAACTTCGGAATAAAGGGAAAAAGCATAAAAGCAGGTAGAAGAAAAGCAGTTAGCAGGCAAACAGCAAGAAAACAGTTTTAGCGCTTGCGGCAACGTTCGAACAGAACAGTCCGTTCCTTGTTTAACAAATCATAAACCAGTCCAAATCAAACTGCTTGTTTCAGTTTGAAAAAGCAGTTTGTTTGTCGTTTATAGAAAAGCAGTTTTTTTAACAGTTTGTTCTGCCCCACCACTATAATGCACCGTCACATAGATCGCTGATGTGAAACAATGAGCCTTATGAATAAAACCAAAGGAAATACTTCAAGTAAAAGGTTTCGTTTCAAATAAAATGTAGAAGCAAAAGCATTTCCTTCATTCCATATGAATAATGCCTTTTGCTTACGAGCAAATCTTTCAACCTGGAAGTAAAAGGATCAACAACAAAAGGATTTGCTTTTACTCTAAAGCAAAAGGTTTTGATTGATATTTTTATTCCTATCAATTGAATGATATGCCTCAGATTTTGTGAATTTAAATCTTTTGCTTCTTTTTATTAATAAGGCTCAACACTTCGCTAAGCACGATGTTATCACTCTGGAACACCCTCCCTATCTCCTGACCTTGCACCACCATATTTTTACCCGTTTCCACAACTATATATTATCAAAGAAATGTTCTAAAAAAATGTCGCATTACACCATCAAATGTACTACAAAATTATTTTTATCAAAGATATTTGACAGGTAAATGTGGCAATGACCGGCCTTAATACTGCCAACAATTACTCGTAAAAATTACATGCAATTTTGTACATCACGTTTTTGTAAATTCCAACAATGAAGAAAATTCATATAACCGTTTACTATCGTAATTTACAGCTAAAATATAACTGTTGGATATTTTTAATAATTTTAGCAATGTTTTTTTTTCATTTTCTCGTCTCTACAAGAAAAGTATTTGGTGTAAAACTGGAACTGGCAATGAAAATTATACTTCTTGACCCCTGTGTATTATTTTAATAAAGGCCGCCTCGGTGGCCTAGTTGATAGCGTACTGGGCTTTCACCCCGATGACCCGGGTTCGATTCCCGGCCAGGGCTTGGCATTTTCATACCCTATAAATCATCCCATCGTCTGCATTAGCCCAAGTGTGCACAATAGTCGGATGTTAAAAAAAAATAAAAAATAAAAATAATAAAAATATTTTAATAAAAACATAAAGTAAGCTATTGTTTATCGCTTACATGTAAATTACCAAAGCAAACTGTTAACAAATAAATACGAATTACCGCGACCTTCACCAATCCAGTACACGTAATTTTGTCATAATCAATTTACAGTACACTGATAATTGTACACGTATACACTGTATAAAAAAATATGCTGTTTGTGTCTTCAGTTGGTTTGAATTAGTTAAGCAAATATTGTAACATTATATTGTAGGAATTATTGAGAAGTTTTGTGTTTTAGTGATTATTTTACTAAGTGATTGTTCTCTTATATAACACCATAGTATAGACTATTTTATAATTTCTGAAATAAAACACTATTGGCTACAAGGTACCTCTTGCGGTATGTACCTGCATGGGTAAAGGACCGAGAGAACGGGATGCAAGAAAATAGTCCACATAGACGATGGTCCAAACCTCGATGTTAATACACTTTTAGAAGATGATCCAAACTTCGATTAGAAAATAGTCCACATAGACGATGGTCCAAACCTCGATGTTAATACACTTTTAGTAAATGGTCCAAACTTCGATTAGAAAATAGTCCACATAGACGATGGTCCAAACCTCGATGTTAATACACTTTTAGTAAATGGTCCAAACTTCGATTAGATAATAGTCCACATAGACGATGTTCCAAATGTCGATGTTAATACACTTTTAGTAAATGGTCCAAACTTCGATTAGAAAATAGTCCACATAGATGATGGTCCAAACCTCGATGTTAATACACTTTTAGTAAATGGTCCAAACTTCGATTAGAAAATAGTCCACATAGACGATGGTCCAAACCTCGATGTTAATACACTTTTAGTAAATGGTCCAAACTTCGATTAGAAAATAGTCCACATAGATGATGGTCCAAACCTCGATGTTAATACACTTTTAGAAAATGGTCCAAACTTCGATTAGAAAATAGTCCACATAGACGATGGTCCAAACCTCGATGTTAATACACTTTTAGTAAATGGTCCAAACTTCGATTAGAAAATAGTCCACATAGACGATGGTCCAAACCTCGATGTTAATACACTTTTAGTAAATGGTCCAAACTTCGATTAGAAAATAGTCCACATAGACGATGGTCCAAACCTCGATGTTAATACACTTTTAGAAAATGGTCCAAACTTCGATTAGAAAATAGTCCACATAGACGATGGTCCAAACCTCGATGTTAATACACTTTTAGAAAATGGTCCAAACTTCGATTAGAAAATAGTCCACATAGACGATGGTCCAAACCTCGATGTTAATACACTTTTAGAAAATGGTCCAAACTTCGATTAGAAAATAGTCCACATAGACGATGGTCCAAACCTCGATGTTAATACACTTTTAGAAAATGGTCCAAACTTCGATTAGAAAATAGTCCACATAGACGATGGTCCAAACCTCGATGTTAATACACTTTTAGAAAATGGTCCAAACTTCGATTAGAAAATAGTCCACATAGACGATGGTCCAAACCTCGATGTTAATACACTTTTAGAAAATGGTCCAAACTTCGATTAGAAAATAGTCCACATAGACGATGGTCCAAACCTCGATGTTAATACACTTTTAGTAAATGGTCCAAACTTCGATTAGAAAATAGTCCACATAGACGATGGTCCAAACCTCGATGTTAATACACTTTTAGTAAATGGTCCAAACTTCGATTAGAAAATAGTCCACATAGACGATGGTCCAAACCTCGATGTTAATACACTTTTAGTAAATGGTCCAAACTTCGATTAGAAAATAGTCCACATAGACGATGGTCCAAACCTCGATGTTAATACACTTTTAGAAAATGGTCCAAACTTCGATTAGAAAATAGTCCACATAGACGATGGTCCAAACCTCGATGTTAATACACTTTTAGAAAATGGTCCAAACTTCGATTAGAAAATAGTCCACATAGACGATGGTCCAAACCTCAATGTAAATAGCCTACACTTTTAGAAAATGGTCCAAACTTCAATTAGAAAATAATCCACATAGACGATGGTCCAAACCTCAATGTAAATAGCCTACACTTTTAGAAAATGGTCCAAACTTCGATTAGAAAATAGTCCACATAGACGATGGTCCAAACCTCGATATTAATACACTTTTAGAAGATGGTCCAAACTTCGATTAGAAAATAGTCCACATAGACGATGGTCCAAACCTCGATGTTAATACACTTTTAGAAAATGGTCCAAACTTCGATTAGATAATAGTCCACATAGACGATGTTCCAAATGTCGATATTAATACACGTTTCGAAGATGGACGAAGCCGCCTCGGTGGCCTAGTTGATAGCGTACTAGGCTTTCACTCCGAGGACCCGGTTTCGATTCCCGGCCAAGGGCTTGGCATTTTCATACGCCATCGTCTGCATTAGCCCAAGTGTGCACAATAGTCAAACGTTAAAAAAAAATCAAAGATGGACGAAACGATGTTAATATACATTTATGTAAAAAAATGTTCATACGCTGATTACATAATGGTAGGGGGAAACCGTAACCTAACCTTACCGTAACCATAACTTAACCTAACCTCTATGTTCAGTATAATGATCTGCCTTCCCTAGATTCGTCAATTCTACTATATGGATAGATACAGTTTTTGAAGATGGAGGTTCTCCGAAACGCGTCAACGAAAGTAGAATTGACGAAGCTAGGGAAGGCAGATCATTATATTAACATAGCGGCAATGATCCTAGCAGAAAAGAAGAAGAATATAAAAATAATTTCTAACCTAACATGTTCAAGAAAATCACAGTTTTCGACAATAATGTGGACTCATTGAAACTGAGAAGAATTATCTTGCCAGTTTTATAATTTGGACAAAGCAGTTTAAAAATACGCAGCACTACGATTAAGAGTCGCGGAGAAGACGAGGAAAGAAAACGCTAAGGTCATGATGTAGGAAACGCAATCAACGCGAACAAACAGGAAATGGAAACCGTCGAGAGAAGTTCTTGTTCAAGGACAAAAGCAGCTGTTACTTGTGTATCATACGAGGAAAACTTGGAAAATTATGAATTTCAGACGTTTATGAAATCAAAAGTCGCAAGAAAATGAAGAGATTACGAAAGTGTTATTTTCAACACGAGGAAATGAGTTAGCTACTTCTTGGCAGTTTAGTGTAACTTAACGCAGTTTTCATTTACTTACAAAATACTAGCTCAAGTGTCCTGCGTGCCCGGGTACTTCAGAAAGTAATATACTGTTATTTTGAACAAGTATGCAAAGTACCCTAGTAGTACTAATATTGTGTTTTAACGGGTTGGTCATCTTACAAGTTCTGAAAATTAACAGGAGGTTAAGGGTTTTTGATTTCCTGAAGACCTCCAGCAGGACGAACTAGTCAGTGGATTTTTGGAAGTAAGGTCACCAATCTGCTGAATCTAAGAGGTTTAGTTGCAGAATATATATATATTTTTTGTGTTTAACGTCCGACTATTGTGCACACTTGGGCTAATGCAGACGATGGGATGATTTATAGCGTATGAAAATGCCAGGCCCTCGCAGGGAATCGAACCCGGTTCCTCGGGTGAAAGCCTAGTACGCTATCAACTAGGCCACCGACCGCAGTAGCGTTCTTAAAATTCCTTCCTCTAGTACAGCGTCGGCAAACTTTTCATCCAAAAGAGCCAAATATAAAAAATAGAAAATTGAAGTTTATTCAAAAAGCCATTTTTTAAACTTAAGCTTTGCTTTAGTCGAGACATTTTTATAGAAATAATTAGAATTAAAAGTACACTCTCGAGCTTGCCTTTGCAAAATATGTATTAGTTTAACGGTACATTAAATAAAACTTGGTACCATACGTATATAAAGATATTTATTCAAAAATATAACACGTTAAATAATATAAAAGGTTTCCTTAAAAAAAACTACAAATACTCCACTAATGTGAACAATGGCCTTGCATTTGTGGAAAGTGAGGGTGTCAGGTTTGTATGTTGTCTCTAAATCGGTATAGACGCTCGAATTTTGAGCTCCACAATTCTTTATTTTTTAAATCCAGCATTTCAAAGTTACCAATTCAATATTAAAGGGCGAAAACTTTATTTCTGTTACCGTGGCGTTCAGAGGTTTTTTAACAAAGACTAACGTCGCGTTGCTGTTTTTAAAGTCTTTGAACCCGATGAGAAAAGCTTCCTTCATATTTAACAGTGTTGTTCTGAAATAGCAAATGTCAATATTGGACTAATTTTCTCGACAATATCTCAATAGGCACGGAAGTGTATTAGAGTTTCTCTTTCAAAATCTTCGACAAAAGGCAACAATTTGTTTTCGTATAAAACTACTTCTTCTAACATCGAAAAACATTTCTGTAGGCTTGCGTTTCAAAAAAATTACTAATTTGTTACAAGGCAAGTTAATAAGTAATATTCCGTGCTTGCACTGAAGATTTTGTGGAAGAACCGCAGCCAAGAAGTCAAAGCCACGGTTTGCCGACCACTGCTCTAATTAGTGATGGGGCAGAAAACACCAAACTATTAAAAAACTGCTTTTCTATAAACGACAAACGAACTGTTTTTTTCAAACGGAAACAAGCAGTTGATTTGGACTGGTTTAAGATTTGTTAAACAAGGAACGGACTGTTCTATTCGAACGTTGCTGCAAGCGCTAAAACTGTTTTCCTGCTGTTTGCCTGCTAACTGATTTCATGCCAACAACTTTTCTTCTATCTGCTTTTATGCTTTTTCCTTTTATTCCAAAGTTGCTTGTTGCTTGTAGTGAAGTAAGAACTTTTTGGTCAATGTCAAAGTTTATCTCTATTTTGTTGCGAGTTGTCGTAACAACCTCTCACATTTTGTAGATACATTTTTTATTTAAATTTTATTTTATACCTAATTAAATACGTAATTTTATTTAAACATATGTTTTATATTTTACATTTATTATCAATCATCAATATTTTTTAATCAACTAAAAATATTCTAAATCGTTTGCATTTTGGTAAATATGTAAAGGACTATTTAATTTTTAAGTAAAAAAATGCTTCTATTAGAAATTCATTGCATTTTGTAAATATAAAATGGCATACATAATTATTACGTTTTGAGAATGTAATTTAATGATTACTACACTTATAAGGATTATTTTTATCCTTTATAAATGCTTTATACCCAAAAACAATTTAAGGATATGGTGGTAATGGGAAGGAAAAAGTAGTCTTAGAAAACTGAACGTATGTGCTTTATGTTTTAGCTGCTGATACAACTTTGAGTTTCAATTTCGTAAACCTGTTTTTTTCCAACTGTTTTAAAAAGCAGATTTTTTCCTCAACAAACAGTTTGTCGTTTTGTAAAAATAGCAGAAACGCCCACCTCTAGCTCTAGTATTCTAATCTAATGGATAGTATACGAGGAAGTACCAACGTTGTTCTTTAAGAGGTAGGAAAAAAGGTTGATTTTCTCGAAAGTTCGTGTGAATAGAACCTAATTTTACTCTAATTTTGAACAACAATTATGAAAAATAACATCATGAAATACTAAACGTGTGGGAAAGCGAGACGAGTTGGTTCTATCGAAATCTCGTTTAGTGTGACCTAATTTTCCTCTTAATTTTAAAAGCGAATCGCTTCATTTAGAAGTTCGTTTTAATGTTTTCGAAATCGCACGAAGACCTTTTTTTTATTTTGTATATCAAGTGTCTCGGATTAAAATTATAAATTTGTAAAAAAAAATTCTTATCGATACTCTCGTTCAGATAATACAGTAAAATCTCTCTATAGCGTCATTAAACGTTAGTTTTACAATATTTTATATTTGAAATATTTAATGCGGAGGTTACTGAAATAAAATTATATGACGTACAGTCTTTAAAAAACAATATTTATTAAATAATATTGTCTGAATAAAGTACTGTAACTGTGAGAAAAAGGCAATATTTTGCCGAAACTTGGTAGAACCGCTTCAACAATTCCTTCAAATCCTGTCTTTCGAATTTTTTTGAAACTAGTCCCTTCTTTATTTTATTTTTGTTTTGCCAAGAGAAGACCTAGTTTCGCGCTTTTCTTTAACTCACTCAAAACTCTAGCCTTTAAATTTAACGGTAAAATTTTCCCCATAGACGCCAATACACTGTATTGTACAATAAAGAAATATTGTAACTTTACATTATTTTTAAAGTTCGATTTAAAAAAAGCGAACTTTTCGGAAAATCGCTTCTATCATGTCTGCGAGACATCTACTATTTTGAAAATACGAGAATAAATATGAAAATGGTTCAGAAAATGTGTTTGATTTGGTAAAAATATAACTAATAAATTCGACAATTGTTGTGATCATTCATTTTTTTAATTGAGTTATAAAGTATTAAGGACTGAATTATGGTCTTTTTGTGTAGATGTGTACAATATACTGGTCACAAAACACTCGATTCAGTTGACGCACTACGTACTGCTTTAAAAACTACTGAAAAATAAGGTAAAAGTGTGCACGTGTTTCACCGCTATTCCTGACATTCTGTTTTTTTTAAAGGTGAAAAGCACATTTAGTTTATTATCGCCTCCCTAAATATAAGTGTGTGTAAAGTGTTGTGTAAAGTCTTAAGTGTTGTAAGTGTAAGTGTGTGTTAGAGTCGGGTACCGCGAGGGACGTCTAAATCCTCTCAATAGGTGCAGCTAGTCTGCACCCCTGCGGAGCACACTCTGTGGATCTCTACAGAGAAAGTTACTATACATATTTTTAGTACAGAAATTAAAAGGAACAAACACATTTTTACGTTATACAGAGATTTTCGTTATACAGAGATTTTACTGTATTTATAGATAATAATAATTTCAATTAAGTGATATCAACTTACGGGCTGTCATGTTCTGTTGTGTCCATTGGGGAAATGCTCTGGTCCCTGAAACAAAACAAAACAATAACCATAATTATACGTTTTATTACATCTTAAAGTAATTGAAAAAGGCTTTCGCAAATGGTAATAGCCTTTGATTTTTTTTGTGTTTAACGTCCGTCTATTGTGCACACTTGCGCTAATGCAGACGATGGAATGATTTATAGCGTATGAAAATGCCAAGCCCTGGCCGGGAATCGAACCCGAGTCCTCGGGGTGAAAGCAGAGTACGCTATCAACTAGGTCACCGAGGCGGCTAATCACTATTTTAGAACATATTGGTTAAAGAAAAAAACGACAATGTTTTTTAGAAAACTAAGGGCTGACTGATTTTGATCAAACTTAAATAATGTCTGCAGACAATGACCGACTACATTGATGACGCCTGGTTCTGTTTGATGCACCAACTCGCATATGTCTCTCCTAACCGAAGACATATTCCAATGACGCGATACTGTGGGTGTAACTTTCGAACCGCATTCCTGCTGCAGGCCTACCTTGTACATTACTGTTTGCCATTTAGGCCTGAGCCTACACAAACACTATTAGTATTTTAGAAAACTTTCTATCCGCAAGGGGGCGATACTATGAATGTAGCTAACGAACCTGTAACGGCTAAACAAATAGTGTATCAAAAATTTTACTACAAATGTAGTTGTTAGGTTAGTGTTAAAACCAAATAAAAAACTGGAGAAATACACTAACTCAATTTTTTAACATGTATCATGTTTTTGGGCTGATTGTGCTGTTGGATTTTGCGCGTCGCGTGATGCGAGTGCACAAATTTACATTGATAGTTATAGTAAAAGATCAGTTGTTTTCTCTAAGTCGTAACGATCAGCTGATTTCATTGAACAGCTGATAGGCTATAGTAAGTTTTATGTTGTTAAAAATCAGATATGTTAGTTGTAGTAAAAGATCAGTTGTTTTATATTAATTCGTAACGATCAGCTGATTTCATTGAACAGCTGATAGGCTACAATAAGTTTTAGGTTATGTTGTTAAAAATCAGTTATGTTAGTTTTAGTAAAAGATCAGTTGTTTCATATTAATTCGTAACGATAAACTGATTTCATTGAACAGCTGATAGGCTACAGTAAGTTTTAGGTTATGTTGTTAAAAATTAGCTACGTTAGTTATAGTAAAAGATCAGTTGTTTTATATTAATTCGTAACGATCAGCTGTTTTCATTGATATAGCTGGTAGGCTATAGTAAGTTTTAAGTTATGTTGTTAAAAATTAGCTATGTTAGTTATAGTAAAAGATCAGTTGTTTTATATTAATTCGTAACGATCAGCTGATTTCATTGAACACCTTATAGGCTATAGTAAGTTTTAGATTATGTTGTTAAAAATTTAGTTATATAGTAAGTTGTTTTATATTTAACGATTATGTTGTTAAAAATTAGCTATGTTAAAAATTAGTTATATAGTAAAAGATCAGTTGTTAACGATCAGTTTTAAGTTATGTTGTTAAAAATTAGCTATGTTAGTTATAGTAAAAGATCCGTTGTTTTATATTAATTCGTAACGATCAGCTGATTTCATTGAACAGCTGATTGGCTATAGTAAGTTTTAGATTATGTTGTTAAAAATTAGCTCTGTTAGTTATAGTAAAAGAGCAGTTGTTTTATATTTATTCGTAACGATCACCTGATTTCTTTGAACAGCTGATAGGCTATAGTAAGTTTTAGGTTATGTTGTTAAAAATCAGATATGTTAGTTGTAGTAAAAGATCAGTTGTATTATATTAATTCGTAACGATCAGCTGATAGGCTATAATAAGTTTTAAGTTATGTTGTTAAAAATTAGCTATGTTAGTTATAGTAAAAGATCAGTCGTTTTATATTAATTCGTAACGATCATCTGATTTCATTGAACACCTGATAAAATATAGTAAGTTTTAGGTTATGTTGTTAAAAATTAGCTATGTTAGTTATAGTAAAAGAGCAGTTGTTTTATATTAATTCGTAACGATCACCTGATTTCTTTGAACAGCTGATAGGCTATAATACGTTTTAGGTTATGTTGTTAAAAACTAGCTGCTATATCAATTTTAAAATTTGTATAAGTCTGAATTTTAAACGTTTATATCAGTCGAAAGTGCGGAAATAAACACTTGAGCTGTCAGAGTTCCTTCTTGTATTTGCAATGATTTGAAATTCTAAATGCCACGTTATGCAGATGTTAACGTTCTTTATGATAATGAAATTATTTAAAAAAACAAAGACAAATTTTTATAAATATTATCGTATGAAAATTTCTTTTTGCGCGTTTATTGTAATAATACAAAAATATTTGAATATTAAAATGATCGTTTATTTCTAGGAAAATCGCTTCTATCATGTCTGCGAACACTTAAAATTAAACACGCTGTATTTAGAAACCGATTGAACGAAATGAATACAAGTTCAGAAAATTTATTTGATTTCGTAAAAATAGAACTAATGAATTGCTGTGATCTTTCCTTTTTTCAATTGTTTGTGTGTGTGTGTGTGTGTGTGTGTGTGTGTTGTAACCAGTTAATGTGTCACAATCACGAGACGAAAGCGCTTGAGGAATGTTCACGAGCGAGAATTCACAAGACATAAATTCAGCGTAGCACGTGTGCGGATTTGTTCCGCATAAAGAACGACATATCCAGAGCAGACTAACGTGAATGTGTAGGGCAACAGATTGAGGTTAGAAAATCACAGGTACTAACCAGTAACGGTAACTGGTCGCTGGTAGAGTATTAAGAAATCCACAGCTGTAATGGGAAGTTAACAAGACAACTATTACGTGATAAGTTGTTCCAGCTCTGACAAGTCAAGAAGGCTGTGCACTAAGGTTGAACTTTTTATTGCCGTACAGTTGGCAACGACTGTGAAAGAACTTTTACCACTCCCCGAGTGCTGTTTATTTCTCAATCAGCAAGTTTTAAGATCCATATTATTGTTAAAATAATTTAAAAGAGATCAGAAAGAAAACAAGAGTGAGTGGAGAAATTCGTTAACGAAGAGGTTAGAAGAAAGCGTGGATCAGAATGTTCGGGAACACGCGAAGGTAAGGTACATGAACGAGTGGAGAAATTAAATGGATATAATCTCATAAAAACAAAAGACGAAGTCAAGAAGGCTGTGAAGTAAGGTTGAACTTTTTATTGCCGTACAGTTGGCGACAGCTATCGCGCAAGAACTTTTACTACTTCCCGAGCGCTGTTTATTCCTCAGTTAACAAGATTCAAGATCCATTTTATTGTTAAAATAATTTAAAAGATACAAGGAAGAAAGGATTGAAAAGAAAATTCATTAATGGAGAGGATAGAAGAAAGCTGAACAGAATATTCAGGAACACGAAAGGAAGGTAAGGTACAGGAACGAGTGGAGAAATTAAGTAGATATAATCTCATAAAAACAAAAGACTAAGTCAAGAAGGCTGTGCACTAATGTTGAACTTTTTATCGCCGTACATTTGGCAACGACTGTGCAAGAACTTTTACCACTTCCCGAGCGCTGTTTATTTCTCAGTTAGCAAGTTGTAAGATCCATTTTATTGTTAAAATAATTTAAAAGATACAAGGAAGAAAGGATTGAAAAGAAAATTCATTAATGGAGTGGATAGAAGAAAGCTGAACAGAACGTTCAGGAACACCCGAAGAAGATAAGGTACAGGAACGAGAGGAGAAATAAAGTAGATATAATCTCATAAAAACAAAAGACCAAGTCAAGAAGGCTGTGCACTAATGTTGAACTTTTTATCGCCGTACATTTGGCAACGACTGTGCAAGAACTTTTACCACTTCCCGAGCGCTGTTTATTTCTCAGTTAGCAAGTTGTAAGATCCATTTTATTGTTAAAATAGTTTAAAAGAGATAAGAAAGTTTTTTTGTTATTATTTTAAGGCGAAAAGCACATCAAGGCTATTATCGCCTCCCTAAATGTAACTGTGAGTGTAAAGTGTTAAAGTCGTAAGTAAGTGTGTGTTAGACTCGGGTACCGCAAGGGACGTCTAAATCCTCTCAATAGGTGCAGCTAATCTGCACCCCCTGCGGGATAGAGATAAGAAGAAAACGAAAGTGAAAGGAAAATTCATTAATGGAGAGGATAGAAGAAATCGTGGAACAGAATGTTCGGGAACACGCGAAGAAGATAAGATACAGGAATGAGTGGAGAAATTAAGTGGATATAATCTCATAAAGGCAAAAGTATCAAGCTCGGTATACAGTTTATGAAAGCTGGATTACAAATTAATCAAAGATGCTTAAAGTTCTTTGACCTTTTACAGTTGCTCAGTACCGTTTTCAGTATTTCAGAATGCAAAAAATTACAATTTTTTCATAATCCAATTATTTCCCTAAATATTCGGTTCGCAGACAATCATAAAACACTAAAAATCGGCGTAATTTCTCAAAATCGTTTACATAATTGTGATGTCGTTTAAATATTATTCACGTAATTAGTTTAAGGCAAATAGAAATTGAAACACATTTACTGTTCAAAAGTATATCTAAAAAAACAAAACAAATCTGACATCTGTCAGGGTTCATTTTCGAATTTTTACTGTTTTCTTCCGAACAATAAATTCAACTGAATAACTGGTAGGGACCTGCATTCATTTACAGATATGATTTAGAATTGTATGATCGATGTTTCGGTTTAGAGTCGATAAACGATTTTTTACGAGAGATAATCAACTGTTTTGTTTTGGTACTGGAGGGCTGGATACGTGCGAAATTTGATCACAATTTTGAAAAAATCACGTTAAAATTTTTAACCATAAAAACGGATAGAAACGTTTTAAAATTAAAAAAATCTTCTCGATATACGAGCAAACAATGCGATAAAATGTCTTCGAAATCGGTACATTCGTTGGCCGCCGCGGTGGCCTAGTTGATAGCGGACTGGGCTTTGACCCCGATGACCCGGGTTCGATTCCCGGCCAGAGCTTGGCATTTTCATACGCTATAAATCATCCCATCGTCTGCATTAGCCCAAGTGTGCACAATAGTCGGACGTTAAACACAAAAAAACAGGTACATTCGTTGGTCTTCAGTTAGGCGCACAGAGAGACTTTCAAGTAAAAACCACTTTGAACCACGAAAGTATATCAGGTATTTTAAAAAGGTTATATCAGTCAAAATATCTGTGTGCTTCCTATAACGAGAGAGGAAAAACAGAAAACTGTGGGAGCTTTATTTATAGAGGGCTTGAGTTGCTGATTACGTTATTTGTTTCTATTTTAGTTTAGTTAGTGACACGTTTGTATCTTGACACTAGCCTACATATAAAGGCCGCCAAAATGTGTCTGATAAATCATTACAGGGTCGGTTGTGGCGCCAAATGTCCCATCATGTAGGCCTATATTGGAGATGTTATAGTGTTAGTCACCCAGGTTCGATTCCCGACCAGGGAGATGTTGTAGTATAAATCATCCCATCGTCTGCATTAGCCCAAGTAAATGGTTTGTGTATTGGCTACAAAATTTAATGAGAGATGTGTTTGGTTCATTGTTTGATTGGTTGTTGCGTGTCGTTCAAAAATGAGCTTTGGCGCTCCCATTACGGTAAGATCCGAACATGAGATCATGAAATGTGATCGATCGTAACTTCAAAAGCTTTAAAACAAAAGTTCAGGTGCTTTTGTAAATTTTCGTAATTTTTGCACTGAAACGCTTCAAAATATGCCCAGTATTAACAATCCAAAATGTAAAAGTGCGGAAACAACGGGAAGTTAAAAAAAAGTGTAAAAAGTGCCAAACATAACCTCAAAATGAATGTGCGACGTGAGAAACGCGTTTATAACAGCGTAAACGATAAATGTCGTGTGTATTTTAGTAAATAAATGTGTGTAATTAGTAATGAAAGGAAACAGATTTTTCTTTAAAAAAACTCCATAACCTAACTCGACTCGGCTGTTACGTTTTTAAATATGGCGACGGACATTAGCACGCCGGTTGCAACGAAACTGAAAGGCTACCTACATCTAGTAGATGACACACATGTACGAGGTGTGTTCAGAAAGTAACGAGAATTTTAATTTTTTGAACAAAATATTTATTTATTCTTCTACATTGATGTTGTCGCCTTCAAAATAGTCCCCATTGGAGATTATGCACTTGTGTCAGCGCTTCTTCCAATCCTCGAAACACTTCTCAAACTCGATCTTTGAGATAGCCTTTAGTTCTTTCAGCGATGCGCTTTTAATGTCATCTACGGCTGTAAAACGACGGCCCTTTAAGGTTCTCTTTATTTTTGGAAATAGGAAAAAGTCACACGGAGCCATGTTTGGCGAATATGGAGGCTGGGGCATCGTTACAGTACTGTTTTTGGCCAAAAATTCACGAACAAGCAATGAAGTGTGAGCTGGTGCATTATCGTGGTGCAAAAGCCATGAATTGTTTTTCCACAGATCCGGGCGTTTTTTGGATTTCTTCACGCAAACGGCGTTTAACATGTAGGTAGTACTCCTTATTGACCGTTTCACCTGGTGGCAGGAATTCATGATGCACTATGCCATTAATATTGAAGAACACAGTGAGCATAACCTTCACGTTCGACTGCACTTGTCGAGCCTTTTCGGTCTTGGCGAGCCAGAATGCCTCCACTGGGATGATTGAGCCTTAGTTTCGACGTCATATCCGTAAACCCATGTTTCGTCACCTGTTATAATACGTTTCAGTAATTCTGCATTGTTGTTGACTTCATTTAGTGACTCCTGAGCAACTTCCATTCGCTGTTTTTGTTCAAAATTTAACAATTTTTGAATGAATTTTGCTGCCACACGTTTCATAGACAAAACATTGAAAACAATGTCATGACATGATCCAATCGATATGCCAACATCATCAGCGACCTCTCTAATTGTGATTCAGCGATTGTTCATAACCATTTCTTTCACTTTTTCCACGTTTTCATCGGTTGTTGATGTGCTGGGGCATCCATGGCGTTCGTCATCTTCAACGTCTTCACAGCCTTCTTGGAAACGCTTATACCACTAGTAAACTCTTGCTTTACTCATAGCAGACTCACCATAGGCTTTTGTTAACATTTCACACACTTTGTTACACTTTATTCCATTTTTTACGCAAAATTTCATACAAATTCTTTGATCCATTTCTTTTAACAAACGAAAATCGCCGAGCTCATAAAAACACGTCTAACCTTAGTGTCTGTCACAGACAAAGTCAACAATGAAAACAGCTGAAAGTTTTATCATACTTCAAGGGCATGTATACCAACATTAAAAAAATGTTTGACAATCGGACTCTCCAAGCCCGCGAAATTTAAAAATTCTCTTTACTTTCTGAACACACCTCGTATTTCAGAAGTTGTAACGTTTTTTTAGTTAATTATTTAAACGGAATGTCTGAGCTTTATGTTCCGTGACGTCATGCATTCATCACGCTATTATTTTGACGAGAGGAATAAAGTTATAACAAAAATGCTGACAGCAAACACATGAGTATTATAAACAAAACTTTTTGTCTTCACAATATTATCTTGAATTGTTTACTCTTGGCAGCGGTAAACAACTGGTTGCGGTGACGTAACTGCTGATGACATTCCTGTTTTTGAATAAATTTGTTGTTTCTCACTCATAGCAACTTGCGTTAGTTGAATAAAATAATAAGCGACAAATTACGAGAATTTACGTTTGGTTTGGTAACTCGAAACACAGGAAAAGCTTTAACGGTACTTGATGAATTAGATTACATTGGGTTAATTCTTGATGATCATGGGGTTTGGTTGCCCCTGATGATCAAAATTGTACAACTAAGCCTCTTGGATTAAACAGGTTAATGCCATAAGTAGGCTATAATGGATCTTTAGTTAAGTAGGCTGATGTTGACTAGCTCATTTTGCACGAGGTGCATTCCTATCCCGTTCTTGTACACACTCAGACCAAACTGCCTTGTAGGTTTTCTGAGTTGTCCTTTACAAAGGATCTTAGTGTTCCTAGCTAGCAACTTTCCAGTATTAAAATATGGTTTCAAGTCACAGCCCAGTAAGGTTTGTGTTTTACACCCAAGGTTTGACCCCTGCTAAGGCTTCTGCTTGTAGCTTTAATTAGAAGCCTCCTCGCTTTTCTCAGTTTGCGCTTTTACGTTCACGAAAGACGATTGTTTATCTATGGAATTTTATTAACTAACCGTTTGTACATATGCAGAATTTAATTAACTAACCGTTTGTACGTCTAAAGAATTTCATTAACTAACCTTTTGTATGTTTACAGAATTTCATTAACTAATCGTTTGTAAGACAAAAGAATTTCATTAACTAACCTTTTGTACGTCTACAGAATTTCATTAACTAACCGTTTGTACATCTGCAGAATTTTATTAACTAACCGTTTGTACATCTACAGAATTTCATTAACTAACCGTTTGTATGTCTACAGAATTTCATCAACTAACCGTTTGTACATCTATAGAATTTCATTAAGTAACGGTTTGTGTATCTACAGAATTTCATTAACTAACCGTTTGTGTATCTGCAGAATTTCATTAACTAACCGTTTGTGTATTGCAGAATTTCATTAACTAACCGTTTGTGCGTCTACAGTATTTCATTAACTAACCGTTTGTTCGTCTACAGAATTTCATTAACTAACCGTTTGTACATCTGCAGAATTTCATTAACTAATCGTTTTTACATCTACAGAATTTCATTAACTAACCGTTTGTGCGTCTACAGTATTTCATTAACTGTAGACATAACGAGTTAACTGCGTTTGTGTACATAATTTCATTAACTAACCGTTTGTGCATCTACAGAATTTCATTAACTAACCGTTTGTGTATCTACAGAATTTCATTAACTAACCGTTTGTACATCTGCAGAATTTTATTAACTAACCGTTTGTACATCTACAGAATTTCATCAACTAACCGTTTGTACATCTACAGAATTTCATTAAGTAACGGTTTGTGTATCTACAGAATTTCATTAACTAACCGTTTGTGTATCTGCAGAATTTCATTAACTAACCGTTTGTGTATTGCAGAATTTCATTAACTAACCGTTTGTGCGTCTACAGTATTTCATTAACTAACCGTTTGTTCGTCTACAGAATTTCATTAACTAACCGTTTGTACATCTGCAGAATTTCATTAACTAATCGTTTTTACATCTACAGAATTTCATTAACTAACCGTTTGTGCGTCTACAGTATTTCATTAACTGTAGACATAACGAGTTAACTGCGTTTGTGTACATAATTTCATTAACTAACCGTTTGTGCATCTACAGAATTTCATTAACTAACCGTTTGTGTATCTACAGAATTTCATTAACTAACCGTCTGTATATCTGCAGAATTTTATTAACTAACCGTTTGTACATCTACAGAATTTCATTAACTAACCGTTTGTACATCTACAGAATTTCATTAACTAACCGTTTGTGTATCTACAGAATTTCATTAACTAACCGTTTGTGTATCTACAGAATTTCATTAACTGTAAATGTGCAGAATTTCATTAACTAACCGTTTGTGCGTCTACAGTATTTCATTAACTAACCGTTTGTACGTCTACAGAATTTCATTAACTAACCTTTTGTACGTCTACAGAATTTCATTAACTAACCGTTTGTATATCTACAGAATTTCATTAACTAACCGTTTGTGCGTCTAAAGTATTTATTTCATTAACTAACCGTTTGTGCGTCTACAGAATTTCATTACTAACCGTTGTGGAGCTACAGAATCATTAACTGATCGTTTATGAATCTACAGAATTTCATTAACTAACCGTTTGTACATCTATAGGCATTAACTAACGAAAATCGGTTCTGAAAAAGCTGTGAGGCCTTTTGTAAAGTCTAGTCCGTTACGACCTCTAACACACTTCTGATTAACGTTCGTAATTTTAATCCGATTTGGTACATTAAAGTATGCGTTCTGTAACAATCTACCGAAGTATTTGTAGGCCTACATCTACTGAATTTCATTAACGTTTATACATCTACAGAATTTCATTACGGTTACTTAATGAAATTCTGTACATGTACAAACGGTTAGTTAATAACATTCTGTAGATGCACAAGTTCAATAACTAGACAAGTTAGTTGCTCAGCAAAAAATCCTTTTTCCGTTTCAAAAATCTGGACATCTGAAGATGTTTTCGCCCAAAATGTAATTTTTTTTATCGTCCGACTATTGTGCACACTTGGGCTAATGCAGACGATGGGATGATGATTTATAGCGTATGAAAATGCCAAGCCCTGGCCGGGAATCGAACCCTGGTCCTCGGGGTGAAAGCCCAGTACGCTATCAACTAGGCCACCGAGGCGGTTTACCCCCTCAGAGTGCTTTCTCATTATACTAAGTATAAAGTATGATAATCGTGAAAAAAGTGATTGAGTTTTTTTTTAGAGATAGGACTTACATCCGTTTTCAGGTTCCCTGCCTAAAAAAAGGTTTTTTACTTTAATTTTTGTTCGTCCATGTACCTGTGCACTGGGGATAAAACTCACTAACCGATTTTAATGAAACTTTCGTGCAGTTATTTTTTGTTTGCCCATATCACTGGACTGTACAAATTTAAAATATGGTGTGAACTTTAGGCTGCTACTGTACTGCAAATACTTTCTTTTTTCTATATTCGTGGTGCAATCTGTTAATAAAAACAGTGCGTGTGTGCGCGCGCGCTCTGTACGTTCAAATGCATGGCTCGCAGACGTCTGAAATTTTTATTATGATTGTTGAACAACACTTCCATGCCGGATTTTAAAGTTTCAAATTACATTTTTGAAGCGAAGCTTTTAATGTTAGCTTTGGCGAGAGGAGTGAATAGGAAAAAAATGTCCCGAACTTTTTTTATGTAACGGAAATGTGAAACTGAAACGAGCAAACGAATTTCGTCTTCTCTATTTCTTATTACTTTACGACAACAATGCATGCGTATTGTTTGAAAACGTCGTGTTGCTTTGGATTCAGTATTTCTCCTTAGTTGAACACGTGCACGTAACCGTTTATAATACATCAGAAATTAATAACGTTTATAATAATTATTAATATGACTGGTTTCTAACAACATAACCTAAAACGTATCAGCCTATCAGCTGTTCAATGAAATCAGCTGATCGTTACGAATAAATATAAAACAGCTGATCTTTTACGATAACTACAGTAAATCGATTATCGTGAACCTCTAAGCTAAAGGTTTACGTATTTATTTATTTAAACAAAACAAGATATTTGTGAACATATTATCAAACTAATTACATATTCAGCAAAGATATCATTAACAGGCTTTGCTATTCTTTTAACTCTCTGAGTTCCACACGTGTATATTTTTTTAATTAAATATTTAGCTGCAAATTACAACCGAACATTCAAGGTGAAAACATGACAATGCCGTGCGGTTACTAATTGTAATATGCTTACTTGAATCGTTTTACAAACACGACGAAATCAAGGTGGCGTTTAAACAACTGGAAAATTTCAAGCGACAATATTGAAGGTTTGAAAATGGGAATAATCATTTCGAAAATATAATAACATAACCAAAAACAGAGGAAATCAGCTGTTCAATGAAATCAGCTGATCGTTACGAATTAATACAAAACAACTGATCTTTTACTACAGTAAATATCTAAGCTAGGTTCAAGTATTTATTTATTTAAACAAAACAAAATATTTGTAAACATATCTTCAAACTAATTAACCTATATATTCAGCAAAGATATCGTTAACTAAAGCTCCGCTTCTGTCGGTAACTAGTTGATAGCGTACTGGGCTTTCACCCCGAGGACCCGGGTTTGATTCCCGACCAGGGCTTGGCATTTTCATACGCTATAACTCATCCCATCGTCTGCATTAGCCTAAGTGTGCACAATAGTGGTGGGGCAGAAAACACCAAACTGTTAAAAAAACTGTTTTTTTCAAAGGGAAACAAGCAGTTTGATTTGGACTGGTTTATGATTTGTTAAACAAGGAACGGACTGTTCTATTCGAACGTTGCCGCAAGCGCTAAAACTGTTTTCCTGCTGTTTAAAACTACTTTTCTCCTACCTGCTTTTATGCTGCTTTTCCTTTTTATTCCAAAGTTGCTTGTTGCTTGTAGTGAAGTAAGAACTGTTTGGTCAATGTCAACGTTTATCTCTATTTTGTTGCGAGTTGTAGTAACAACCTCTCTACATTTTGTAGATACAGAGCCTAATTTTATTTAAACATATTTTTTATATTTATTATCAATCATCAATATTTTTAATCAACTCGAAAAATGTTCTAAATCGTTTGCATTTTGGTAAATATATATAAGGACTATTTAACATTTTACGTATAAAAAATATATATATATATAATGCTTCTATTAGAAATTCATTGCATTTTGTATAATATAAAATGGCATACATATATATATTATAAATATGTTTTGATTTAATGTAATTTAATTATTACTACACTTGTAAGGATTATTTTTATCCTTTCTAAATGCTTTATATGGCATACATAAAAAACATGTTAAGGACATGGTGCTTTATACCCAAAAACAGTTAAGGACATGGTGGCAGTGGGAATGAAAAAGTAGTCTTAGAAAACTGAACGTATGTGCTTTATGTTTTAGCTGCTAATACAATTTTGAGTTTCAGTTTTCTAAACCTGTTTTTTTCTAACTGTTTTACAAAAGCAGCTTTTTTTCCTCAACAAACAGTTTGTTGACGTTTTGTAAAAATAGCAGAAACGCCCACCTCTAGTGCACAATAGTCGGACGTAAAAAAAAAAAAAAATTGTCGGTAAGTCTCCGAGTTTCAAACGTGTGGGTTTTTTAATTAAATATTTAGCTGCGAATTACACTCGAACATTCAAGGTGAAAACATGACAATGCCGTGCGGTTATTGCTAATTGTAATATGCTTACTTGAATCGTTTTACAAACACGACGAAATCAAGGTGAAGAATTAAATAACTGGAAAAATTTAACCGACAATATTGAACGTTTGAAAGTGGGAATCGTTTCTAAAATATAACAAACTGATCAAAAACAGATGACTGCAATGGTACGTTGAACTGTTAACGTTTAACTTACCTTATGTAAACATTTGTTGACCGCAGTTATCGGCTTAACGTTTAACACTTAGCAGTACTGGATGGCCTATAGGAGAACGCGTATGCAGGCGTTTCAATACCGGAAATCCGCTGACTCACACACACACACTGACACTACAACATTAGGCCCAACTTTGCACCAGCTGTTGTCGACGTACACACAACACTTAATAGCGGCCATTAATTGTCATCCACTTCTCAGCGATACAAGTCCTAATAATTTTAAACTGCGTTTGTTTACGGTTCAGTCTCTGGATTTATTTTGAACCCGTTTAACCGTAACTTCAATTAACGTCTTCAAATTCGTAAGATACTTTTATCAAATACGGATCTTAACTGAATCAGACCGAATTTTTTTTTTTTTTAATGTCCGACTATTGTGTCCACTTCGGCTAATGCAGAAGATGGGATGATTTATAGCGTATAAAAATGCCAAGCCCTGGCCGGGAATCGAACCCGGGTCCTCGGGGTGAAAGCCTAGTACTATCAACTATCAGGCCGAAATACAAACGGTGGTCAAGGTTCAATTTTTTCCAATCGAAATCGCACTGCAAAACACTATCCCCGTTTATCTAATTAATTCGCAAGATTGTTAATTCAGATTTTCGATCAAATTGTAAGTTGAAAGGTAGCGTTTTTAAGGTTTCAATAGTCCACCATTTTGAAACGGTTAAACGGATTTTTACGGGTAACCAAACTTGTATAAGCGATTGCAAAAATTACTTTTTTTTGCCTAACCTGAATAAAATCTGACCTGAATTGTGAACGCGAGCTGTAAAACATGCACCGGTAGAAATATCTTGAGCTTAACGTGAGTCCTACACTCTGGGAAGCGACGGTACCCTACACCAGGTAGTCTATAAAAGATTTCTCCGTCTTTTTTGACATCGCTAAATCACATACACACACACACACGCGCGCGCGCGCGCACGCACACACACACACACACACACACACACACACGCACGCACACATACACACACCGCCATGCGTTGCTGCGTGTCGTGAGTTTTCCTACGACGCTGCATGCGTTGTGGCGGGCGAACCGCCAATGGAGCTGATGGCTGATGAAAGAGCAAGGCTGTTCTGGTGTAAGCGAAATGCTGAGCCGCGGTATAGTCATACAATGGCAATTACAGAGGAGCGAAATCGGACCCTGGAGACATGGCAGCGTCAGTGGAACGAATCAACAAATGGACGATGGACATACCAACTCATAGGTAACATCCAGGATTGGTGCAACAGGAATTATGGAGAGTGAATTTCTATCTCATACAGATTCTCACTGGGCACGGTTGCTTCCGAGCTTACTTGTTTCGTTTCGGGCTGGAAACGAACTCGGCTTGTCCCCTCTGACTTCCAGCAGTAGAAGAAGATGCGGAGCATGTGTTTTTCCGGTGTCGGAGATTCGACAATGAAAGGATGAGGCTGCAAACATATCTGCGAGGCAGCATTGCACCGGAAAGTCTAGTTGTGACTATGATGGCTTCACAGGCCAACTGGAGGGCCATTGCGGGATTCGCTGCAGTGGTCATGAAGAAGTTGAGGGATGAGGATCGAGAAAGGAGAGCCAACGCTGTAGAAGAGTAGGCGTTCAGCCAGTCCACCTTCCCATGAAGTAATGCCTGGCGGCGGTTCCGTGGGGAGGTTTACAGAACAATATATCTTTGGTGGTTTTTTTAGTGGGTGACAATATATCTTCACTTGATTTTAAACTCAATTTGAGTCACACACTCTGGGGTAGTGCATACCCTACCCCAGGTAGTCTATAAAAGATTTTTTCCCACCTTTTTTGGCATCGCAAACACACACACACACACACACACACACACACACACACACACACACACACACACACACACACACACACACACACACAATTACAGTGATACCTCCAAGTTACGTCGTAAGCGGTTCCGCTGTAAACGAAACAACTTAATTGACTTATTTTGATGAAATTTGTCAAACACTTCTGGTTGCCTGTATTTCAAGATCATTTAAAAATGATAAAAATCTTTTCTGAAATCTTTTTTTCGCCAAAAAGCTGTTAATGTTTGTTAAAATATAGTCAGAGTTTACGGTTCACTTCCCCCCTCCCCGTGAAATTGTTTGGGAGCTGTTGAAAAAAATTCACAATTGTTTAGTGAAATGACTAGTGGGCCCGTGTGAACTTTGGAAGTCAATGGGAAACAGAAACGAATAATAAACAACAACGTACAGCAAGAAGTTGAACAGTGTTACAGCATCTCCTTTAGAAACAATGTTCTCCTAAGTTAAATAGTTGTAAAACCTTGTCGGCCTTCTATTTATTGTCAATATGAACGTTTGTTAAAATAGACGTTATAATTGTATTTAGTATTTGTATGATCTGTTAATGAAGCAATGCCGTTCATTATATTTAGGTTATTTAATACAATAGGCCTTACTTTGTTCTGCTTTCGTATTTAAAACTATAAAATATAAAATTAATGATTAAATTTTAATATTTTACCTTATTTACAAGTAAAACCTACTATAACAGGATTTTACATTACATGCCTAAATTAGGGTACTGTATTTACCGTTTACTAAAAACAGTTTTTTTAAATAACATTTACATATAACAATTAGCCTAGATTGTCTTAGCGATTCTACTTTCAAAACTGATTCGGTCAATAATTATTTTTAAATCTTGAACACAGTAACAATTTAAATATTACTTTCAACAATGTTTTTTTAGCAATCAGCTGTTTTGGTACACACGCGATTTCTGTCACATATGCTTGTATTGTGCTGCACTCACGAGGGACATTTTACACTGCTCCTGGAATTTTGTTTACAGAACTTTTATAGGTTTTATTTTATTGTAAAGCCTTAAAATGTGAAAGTATGAGGCGTGAGAGTCCCTGGTGTTCTGACGAATGTGTAGGTACCCTATATATGTAGTTTCAATAACGCATGTTCTTATTTTTGGTACAAAACCGATTGGAATGCTTATCGTAATAATATATGAAGATATATGGATATTTTTGTCACATACGATGATACGTAATCAAATCATTGCAGCGAATTTGAAATAAAAGGCATTTACGGAATGAAAAAACAAAAGGGCTTTGGCAATCGTCGGGTTTGTTTCAGATTACTTTTGGAACGTAAATATCATTCATTTCAAAATTTTGTACACTTATTTGAGTTATGCATCTTAATATTATTAAAAATGTAATTAATTTTTGAAATGTCAGGATCTTTGTACAGCTACCGTCATCGCTCAAACAACATAGGAACTGAATTACACAACCTAGATTCGCTTACTGACACCTAAATAACCACGCTAAAAATCCCCGTATTTCTCTCCCGGCTTGAAAAGAGACTTAGCCTGCGAACCTAATTCACTAACGTCAACCAAAACTCACTTCCGATTGGTTTGCAGTGCACGCTTATCTACGCTAGACTATACATCTATTCCCAGACACTACTGCCGGCGCATCACATCGCATCTCTCGTGCACAAAAGCTTCATTCTGATTGGTGCCTTCTTTCGAGTATTAACAATGGAAATGTGTGAAATTATAGTTCCCGCCATAATTTTGAGAATAAATACAGGTCGAAAATCGTTGTACGGCAAACATCGATTTTTATTTTGTGTTTAACGTCCGACTATTGTGCACACTTGGGCTAATGCAGACGATGGGATGATTTATAGCGTATGAAAATGCCAAGCCCTGGCCGGTAATCGAACCCGGGTCCTCGGGGTGAAAGCCCAGTACGCTATCACATCGAGGAGGACCACCCACTACACAACAGCTTACCAACACTCGGACCAACAGCACAAGACACCACAACTTGCTCGGGAAGAAATAGGAGGGATCCGGTCAACTATAAACAAACGGACTTTTTTAGTTCCACTTCCACCATTCCTAACCAGAGTACCTCGCGAGCCGCTGCCGACCTGGTGATCACCAGGACTTCTATTTCTCCTGCAGACTACAACATAACGTAAAACATTTTAACGATCATTGAAAACTTGTTCATAACAGTGTGTTCTCATTTCACGGTATCGAGTAGCGGTTCCAATACCTCGTTTACCATCGAATGGAATGCCGCTAATAAAGAATATCCTGAATATAGTTTCTGTTGTAATGGGAACGTTGACATTGCAATTAGTGAATCAGCGCTTTACCTAATTGTTAAATTTATCTAGAAAAACTAATTATTTAATAATCTTTCTGTCAACTACCTTATCGTTTTTCTGTCTGGAGATTACCTAAAGTTACAAAAACGCCACAGCCACCGTAATCACGTTGCCATTGCATGTCGGGGAAAATTTATTCAGAACACGTACATTTTTTTTTGTAAACACCTACAATTTGTTTATTCTTATTTGCACTGTCTTATCTGCAAACAGGCTAAGAGAGGTATAAATATTCAACGGTGAGATAACACGAGGTGCCATACGTAAGTCGTAAACAGGCCGTCAGTAGAACAGCACAATACTGTCTGCTTTAAATAGCGTTAAACTTGCACCACTTTCACGCTATCGTTTAGTTGACTCTTTTTTTTTTTTTTTTTTTTTTTTAACGTCCGACAATTGTGCACACTTGGGCTAATGCAGACGATGGGATGATTTATAGCGTATGAAAATGCCAAGCCCTGGCCGGGAATCGAACCCGGGTCCTCGGGGTGAAAGCCCAGTACGTTATCAACTAGGCTACCGAGGCGGCTAGTTGACCCCGAAACCCAAATGGGAAGTTTACCGGCGAAAAAACAAAAAAAATGTGTTCATTTTCGATTTACGTTTTGGCCACAATAACTTAAAACATTGTATACAATTTCAAGAAGATTTTATGTCTCGAAATAAAAATCGAAACGAGGCACGCAACTGTTTCGCTGACGTGATGGAAGCAAACTACCAACGCTATTTTTTTTACCTTTCACTATGATAATCGGTATTAAAATTTGCAGGAATCAGCATTTTAAACTCTCAAATTAAATTGTAAATATGAAAACGAACCCCATTAGTTTATCTAAAGAATTCGATAATTTAAAATGTTAATTTATGCAGGCGTTAAAGATAATCACGATGTTGAAATAAGATTAAAAAAAGGTACACGTGTGGAACTCGGTCAATTACCGACAGAAACCAAGTTTTTTTAAAGTAATTAGTTTGAAGATATGTTTACCAATATCATTAACAAAAAATAAAATAAATCCCCGCAAGAGGATTGAGACGTCCCTCGCGGTACCCGAGTAAAACACACACTTACATTTAGGGAGGCGATATTAGCCTCAATGTGCTTTTCCTTTCCGCCTTAAAAATAAATAAATAAATAAATACATGAAGCTGACTTAGATATTATTTACTGTAGTTATAGTAAAAGATCAGTTGTTTTATATTAATTCGTAACGATCAGCTGATTTCATTCAACAGCTGATAGGCTATAATAAGTTTCAGACTATGTTGTTAAAAACCAATATTAACAACAATTATTATAAACGTTTGTATTCATTTCGAATGTATTATAAACGGTTACAACGTGCGCACGTTTTCAACTAAGGAAAAATACCGTAACCAAAGCAACACAACGTTTTCATGCAATACGCGTGTATTGTTATCGAAAAAGGGGAAGAAAAAAGAAACGGAAATAGACGAAATTCGTTTATTCGTTTCCGTTTCATTAAAAATGATGTTTTTTTCTATTTACTCCTGTAGCCAAAGTTAATATTAAAGCTTTGCTTCAAAAAAGTGTATTGGAAGCCGATTTATGAAATTTCTCAGATGTTTTGATTTGTCTATCAATCAAATCGGACCGATTTACAAAAGCTACAACAGCGCTATCGTAAAAACGTAATTTTTAACGACCCCTCAAACGGTGTTCTAGAGATAAGTACTCATTTCAAGGTCCCGGGTGTGGAAATTAGTTAAAACCCCATAGTAAACTTTGGCAGCCGATAATTTTCATTCAAATTTGGTGCGGTGGTGCATAACTTTGGTTATAAACAAGTTTTTAGATTTACTTCGTTGATAGTCAAATCCGGATTTACGAGGGATTTATGAGTGCTTTCCTCATCATACTGGGTTCGATTCCCGACCAGGGCTTGGCATTTTCATACGCTAAAATCATCCCCATCGTCTGCATTAGCCCAAGTGTGCACAATAGTCGGACGTTAAAAAAAAAGCACCGAAAACACTTTCTACAACTACGCGTTGAGTCGCGAAAGCTGTTGTTTTCAGATCCTTTAGGAAAGACAGCTGATTTTCCCGTGCTCTCTTTTAGTTGCGTTTTTATCCACCAGTGACGTTAGCTTTTCTTTTCGGTGCACTTATTAACAGCCGTTCTTGTTTTCTTATTATTTAAAATATCAAAACAAATAGTTTTACAGTTGCTGTACATACATGTGGCAAATGAAAATATTCTTAACAACTGGATAAGTTATTAAACGGAAATTAAGGGGAATGTATTGGCAGAAAAGTCAAGATATAGATATGAAAATGATTAGGCCTATAGTAAGTTTTGTGGGTGTTATGAAGTTGTTATGAAGTAGGCCTAGTCAATCAAGTAACTGATGAAGTTTTTCTGGTTTATTCCTTAACGAATGTCGCAAATAATAAAAATTTCACCGCTAATATTAATTTGAATTTCCAAATGCAGGTTCATCCAAATTGAGGTCTTTCACTACTTTGTAACTTTCCTTTAACGATCGGTGATTTCTCGTGATAATTTTGTTTGTAATAAAAATTTAAATTACGACACGTTTAAATGAGCACTGATGTTTATCTCTAGATCATCTTATAAGGGTCGTAAAAATTATATATAAATTTGTGTGTGTGTGTGTGTGTGTGTGTGTGTGTGTGTGTGTGCGTGCGTGCGTGTTTTTCAGCGCGCGCACGTTCGCAATATTGAACCGATTTACTTCAAACATGGCACAAAAATCTAATTTCTTAATAGCTTGGACAAGCTCGTTAACCGGCAAAATTCGTTCAACAGTTTTAAAAATTAATAACATTTTTGTCTTAAATTTTCTTGAAAATCCGATTTTACCTCCGTGATCACCGTTAAAAACCGCAAAAATTTAACGCTTACAATCCGTTGAAATTAAGAGATGTTTTGACGGCGGTCAGGGTTCATTTTCGTATTTTCAATGTTATTTGAAAAGGTAAAGTGCAGTATTTTAATAATAACCAAAATTTAATGTTGATTATAAGGGTGGAATCAGAATTTCGAAAGGAGTGAGGTAAAGAAATACGCTTTTGGAAATTAATTCTTGTCACGTCAGCGATACAGGTGTGTGCTTACGGAGTTACTTTACAGTATTAAAAGTTGAAAATTAACATTTGAAAATTAACTGTTTAAAATTAACGGTCGAAAATTAATTGTTGAAAATTAACAGTTCAAAATTTAATAGTTGAAAATTACCTGTTTAAAATTAACAGTCGAAAATTAATTGTTGAAAATTAACAGTTGAAAATTAATTGTTGAAAATTAACAGTTGAAAATTAACAGTTGAAAATTACCTGTTTAAAATTAACAGTCGAAAATTAACAGTTGAAAATTAATTGTTGAAAATTAACAGTTGAAAATTAATTGTTGAAAATTAACAGTTGAAAATTAATTGTTGAAAATTAACAGTTGAAAATTAATTGTTGAAAATTAACAGTTGAAAATTACCTGTTTAAAATTAACAGTCGAAAATTAACAGTTGAAAATTAATTGTTGAAAATTAACAGTTGAAAATTATTTGTTAAAAATTAACTGAAATGTCTTTTCAGAGTTGGATCGCATTGTGCCTATCAAAACTCATTCATTTAGTATGTTTGTACAAGTACGTTAGTATGCTGTATCCTGTGTACTCACTGTTACTTTTCTTGCAATTTAACGTTCTTAGAATCCTGAAGACAGCCATTAACACTAGCAATTAGATTCGTACCGGCTCAGTTTCGAGCGCTCCCACATGAACATTGATAAACACATCGATAATAGGGTATTAATTAATTTCAAACCTAAAATTTTACGTTCATATCAAGTCTCTTAGAAAAGTAAGATATTACTTAATCGTACGGCTTGAGATTACGTAAATAATCGACACTTTTAATTGAGAAGCAAGTAACGAATGATAACCGAGATAGTTCCGGGCTGAACACGCACGTTTCCACGATAAAACTTCGGGCACAGTTAAGTGCAGCTTCCGCGGTTAATTTTAGATTCGGTTAGTTGTGTAAGCGACCGCATTCAGTCTGCATTGTCACAGAAATGTGAGCGCGCCCGATTTGGGGACGTGTCCGCTTGAAATAACGAATTGTGTGAGAGCGTCCACTTCTCTTTGGCATGTAGGCAAAGTCGTTCTTTTCAATGACTCGTTCTCTTTAAAACCAACGCTTTGAAGACCCGTTTACCGTTTTTTTCAATGACCCGTTATTTTTAAAACTTACGCTTTGAAGACTCGTTCTTAAAGACCAGTTCACCGATCTTTTCAGACTCGTTCTTTTAAAAACCTACGCTTTGAAGACCCGTTAAGCGTTCTTTCCAATGAACCGTTCTTTTAAAAACCTACGCTTTGAAGACCCGTTCACCGTTTTTTTCAATGGCCTGCTTTTTTTAAAGCTACGGTTTGAAGATCCGTTCTTAAAGATCTGTTCACCGTTCTTTTCAATGACCCGTTTTTTTTAAAACCAACGCTTTGAAGACTCGTTCTTAAAGACCAGTTCACCGTTCATTTAAAAACCAACGCTTTGAAGACCTGTTCTTAAAGACCCGTTCAGCGTTCTTTTCAATGAACCGTTCTTTTTAAAACCTACGCTTTGAAGACCCGTTCACCGTTCTTTTCAATGACCAGCTTTTTTAAAAGCTATACTTTAAAGACCCGTTCTTTTCAATGACCCGCTTTTATAAAAGCTATACTTTAAAGACCCTTTCTTTTCAATGACCCGCTTTTTTAAAAGCTATACTTTAAAGACCCGTTCTTTTCAATGACCAGCTTTTTTAAAAGCTATACTTTAAAGACCCGTTCTCTTCAATGACCCGCTTTTTTAAAAGCTATACTTTAAAGACCCGTTCTTTTCAATGACCCGCTTTTTTAAAAGCTATACTTTAAAGACCCGTTCTCTTCAATGACCCGCTTTTTTAAAAGCTATACTTTAAAGACCCGTTCTTTTCAATGACCCGCTTTTTTAAAAGCTATACTTTAAAGACCCGTTCTTTTCAATGACCCGCTTTTTTAAAAGCTATACTTTAAAGACCCGTTCTTTTCAATGACCCGCTTTTTTAAAAGCTACGCTTTCAAGACTCGTTCTTAAAAACCCGTTCACCGTTCTTTTCAATGACCCGTTTTTTAAAAACCAACGCTTTAAAGACTCGTTCTTAAAGACCCGTTCACCGTTCTTTTCAATGACCCGTTCTTTTTAAAACCTACGCTTTGAAGACCCGTTCACCGTTTTTTTTCAATGACCCGCTTTTTTAAAAGCTACACTTTAGACCCGTTCTTTTCAATGATCCGCTTTTTGAAAGCTACACTTTAAAGACCCGTTATTTTCAATGACCCGCTTTTTTAAAAACCAACGATTTGAAGACTCGTTCTTAAAGACTCGTTCTTTTCAATGACCCGCTTTTTTAAAAGCTACACTTTAGATCCGTTCTTTTCAATGACCCGCTTTTTGAAAGCTACACTTTAAAGACCCGTTCTTTTCAATGACCCGCTTTTTTAAAAACCAACGCTTTGAAGACTCGTTCTTAAAGACCCGTTCTTTTCAATGACCCGCTTTTTTAAAAGCTACACTTTAGACCCGTTCTTTTCAATGACCCGCTTTTTGAAAGCTACACTTTAAAGACCCGTTCTTTTCAATGACCCGCTTTTTTAAAAACCAACGATTTGAAGACTCGTTCTTAAAAACCTGTTCACCGTTCTTTTCAATGACTCGTTTTTTAAAAACCAACGCTTTGAAGACTCGTTCTTAAAGACCCGTTCACCGTTCTTTTCAATGACCCGTTCTTTTTAAAACCTACGCTTAAAAGATCCGTTGACCGTTCTTTTGAATTAACCGTTCTTTTTAAAAACTACGCTTTAAAGACCCATTCACCGTTCTTTTGAATTACCCATTCTTTTTAAAAACTACGCTTTAAAGACCCGTTCACCGTTCTTTTGAATTACCCATTCTTTTTAAAGACCTGTTCACAGTTTTTTTCAATGACCCGTCTTTTTTAAAATCTACGCTTTAAAGACCCATTCACCGTTCTTTTCAATTACCCATTCTTTTTAAAACCTACGCTTTGAAGACCCGTTGACCATTCTTTTCACGCATGGATAATAATAATACTGTGTGAATTTTAATGACTTTGTTAGCAATTTGGCCAGGGAAATACTTTTTTCTTACATTCTATATTGTCTGGAATATTTAACAAAATACTTTTCTAATCGGTATGATTTTACTGTCTGTTACTTCGTAGAGAAAAATTATTGCAGTTGATTCAAAATTTCCGATATTTTTTTAGCCAGACTGAGTTAGCGCTGAGAAGACCTCTAACACTAAACCTGTTCATTAAAAATTTGGCGTCCGGCAGAGGCAGCTGAAGCTAGCAGCTGATGGGTTTAGCGATCCCACCGTACCTCTAGTTCATACTGCTCTCATCTACTCAGGACACACATTCATTACTCTACACAACCTGGCTAACTTGAAAATGTAACACGGGCAGATGGAATGAAAGGACTCCACACCGATATATCAAACGGAGCCATGGTATACCCGGCAACCTCTCAGGGTACCAATGCACGCGGAAATCAGTGTGAGCGGACATCATTACCCCAGCTATTCGTGGGAACAACACTAGTAGGAATGTAAATAGAATTAGCGGGATCTCACCAAACAACATCCGTGCTAAGGAGTAACAGGGGGGGGGAATTGGAAGGGAATTAGCAGAGTAATCATCTGGAAGCACCTCAATAAGGAACTAAATAAGTCACCAATGAAAAGTGGGGGGCGCTTCCCACCTCTAAATCCTAGACTATAAGAAGAGACTAGTGCTGGAGAAGCTGTAACTGAGCATCTCGGGCATGTAGAAAGGGCAATAGATTCACAAAGGTCGCAAAATAGTAACCCTAAAAAGTCATTCATTCACTACTCCGCGCCGCCTCGGTGGCCTAGTTGATAGCGTACTGGGCTTTCACCCCGAGGACCCGGGTTCGATTCCCGGCCAGGGCTTGGCATTCCCGGGTTCGATTCCCAGCCAGGGCATGTCATTTTCTTACGTTATAAATCATACAATCGTCTGCATAAGCCCAAGTGTGCACAATAATCGGAA
>CM040185.1:88286122-88298622 GCA_022606455.1 Callitettix versicolor
TTTCAAGTGGGCCCTGGGTTGTGAGAGATAATGTTTCAGCTGCATATAAGGCTTCTGGTTTAATTACCGTATGATAGTCTTCGTATTCCAGGAGCGGGACTTCTTGTTGTATGTGTCTTTGGTAAGTTGCAAGGCTAAATCAACTTTATTTCTCCTAGATTCCATAGCTTTTTTCTTTAGGGCGTTCCAGCTGATCCATTCCCCAAGGTATTTGAATTCTTTGACTATCTCAATGTATTGTTCTCCCACTTGAAGCTTTTTTGGTGGTTTTTGTATGTTTGTCAATATGGCTGCAATATTATACTATTAAATGTTATTAACGTTTGGATTGTACATGCTTAGTGAAATATACTAGGCTTCTTCATTGCAATTATAAAATCAGACACAGCCTAGGACCTGAGCTGAATAATTTTAGCGGAAGGTCACCGGTAATTGACCCTATAATCCCAGACGAAATTCTAGATGAATTGGCGAAATCATCTCATCAATTGCAGTTTAGGCTTAAGTGACATTGTATTTGTGGTGGACGTTATCCTAAATCAGTTATTGTTTAAAACTTCTTAACAAATAATTGTCTTTGTTATTAACTATTTTACAGATCTACTACTAAGAATCATAAAAAACTGTGTACGAAAGAATTTCCTCGCCGAACAGACAATACTATTTTATTAAAAAACTTAAATATACGTTTTATTTCTTAACGTAATAAATGTAGATTTTATTTTATTTAAAAATTTTTTTTTGTTTAACGTCCGATTATTGTGCACACTTGGGCTAATGCAGACGATGGGATGATTTATAGCGTATGAAAATGCCAAGCCCTGGCCGGGAATCGAACCCGGGTCCTCGGGGTGAAAGCCCAACTAGGCAACCGAGGCAGCTATTTAAATTTCAAACAGCTTTGTAATTATACTTGTCAGTTTAGTATTATTTTCACCCAAAGTGTCTTGCGTATAATACATATAAGAATAATGTTGATATTCAGTAAAATGTGTTTTTTTTGCAAGAAAAGTTGAAAAACCGTAACTCTTAAGAATAATAACCTAATACAACTTTAAAAACATCCTCATGTCTTACTAATTTCTCAAATTATATACGTTTTCCAAAAAAAAAACGTAAGAATAAAGTTGTCCACAGAACTCGCCATTTTACATCGTTTGGAAACCCCGCAGGGAGTGCAGACTAGCACCTATTAAGAGGATTTAGACGTCCATCGCTGTACCCGAGTCTAACACACACTTACACTTACAACACTACACTTACGACTTTAACACTTTACACTCTCACTTACAATTAGGGAGGCGATAATAGCCTAAATGTGCTTATCGCCTTAAAAAAATCAAGTTTGGAAAAGTTTCAGTGGAGGAACACCGGTACAGGTATCCCCCCCATTTGACCTACCTAGATACGCCTATGACATCGGACATATTAAAATTGTTAACCTGAATTAAACAATAAATTATATACCGATTAGCATTAGATCTATTTGGTTAGAAACAATACGAATACCGTTTTATATTAATCCCTGGGTATTTGTTGACGCATATCTCTCGCCATTGTTTTATAAAGCACGAGTCAAGATTGCAATAAATCGAACACGTCAGTTAGAAATAACTGCCTTTTTTGTTATTTTAAGGCGAAAAGCACCTTGAGGCTATTATCGCCGCCCTAAATGTAAGTGTGAGTGTAAAGTGTTAAAGTTGCAAGTATAGTGTTGTAAGTGTATGTGATAGACTCGAGTACCGCGAGGGACGTCTAAACCCTCTCAATAGGTGCAGCTAGTCTGCATTCCCCTGCGGGGAGTTATAAATAACAAAACTGCTTAAAATGGAAAACTTTTCAATGCACAAATTAAATCTAAACAGGTCGTAATAATAATGGTAAAGCAGATTTAATCCCCTGCAATTATTCGCGTAGCCATTTTTAATGTTCAACAACGACCTCTACGTTGTTTTGAGTACACCGACGCCTCGGATAGTTAGTGTATTAGTGTTTATAAAGTTACCATCGTGGACTTTAGTTTAGATTAAGACTAGAGGAAGGGATTATTAAAATGGCGATCGACGGATCATTATTGCAATTAAACCTCTTTAAGTACTACATCAGCAGACTGGTGCCCTTAGTAAGTTACAACAATCCACTGACGATATCCCCAGCTATCGTCAACAGTCCAGTGACTCAGAGTCTGCCAATGTGAGTCTACAAACTATTACTACTTAGCGATAGTGAAGGAAAAGAAAGGAGTTGTGGGGACTCGACCTCTCTCTCGCACATTTTTCCTCTTTATCCCACTGGTGCTCTTAGAAGGCCATTTTCTAAGCGGTTGACCTATAGTTCATTCTGCTGGAAGTACCTAGGACCCTGGAAACCAAAACTCTTAGCCTCCTGCTAGCAAGAGCCTCATAATCATAAATTATGTGACCCGCAGTTTCCTCCTCTTTACTGCATATCCTGCACATGGTTTATCTGTAGAACGTACCTATACTGTTCATGTGCACCCTCATACCACAGTGCCCAGTAACGAGCCCTATGATTTTCCTGAGTTGTGCTCTGCTGTCCTCCATGAGGAACATTACCCAAGAGGCGCTTGTTATGGGAATGGCCATGAAGGTTGTCCCATCTTGCCTGGTACTGCTTGTACTAAATCTGGCTCAGGCTGGAAAAAGTCAGAAGCAGATCTCATGCAGCCAGTCGATCTGCCTAATCATTACCTTGAACCCCTTAAGCCAGTGAGAGTAACTCGGTTTCCCAGGGACAGAGCATTGAGGTTCTCCCGACACTCAGCTTGGATCGAATTGTAGGAACCGCAAAGTGCTTTGATTGCTGCCTGACTATCGGTATAAATATGAATACGACCCTTCTGGAAGGCCCGTTTAAATTTTCCCGTGCCTCTCTCATGACACACATATTATATAGATAGATCTTAAACCTCTCCCCCCCCAAAAAAAATCATAACCTTCGGCAAACACTGCAACCGTCAATTTACTTTACTCTGCCTACACTGACTTCAGTTATAAATGTTCATGATCAAGACCTGATCTAAATATTCATATTTTTGCTGGAATTAGGCTAAACACAGTTATTATTTCTCGAATCAACATCAATTTTTTTCTCGGCACATACAATTCGTACAGGCATAAATGAGGTTTATTTAAAAGATTTTTTAACCGGCTTCTGACAGTGCAAAACAATTTTGCGCTAAAACTTACTGTTTGTGGAAAATGTTAACTTAAAAGACACTTTTAACTGTCAGGTAAAACGGCATCATGGATGCGCATGCGCGGCATCACAATCAGACAATATTTTGTATATTTTACGAAGCTAACTTATTAATCACGAATAGACAATCCCATTACAAATGCCACTTTTTTGAATAACGTATTTAGAACAATTTCAATATTTACTTAAAAGTCATTAAAATTATAGGTTACGTGGCATTACTGACGGCCCTTATACATACCCGTCGTACAAGCTGGGACAAGCATTTCGAATACCAAACACATGTTTTGGACACTGTTTTTACACAAATATATTTTACAGTAAGAGCAAGATTGTATTTACCAAAAGCCGTGTTTATTCACGGGCAATTGTATGTAGTCTTTTAAAGAGTAACTAAATCAAGTAACATGTTTGTATCCACTAAAGAAAATTAAATACAAAAAGTATATTCTTACAAAATATATCGTTTACAACGAGGTATTGTAATGTCCTGTACAAATGCCTTAAAAAACATTTATCTGTATTGAAATGTATACACTACAATGACTCATACATTTGTGATTATTATTACAAACCGATCGCTTTCGATTTATTTTTTCAACATGTTTTCCCTTCCTTCCAACTTCCGCCCTCACCCCGACTACTCTTATTCAAAAGGCTGTGTTCACTTATAACTTCCAGTGCGAAATTTCTCACGGATTGGTTATTATATAAGTTTTAGAATGGGAATAGTACACATGAGAACGTATATGCAGTGTTTCTGCTGCAACGGTTAACAAATAGTAAAACATCAGTGAAGCACTCGCAGCTTTCTAACGCGTTGCGTAATATTTAAACACTCAGCTCTATCTGAACATGTAACGTGTCTTAACGACTCTGACAAGTGTCACGTTATCTGTGCGCCAATTAAATAAGTGCAGATGAAAAAGTGAGAGTAACATAGATTAACCTGTTTTGCTTTTTATATTCGAGTGACTACGTTTCGTCCGGCGGAGGCAGCTGTGAGCAGCTGATGGGTTTAGCGATCCCACCGCACCTCTAGCTCATACTGCTCTCACTCATCTACTCAAGACACGTTAACTACTCTACATAGCCTGGCTAACTCTAAAGTATGATGATGATGGAGTGAATGACACCAACCTAATGGTGTTTCACGGAGTCTTGGAACACCTGGCAACCTCCCAGTGTACCTTAGCACCCATACATGCGAGGCTCTGTATGAGCGGGAACTCACCGCACAGCAAAAATCTGACCACATAGGGCACAACTTCCGTCAAGAGTAAGGGGAAATGCTAAAAAGCAAGCATCTTCAAACATCTCAAAAACAAATTGAAAAGCCACCAGTTATAAGTGTGGAGAATTAACCACCTTGATTCCTCTCCAAATCCTAGACTTTATGAAAAGACTAACGCTTAACTGAGCAACTCAGTAATAGAAAGGGGGAACCACAGACCTGCAAAGATCGCAGTGAATTTTTTTTTTCTGTTTAACGTCCGACTATTGTGCACACTTGGGCTAATGCAGACGATGGGATGATTTATAGTGTATGAAAATGCCAAGCCCTAGCCGGGAATCGAACCTGGGTCCTCGTAGCGAAAGCCTAGTACGCTATCAACTAGGCCACCGAGACGGCTAGGTCGCAGTGCAATAACAACCCTAGAAAGCAATTCATTCTCTTTACAATTCTGAATCATAATAAGCCTATATGTTTTGTTCTTACATTGTCTACGATAGCATTAGCGATAATTCCAGTATTGGGAACCCTTTCTAACTTGTCCTCCAGAAATCTATTGCCCGTTTTATTCCATTTAGCCTACTCTTAGCCTTCCCGCCCATTTACTCCATTACCACATTTTTAATCAATTCCTTGCTTGTTTTTATTACGTTTCATCACAAGACACGAAGTTCAGTAAAGAAAAACCGACGGTATTATAGTCCAGCCACTTAGTAAACGCTAAGAATTTCTCGCGCATGCAGGAGAATTCCCCTCCAGCTCCCTCCAACAGTCTAGTGACTCAGGGTCGGCCAATCTGAGTCTACAAACTGTTACTACTCGGCGATAGTAAAGGAAAAGGAAGGAGCTGTGATGAAAGAGTGGGGACTCGACCTCCCTCTCACACGTTTCCTCCTATCCCACTGGTGCTCTTAGAACGTCATTTTCTAAGCGGCTGACCTGTAGTTCATTCTGCTGGAGGTACTTAGGGGCCTGGAAGCCAAAAAAAAGAGCTTTACGTTCATGAATTATGTGTTCTGCAGGTTTCTCTTTATCGCGTAACCTACACAAGGCTTCTCCGTTGTAATAACTTTTGTAATAGTTTTTACATTTTTTTTGCATTTAACGTCCGACTATTGTGCACACTTGGGCTAATGCAGACGATGGGATGATTTATAGCGGTATGAAAATGTCAAGCCCTCGCCGGGAATCGAACCCGGGTCCTCGGGGTGAAAGCCCAGTACGCTATCCACTAGGCCACCGAGGCGGCAATAGCTTTTACAATTACAATTATACAGTGTATTCTACAAAATAAAAGTAGATTAATAAGATTTGATAAGGAAGAATTCAAAATCGCGTCGACAAATATAAAGTGTTTCAAGCTAAGACAGGCTGTGTACTTTGCAAAAAATTACAACATTCCTAGCTGGGGAAAATGATTACATTAAAAATAACCATAAGAAATTACTCATTGAACTATGTTTCATTTTAATGTTTTTTTTCCTTTGATCAGCTTTACGTTTTTTATTGATAACGTAGTTTTTGGTGCTAGACTAATAACTTCTTGCTATATGACACTAACATCAGTATCACGGTGCATCTTGTAGAATAACGCGGCAGCACAAAGCAGAGTTGGTTTTCCCAGAAAACAAGTTACTGTGTTAAAGTACTTGATTGTGTGTTTGTAGGCCTCTAATCATGGTTTGTCTTTATTGTGTTCCTCGTTACAGTACAGCTGAACGCAGTGTTGCAAACTGGCGGGTAATTTTCAGGCTTGCGTGTAGTCATTTTTAGAACTTTAATTTTGAAAACTGTTTTACCGCTTGTCTTCTTGCACAGCGTTGGTATTAAAGCAAACTAGATCAGTGTTGATCGGGTGAAAATGAAACCAGGAGGCACGTGCGAAATTTCGCACTGTTAAAGTTTTAAGTGAACACAGCCTTTTCAATAAGTTTAGTCGGGGTGAGGGTGTTAGTTGGAAAGAGCCGCCTCGGTGACCTAGTAGATAGCGTATTGGGCTTTCACCCCGAGGACCCGGGTTCGATTACCGGCCAGGGCTTGGCATTTTCATACGCTATAAATCATCCCATCGTCTGCAATTAGTCCAAGTGTGCACAATAGTCGGACGTTAAACACAAAAAAAAGTTAGTTGGAAGGAAGGGAAAACATGTTTAAAAAATAAATCGAAAAGCGATCGGTTTCAAATAATAATCACAAATTTATGGGCATTATAGTACATATATTTCAATAGATATTTTATGTAAGAATGTACTTCTTGTACTTTTTCTATTTCATTTTCTTTAATGGACACAAACATGTTAGTTGATTTAGTTGTCCTTGAAAAGGCTACATACAATTTTCCATGAGTAAAGACGGTATTTGGTAAACACAATTCTGTTATTTAAAATCACAAATATATTTGTGTGAAAACAGTGTCCAAAAATGTGTTTGGTATTCGAAATACGAGTACTTGTCCCGTCTTGTACGACGGGCAGGGATAGGGGACTGTCAGTAGGGCCGCATAACCTGTAAGTTTAATGACTTTTAAGTAAATATTGAAATTGTTCTAAGCACGTTATGTACAAAAGTGGCATTTGTAATGGCATTATCTACTCGTGATTAATAAGTTAGCTTCGTAAAATATACAAAATATTGTTTGATTTGTGATACCGCGCATGCGCATCCATGATGCAGTTTTTCTAATGACAGTTAAACACTTGTCTTTTTGTTAAAATTTTCGAAAAACAGTAAGTTGTAGCGCAAAATCGTTTTGCGAGTCAGAAGCCGGTTAAAAAATCTGTCTAAAGATAGGCCTACCCTATGTATGCCTGTACGAATAGTATGTGCTGAGAAAAATAAATGTTGACTCGAGATACAATATATATGATGATTAACAGAATCGTTTACGATAATAACGAAACAAAATATTTACTTTTGCTCTGAGGCAGATGACATGTGCACATACTCAATGCAGACGAAAAACGAGCAAAAAATTAATAATTTTGTAGCATTTATGAGTCGTATTTAGCTGTTGAAGTCTTCACATTTGTTATTATTATTTCTTTTTATTAGAACATTTTCCATCGTTCGTTCGTTTGTACGAAACAATAAACGACGTTTCAAGAGTGTATTCTGGTTCTCAAATACTCAAAACGTAAAAAGCAGAACATAATTCATGATGTCTACACCAATGTTAGATTTTACTGAAAACGGGAACTAAAGTTCAAGATACGTTTGGTCTTTAGTATCTTATTACTGAAACTTACAGGTGTTCAATGAAATCAGCTGATCTTTACGAATTAATATAAAACAACTGATTTTTTAATATAACTACTAAAATTAAATTAATAATTCATTTCATATACTCAAATCGGTCAAACTTCTTCGTCGTTTCCTTAGTGTAGTGGTTATCGCTTGTGCGCAAAAGGTTTGATCTCGGGTGGAAACAGAGTAATTTTTAATTATAATTAATTTAATATGAAACGTCTTAAATGGGGTAAAACGTAAAACTAGAACTTGCATTACCAATAAAACCATAAAACACACAAAAATATTAGATACAGTAGCTGGAAAACATCCAACCAAACGGGTGATGTCAACCGTAAACTATCAAATTAACTGATTATGCGGTCAACGTCTTGATGAGAAAAGGACTAACTGTTTATAAGTACTGGCAAATCTATTTTTTCATGATTGCAATATTTTAGAGCCTACAAGAAGTAACAATATATTTGCATGTAACATGTATGTAACTCCTACAGGAAATTTAAACAAAAAAAGCCGGTCACACATTTACCCTGTTTACGTTTAGGTGACTGGGAACAAGCCGTCTGATAAGCAGATCTGTGACTATTTGTGCAAATCTATCATTAATAAAACACCTTGGAAATTAACATAAATAAAACAATTAAACATTAATTGTTCACGCCTTGGAAAGTGAACAGGTAAAATAATTTCTGTTATTGAACTAAAAATAAAAATCATGTAGGGCCTATACATTTTCCCATCCTTTATATTTTAATCACGATAATCTGTTCGAAAACACGACAAATATAGCTAGTTTTTAACAACATAACCTGAAACTTATAGCCTGTCAGCTGTTCAATGAAATCAGCTGATCTTTACGAATTAATATAAAACAACTGATTTTTTAATATAACTACCAAAATTAAATTAACGATTCATTTCATGTACTCAAATCGGTCAAACTTCTTCGTAGTTTCCTTAGTGTAGTGGTTATCGCGTGTGCGCAAAGTCTCCGGTTTGATCACGGGTGGAAATTAATTTAATATGAAACTTGCGTCGCGCAAAATATACTGTTATATATCAATATAAACGTGTTCCTCGAATCACACGTCCCCATAAATCCAACATCAAAACCAGCCCTAAGACATGAACGAAAGTACGAATTTACTTGTGCCAGTAAATCATTCTGTCCTCTGAGACGTTGTTACACTCGTGCGTGCCGGTAATTTATTTTCAAGACGGCTAAAAGGTAAACACCGAAATCTTTTAACAACGAAAAGCTTTTTTGTTAAAAGCAGCGACGCAGCTAAGGGAGTTTTACCAGAAAAAAAAAACACTTTTTCGGCCGTAAAAAAAAATTACATGAATATTTAGGTAGTAAAATATTACAGAAAAATGCTCTTTGTATTTTAACTCTACTGATTCTGCACAATAGTCAGACGTTAAACACAAAAAAAAAAAAAATCGATTAGAAAAGAGTCAACATCAAACTGATAACATTAAGTTCATTAAGAATCGGTTGACATTTTTTAGGCAATATCAGTTCCCTTAAGTTCATAAAAGTGAGTGAATTTAAATATCTGCGTGTCTGCTTGTGTACTGAGTGAATCAAAATACCGGCAACGAACTATATTCAGAAGGTTTTGTAACTTTGACAGCTGATCCTTGAAAGAATCTCCCCTCACATCGTCTTCAGGATATCACCAATCACTTTGCACTTGAGAATGATTACGCAACAAAGAGAGAAGACGTTCATCGTTTCAGAACAACGTTACGAGCCGCCTCGGTGGCCTAGTTGATAGCGTACTGGGCTTTCACCCCGAGGACCCGGGTTCGATTCTCGGCCAGGGCTTGGCATTTTCATACGATATACATCATCCCATCGTCTGAATTAGCCCAAGTGTGCACAATAGTCGGACTTAAAATAATAAAAAAAAAAAACAAACGGAAATGGTCGCCTAAAATACGGAAATGGATTTTAACGGATAACGAAATCGTCAAGCTATTTCTTCGCCAAATTTGGATCAAATCGAAGCAAATTTGAGAACGCTGGAATGCTAACCCACAAGCACACAACCTAAAACACTATATACACATGGTGTCACAAAAAAACTGTAGCGTGCTGTACATGATTCCATTCTACATATATAAATAAATAAAAATGTGCATTTACTTTTTTCGAATTCACCGTAGTTTAGTGGGAGTCCGCCATTTTGTATTTTTTACCAACTGTAACTCTAGAATTAGATAAGATATTGAGTACAGATTTGGCGTAAGCCTTTAGTACAGTTTACAAGTGTACTAGACTTCGATTTTTAAAAATGGCGGTCGCTTAAACTTTTTAATCAAATAGTAAATTTTGCAAAATTATATAATTAATTATTTATATTAATTTTTTAATATAAATACTTTTTTAAACACCCTGTATAAAGGTTTTGACAACCCGTCAAACAGGTCAGGGTCTTACCATAATGGCGTATGGTATCACTACCGCTAGGCTTTCACCCCTAGGACCAGGGTTCGATTCTCAACCAGGGCTTGGCATTTTCATACGCTATAAATCATCCCATCGTCTGAATTAGTCCAAGTGTGCACAATAGTCGGACGTTAAAAAAAAAAAATCAACGTTTACGCTCTCACTCAAACACGGCTGCGCTGGGAAGTACAGGGTGTTTGAAAAAGAACTCCCTAGTTTTATGTGTTAATGGTGAAATTAATGAAAAACTACATCAGCGAGTTCATGCAATGAAAGTTTTTTTAAATGTTAGTGAACTTCAACGTGGGATCCATTTGTTGCCATACACACGTCGAGACGGTATTCCACTTCTCGCCAGGTGTAACTCCACCAACATACCAGGTGTAACTGTTTCAACCGTCGCGATGATCTTTCACGTAAACGGTTGTTGTCACGGATGTTTTCAACGTACATATTTTTTGTGTCCCCAAAGGAAAACGTCAAGTGGGGTAAGTCCGGTCTTAGTGGTGGCCAAGAGATTGGGCAGCCCTGTCTGTCCACCTTCACGGAACGCGAGTGTCAAGAGCCGCGCGCACACAGTTACTAGAGGTGGGCGTTTCTGCTATTTTTACAAAACGTCAACAAACAGTTTGTTGAGAAAAAAAAGCTGCTTTTTAATACAGTTGGAAAAAAACAGGTTTAGAAAACTGAAACTCAAAGTTGTATTAGCAGCTAAAACATAAAGCACATACGTTCAGTTTTCTAAGACTACTTTTTCATTCCCATTACCACAATGTCCTTAACTGTTTTTTGGGTGTAAAACATTTAGAAAGGATAAAAATAATCCTTATAAGTGTAGTAATAATTAAATTACATTCTCAAAACGTAATAATTATGTATGCCATTTTATATTTACAAAATGCAATGAAATTGTAATATAAGCATTTTTTCTTTTACTTAAAAATTAAATAGTACTTTGCATATTTACCGAAATGCAAACGATTTAGAATATTTTTAGTTGATTAGAAAAATATTGATGATTGATAATAAATATAAAAAATACGTTTAAATAAAATTAGGCTCTGTATCTACAAAATGTGAGAGGTTGTTACTACAACTCGCAACAAAATAGAGATAAACGTTGACATTGACCAAACAGTTCTTACTTCACTACAAGCAACAAGCAACTTTGAAATAAAGGGTAAAAGCAGGTAGAAGAAAAGCAGTTAGCAGGCAAACAGCAGGAAAACAGCGCTTGCGGCAACGTTCAAATAGAACAGTTCGTTTCTTGTTTAACAATCATAAACCAGTCCAAATTAAACTGCTTGTTTCCGTTTGAAAAAGCAGTTTGTTTGTCGTTTATAGAAAAGCAGTTTTTGTAACAGTTTGGTGTTTTCTGCCCCACCACCACTCCAGAACAGACTGATCGGTCGTCTCAATCGTTCCTTCCGAACAGCTGTTTATTCTGTAGCGTACCATACTTATTGATATTGCACAATTCAACTTTATATTTACATTAGCTACCTATTTGAGGATCTAACGTATAAGAGGATCTAAAAATATCTTTCTTTTCGTATATTTCCGTGCATCGCTCTTGTTAGTTTTTTTGTTTTGTTTCAAACATCAAAATTTTGTTATTTATTGTTGTAATTAATAACGTTCGTTGTTTATAAAACAGTTCTTACTTCACTACAAGCAACAAGCAACTTTGGAATAAAGGGAAAAAGCACAAAAGCAGGTAGAAGAAAAGCAGTTAGCAGGCAAACAGCAGGAAAACAGTTTTAGCGCTTACGGCAACGTGGGTGTGGTAGTGGGGAAAGTCCGTTCCTTGTTTAACAAATCATAAACCAGTCCAAATCAAACTGCTTGTTTCCGTTTGAAAAAGCAGTTTGTTTATAGAAAAGCAGTTAACAGTTTGGTGTTTTCTGCCCCACCACTAACAGTTACTATAATGATATTGGAAAATTACAAGCCCTTTTTCCATCTCAATATCTTTCATTTGGGGAAAGACATACTCTGTCAAGGTAGTGTATACGGGAGATGCGAAGTTGTGCGCCGGCAGTAATGCCTGAGCAGGAATGTAATAATCTAGCGTATGTTAGACCCGAGCGTTACTAACCAATCAGAAGCGAGTATTGGTTGACGGGAGAATTGTAAACTGGGTTCGCAGGCGTTGGTTGTTTGAAAGCCGGGAGAGAAGTTGGGAATTTAGCGTGGCTGTTTTTCAATGTTAGTAAACGGAAATAATTATGTAACTCAGTTCCTACGTTGTTTAGTCGATATGATATTGAGGAGTTACAGGATTGGTTACACACGAGTGAAAGTTTTAACACATATTGAGTGATAATATTTTTTCTAGATCCATTG
>CM040185.1:88301122-88323622 GCA_022606455.1 Callitettix versicolor
TCAAATTGTATTGAAAATAGAAAACATAGTCAATTGAACCCTAATTGACGCAGTCAAATTAAATTTCTTTAGTCAACTGATTTTGAAATGTCAAAATGCTGATTTATAAAGTTCTTAATATTGAATACGACGGTGAAATTAGATTTTCAAAAACGTTTCAGACGCAAACGTTATGAATTCTTAAAGATTTGAAATGACCGCTATTTCAACGAATTTTGCTGGTCAATTTGTTCAAGCTATTGAATAATCGTAGCTGTTAATCTATTTTCCGTCTGTGACTTAATTTACTTACGTCATAGCTAGCTCATCTTTAGATTCTCACTCCTAGGGGGTCGTTAACGGATTAAAATTTATACAAAAATACAACATACGCACAGCAGGGCTTTGGTTTACCCCCTCCGGTGTTTTCTTTTATTACCCAATAAAAATATATATTTTTTTAAATGATTAAGTAGTGTAATCTGCATAATTCTCTTTTCATTGTTGTTTATTCGTAAATGTTCGGCCGAACTCGTAACCGCTCGGAAGTAGTACGCATTCCTTCCGTACTTTTTGATTTACGTTGCCAGGCCTTCTGTGCAACGTTGCAATCTTCGTCGAAATTACTTACACAAGTAAGATCAAATGAAAAGTATTGACTTACACTGTCAAATTTGCCACAAACAAATTTATTACTGAGCCAAAAATAGAAATCATGTATCATGTTTTCACTTCATTTTTATTTTAATTACGATAATTTGTTCGAAAACACGACAAATGAACATAGTTTTTTACAACATAAGCTAAACCTTAAAGCCTATCAGCTTTTCAATGAAATCAGCTGATCTTTACGAATTAATATAAAACAGCTGATCTTTTACTATAACTACCAATATAAAAATTAAATTAACGATTCATTTAATATTATTTGCATCGTTCAAACTTGTTCGTAGTGTCCGTAGTGTAGTGGTTATCACGTGCGCCTCCCCCTGTTTCGAACCCGGGCGGAAACAGAGTAAATTTTATAATTTATAAATTATAATTAATTTTCAGCCGCCTCGGTGGTCTAGTGGATAGCGTACTAGGCTTTCACCCCGAGGACCCGGGTTCGATTCCCGGCGAGGGCTTGGCATTTTCATACACTATAAATCATCCCCATCGTCTGCATTAGCCCAAGTGTGCACAATAGTCGGACGTTAAACTCCAAAAAAAAAATATATATATATATAATTAATTTTAGACGCGCAAAATATACTGTTATATATCAATATAAATTTGTACACTCGCATCACGCAAAATCCATCATCACAACCAGCCCTAAAACAAGATACATGTTAATAATTAGTACAGCAGTCCGGTATACCTTTAGAATTGCATTATCTTGCCGCTTAACTAGCCGTTTGTCAACTCCTCTCTCTCCCCCAAATTATTTAAAGAGAGTCCCGTTTCGGAGTAGAAAATATCCGGTCACGTTGTGTACAAAATGTCTCGGTTACACGGTGCTATGTATTCGCCGACCGTTGGAATGTAAAAAGCAGGTGTTTGGCCCACTTTGCGGGTCGACCTTGAACCGGGCGGCCAGACGGTGTACCGGTGACCTCGCCAGTAACTTGCACAGTTTATAGGTCGTGTCGGACGACATCGAGGTATTCTGGGGTTAGAGTCAAGAAGGCCTGTCAAGTTAGCTTATGCCGAAAGTACGTGATTGTCGAAAAACAAAGAATATAGAAACTTTGATAAATGTATATGCGCATGTATGTATGGGTATGTACGTTTTCGCCGCATGTGCATATGCGCATGTGTGTATGCGCATGAACGTATGCGCAAATGCAAATGTTTTCTGGTACCAAGAATCCAAAAAGTGGCTTTTACCTATGAAACATGGATGTTGATACTGACATTTTAGGATTTGTTCAATCACTTTGTGACTTTGTTCATCTCAAAAGAAGCGCCTCAATATAGAATCAAAACTAATAAACATATCTCTAAAACCAAACGGTCTGATAACTGTTCACGATAACCGGCATAATTTCTGTCAGTTCAAATAATCTAGGCACGCAACTGTCTCGTTGACGTGATGAAAGAGATTTTCCAAAAAATGATTTTCTTCTATCTCACCGTCTTTTTGAATCACTGATTTCACCATTATAAACAGCATTTTTAAACAGTGAAATTGCACTGAAAATACAAAAATGAACCCTGACCGCCGTTTCGTATTTTGAAGATTCAATACGCGATTCAAATCAAATCAATTCAAAATCAAATTTACGAGGTTTTCAGCGCTGATTACGAAGGTGGAAAGCGGATTTTCAAACAAATTTAAAACGAAAATTTTATGACATTTTAAAGATTTGAAATGAACGCCATTTTGAAACTGTCGAACAAATTTACTGATTGACGAACTTATTCCAGCTATTACCAAAATCGATTTTCTTGCCAAATTTGAATAGAATCGGATTAAAATTACGAACGTGAGCGTAATAAAACAAACAAACACACAAACAACACACACACACACACACACACACACACACACACACACACACACACACACACACACACACACACACAAACAAACACACACACACACACACACACACAAACACACACACACACAAACACACACACACACACACACAAACAAACAAACAAACACACACACACACACACACACAACACGCACACATACACAATGCGCGCGCGCGCGCGCACACACACACACACACATACAACTAATAACTAATATATGTATACACAAACTGTGTGTATGCAGTTTTTAACGCTGATTACAATGGTGAAATCAGATTTTCAAAAACATCTAACACAAAAAGTTGCGATTTTTTAAAATATTAAAAATCTTTAAGATTTAATTTTCAATGAAAAATCGATAAAAACAATGTCTATTATTCAACCAAAAATTAAAATCATGTATCATGTTTTCTTCTTCTTTAAATTTTAATTACGATATTTTTTTCGAAAACACAACAAATTAACATAGCTAGTTTTCAACAACATAACCTGAAACTTACTACAGTCTATCAGCTGTTCAATGAAATCAGCCGATCGTTACGAAACAATAGAAAACAACTGATCTTTTACTACTACATATTTACCGAAATCAAATTAACGATTCATTTCATACATTTACATCGGTTAAACTTCTTCTTAGTTTCCGTAGCGTAGTGGTTATCACGTTCCCGGTCGAAAACACAGGAAATTTTAATTATAATTAATTTAAGATTTGCCAGGCGCAAAATATACTGTTATATCACTATATATTTGTGTAGGGACATCGCGCGGAATCCAACCCTAAAACTTCATAAATGTTAAAACCGATAAGTTCGTCGAAATATCAAGTTAGCTTTTGTTCACAATCTTACTTCGAACGGCGAGGAAAAACAACATCCATTTAATGAATCACGTACTGTCAACTATAAAGCTGAAAGCATGGATAAACAATCAAGCAATCATAGATAAACTAGCCGCTATTAGCTATAAATTATTCATTACAAATGTGCGAAGAGAATGCAACGCAATGCGGTCGTGCCGTTTGCAGTTGCAGATGAAAACAAGTTAGGTTATGTACGGTGCCTTCGTACTCAGATACTGTTAGGAACTTGAATAGTTTGACATTGCAGAATGATTCTGTTTCGAATAAGTCTAGAGTTAAATAGAGAAAAGAAAATTGTTATTAGTACTATACAGTTGAAGTAAATACTAATGGTATTTCAGTACCCTTGCTTACTGTTTGGAGCCGCCTCGGTGGCCTAGTTGATAGCGTACTGGGCTTTCACCCCGAGAACCCGGGTTCGATTCCCGGTCAGGGCTTGGCATTTTCATACGCTATAAATCATCCCATCGTCTGCATTAGCGCAAGTGTGCACAATAGTCGGACGTTAAAAAAAAAATGTATGGCAAGTGCAAATTCCCTTCTTCAAAAAGTATACTTTGGCATAACTTGCCTACTAGGTGGTCTGGGGGTGCTGTAATTAAGAGACAATGAAGAAATATATTAAAATGTAACATCGAAAACTTGTATTTTTAGGCGATTCAACCTATTATAACTATGATTTAAATCATCTTTTATGGAAACTTTTTGTTTTTTTATGGTTTTAATCCATTACAGAAATTTTTTTAAAATTTTAACAGCGTATTACATAATTTTTTGCTTCTAAAGCCAATATTCCACGTATAATTTTAATGGACAATAACAACATTTATAAAGCTAAGAGTTTTTGAGACCTGAAACTTTTAAAATTATTTATATATCACTGGAACTTTTTTTACGAGTTACAAACTTTACTAATAATTTATCGTAATCCTAACCCCTCCCCGCCCAAAAAAATCGATTGTTCTTCAAATTCAGTGATGTTAATAATACTTTATAAACACTACTTACGCTAATACATTATCGGAATTCTATTTAATATTCAGTACTGCGTTGTTAAAGCGTTGTTTTTCTGGAAAATCCTTCCCAAAAATCGTTGAATAAAATACAAAACAAAATATTAACCACCCCTGAAAATGCTCAGTACCCAACTGTCGCTATGAATCCTGCTGTTGGACACCCCTGCGTATGGGTATCTACACTAAAAATTCATTTGGAGACCTATTGATTAAAAACAAGAAAAACGTATAATTTATAAAATTAGAAAAAAAGAAGTTTTCTGTTTGTATAGTAAATTGAAAAATAAAACCCTGAGTTTTTTTCAGTTATTTTCTTTGGGCAATGTATTTAAAATTTTGTAGTCTAATATACTAACTTAACTGTTAAAACTTGCAAATTTGAGCAAAATCTGTTTAGCGGATTCTGTGAAACTATGCGTTTTAGATTTTCCTATTTTCTATAGCAACTATGCTACAGAAATATTTTCTTTGGGACTATGTATTTAAAATTTTGAAGTCTAATACACTTCAGTTTGAAAATTTGAGCAAAATCTGTTTAACGGATTCTGTGAAACCATGCGTTTTAGATTTTCCTATTTTCTATAGCAACTATGCTACAAAAATATTTTCTTTGGGACTACGTATTTAAAATTTTGAAGTGTAATACACTTCAATTTGCAAATTTGAGCAAAATCTGTTCAGCGGATTCTGTGAAACTATGCCTTTTAGATTTTCCTATTTTCTATAGCAACTATGCTACAGAAATATTTTCTTTGGGACTATGTATTTAAAATTTTGAAGTCTAATACACTAACATAACCTTGCAAATTTGATCAAAATCTGTTTAACGGATTCTGTGAAACTATGCGTTTTAGATTTTCCTATTTTCTATAGCAACTATGCTATAAAATATAATATTTTCTTTGGGACTATGTATTTAAAATTTCGAAGTCTAATACACTAACGTAACCTTGCAAATCTGAGCAAAATCTGTTTAACGGATTCTGTGAAACTATGCGTTTTAGATTTTCCTATTTTCTATAGCAACTATGCTATAGAAATAATATTTTCTTTGGGACTATGTATTTAAAATTTCGAAGTCTAATACACTAACGTAACCTTGCAAATCTGAGCAAAATCTGTTTAGCTGATTCTGTGAAACTATGCGTTTTTTAGATTTTCCTATTTTCTGTAGCAACTAATTTGTTCTTTTTCTTTGCAAAGTTTGCGCAATGTTTTCGTATAGAAACTCACCGTATTTGTAAAACTATACGAGTTCCAACACAAGTCACTGCCACACTGATAACACTTCATTCACTATCGCGCACATTAAACTTCATATATTCCACGACTTCTGTATTGCACCGTGTACGGCCGACTGACTGTCCGGTGACTGTTTTAGTTGTGCCGAGAGGCTGCAGGGCGCGCTGGTGGCCAGTCCCGATATATCGGTGAAAGAAAGTTCCGTGGTCGCGCAGATAAAGTATTGTGGACTGTGGACTGTGGACTCACCTGTTCGGGCAGGCTTTTACAAGCTGGTTACCATATGGAAGAGGGTTTTTTGTAAGTACATGTCTGAGGGAAAACAAGCGACAAGACTACTAGGAAGCAAGACTGATTACGAAATCAGCTGTTGACCGTAAAAAAAAATTGGCAAATAATTGTCGGTGACATTAATGTAAATTAGGCCTAAATAAATATATCACAAGTACAGTCTAGCACAAAACTTGCGTTGTTATTGTACAAATTAGCCTAAACAATAAACTATTAACTGCAATACGCACCTGTTTTGCAGAAGTTACGGAATCTATTTTCGAATAAATAGTGCAAAAACATTATTCATAATTTTTCTTATTAAAAAATTACTTAAAAAATTCCGTGTCTTTTTTGTTTGTTATTTTAAGATGAAAAGCACATTGAGGCTATATCGCCTCCCTAAATGTAAGTGTGAGTGTAAAGTGTTAAAGTGTAGTGTTGTAAGTGTACGTGTGTGTTAGACTCGGGTACCGCGAGGGACGTCTAAATCCTCTCAATAGGTGCAGCTAGTCTGCAACCCCCAGCGGGTAAAATTCCGTGTCGGAAGTTATAACAAAAGAAAACCAAAAACCAGAATTGTTTCACAAATTTAGGTCATTTATAAATATTCCAAATTTGAAAATTTTGGAGGTCAGTTGGTGTGCCAAATTTAAAATAAAAGGATTTTTTTTAACGTTCGACTATTGTGCACACTTGGGCTAACGCAAACAAGTGATTTATAGCGTATGAAAATGCTAAGCCCTTGGGCTAACGCAGACGATGGGATGATTCAACTAGGCCACCGAGGCGGCTCATTTTTTGTTATTTTAAGGCGAAAAACACATCGTCTCCCTAAATGTTTTTATTTATTTATTTTTTTAACGTTCGACTATTGTGCAAACTTGTGCTAACGCATACGATGGGATGATTTATAGCGTATGAAAATGCCAAGCCCTGGCCGGGGACCGAATCCGGGTCGTCGGGGTGAAAGTACGCTATTAACTAGGCCACCGAGGCGGCTCATTTTCTGTTATTTTAAGGCGAAAAACACATCGCCTCCCTAAATGTAAGTGTGAAAGTAAAGTGTTAGTGTCATAAGTGCTACAAGTGTAAGTGTGTGTTAAACTCGGGTACCGCGAGGGACGTCTAAATCCTCTCAATAGGTGCAGCTAGTCTGACCCCCCCGCGAGTAAAATTCCGTGTCGGAAATTATAACAAAAGAAAACCAAAAACCAGAATTGTTTCACAAATTTAGGTCATTTATAAATTTCAAAATTTGAAAATTTTGGAAGTCAGTTGTTGTGCCAATTTGAAATAAAAGGATTTTTTGTTATTTTAAGGCGAAAAACCCATCGCCTCCCTAAATGTAAATATGAGAGTAAAGTGTTAAAGTCGTAAGTGTTGCGAATGTAAGTGTGTGTTAGACTCGGGAACCGCGAGGGACGTCTAAATCCTCTCAATAGGTGCAGCTAGTCTGCACCCCCTGCGGGGAAGTAGAAGGAATCAAATGGTTCCATTCGAAAATTAAAAGATTAATTTAAATTTATTGTGGTTGATTCGGTTTACTAGTGAAATGTAAATTTCCATAATTTCAAAATTCAATTACATACCTTCACACGGTACTAAAATTTGATCAAAATCTAATCATCCTAAATTAGAGTTGTTTGTTTAGTTCTTCGGACAGCTTTCATAACATAATATTTTTTAGGATGATGATTAATATTAATCACCTATTTAATTAATTAAATATAAAAGGAACTGGAAGTACAGCTACCATTACAAAAAGCTCGTTCGATATTAGCGGAGAAAGTCCAAGTAATTGAACTAGCTGCCGCTACGAACGTTGCAGACTACAAGGACGGAGGTGGAGACGTTTGAGAAAATAGACAGTACTATTATGTATTTAACTGTAGTTGAACACTCTACCGCGAGATGCCACTAGAAGCGAGCGCTCACAAAAATGTCATAAGGATTATTATTCTAGTATGTGTATATTTAATGTTTATACTTTCCGTTTATTTGTAGACAACATTTGAGCAATATAAGATCCAATTATTGCTGATTTTTTGAAAAATTGGTTTTATAGTAACCTATTTGGGTTAAAAATAGTTTTTGAATGAAAAGAGCTTTAGGATACTTTTTATTATTAAACGATAGTACTGAGATACAGGCACACCACCCTTAAGTGCGAAAGCAGACTTGATTTAAACTTCAAACACGCACACACGCGCGCACACACACACACACACACACACACACACACACACACACACACACACACACACACACACACACACACACACACACACACACACACACACACACACACACACACACACACACACACACACACACACACACACACACACACACACACACACACACACACACACACACACACACACACACACACACACACACACACACACACACACACACACACACACACACACACACACACACACACACACACACACACACACACACACACACACACACACACACACACACACACACACACACACACACACACACACACACACACACACACACACACACACACACACACACACACACACACACACACACACACACACACACACACATACCTACGTAAAACCCACGTATTCCATTTTTTTTACTCAAGGAACTTGAAAAAGAATCTTTTCAACTTACAACGATTAAAAAATCTTTAAAACATATCTTCTTTTACAACAAATTGTACTTCCATTAAATACATAACCTTTACATCACAAATCGTGCAAAGAACTTGCCCTAAGAACACTAAACGTCAGTAGCCTAGATCTTTTGTAATAGCCCCAAATTAAAATTTTATAAAAAAATATTATTATTATTTTCAATCGTATTTTATTTACCTCTTTGTTTGCGACATATTCGTTCGTTTCGCTCTCACGTTCAACCAAACCGCGCACAAGTAAATCACTTCATACTTTGGACAGTTAATGTGTGAACGGCTACGGCTTGGAGGACAAATTGAGCTTGGGCAACTGATTGGATAATAGGTCGGTATTATTAAATTAGGCGCCCTTCGGTCCTGGCTGGTGCCTAGGCTACGTCGCAGCGCAGAACAGGAGGCGGATTTAGAACAAGGTCCGCGGCGGCGCGTATTTGCATACAAAGGTGTATGCGGCAAACTTATGCGCAGCGCGTTCGCACTTGTCTGCGTTCAGGAACCGCAAGCAGGTTGCGCTACGCCTGTCTCGTAGTGTCCGGAGACGTTTTAGAGTTAGAACAGCGGTTATAAACGTGTCTCAAGTTGTCTCTCGTTGTGAGATGTACGCGGGTCTGTGCAAAATTAATTAACCGATTTCTATGAAACTTTATACGTATGAGTAGAGTGCAAAACACTCGGGATCCTTTTTTTTCAAATTTATTTTATAGAACCGTTAGAAAACCATAGATAGCGCAGTTAATTTTATAGATAGAGGACAGTTCGCTAGATTTGACCCTATGTATGGGTTCGAATTTAGTTATTAGTTTTGTCTGAGTTTTACGTCAATCCTTCGTCAAACATTTGTAGTTAAGTCTATAGATAGCGGACAGTTTGCTAGATTTCGACCTCATATGTGGGTTCGAATCTAGTTATTAGTTTTGTATGTGTGACGTCGATCCTTCGTCGAATATTTGTAGTTAAGTCTATAGATAGCGGACAGTTTGCTAGAATTCGACCTTACAACCGGGTTCGAATCTAGTTATTAGTTTGTCTGTCTGTTACCTCGATCCTTCGTCGAGCACTTGTAGTTAAGTCTATAGATATCGGACAGTTTGGTAAAATTCGACCCTATATGTGGGATCGAATTTAGTTATTAATTTTGTCTTTGTGTTATATCGCTCCTTCATCGAACACTTATAGTTACGTCTTGGCCTATAGATAGCAGACTGTTTGGCAGAATTCGACCTTATATGTGGTTCGAATCTAGTTATTAGTTTTGTTTGTGTGTGTGTGTGTGTGACGTCGATCTTTCGTCGAACGCATGTAGTTAAGTCTATAGATAGCGGATTGTTTGGTAGAATTCGACCCTACATGTGGGTTCGAATTTAGTTATTAGTTGTTTGTGTGTGTGTGTGTGTGTGTGACGTCGATCTTTCGTCGAACACTTGTAGTTAAGTCTATAGATAGCGGTTTGTTTGGTAGAATTCGACCCTATATGTGGTTCGAATTAGTTATTAATTTTGTCTGTGTTACATCGCTCCTTCGTCGAACACTTACAGTTACGTCTTGGCCTATAGATAGCGGACTGTTTGGTAGAATTTAACCCTATATGTGGGTTCGAATTTAGTTAATAGTTTTGTCTTTGTGTTACATCGCTCCTTCGTTGAACACTTATAGGTACGTCTTGGCCTATAGATAGCGGACTGTTTGGTAGCATTCGACCCTATATGTGGTTCGAATTTAGTTATTAATTTTGTCTGTGTTACATCGCTCCTTCGTCGAACACTTATAGTTACGTCTTGGCCTATAGATAGCGGACTGTTTGGTAGAATTTAACCCTATATGTGGGTTCGAATTTAGTTAATAGTTTTGTCTGTGTTACATCGCTCCTTCGTTGAACACTTATGGGTACGTCTTGGCCTATAGATAGCGGACTGTTTGGTAGCATTCGACCCTATATGTCGGTTCGAATTTAGTTATTAGTTTTGTCTTTGTGTTACATCGCTCCTTCGTTGAACACTTATAGGTACGTCTTGGCCTATAGATAGCGGACTGTTTGGTAGAATTTAACCCTATATGTGGGTTCGAATTTAGTTAATAGTTTTGTCTGTGTTACATCGCTCCTTCGTTGAACACTTATAGGTACGTCTTGGCCTATAGATAGCGGATTGTTTGGTAGAATTTAACCCTATATGTGGGTTCGAATTTAGTTAATAGTTTTGTCTTTGTGTTACATCGTCCTTCGTTGAACACTTATAGGTACGTCTTGCCTATAGATAGCGGATTGTTTGGTAGAATTTAACCCTATATGTGGGTTCGAATTTAGTTAATAGTTTTGTCTTTGTGTACATCGCTCCTTCGTTGAACACTTATGGTACGTCTTGTAGATAGCGGACTGTTTGGTAGCATTCGACCCTATATGTCGGTTCGAATTTAGTTATTAGTTTTGTCTTTGTGTGTACATCGTGTCCTTCGTTGTGTGTGTTATAGTTGTGTGTGTGTGTGGTGTGTGTGTGTGAATTTGTGTGTGTGTGTGTGTGTGTTAATAGTTTGTCGAATGTAGTTAAAGAATTTGTTAATAGATAGCGGACAGTTTTAGTAAAACTCGACCCTATATGTGGGTTCGAATTTAGTTATTAGTTTTGTCTTTGTGTTACATCGCTCCTTCGTCGAACACTTATAGTTACGTCTTGGCCTATAGATAGCGGACTGTTTGGTAAAATTCGACCTTATATGTGGGTTCGAATCTAGTTTTACGTTTTGTCCGTGTTACCTCCTTCTACTTTATTCTAAGTAGCTAATCTAAAGACATGTATCCATAAAAAAACTAACGATCTTCCAGATGGAATATACGAAGTTCAATAGATAACGTTGCAAAGAGTTCGTTAGAACTGGAACTTCTACATGGTTCGAATCCAGATAACAGTGATTTCGATTTACATTACGTCGATCTACCCTCTGTATTAGTCTAGCTAAAGAGAGTAAAAACGTTAAACCATAGAACAAGAGTATTTTCTTGAATGCTCTTAGCGGTAAATGAGCAGTGAACAGTAACAGTGATTTAATCACAGTTTAGAGAACAGTTTACTAATAAGACAACGTGCTGCCGTGCGTTAACCGCTCACAGCTCAGTGCTGTTTATTACGCTAGTAAATTTCTTATGAAAAATATTAGTTACAAAATTTTAAAAATAAAATAGAAATTAATTATAAAATTATTAAAATAAGTGCGGACAATTTATTACTGTGCAAAAATATATGATTATAAGCTACCGTTTCTAACGTAAAATTAAGTATCGGCAAAAAATTTTATTTTGTTAAAATAAATTTTATTATAATTAAAGTAAATAATTATTTTATTATAGTGTAATAAAATATAATAGGGGAACAATTTTAGTTATTTTCATATGGGAAGCAAAAATAAATACAAAAAATATTTATTTATTTATTTTTATTTCAAGGCGAAAAGCACATTGAGGCTATTATCGCCTCCCTAAATGTAAGTGTCAGTGTGATGTATTAAAGTCGTAAGTGTAGGTTGTAAGTGTACGTGTGTGTTAGACTCGGGTACCGCGAGGGACGTCTAAATCCTCTCAATAGGTGTAGTTAGTCTGCACCCCCTACGGTTTTTGTATTATTAAATTTTTAATAAATATAAACCTTCGAATTGATAAAATAAGGAATATGAATAATAATTTTGTTTAGTCATTAGTTAAGCACCTATGATGAATTAATAAAAGTATAAAAACGCTTTTCATCTATTTAATGAAAGGAAAAGAACACAAATAGGCCTTACGTAATAGCTATCCTATAGTAAAATAAACAATATGTTGTTATTATGTTGTTAAACATCAATTACAGGCTAACTTTTATTACACGTAATTTTCAGTATACTTTTATTACTTATAAAACAAAGATCAGACAACAATAAGCAGTGAGCAGAGAACACTCACTGCTGTTTGTTGCAAAGCAACAGAACTGTACTAGTGGTGGGTCAGAAAACACCAAACTGTTAAAAAAAACTGCTTTTCTATAAACGTCAAACTGCTTTTTCAAACGGAAACAAGCAGTTTGATTTGGACTGGTTTATGATTTGTTAAACAAGGAACGGACTGTTCTATTCGAACGTTGCCGCTAACGCTAAAACTGTTTTCCTGCTGTTTTCCTGCTAACTGCTTTTCTTCTACCTGCTTTTATGCTTTTTCTAAAGTTGCTTGTTGCTTTTAGTGAAGTAAAAACTGTTTGGTCAATGTCAACGTTTTTTTGCGAGTTATAATAACAACCACTCCCATTTTGTAGACAAAGAGCCTAATTTTATTTTTTATATTATCAATCATCAATATTTTTTAATCAACTAAAAATATTCCATATCGTTTGCATTTTGGTAAATATGCAAAGGACTATTTAATTTTTAAGTAAAAAAAAAGAATGCTTTTATTAGAAATTCATTGCATTTTGTACATAAAATGGCATATATAACTATTACGTTTTGAGAATATAATTTAATTATTACTACACTTATAAGGATTATTTTTTCCTTTCTAAATGCTTTTTACCCAAAAACAGTTAAGGACATGGTGGCAGTGGGAATGAAAAAGCAGTATTAGAAAACTGAACTTATGTGCTTTATGTTTTAGCTGCTAATACAACTTTGATTTTCCGTTTTCTAAACCTGTTTTTTCCAACTATTTTAAAAAGCAGCTTTTTTCCTCAACAAACACTTCCTTGACGTTTTGTAAAAATAGCAGAAACGCCCACCTCTAATTCTCAGTAGCAGTGATTTACAATCATCTTTATGCTCACAGTGTAGCAATTCCAGCTAGGGCTCAGACGTTTCCGTGTACGTTCGGTCATTATTCCAGTCACGTGACAATCACAAAACAATCAGAAGGATAATTATCACTCGTCAGCTGTTCATTAGCTCATTAGCTAGTGTTGAGTCGTTGAATGTGTGCTTGACGAATGAAGAGCGCCGTTTGTTTGCAAGGCTTACTACACTTGCATTGCTTGGTGTAACGAAATGGACTTTAACTGTCAATTTTAGTTAATGTAGTGAACACAAGTACGTCTCCTTCTATTACGATGGAACTTGAAGTGCAAGATGAACCCTGTCCTTCCATGGTTACAAATATTTCACTGACACAGCACAAGATCTTCGTGGTTCTCACGCTGAGAAGTTTACTGATCACGTGCTGCTTTGTTTTTTCCTACTACCTCGGAACCGTTCATGACAATTATTCCGTTCAGTTCCTGCTTAGCAAGACGGATTAAAGAGGGGGCGAAGGGGGCCCTCCTGAGAAAAAACAAATAAAATAAAAAATGTAAAAGATCCTATTTGACTTCGATAAATGTATGTATCGAAGCTTCGAGGAAATGAGTCAAAGAGACATCTGAGGTTTCTGAAAACCCGTCACATTATCCCGATCTCAACTTTGTATGTACGTGAAGTTTTGTCCATATGTACGTTTGTGCCCTTAGAAATGCTTATATTGAGGGTGAGAACGGGGTTAATCAGTTAGATATTTTATGTTGGTTCCCTCTTCTCTTCCTGCGTTAACTGTAACAGGAGAAAGACCTTTCTCGACTCTAAAATTGATCAGAACTTGGTTGAGGAACTGTTGTGGCGCTTAACTGGACTTGCTTAGGCTAATGAGGACGAGGGATCAGCGTTAACGGTAAGGGTAAATCAACTGGAGTAACTGCAGCTATATATATTGTATAAAATTATATGTAGGTATATTGAGAAGATGGGAAGTTATGTAAATGGAGCCATTTTTGCAAAAGTTTAAAAAATTAGGAATCGAAAAATAAGTGATTTTTTTTTGTCTAAAATGGATTAAATTTTACACTTATTTTATCTGTTTTACGTCTCAAAACAGTTTAGTGCTAGTTTTTGAAGATACTGTTTCAAAAATTGTCATCTCTCAGAGAAGCCCTCTTGTAAATTGAATCATGAAGAGGAAGAAGAGGAGGAAGAAGAAGAAAAAGAGGAGGAGGAAGAAGAAGAAGAGGAAGAAGAGAAGAAAGGAAGAAGAAGAAGGAGAAGAAGAAAAAGAGGAGGAGGAAGAAGAAGAAGAGGAAGAAGGGAAGAGGAAGAAGGGAAGAGGAAGAAGGGAAGAGGACGAAGAAGGAGAAGAAGAAAAAGAGGAGGAGGAAGAAGAGAAGAGGAAGAAGGAGAAGAAGAAAAAGAGGAGGAGGAAGAAGAAGAAGAGGAAGAAGAAGAAGGAGAAGAAGAAAAAGAGGAGGAGGAAGAAGGAGAAGAAGAAAAAGAGGAGGAGGAAGAGGAGTAGGAAGAAGAAGAGGAGGAGGAAGAGGAGTAGGAAGAAGAAGAAAAAGAGGAGGAGGAAGAGAAGAGGAAGAGGAAGAAGGAGAAGAAGAAAAAGAGGAGGAGGAGGAAGAAGAAGAAGAAGAAAAGAGGAGGAGGAAGAGGAAGAAGAGAAGAGGAAGAAGAAGAAGGAGAAGAAGACGTGGTGTCATTAAGTGGTGTTAGTTTTTTGGAACTGTATGTCGCATGATGTCAGCGAGACAGCTGCGTGCCGTGACGTACAGAGTACTAAAGTCCACTAATGAACTGGTTATTATATGCTTAGCACACGGCCGTTGCTTACTCCATGTCTGCCAGCAATAAACCTCGCAATTTCCTGTAATTAATCCTGTTTTACAACCAGGCTACGGTTACTTTCAGTTTTGTTTACAGCTGTCAACGAGTTATTTTGAAGCGCGGCCAATCCGTGTTTACCGTTCCTTGCAGTTTAAAATAGAATTTGAAATTTCTATACAACATCGATGCAACGCATGGTTGAATTATAATATATCTAATCGAACAAAAACATATGGTTCAATACGCGAGGGAAATGGTTAGGCTGTGGGATTGCAGGGCGACAATGTTTATCAGTCAGCTGATTTTCCGGCGGAGGCAGCTGATGGGTTTAGAGATCCCTCCTTACCTCTAGCTCATATACAACTCTCACTCGTCTAGTCAAGACACACACACAGTCATTACTCTACATAGCTTGGCTAAATCTAAAGTGTGAAGCAACTCGTGCTAATGGAGTGAATGCCACCGGCCTAATGGTGTATCAAACTGAGCCCTGGGATACTTGGCACCTCCATTAGCCTTGTCCATGCGTGCAGGGCTCAGTGTGGGCGAACATAATTCTAACTACTCTTGTCCCCAGTAAGAATGTAAATAAAATGAGCGGGAACTCACCGCACTACAAAAAGTGCGCTAAATGGAGCATAACCTCCGTGATAGGGGTCAAGAGTAAAGGAAATAAATTGAATGGCAGTTTGCAGAGCAAGCATCCGCAAGTAACTCAATAATGAAATTGAAAGCCACCAATTAGAAGTGGCGGGTTAGCCACTTTGAATCTCTCCAAATCCTAGACTTTATAAAGAGACTAGGACTAGAAAAGGTGGTGCTGTATTTTTTTTTTAACGTCCGACTATTGTGCACATTTGGGCTAATGCAGACGATGGGATGATTTATAGCGTATGAAAATGCCAAGCCCTGGCCGGGAATCGAACCCGGGTCCTCGGGGTGAAAACCCAGTACGCTATCAACTAGGCCACTGAGAAGGCGCTGTAACTGAGCATCTCAGGTATATAGAAAGGAACCAATAGATCTACAATCGCTGTGCAATACCCTAGCTTTCTAGGGTTCATTCAACAGCTGATTTCATGCAACAGCTGTTCTTTCGAAAACACTTCCTCCAGTTGAGGTTATGTTTATTGCTTTTTTTACAATTAATATACGTAAATAACAAAAAAACATTATTAATTTTAATTTAATTGTTAATATTGAAATATTTTATGAGTCTAGCTAATATACAAGATAAGTGATAATTGTAATTAGATTAGATACTACAGGAAGGGATTATAAGACCTCAGGCAATGTGATCAACTGAATGTGATATTGTGCACTAAACCTTTTGCATATTAGTTTAGCAGATTGGTGCCTTAATAAGTTCCACCTATCCACTGACTAGTTCATCCTGCTGGTCCTAGGGTCATGAAACCAAAACCCTTAGCCTCCTGCTAGCAAGGGCTCAGTAATTACGTGTTCTGCAGTTTCCCCCTCTTTACTGCATAACCTACACACTGTTTCTCCGTGGTAACCTACATATATATCCTGTTCATGTACACCCTCTACCCTCTGAGCCCAGTAACGAGCCCTATGATTTTTCTGAGTTGTTATTTAATAACATTTCAGACCAATTACAAAATCTTTGACGAGTCCCATAATTTTATCTTTAAAGATTTTTAAAAAACCGATTGTTGGATTCTCTAGCATTTAAATGATGAATGACGTTTATAAAAACCGTGTTGTCTTTTTCAAATGTCTGAGCCATGTGTATCTACTTACTATAAGTAGGCTTATATTTGTCTCTTTATTTGTTTCACCCAACTTTGGGGTACACTAAATCAATCACTTTTTAATGTACTGTGCCTTCCTCGTAGCCCAGTATTGCAGGCCTATATTTATTATTAATTTTTTTTTTTTAATTTAAAAATTTGGCAGAATTGAAAATAATGTTTTGATTGTTTTTGTTTCAGGATTTGGAGCGTTTCCTCGTCAAACCCGTAAGTCAAAATTTGATTTTATATAATAATTTAATGTATCTTAAGCAGCCGCCTCGGTGGCCTAGTGGATAGCGTAACTAGGCTTTCACCCTGAGGGCTTGGGTTCGATTCCTGGCCAGGGCTTGGCATTTTCATACGCTATAAATCGTCCCATCGTCTGCATTAGCCCAAGTGTGCACAATAGTCGGACGTTAAACACAAAAAAAATAATAAAAAATAAGATATCTTAATATATAAAAGAAGACGTCCTTACTGAGTGACTGATTCATAATCAAAGCAGAGCCAAAACTATTTTAGCTAGCGACTTGAAATTTTCAGGGTACGTTTATGTTACCATATAGGCGTGCACTAAGAAAGGATTTTGCAAAAATTTGATTTCAACTCCATTAAACTACTTACCCAGTCCAACTTTAATAATTAACGTACAGCCGAGACTATTATAACTAGAGACTTAAAAATTTCAGGGAACCTTCTTACAACAATGGTAAGGTGTAATAAGATAAGATTTTGCAAAATTTGATTTCAACGCCATTAAACTACTTACCCAGTCCAACTTTAATAATCAACGTACAGCCGAGACTATTATAACTAGAGACTTAAAATTTTCAGGCTACCTTCTTACAACAATGGTGAGGTGTAATAAGATAAGAGTTTGCAAAAATTTGATTTTAACGCCATTAAACTACTTATCCAGTCCAACTTTAATAATCAACGTACAGCCGAGACTATTATAGCTAGAGACTTAAAATTTTCAGGCTACCTTCTTACAACAATGGTGAGGTGTAATAAGATAAGAGTTTGCAAAAATTTGATTTTAACGCCATTAAACTACTTATCCAGTCCAACTTTAATAATCAACGTGTAGCCGAGACTATTATAACTAGAGACTTAAAATTTTCAGGCTACCTTCTTACAACAATGGTGAGGTGTGATAAGATAAGAGTTTGCAAAAATTTGATTTTAACGCCATTAAACTACTTATCCAGTCCAACTTTAATAATCAACGTGTAGCCGAGACTATAATAGCTAAAGATTTACCACCACATGTAATGGTGCACTGAAAAACAATTTTCCAGTATTCAACCCCTAAAGAGGTAGAAATGAATTTCAACAATTTTTATTGGAAACAATATGGTTTTCGTCTGACTTTCTTAATATGTAATATATTCACTCTTAAATATAAGTAATGAAATGGGAAAGTTTTCATCATTTCCCAAAACTCATCCTCTAAAGAGATTGAAAATGGGTGGAAAATGTAAAAAAGGGGTAGACAATTTTGCATTCAAAAAATATTTGTTTTCAATCGTAGCCTGTATTATAGAAATATGCTATGAAACGCAAATAATGAAACACATATTTCAATATTTTTCCGAATGCATTCCATAAAAGAATAACAATGTAAAAAAGAGGTATAATTGGAGAAAAATAGGTGTTTCCATTGGAGAAAAATATTTTTATCGGTTTTTCTTAAAAGTAAACAAAATATTCTTAAACACAAATTATGATACACGTAATTCAGCATCCCCACCCCGAATTCATCCCCTAAAATGACAAAAAAAAAAAATATTTTTTTATTTATTTTAAGGCGAAGAGCACATTGAGGCTATTATCGCCTCCCTAAATGTAAGTGTGAGTGTAAAGTGTTAAAGTCGTAAGTGTAGTGTTGTAAGTGTAAATGTGTGTTAGAATCGGGTACCGCGAGGGACGTCTAAATCCTCTCAATAGGTGCAGCTAGTCTGCAGCTCCCTGCGGGGAACAAACATATAAAAGAGTTATAAATGTTTGTATTGGAGAAAAATATTTTTTATCAGATTTTCTTAAATTCGAATTTAACACGTTTGAAGACAATAAAACAACATATTCAGGTTATAATATTTTTTCATATTCACTGTAAAATAATCACGAGTTTAGCAGATCACGTTATTATTAATATATTTTTTTTATTTCTAAATTATTACATTACTGAAACATTTTAAGTTTCGTGAGCGAAGCTGCGACTGGTAATGCTAGTATTTCATACTCAAATAATGCCTTCAGTTTCCAGAAATGCACATGGAAGTTATAAAATCTTAAGTTTTAATTTCGGAAATAATATAACCTATACCTTTCCTTTTTATCTTTATATAAAAGTCTTCTTTTCTCATCTGTCTCTATTCATCATTCCCAGTTCTGCAACCATTTTCTTTAGTATTGTTAGTTCTCAGAATTTATAGTCTTGAAAGTTTTTCATTTTGCGTTTTTTAAATTTACTTTTCTTATATATCTTGGAATCGTTAAAAAAAATTAAAATTTTCGGTTTATATGACACTATTATATTTGAATATTGAAGATAATACTGGATATCTCGTGAACATTCCTTTATTTTTCATAAAGATGATCTATATTTAAAAATCCTGTACTTATCTAATACATAAGTTCTTTGTGATGCTGGACTGCACGAGTCTCTCTCAGAATCAAGTACTCCCCTCTCACACGAAGGAAAAGTATCAATTTTTGTAAACGAAGAAGATAGATGTCGCGAAATTTGCATACAAAGAATTAGTTTCTCATTTTAAAACTTATCCTGAGATACAAGTATTCGAGAGATACGTATGCGCAAAGCAGACCTACATGTAAAATAATGGATTATCTGGAGATTAGCTCCATTATTAACATTTACTAATATATTCTATTTGTTTCTGTCTTTTTTAGCTTCGTAAAATTTTGTATTTGTTGACGTGTTTGGGATTACATCCATTATCAAAACTTACTAATATAGCCTTAATATATTCTGCTTGTTTTTGTCTTTTCTAGCATTGTAAAGTTTTTTATTTGTTGACGTGTTTGGGATTACATCCATTATCAAAACACTAATATATCAATATATTCTACTTGCTTCTGTCTTTCCTAGCTTTGTAAATTTTTTTATTTGTTGATGTGTTTGGGATTACATCCATTATCAAAACTTACTAATATATCCTTAATATATTCTGCTTGTATTTGTCTTTTTTAGCATTGTAAATTTTTTTATTTGTTGAAGTATTTGGGATTACATCCATTAACAAAACTTACTAATATATCAATATATTCTACTTGTTTCTGTCTTTTCTAGCTTTGTAAAGTTTTTATTTGTTGATGTGTTTGGGATTACATCCATTATCAAAACGTACTTATATATCCTTAATATATTCTACTTATTTCTGTCTTTTTTAGCTTTGTAAAGTTTTTTATATGTCGACGTGTTTGGGATTACATCCATTAACAAAACTTACTAATATATCAATATATTCTACTTGTTTCTGTCTTTTCTAGCTTTGTAAAGTTTTTATTTGTTGATGTGTTTGGGATTACATCCATTATCAAAACGTACTTATATATCCTTAATATATTCTACTTATTTCTGTCTTTTTTAGCTTTGTAAAGTTTTTTATATGTCGACGTGTTTGGGATTACATCCATTAACAAAACTTACTAATATATCAATATATTCTACTTGTTTCTGTCTTTTCTAGCTTTGTAAAGTTTTTATTTGTTGATGTGTTTGGGATTACATCCATTATCAAATTTTACTAATATATCCTTAATATATTCTACTTGCTTCTGTCTTTCCTAACTTTGTAAAGTTTTTTATTTGTTGACGTGTTTGGGATTACATCCATTATCAAAACTTACTAATATATCAATATATTCTACTTGTTTCTGTCTTTCCTAACTTTGTCATTTTTTTTTATTTGTTGATGTGTTTGGGATTACATCCATTATCAAAACGTACTTATATATCCTTAATATATTCTACTTATTTCTGTCTTTTTTAGCTTTGTAAAGTTTTTTATATGTCGACGTGTTTGGGATTACATCCATTAACAAAACTTACTAATATATCAATATATTCTACTTGTTTCTGTCTTTTCTAGCTTTGTAAAGTTTTTTTATATGTCGACGTGTTTGGGATTACTTCCATTATCAAAACTTACTAATATATCAATATATTCTACTTGTTTCTGTCTTTCCTAACTTTGTAAAATTTTTTTATTTGTTGACGTATTTGGGATTACATCCATTATCAAAATTTACTTACTGGAGTACATTAGTAAGTTTTTATGTCGAAGGCAATTCGAAAAACGTCAACAAATAAAATATTAACAAATACAAGAAAGGCAGGCAATCGTACACAACAAAATAATAGCTTAGGAGAAATAAAGAAGAATGAACAAACGTGCTTTACCTTACGTAGACCAGGTACAAGGCGATGGTGACTGATAGCAGGACTATGACAAGGACTGAAGTCAGTATGATTATGATAACAATAAAAACGGTGTTCCCCTGTTCTTGTGCTGCTGTTATCAAGGAGGAAGCTGAAGATGCGGTCTTAATAATAGACACATTGGCCAGGTGCCTGAAAACAAAACAATTTCAATAGCGTTAGCATTTCGTAGAAACACATACCACTAGAGGAAAAGATTGAGCCTCTCATTGCCGTTTTTCGTGAAAAGGATAAATAACATTTGGCCTAAGCATTGTAATATTTTAACCGACAATGTAGTCACTATAATAGATTAGATTTATTGTAACAGGCTAAGAGATCTGATTGTATCCGGCACCGTGATCAAAGACTTATTGTACAACTACGTTTTACAATTTTTAAAAAATCTTTCCTTAGATAGAAATGGAAATGTTTTAGAAAAAAAACATTAGGCCTAAGCTGTAAGGATCAGTAATTTGATTTATAAATTAAGGAATCAGACGTATAAACTATAATTTTGAAGGTTTTATTTCATAAAACTCATTTGATTTTGATTTATGAAGCCAACTTTTATTAAACCAGCCTTTTTTTTTCTACATCATCGGCAATCCTCCCTAAATTCGTCACTGTTTATACAACTAAAGTATTTTGTAATACAAGACCCCGCAGGGGAGTGCAGATTAGCTGCACCTATTGAGAGGATTTAGACGTCCCTCGCGGTACCCGAGTCTAACACACACTTACATTTACAACAATACATTTACGACAACACTTTACACATACACACACTTTTTTTTTCTAACGTCCGACTATTGTGCACACTTGGGCTAATGCAGACGATGGGATGATTTATAGCGTATGAAAATGCCAAGCCCTGGCCAGCAATCGAACCCGGGTCCTCGGGGTGAAAGCCTAGTACGCTATCAACTAGGCCACCGGCCAGCTATCAAACGTTTGATAGCATAACCGGCATAATTACTGTCAGTTCTTCGTCTGTACAAATTTATACTGTTATACTTTACGTAAGAGATTGGGAGTTAAAATAATCTAGTCACGCAATTGTCGCGCTGACGTGATGAAAGCGATTTTCCAAAAAGTGATTTTCTTCTATCTTACAGTCTTTTTGAATATCTGATTTCACC
>CM040185.1:88326122-88431122 GCA_022606455.1 Callitettix versicolor
GTTTCTTAGTGCACCCCTACATGGTGTATGCCAAAAATAATAGTGCCTTTCAAATTTCAAGTCTCTATTATGGTTTGAGCTGTACGTTGATTATGAATGAGTCAGTCAGCCAGGACTTCTCATATTAAAAATATAGATGATGTTCTTTAATTATAAAAAGTGATATGAATGCACGCTTTCTGTCATTGTGTTAAAAACAATTCCACGTTATTTTGAATTAATCAATTTTTAATTGAAACTAAAGATATATTTTTTTACATAATTCAAGTCGAATTTTAGAGAAAAACGACATCTAAGTTTTGTTTGTCTGTTTGTTGCTATAATTTCATAGTTTGTAAAAGTGTATTGTTTTTATTTACACAAATGTTGGCAAGTGTAATAATAAACCATAATAATAACATAAAATAGTCGTTATAGTTCATTAGAATTATTTTTGCTGTTGTTATTTTAAGGCGAAAAGCACATTGAGGCTATTATCGCTTCCCTAAATGTAAGTGTGAGTGTAAAGTGTTAAAGTCGTAAGTGTAGTGTTGCAAGTGTTAGACTCGGGTATCGCGAGGGACGTCTAAATCCTCTCAATAGGTGCAGCGGGGTCATTAGAATTAATTTTGCTTAAATGTCGAAAAGAGTAAGAAATATCGAAGAAATTCACTAAACCTATTTGGCTTATCTGAAATTGGTATTTACCTAATTGGTATAAACCTAATTTTCTGGAAATCCATTTGAAATATAAAAATATAAATTCTTAACACGCTCCATCATTAGTATCCATAGTATCTTTTATCAGAGGAAGTTTCTTTAAAAATGTCTATTTTCAATAATAAAAAAAATTCAACGTGTATCCAACATTAAAAAATTTTCAGGGCTTGTTTGAAACACGAATAAAATATAAATTAATTTTTTTTTATAACACAGAGTAAATTTACTGCAACAAACTTTTATAAAACGCATATCGGTAAATAAGACATGAAACAAAAACCAATAACTCCTACCCACTTCTAGCAGCCTGGTATGTTAGTCTCTCTGCGTTTCTGTTGTTGCTGACGTAATACGCATCAGCCAAATAATTGGTTGGTTCTCTCAACGACCAATCATCGTGACTGTTTCACACCCAGCTAGCCAATGAGTACATTAAGTAGTATTCAATCTAGCCTTGGAAGTGCTGCTCTCTATAGTACGCAGTACTAATCTTATTCTTTTCAAAGTAAACATTTTCTGTACTTTTAAATTTAATTTTAGTTTTAAAATCGGACTGCTTTTCAATGCACTCAACAACAGCGGCTGGTTTAATGTTTCGCAATTTTATTTTCAAGTTTTTTTTTTATTTATTTTATTACAATTGAAACTGAACTGAAAATTAATCCATCTAATCGGTGGCCTAGTTGATAGCGTACTGGGCTTTCACCCCGAGGACCCGGGTTCGATTCCCGGCCAGGGCTTGGCATTTTCATACGCTATAGGCCTAAATCATAACATCGTCTGCATTTTTTTTTTTTTTTTTTTTGGGCTAATGCAGACGGTGGGATGATTTATAGCGTATGAAAATGCCAAGCCCTCGCCGGGAATCGAACCCGGATCCTCGGGGTGAAAGCCTAGTACGCTATCCACTAGACCACCGAGGCGGCTAACATCGTCTGCATTAGCCCAAGTGTGCACAATAGTCGGACGTTAAACACCAAAAAAAAAACAAAAAACAAAAAAGCTCCCTCTTTTTCCTTCACTATCGCTGAGTAGAAACAGTTTGTACACTCAGATTGGCCATCTCTGTGTCACTGGATTGTTGGACTGCATGAGGGGGATTCTTCTGCGTGCGCAAGAAATTCTCGCGCAGGCTGTTGACTAAGTGGCTGGACTATAGGACTTGGTGCAGTTTTTTTTTATTTTTATTTTATTACAATTAAAACTGAACATTAGTCCATCTATCAATACATCTATGAAATGAAAGCGTTAGTTGGTTACACATCCTATGACGCACTCCAAAATCCAAAAATCACTTGATCTTGTGACAGTTGTATCAATCTTGTCTTAGTACAAATCAAACGGTTTTATCCTGTCCAACCGCCGAACTTGAACCGAATTGTCGAGAACTTGTAGCATCTCGATGTTATGGTGCTTATGCAGTCTTACTTCATGCTTCCTAGCAAATCGCCGAACCTCTTCATGAACTGTAGCAATTTGTAAATCCTTATGAAGATCATCATTACGTTCGTACCATGGGACAGTAACAATTATTACTGCATCTCAGTACTTTATTTTGAAACTTTTTAATAATTTTAATATTGCTTCTTTTCGTGCAGCCCCAAAGCTGCACACCATATGTCCAGATGGGTTTTAGGACTTGTTTATAAAGTAATAGTTTATTGTGTACTGACAACTCAGAATGTGGCCAAAGAAGCCAATTCATTTTCCTTAGTTTCAGATTCAGTTCATTACGATTCTTTTTGACATGTACCTTCCAGCGCAGTCTTGAATCCAGTGTCATGCCCAAGTATTTTGCATTATCTTGTGGGATCACTTGTTGATTGATAACCACGGAAAGATAATTGAATTTTCTGTTAGTAAAAGTAACATGAACAGATTTTGTCTCATTCAGCTTTATTCGCCATTTTTTAGTCCAATCACAAACTCCATTGACAGCTATCTGCAGCCTTCGAGTAGACTCCTCAATGCTACTTCCTTCTGAGATAACAGCAGTATCATCCGCAAGTGTAGCAACGATGGCCTCATCACATCACAGACTGGAATATCACTTGTATAAAGCAAGTATAAGAAAGGCCCCAACAAGTAGCAAATATTTGAAGAATTTCGTAAAAGCTACGCGTGCGCGGTTTTATTTGGACCTTAATTTTAAAATACAGGGTCCGGCAGAGAAGTATGATATTTTTGAAATGACTGTAACACATTTCGAATCAATTTTAAAATATATTGTTTTTATCAATAACTGGAACAATGCCATTTGCAAAAAATACGTTTTTTTTAAATAATCAACGTCGAAAAATCACATCACTTAAGTGGCGTCCATTTTTGTCGAGGCATTCTTGTAGAAGGGTGGCGAAATTGTTCATGGATCTTTCAAGCATGGCACTTGTAGTCCTTTGAATTTCTTGAGTTATGTTTTCTGAAAGCTCTTCAAGCGTACGTGGTTTGTTAATGTAAACTTGAGCTTTTAGGTAGTCCCATAAAAAGTAGTCACAAGGTGACAGGTCCGGTGACCGAGGTGGCCACTCGATATCCCCCCGCAATGAAATCAGGCGTCCTGGGAAATATTGTCTTAAAAAAGTCATTGTTTCTCTAGATGTACGGCAAGTTGCACCATATTGTTGAAACCAAAGTTGAGTTTGATGCGTCGTCTTGTTAATTCGGGCAGGAAATAATCACGCGACATGGTAACATAACGATCTGTGTTAACAGTCACTGATCGTCCGTTTTCATGAAAAACATAAGGCCCAATAATGCAGGTTTGATCACTCCCCCGTGCGGTTCCCGGTTTTAAAGATCCTGTTCTTTGAAAATTATCACCCACTTAGTAATGGTATTCCGTTGTGGAACACGACCATGACGATCAATATTAAAATGGTTTCGAAATCGTCGCTGTGTGAGCACCACAGAACGTCCCGATGTGCTGATGACCAAGGCTCCAGTGTTACCGAAGTGGCAACTGTTGACCAGTAGATATTAACCATTCCGGAAAAAATATGAACACCTATGCGCGCGTATTAGCCGTTTTAAAAACATCAAACCTCTCTGCCGGACGCTGTGTGATGATGTAGTATTGCTTTTAAATAATTTTATAGTGAAAATTTCACTCATTAATTAACTTATAAACCTAGCTACATTTCCATATAAAACTGAATACAAAGTCGTGTGTATCTTTTCTTTGTTCAGATTATAAATAATTTTTAAAAATATTTTTTTAATTTCTTTGCTTTATAGAGTATATACAAAAAAACAGATTCTGTATTTATTGGTACAGAGAAAGTAATGTAATAAGCTTAAAAACTGTGGTAAATTTGTAGAAGCTAGAACAGTGTGATTACAAATTCAGTTTTTATTTATTTATTTGCCTGTTAGGGTAATACTAGGCCCGACTTGTTTTGTTAGTACAATTGTAAAAAGAACATCGTTTGCATTTTCAAAAAACTGATCGTAGTGATTTTTCGTTTGTAAATTCGAAATCCAAAATTGCATGTTCTAAGAAAATTTCTTAAGGAGGTTAACAAACCGCTAGTGTTTATAATAATCTTTTATCTGTCTGCTAAACTCGCGGAACGAACAACAAACCTGACAAGATGTAGGAGTCCAAAATGTGCAACAAGTTAATTTAAGGGCTTCCGTGTAATTGTTTACGTGACCTAATGGACTAATCTCACGATAAATCGAAACAACGCGCATACTCGTTAATCCGTGCAATTTTATTTGTAAAGTAAATAAAATTAAAACGACATTTTAGATATTTTCAGACTTATCAAAACAAATTGTCTTGGTTGACCTGATATACGAAGTGTGTTCAGAAAGTAACGAGAATTTTATTTTTTTTTTAACAAAATATTTATTTATTCTTCTACATTGATGTTGTCGCCTTCAAAATAGTCCCCAATGGAGATTACGCACTTGTGCCAGCGCTTCTTCCAATCCTCGAAACACTGCTCAAACTCGATCTTTGAGATAGCCTTTAGTTATTTCAGCGATGCGCTTTTAATGTCATCTACGGCTGTAAAACGACGGCCATGTAAGGTTCTCTTTATTTTTGGAAATAAGAAAAAATCACACGGAACCATGTCTGGCGAATATGAAGGCTGGGGCATCGTTACAGAACTGTTTTTGGCCAAAAATTCACGAACAAGCAATGAAGTGTGAGCTGGTGTATTATCGTGGTGCAAAAGTCATGCATTGTTTTTCCACAGATCCGGGCTTTTTTTCCGGACTGCTTCATGCAAACGGCGTTGAACTTGTAGGTAGTACTCCTTATTGACCGTTTCACCTGGTGGCAGGAATTCATTATGCACTATGCAATTAATATCGAAAAACATAGTGAGCATAACCTTCATGTTCGACCGCACTTGTTGAGCCTTTTTCGGCCTTGGCGAGCCAGAATGCCTCCACTGGGATGATTGAACCTTAGTTTAGACGTCATATCCGTAAACCCATGTTTCGTCACCTGTTATAATACGTTTCAGTAATTCTGCATTGTCGTTGACTGCATTTAGTGACTCCTGAGCAACTTTCATTAGCCGCTGTTTTTGTTCAAAGTTCAACAATTTAGGAACGAATTTTGCTGCCACGCGTTTCATACATAAAATATTGGAAACAATGTGATGTCATGATCCAATCGATATGCCAACATCATCAGCGACCTCTCTAATTGTGATTCGGCGATTGTTCATAACCATTTCTTTCACTTTTTCCACGTTTTCATCGGTTGTTGATGTGCTGGGACGTCTAGGGCGTACATCTTCAACATCTTCACGCCTTCTTGGAAACGCTTATACCACCCGTAAACTTTTGCTTTACTCATAGCAGACTCACCATAGGCCTTTGTTAACATTTCACACACTTTGTTACACTTTATTCCATTTTTTACGCAAAAATTTTATACAAATTCTTTGATCCATTTCTTTTAACAAACGAAAATCGCCGAGCTCATAAAAACACGTCTAACCTTAGTGGCTGTTACAGATAAAGTCAACAATGAAAACAGCTGAAAGTTTTATCATACTTCAAGGGCATGTGTACCAACATAATTTTAAAAAATGTTTGACAATCGGACTCTCCAAGCCCGCGAAATGTAAAAATTCTCGTTACTTTCTGAACTCACCTCGTACTTACATTGTTTGATTTTAAAAGTATATATTCTGCTTACATTTAAGCATAATAAGTAGCCTAATGAACTCATCACTATTTCTGACCCGCAGGGGGTGCAGACTAGCTGTTGAGAGGATTGAGACGTCTCTCGCTGTACCCGAATCTAAACACACACAATTATAACGCTACACTTACGACTTTTACACTTTACACTCACACTTATATTTAAGAAGGCGATAATAGCTTCAATATGCTTTTCGCCTTAAAATATCAACAAAAATTAATTGAAATCTGTCGAGTGGTTTCGTAGTGTACAGCGGATAAAATTGACGATTTAAAGGAACAAACAGAAATTGAATCAGACAGAATTTTTTTAACTTTAGATGTGGTTGAGCCAATGCACAAAATGAAGAACTAAAATGGTGGCCCTACAGTACAGACTTTTAGAGATTGTGAAAACTACCCGTTTTAAAATAAATGATCGATATATTGAGGCCGCTGTTGGCGTTTTAAGTGTGACCTTGAATTTGCTGACAATTTTATTTAATTTTTAATAAAGGTTTTCTTTAAAAAGTGGACAATAAGCAATTTTTGTTGTTGTTATTTTAAGGCGAAAAGCACATTGAGGCGATTATCGCCTCACTAAATGTAAGCGTGAGTGTAAAGTGTTAAAGTCGTAAGTGTAGTGTTGTAAGTGTAAGTGTGTGTTAGACTCGGGTACCGCGAGGGACGTCTAAATCCCCTCAATAGGTGCAGCTAGTCTGCACCCCTGCGGGGAGATAGGCAATAAAATACACAGACAAGTAAATATGACATTTTAAGTGCCCACAGTATTGTTTCAAATAAGCGTAACAGATTTTGACATCGCTTAACACTTGGTCACAGCTACAAATAACAACAAAAGTTCAAGTGAAATGCGCTAAGCTGTGCTATCGTGAATATATCGGACAAATAGTAAAAAAAACATAGCTTATATTCTAGAAAGAACGTAACAGATTTTTCAAAACCCAACCTTCATGCACATCTAAACAGCATAAGCAGTTAAAAAAATCAAGGTATGTTATATTTTTCAATTAAATTATATTAATATTTGCTTCGATTAAGGTTTTTATTGAAGTAGGCTATTTTTTAGATAAAACGCCACGGAAAAATACAGTAATTGACCGGGCGAAGCGTGGTTTCTATTTTAACTCGACCTTTTAAAATTTGGTTTGTATGTTTGTCACGCAGTTTAAGCGAAACGTATTGATCGATCGTTTCGAAATTCGGTACGAATTTATAAACCTTCCGTTTCAAGATGGTGGCCACTGATTTAACGATGACGAGTGTGGTTCCTGCAGTACTGGCTGTAAGGCAAGACCTATCGTAAGTTTGACCACTTTGTAATATTTCCAATAAAGTAGGCATAATATTTTCGTAAATATACGGTCAGAGCTATGTCGTGAGTACGGCCGGGCAATAAATTACGAAAAAATAATAAATTAATTAAAAACGATCGTGCGATTTTAATCACGAAATTTTAACTTCGTAGGATTCGTCGTTGTTGATATACAGTGATCAGTGAGTGATAAAGTGATTTTTATATAAAAAGGTTAATTTTATTTTTTTTAAATATCATGTTTTCTGTAAGTACAATTCTCGGTTACTTGGAAATACAAATTTTAGATGTTTAAATGTTGTATCTTAAACGGAATTTTTGTGTAATGTGCTTTTTTGACAATGAAGTGTTTCGTTAAAGTTCTGCCATTAACACAAATGTTGTAATTTTACTACAGTTTAGCGCTGACGTACAGAAAAATACTTTTTTTTGTGTTTAACGTCCGACTATTGTGCACACTTGGGCTAATGCAGACGATGGGATGATTTATAGCGTACGAAAATGCCAAGCCCTGGCCGGGAATCGAACCCGGGTTCTCGGGGTGAAAGCCCAGTACGCTATCAACTAGGCCACCGAGGCGGCTAAAAATATTCGTATAAGCAGTTTGACGGAAAAGAGCATATCAATCAATATGCCAATTTTCCAGGTAATGTTTCTAATTGTTCTTAAAAAAAAAAAAAAGTAGTTCAAATTCTTACGTCAAAAGCGTCTCTTCGGTTACCACCTGCCCGTCCTTGTCCAAAGCGTACACGATGAGCCTGAGCAGAGTGTTTGTGGTATTTTGGGCGTCTCTCCTCGCGCGGACTGTTGACGACGCTGTCGATGGGTTTGTCATGACCGCCGAATCCGTCACTAGGATATTGTACTCCGATTTGTTTTCAAGGTCGCTCACAATATCCGCCAAGTCTTCAATGACCGCATTTTCAATCCAAAGGACGCTTACGTCGTGAACGCTTAAGATTTTTATCTGAAATAAAGAAACACCATTTAATTATTAGTTTTAAATATTGTGAAGACGTCACAGCCAAAGAATGGATACTATTGATAAGGACGCAGAAAAATTATGTAACTGCTGACATACTGCCTGTTGCAATAAGCAACAAGGTGTGTAGAACAGCAGTTTAGATAAAAGCTTGGGGAAGAAGTAGGTGATGGACAGTCGATTCCGCGGCCAATGAATACAGAATCTATAGATTCTGTATTCATTGACGAAAGTTTAGGAAAGTTGACCTGGGACACGAACAATTTTCGCTCAACCCTCAGTTGTTGGTAGGAAGAAAGAGATAGAGAATGCCATCACCCTATGTCTGTCTTTCTCTGAGCTACAAGTTCAGAAAAAAACATGCAGCGCTGTCTACCGGCGGGGAATCCAAGTAGCGCCGAAAAAAATGTGCTAGCTTTTACAGGCAAGAAGTGTCCTTCTTATAGATTCTGTATTCATTGCCGCGGCAGACCTTAGGACAACTGTACGTCAGGAGGTGCTCCAAGGCGGTGCTGAGGAAGAAAGAATAGGCAGCCTATGAAAGTAGACAGGCTATACCTACCGGTAAATCGGACTAATAAAAATCTGATTTCACCATCGTTATCAAACGTCATAAATTATCATTCTGAATTCTCGAAATGCGTTGAAATTGAAAGATTTTAATTTGACGGCAGTTCGAGTTCATTTTTGTACATTCAATGTTACCCTAGTGTATGCAGATTTAATGCTCTTTATGATGGCGATATTAGGAATTAAAAATTTTAATTTTAATTATTAGTTTTAAGTACCGTAAAGACTTCACAGCCAAAGAACGAACATTTCTGACAAAGAAAGAAAAAGAAAAATTATGAAACTGCAGACACACTGCCTATTGTTGTTATAAAGAACAAGGTATGCAGAACAGCAATTTAGATAAAAGCTTGTGGAAGAAGTGGTGGACAGTCGATTCCGGGGAGACCGAAGAAATTTATCATAAGTCTAAATTTTGTTGTTGTTGTTATTTTAAGCGAAAAGCCATTGCAGTTATTATCGCCTCCCTAAATGTAAGTGTGAGTGTAAAGTGTTAAAGTCGTAAGTGTGTGTTGCAAGTGTACGTTGTGTTTTAGACTCGGGTACCGCGAGGGACGTCTAAATCCTCTCAATAGGTGCAGCTAGTCGACACCCCCTGCGGGGTAGGTCTGAGCAATAAACATGTAAGTACATTCATGCAAAGTAAACATCAATGGCGTCAGAATATAGGTTAGCAATACACGTTAGTAATAAATGGCTAAAAATCGTAATTTATTGTACATTTATCGTGATAAATTTAATCTCCCACGCCTTAATATCTCTCAAGGAAATGTGATTAAAAAAATCATGCAAAAGTCCCGTAAAGTCAGAAATAACAATAAAACGAATCTGCATGGTATTCCTTCACGGGTAACTAAGTTTATGAAGACCAAGAAAACAATGGCTGTATTAGGTAAAAAGAGATTTTAAACAGGAGAAAAAGATTGGCACAAATGGTTGAACATTATTTTGATGGCAGAGGTTCTTTAATTACAGTAGAGCCACGGTATAGGCATAAATAAATAAGAAGAAAGCTATTGCAGACGATAAAGAATAGCATCACAGCTTTCATCAAACAGCTGACATATTTAAAGACATATCAGCTGATTTTTACAACATGAACTGTAAATTTTGAGGTTATGTTTATTTCAATTGTTTGAGAGCCGCGGAATGAGTGTTAAAGAGGTATATTATATTAGATTCAAACTAGAGGAAGGGATAATACAACCCCAGGCACTGCGGTCAACAGACTTATTGTGCAACTAAACCTCTTGAGTACTAGTTTAACAGATTGATGCCCTTAGTAAGTTCCAACATAAGACCTGGCCTGAATAATGGAGGAACTTAGCAGATTGATCTGAGCGTTATAAATTGTTTTAAAAATATTATAATATATTTGTTTGTCTCACGATATTTCAGTAAAATACGAAGACATGTCAAAAACAAGAAAAGAAGATTTAAAAATCCCTCAGTATCCACTTCTTATAAATAAATTTATTTAAAACAAAATGTACAATAAAACTAACTAATATTTTGATGCACATCATCAATATGGAAAGTGTGCAGAGTGTATACTACTTTTTATTTTAAAAAATTGCATGCTTTTTAAAAAGAAGATACCTAGGGTCCTGGAAACCAAAACCCCTAGCCTCCTACCAGCAAGAGCTACACAATCAAGGATTATGTGTCCTGCAGTCTCTCCTTCCTGCACAACCTACACACGGTTTCACTATGGTACGTACCTATCCTGTTCATGTACACCCTCAGACCACAGTACCCAGTAATAAGCCCCCTGAGTTGTGCTCTGCCCAAGACGTCTGCTGCCTTTAAGCCTCCATATGGAACTATGCTTAAGAGGCGCTTACTATGGGAATGTCCATGAAAGTTATTCTATCTTTCCTGGTGTTGTTTATTAATCCGCCTATTAATAGCAGACCTGGCCAACGACAGAGAGATCCCTAAAGCCGGCTCAGGTCCGATGAACTCAGCTGCAGATTCCAGTCCAGCCAGTCGGTCTGTCTTTCAAATTCCTTATGCCCCGGAAGCCAGTAATAAAAAAGTATATACCTCAACTTGCAGTGTTGCGTTGTTACAGCCTTGATTTCCATTCAGGTCCTGAGCCAGTACAGTGAGCGTGATACCTTCATAGGTGAAGCCTTCCAGAGGGTAGATAGATCCTGTCAGTGGGTGAACCAGGACTTGGTCAGTCGCGTCGGATATCAAAGAATATTTTATTTCTGCGTTCGCTCCTAGATCCTTGTCACTCGCCTGCAATATAAAACAACTAGAATTGGTCTTTTTAAAAAGTAGAAATAAAGAAAATATACAGGCTACCCGATTTTTGGAACAAAAATAACTTCTTTTAATCAAAGGACGTGTTTTGAACAAAATAATCAGTTAAAAATGAAAGTAGGTTATATTTTTCTTAGTTTAAAGTTTTATTTTCAGGTAAAATGCCACGGAAAGATTAAGTAATTGACCGGGCGTGGTTTCTATTTCAACTCGTCCGTTCAACATTCGGTTTGTGTGTTTGCTACGCAGTTCTAGCCAAACGTGTTTGTCTCGAAATTCGGCACGAAGGTGCCTCGTATAAAGCCTTCCGTTTCAAAATGGCGTCCTTTGATACAACAATGACTAGTGTAATTGCCGTAATACTGGTTGAAAGGCGAAACCTATCGTAATTTGACCGTTTTGTAGACAAAGAGCGCTAAAATTTTCAATAAAGTTTGATCCAGTAATATTTTTCGTAAATGTTACGTTTACCGGTTAAACTGATGGGAAAGATTTGCTAGCGCGTCAGAGCTCTGTCGCTAGTGTAGACAGGTGATTAATTACGACAAAAATTAATTAATCAGGCGATTGTTTTTAGAAGATATTGAGAGACAGTGTCTTGGTCATTGAATGAATACTGACATTTCTGCATTGTCTGGATTTTTTAAAAACAAAATTTAATTTATATAATTGCTATTGTTGTAAAGAATTTTTACAGCACTGCAAAAATAAATTAATTTGTTATTTTTCTTTAAAGACAATTTTCTTTTGAACTATTTTTAAGTGTTTTTATATTTCTATTGTTGTAAGGGCAATTTCGCCTTACCATATCGTGTAAAATTTATTATGTTTTATGATATCTTTTTTTGGTGTTGACGACCATCATGGTTTCGTTAATGCAATATAGCCACCGGACCATGTATTTCAATAAGGAGGATTATGACCTATTTTCTTTAGTGTAGTGGTCTTTTCTACTCGCCTCTTAAAGTCCTTAAGAATCCGGAATGTAGCGACATATGAGATGCACGTAGTGTTTGGCCAAACCAAATTTTATCGTGTGCGTTTTAATAATAAAAATCGTGTAATTGGATTTAGTGTTTGTGATGTGTGTTTTCAATGTTTTGTTAAATTTGTGACGACCTCGACAGAGAGATTTGATATTTTGTATTATGGTCTAAAGATGAAACCGCAGTAGCCTTTACGTGGTGAATAAAAAAAACAACTAGACGGAAGAAAATGGTTTCTCGTAGAGGAATAAATTAATTAAGAATATACTGTAAGATATACTGTTTTTTAAAGTGAATACTTCTTATGGTGGGGTATGGATGTATGTTTTGTACGGGAAAAAATTCAGTTTGCCATCACGCATCACACACTTATATATATTTTTGTTTTAAAATGTATTTTTGAAGTGAAAACTTGTATGTTCGCGCCATTATATTACTTACCCAGTCCAACTTAATTATTTAGTTTTGTGTCAAGTGTTAACTGTGTAACAGTAACGTTTTATACGTTTATTATATATTGATAGGTGTGAATAATAAATATTTAGATTATTTTAAAAACTCCATTATACTACTTACCCAATCCAACTTTATTTAGTATTTAGTTTTATGACAAGTGTTAACTGTGTAAGTGGCGTTTTATACGTTATTGTATATTGGTAGGTCTGAATAATAATTATTTAAATGCCATTATACTACTTACCTAGTGCAACTAAATTATTTAGTATTCAGTTTGGTGATATGTGTTAACTGTAGGCTACAACAGTGACGTTTTAATAATATTTTATACTTCTTAATATAATATTTTAAATTTGAAAGTTTATGTGTGTGTTTTTGTTTGTTATTAAATCACACATTAACTACTGGACCGATTGAGATGAAATTTAAAATGAACATGGTTTAGGTACCTGAGATGGACATAGATGTATTCCCGTTTTAAAAATCTGAATCCCTGTTATTATTTATTATAAAATTATTGTTTATAAGCTTACGTTTGCAATGATTTTAATTGAAACAATCTTATAATTCAAAACAACCTGCCTTTCCAAATTAAAATTGCAGTTTCCATTGAAGTTGGCATTTACAATGACAATAAGTCACAGGGTCAGATATTAAGAGTAGCGGGAATACATTTGGGACTCCGTGCTTCTCCCGTGGTCAGTTATAGCCTATTCTAGTGTCGAGTAACAAAAATCTATGTCTTGGCAAAAAACCATAAAATCATATAATATTGTATTTAGAAATATATTAAACTGAAATGAACGTACTCATGATTTTGAAAATCGACTGTAAATTTTATTTTGTGGTGTTAAATATATAGCCATAACCCGTGATAAGAATTAGTCACTTCTGTCGGCAGTCATGTGACTGCCACCTTTTTTTTTACTAGAAGGCGTTGTTGGAGGTTTTATGTTTCCGTTTCAATACTTTACAGTTCATTAAGTCACCATCACAAGTGCTAAGAGAAAGTTACTGCATACTAATAAGTAATTCCGTTCGAAATGTTTTTAAAATAATACAAATTTGAATTAAAAAATTGTAGTAAACTTAGATTTTTGTTTTTAATTTTATGCCTACTTATGGTCTGGTCGAGCAGTTCATTTTTACTTCATACATTTCTGATTTTTGAACGGACTTTACGTTGTCAAATTGCGTCAACTATTCTTAAAACAGCTGATTTAAATGCATAACAGCTGATTTAAATGTTTTTAACCACCTGAACAAATTAATTAGTTTGCTGATATCCCGAACAAATTCTTGTTTAACTATGTTGAGTATAATGACCCGGAGAGGACTTGGCATTTTCATACGCTATAAATTATCCCATCGTCTGCATTAGCCCAAGTGTGCACAATAATCGGACGTTAAAAAAAAAAAATAATAATAATGATCTGCCTTCCCTAGCTTCGTCAATTCTACTTTTGTTTAAGCGTTTCGAAGGTTCTCCGAAACGAATAAACAAAAGTAGAATTGACGAAGCTAGGAAAGGCAGATTATTAACTGAACATAATGACAATAATCCTAGCAGAAAAGAAGAAGAATATAAAAAGAATTTCTTGTTTAACTGTATACAATGAACAAATACATAACAACTCACTGTGACCGTAGCAATAGACTTCGGCTGAAGCCTGGCTGCCAGTTCTTTCGTAGGATAACCGACGATTAACTTGACGGCACCAAAATCAGGAACGTTGTCGTTGATGTCGTCGATATATATGATCAGTGTGGTCTGCATCGGATCGTTCGGTAGGTCTTCGGCAGTTGAGTATCCTTGGAACGTGGTGGTCGTGGTCACAGCGGACGTGCAAATTATTTGCAAATGTACGGTTACCGCCGCTTGCGCCATATTTGCGAATATGTCCGCTTCGCGGTCTATTTTGTTGGCGACAGTTACCACACCTGTTGTCTCGGAGAGTGAAAAGAAATCTGGAAAAAATAAATATAAAAATAATTAAATACCAAGCGCCGAACGGATCTGACCGAAACGAAGACTAACTGCGACCGGAAACGTGTTGTTAGTTTGAAGACTAGCTGCACCTATTGAGAGGATTTAGACGTCCCTCGCGGTACCCGAGTCTAACACACCTATAACACATTACAACTTTAACACTTTACACTCACACTTACATTTAGGGAGGTGATAATAGCCTCAATGCGCTTTTCGCCTTAAAATAAAAAAAAATCTATCTTTTATTTAGATATACTGTAATGGTCTCTTGAAAAGTACCTGTTTGAAAACCGTAACCTTGGTAACAAGAGATAATACGTTTGAAGGCGTAGTCAGTGCACCAAATGTAAAAGTTTAAAATGCTAATATATGCAGATATCAATGCTGATAATTATGACGAAGTTAATTCCAAAAAAAGATAGGCCTAGTTAAAAAATTACTTTTGCAAATTCGCTTCCATTTTACGTCTGCGAGACAGCTGCGTGCCGCTATTATTTAAATTACCAGTAGATAATATGTTTTTTTTATAATAGTTTTACATTTTCTAAACATAGGTTATGTTTAAGTTAGTAGAATAAAAAAAGCACCTTTCGGTTTAGAATGTTGAGAAAGGAAGAAGTCCGTTGTTATTTAAATTTGGCTGGATTCTTCCTATTTCCATCCGAGCAAGTTGTGCGTTTTCACCACCGGATGTTGGTTAGGTTAGGTTAAGTTAGGAGGTTAGGTTAGGTTAGGTCGTGTAGTTGTTCGGTAGCAAGTGGTCTTTCCGAACAATCGAACAATGGCGGGAACCATAATAATATCATTGTTTTATGAAGTTTCGTTTATACTATAAATAGTACACTTATAATGTTGTTTAACGAATTGTGACAGTTATGTGAAATTTTAAAATAATTATTTATATAGTGATATACAGTATGTTATAGTCTCCGGGAGGAGTATTGGAAGTTCGGGCATTTACCAGGTCGGCAGCGGGCTGCGAGGCACCTTTCGGTCCCTGCAGAGGGGGTGCAGACCTATTGAGAGGATTTAGACTTTCCTTGCAGTACCCGAGTCTAACACACATTTACATTTACAACACTACACTTACGACTTTAACACTTTACACTTACATTTAGGGAGGCGATAATAGCCTCAATGTGCTTTTCGCCTTTAAATAACAAAGAAAAGCACCTTCCGGTTTGGAATGTTGAGAAAGGAAGTCCGTTGTTCTCTAAATTTGGCTGGATTCTTCCTATTTCCATCCGAGCAAGTTTTTCACCACCGGATGTTGGTTAGGTTAGGTTAGGTCGTGTAGTTGTTCCGTAGTAAGTGGTCCTCCTGAACAATCGAACAATGGCGGGGACCATAATTTCTCAGAAATACATTGTTAAAACCAGATAAATCAATCAGGATGAAGCTATTGTGTATGCAAGATGCGAGGTGGTGCGCCGGCAGTAATGCTTGGGCAGAAATAGGCGAGCACTGCGAACCAGTCAGAAGCGAGTATTGGTTGACGGGAGAATTGTAAATTTTGTTCGCAGGCGCAGGCTAATTGAAAGCCGGGAGAGAAGTTCGGGAATTCAGCGTGGATGTTTTTCAGGGTCTATAAGCTGAACTAGGTTGGTTTTTTTGTGTTTAACGCCCGACTATTGTGGTGCACACTTGGGTTAATGCAGACGATGGGATGATTTATAGCGTATGAAAATGCCAAGCCCTCGCCGGGAATCGAACCCGGGTCCTCGGGGTGAAAGCCTAGTACGCTATCCACTAGGCTACCGAGGCGGCTTCCTGAACTAGGTTGGGTAACTCAGTTATCTTGCTTAGGCGGTGACATTGCTACTTGGTAGTTTTTCAAATTGGCGAGGCATTCTCGCGATGCGAAATGGTTGCTGAGGAATAAAATTTGAATTGTTGGTACTTAACTAACCTTCATGTTCAAGCGTGCTGGTGTACAGTCGGTTGGAATTGTGTTGAATGTCTTTGGCGGTTACAAACAGCAATTTTGGATCTCGGATTTATTGCAGTGACCATAAAACATGCGGCAACACTAGCGTGAAAAGGCACCAAAGTAAAATTAGTGTTTACGAGAGCTCGAAATGGTGCGCCGGCAAAACTATCTGTCAAGAAACGTTCCAGTGTAGCCTCTTTTAGAACCGAGAAACGAGTGTACTTCGAACCATTTCCGTTACGCTAATGCGGTGGCATGGTTTGCAGGCATAGGCTATAGAAAACCGGGGGGGGGGGGAGCTGAGAATAGGTAGGTGTTTGGTTTGGGGTTATCGGAACTACTGAGATCCCCTACGGTCTTGTCTACCTTAGCGCCAACAATGAATACAGGATCTACAGGTTCGTTACTTTTTTGCAAATATAACTTTCACAAGTTGACCCTGTAATCATAATTTCCCAAACAGGTCAAGCGTTAGGATAGGATTTGGAGAGGGAGAGAGAGAAGACAGACAGCGAGAGAGAGACAAAGATATAGATCTGTCTCTCTCTGAGCTGCAAGTTTAGAAAAAAAACATGCAGCGCTGCCTATCGGCGGGGGATCCAAGTAGCGTTGTCGGCCGAATAAAATGGGCTGACTTTTTCAGGCAAGAAGTGTCCTTATAGATTATGTATTCATTGGCGCCAAGTATTATAAAAATTACCAACTGTCAATTGAGTTAAGTTGTACAACTTTATAGACTCGCATTAACATAATCATTTTGAAAGTTTATCGGGCAACAAAGCGCTTTTAACTATTTCACATTGTTTACTAATTGGACCAGTGACAATCGACCTCGGTGTGATAAGAATATCAAGTAAGGTCACTACACAAATCAGATGTTATAACAGACCTCGAGGTAGGTAGGGCCTATTCGGTTAGTTGTCATTCTGCGCGTAAGCTGCATCAATATGTACTCGACGTGTTTATATATAATGGAGTGTATTTACATAACATATTTATTTATGTATGCACTGTGACTGTATGGTTAGAGCGGTGAAGAAAGTGGAATAATTATCGCAGCGATTCTTTATTTATAACTGTTATCAATTTTAGCAACCTCAGTGAATTTTTAGCAACCTACCTGTGCTTTGAAATTCAATGAAGTAGAATAGCTACGAGAGGTGAATGGAAACATTATTACTGACGCTCAAATAACGCATTTTCAAAAATTCTAATCTGCTAATAATATAACAAAAGCATTAAGGAGATATTGCTGATAATTACATAATAGTTGTGGAATTTCTTTTAATTTTAAAACACCTTATTGATTTTGTATGAATTACCTCCGGAAGGACTTTGGTTCTTGATTACGAAGCTGCAAGACGAAGTGTTCGTAGCCGGAAAGATGACGTCAGGCACGATCTGGGCACCAGTGGTTTCTTCGTCGATGTGATACTGTTCCAAGGATTTAGTGAACACGGGCGTTTGTATTTCAGAAGAGCTGTTCACCAGCTTCACTGTTACCTAAACACGTAACAAAAATAATTGCTTCACTGTTACCTAAACACGTAACAGAAATAATGCTTCACTGTTACCTAATCACGTAACAGAAATAATTGCTTCACTGTTACCTAATCACGTAACAGAAATAATTGCTTCACTGTTACCTAAACACGTAACAGAAATAATTGCTTCACTGTTACCTAAACAAGCAACAGAAATAATTGCTTCACTGTTACCTAATCACGTAACACAAATAATTGCTTCACTGTTACCTAAACACGCAACAGAAATAATTGCTTCACTGTTACCGAAAACACGTAACAGAAATAATAGCTTCAATGTTACCTAAACAGAAATAATTACTTCACCGTTACCGAAACGCGTTTCAGAAATAAGGTGACAATTGCTGCAATAAATATTTTAAAAAAGGTAAATACTGAAAAAGCGTTAAACTAGATTCGCTCCTTTTCGCAAACATTTGTTTCAGAAGATTTCGAAGAAACGTAAAATCGCTTTAATTTCTCAAAACAGTTTCAACAGATTTTACTCAAATATTCTCTAATATTTAATGTTTCATAATGTAACTTATTGTAACACAATTGGAGTAAAAGAAATGTACAGTTCAAAGGTGAATAGAAAAACAAACAACTGTCCTACTAGAAGCAGTCAGGCTTTTTTTTGTATGTGCGGATTTCCTATTATTTTGGGGAGAAGTGTCCAGTAGATATTGTTTGGGCATTTCAAGGCTACATTTGAGAAAAATTTATGTATTTTTTTACGTACAATTACAACTAGTCAAAGACTATCTAGCAATATTTTTCTGTCTACTGTCTGAGTGGTGAAAAAACGTCCAGAGTCGCCCTTCACAATGCAATCACACTTAAATCACGTGTATCAATCCTGCACAAAGTCAACAAGTTTCTTTCTCTTCAGTCTCCTCACTTGTGGTACGTTGTTCAAACACATTTTGATGTTCACAGAGCCTGGCTGCTGTTTTCCAGCATACCTTTTTACCTCTTCGGCCACTAAAGGCACCTTCAAATCCCGATGGATATCTGCATTGCGGATATACCACGATGCTCCTACAATACTACGAAGCACTTTGTTCTGAAATGTTTGTGTTATTTTAATATTACTTTTCTTCGTGCATCCCCACAATTGAATGCCGTAGGTCCAGACGGGTTTCAGGACCTGCTTATACAGAAGCAGTTTATTATGTACGGACAATTCAGAGTTCCTTCCGATAATCCAATACATTTGTCTGTACTTCATTCCAAGTTGTTCGCGCTTTTTGTCCACGTGAGACGTCCAACGAAGTTTAGCATCCAGTGTCATCCCTAAATATTTAGTCTCGTTTGCATGCAGAACAATTTGTCCGTATATCATTACTGGCTGATACACATAATGCTTGTTAGTAAAGTTGACACGAGTTGATTTACCCTCATTCAGTTTAATTCGCCATTTTCTAGTCCATATGTTAATATTATTGATAGCTAATTGTAGTTTGTCAGTAGCTGTTTGAATATGACATGTCCAGTAGCAAGTAGAGCGGTGTCATCAACGAATGTGGTTGTAAAAACCCCATCATTTTTTGGGATATCACTAGTATATAGCAAGTATAAAGTGGCCATCAGGACACTACCCTGAGAGGTTCCAGCAGCAATACATTTGAATTCAGAATAGTCCTCACCATGTTTAACTCTGAAATATCAATCGGAAATATACGATTTCAAAATCTCACTCATTTGCCTCGGTAAGTAGCCATCAAGTTTACTTTCCAAGCCCTCATGCCATACTTTATCAAATGCTTGTGCCACGTCCAAAAATACAGTTGCACATATTTTTTCTCTTCTAATGATTTCTCTATGACATTAGTCATACGATGTACCTGGTCTACAGTTGACTGCTTACTATCCTTGGGACCAACCTCCTTAGAGGGTGGACTTTCCAGTTTACCTGGTCTGACACCTAGGGTATTACTGTCCGTATGTTGATTCATTTATGTAAAATGATTTTTTTTGGGGTAAAATTTCTGGGGTTTTTTGCCAAAGGAGAGTTTGTTAATCATTTTTTTAAATTTTAAAAATGGTTCAGTAATTTTTTTTACTGAAATTCATCAAAATCTGTCGAATTAGTAAGTCTGTAGCAGTGTGCATAAAAATCAACGAATGTGAATAAGAATTTGCCGGATTAATATATGAGAAAGTTAACAAAATATTAATGGACATGGGCGGCTTTCTCAAAATTGTTTATTTAAAGGACGAAGGACGAACAAACGGGCGCGAAACCACGTTCTCTGACACGTTAAGGAAGTAAAATTTTTTCCTGAACATAATTTTGCTACGGCTAAAAAATAATAATGGTAAAAACTGATTGTTGTTCTTTATATATTTCATGTAAAAACCTTAAATTCATAACTTATCTTATTTTTAAAAGCTACTTTATATAATTCTGTTTGCGTAACAAAACGTTTATTTTACATCGGACATTATCAAATTGTAAACAATAATTAAGCTAATGTGATGTGTACCTTAGCGCTTGCATGTTCTTGGGTAGAGTTTATGTCCGCCGTTACGTTAAACTCGTACTGCACAGGGTTTACCAGAGGCTGGTCCGCGTACAGAAGCCCAAAGTCCTGATAGTCCTGCGAACTGATCCTGAAGATGCGTTTTATTGTCTCTGAAACAAAAAGGCGGGAATTGTAAGTAAGTTTTGATATCACTTTCCCGCCACTGACTTGGACGGTAACGAAATCTTTCAGATCATTTATTTATGAAGTGAAAATGTATATTGCAAAATTTTAAACAATTTTTTCTTCTGCATCCGTTTGGTAGTCGACAATTGTTATACGTGAAAATACTTCCTGTTCTAATTGTCTAATTGGTTTGTGTGTTTACCGTATTTGTGTTTGGTAAATTTAAGTTTCTATCCATTGAAAAAGTTGATGTTGGGTATAAAAAAAAAACAGAGCATGTCATTTTGTACTAGAACCGACCAAATTTTTTAAAGTTTCAAGGAATACATATTTTTAATGTACTAAATTAATATGAATAGATAGTGGAACAAGGTTAATGAGCAAATCAAAATTGGAACAAAGATAGGGTTAAATTGTTTAGACTTTGCGGACGATTTGGCACTCTTATCGAACAGCTGGGAAGACACAACACACCAAATTGAATCACTAAGAGACATCGCAGGAAAAGTCGGCCTCCAAATATCCTTCAGGAAAACAGGGATAATTCCAATGAGAAAGACAGAACAAAAGTTCGTAAAAATCGGTAACGACCGGTTAAAGATTACCGTACTTGGGAGAAACTATTACCAGAGACCTCAGAGAAAAACCAGCAATACTTAACAGAGTAGCTAAATTATGATCTGCCTTCTATTTGACCCAGAACACCTACAAAAAAAATCGCTTTCTATAAAATCTAAACTTAGGCATTATAGCACGGTCACAAGGGCAAACGTAACTTACTCCTCGGAGACCCTATTTAATCTAGAGCCAAAATAGAACAGAGGAGCTCCAGAGAATGGAAAGGAGAGTACTCCGAACAATTATTAACAAGAAACATTTGGTGGGGGGACAGTACAGACTATTGCCGAATGCGGTCTTGTATCGGAACAACGAGCAGCTCACTAACATTATTAGGAAAAGAAGATTGACCTTCTTTGGACACCTAACTCGATTACCGAAGAGAAGACTTACGAGGAGATTATTGGACTACCAACTGAAGTGTAAAGTTAAGAACAACTGGTTGAAGGGGGTGGAATAGGACTTGGGGGAACTGGGAATAACCAAGGAACAATTGGCAGGAAGAAGGGAAAAAGCGATCTTAAAAAGTCAGGAAACCCAATTACAGTTTAGGGAAAAACGTCCACGAAACGTAGTATATTCGGAAGAATTCAGACTAAAAAAATACTGGGAAGAACGCAGAAAAACCAAAAGACTTAATTAAATTGACTGTGTGTGTATCAATGTGGGCTAAAAAAATAATATGAAAACGTTTTTATACTTTTGTATAACGTATTATGATAATGGCCTTCAGCTTTTTGTGTTCAGGCTAGCCTATTTTGAAATGATTTCCGCAGGGATGATATCACAAAGAGATGTGATTATATTGTGGTATTATTTTTTAGGTTGACGTATAATTAAAAAATATTTAGTACAGTATCGTCTAAACAACATAGGAACTGAGTTACACAACCTAATTCAGCTTACTAACATCTAAACATCAACGCTAAATTCCGGAACTCCTCGCCCGGGCTTCAAACAGCCTACGCCTGCAAACCCAGTTTACAATTCTCCCGTCAACGAATACTCGCTTTTGGCTTGTTGTTGTTGAGCCGCCTCGGTGGCCTAATTGATAGCGTACTGGGCTTTCTCCCCGAGGACCCTGGTTTGATTCCCGGCCAGGGCTTGGCATTTTCATACGCTATAAATCATCCCATCGTCTGCATTAACCCAAGTGTACACGATAGTCGGACGTTAAAAAAAAAAATTGATTTGTTCGCAGTGCTCGTGTATCTTGGTTCTAATGTACGCTAGATTATCACACATTTCTGCCCAGGCTAATGCCGGCAAACCTCCCCGCCTCTTCCATACACAATAGGTATATCCTGATTTGTGCGTTCTTTATCTGACTTTAACAATGGATTTCTGAGGAATTGCGGTTCCCGCCATAATTTCTCGAAAATCGTTGTTTTGCAAAACACCGAGTATTGCTACATGACAGCTTTCCCAATAACTCTACAAGACGCCACAACTTGCTCGGGAGGAAACAGGAGCAATCCGGCCAAATTTAAACAAACACGACGAACCTCTTTCACCTCACCATTCCGAACCGGAGGAGTGCTACGCCAGCCAGCATGTGGTCGACCTGGTAAACGCCCGGACTTCTACTATTTCTCCCGGAGACTACAACGTTGTAACATGTGTAGGTTACAAATTAGGCAACCAAATCTAGTTTAATATCTGTCGAGTTTTTTCATGACATAAAGCTTAGTGATTGACTTCCAAATTGATTTATTTAACTTAATGAACTGAATACATTACAGAACATAATCACAACTCACCATCGTCGGAAGAGATATTGAACAACACTATGTCTGAGTGGTTAGTGATAACTCTTAACAAAGCTATAATGCCGGTTTCGTTCTTGTTGACGGTTACTGTGTATTCATCTTGTTCAAAGCGAAGCGAGACTCCTGGACATGGAACTGGAACAGAGGCAATAGATTAAATTATCAGTTAAACATATAAATGGATTTACAAAGTGTGTTCTAAATTTTAGGTAGTCAGTCACTACGGTTAAGCAGTTTGGTTAAGAGAGTTGATTTCCCCTTTAGGTGCATGATAGCGCTTTGAGGTATAAGCAAAGATTTTGCGGCAGGCAGGCATCGGGCAATGCTGTTGGTAGTTCAAGGTGTTTCAAAATGAATACAGTTATAAGGTAGTCTTGTACCACCTGAAGCTTCTGTGCCTTCCAGTATCACGTGACTACATGATACGATACGATTCCGCTTTGGGTGTTAGATTTTCTGGAGGCAGTTGAACAACTCATCAGTTGCATTGATACCAGTGGTTCATACATACAGTGGGGAATCTTCTATAGAAAATACTAATTTCCAAACCTCTAAAACAAAACAAAAATTTGAAAGTACAATGGGTACTAGATTTAATCTTATTTTCAGGTCATTCCTAAACATTCAAGAGGTTACGAGCGCAACTACAAATCTTCCAAAATTTACCAGACTAAAACCAATTCTGGATGTACTTCTTGGTAAATTTTGTTTTACTGGGACAACATTTCTAGATCACTAAGTTGAGTCGTATATTCATTTCTTCTTATTCTCTGTCAACAGCTACTTGATGATATTATTATTTCAATTAAGGCATATTAACTGTGAACCTTTGATAATGGGGTATTCGCAATTAGATAAATATTTTCTGGACAAATTCTAAGATGTGAAGCGCTCGTAGCTCAGTGGATAGGACAAAGAGCAGTTCGTATTACTCAAACCTGTTCGCAAGTTCTAATCTAACTTGGTTCTCTGTAAGACAACCGCTTAGAAAACGGCTCGCTAAGAACACCAGTAGGACAGACAGAAAAAAAATGTACGAGTGCGAGGTTGAGTCCCCATTCTTTTTTGCTATAGTTCCCTCCATCTATCTTTCACTATATCTGAATAGCATTTTATAAAAATGTTGTAGACTCAGACTGGCAAACGTCACTGGACTGCTTGAAGGAGCTGGAGTGGAATTCTCCTGTATGCGCGAAAAATTCTCGCGCAGGCCGTTTACTAAGTGGCTGGACTATAATGTCATCGGTTTTTCTTTACTGAACTTCGTGTATTGTGATAAAACGTAATAAAAACAAGCAAGGACGTGATTAAAAATGTGGTAATGGAGTAAATGGGCGGGAAGACTAAGAGTAAATGGAGTAAAACGGGCAATGGATTTCTGGAGGATATATTTAGGAAATTTAGAAAGGGTTCCCAATACTGGAATTAGTGCTGTATGTCGATAATGCCATCGTAGACAGTGTAAGAACAAAACATATAGGCCTATTATGATTCAGAATTGTAAAGAGAATGAATTGCTTTCTAGGGTTGTTATTGCACTGCGACCTTTGTAGATTTGTTGTGCCCCTTTCTATAATCCTGAATTGTTCAGTTACAGCGCCTTTTCCAGCACTAGTCTCTTCATTAAGTCTAGGATTCGGAGAGGACACAAGGCGGATAACGTCCCAGTTTCTAAATAGTGAATTTCAAATTAAGTACTAAAGTACTTGCAGATGCTTGATCTGCTAATTACCTTTCAATTTTTCCCCATTTACTCTTGATCGATATCTCGGATATTGTGCCCCCATTTGACCAGGTTTTTGTTGTTCGGTGAGATACCGCTCATTCTATTTACATTCTTACTCATGTTGTTTCCATTGGGACTAACGCTAGACTCTAAGTTGCGCTGGAAGGAGCACGTCAAAATAAAGAAGGAGCTAAATATTAAATATGGAAAAATGCACTGACTAATTGGAAGACGTGCAGGGATAAGCACTTAAAATAACGTTCTCCTGTATAAACAGACACTGAAGCAAATATGGGAACATGGCATTCAGCTGTGGGGTTCTGCCAAGTCGACGAACAGAAATATCATCCAGGTGTTTCAAAACAAGGTACTCAGGGGCATAGTGAATGCACTGTGGTACATTAGAAACTCAGATACACATAGAGACACGGTGAAACACGTGAAACCGTGTGAGATCAACACGGTGAAAGTACAAATGAAAAAGCATGCAAGAAAACACCAACAGCGTTTCCAGAAACATCCAACACAGAGGTCTTGAGGACGTTGAATGAGCCAAGTCGGCTCAAGAGGACCAAACCAGCTGATTTGATATAAGTATAGTAATCTGTATACAGAAACAACCATTGGATTGTTACTCATCACACGTGAATAATTAACTGGGAGTTGCTAAGCTCAGTTGTAACATTGTGTAATTAAAAAAAATGTTGTTCCAATAAGTAACTAGAGAACTGAAAGCCATCCACACAGAGCCCAGCATGTATGTTGAAGGCTAAAGTACTAGAGGTTACCAGGTATGCCATGGCTCCATTTGATACACCATTAAGCACGGGCTATTTGATGTCTTTTTATACTTTAAAGTTAGACAGATTATGTTGAATACAAGGAGATATAGGATATATAGGCTTGGGGTATTAGGGGAGCTAGAGGTACGGTGGGATCGCTAAATCTATCAGCTGCCTCCGCAAGAATGTGTAGATAATGGAAGAGGTTATGCAGACAAATGTGTTGTTCTGGAAGCTACCACGAAGGTTGAAAAGAATAGGTTCAGTTTAAAGTGTTACGGAAAGAGATAGGATAAACAGGCTTGGGGTATTAAGGGAGCTAGAGGTACTGTGGGATCGATAACTCTATCAGCTGCCTCCGCAAGAATGTGTAGATAATGGAAGAGGTTAGGCTGACAAATGTGTTGTTCTATAAGCCACCAGGAAGGTTGAAAAGAGTAGGTCCAGCTTAAAGGGTTACGGGGAAAGATAGGATAGACAAGCTTGGGGTATTAGGGGAGCTAGAGGTACTGTGGGATCGCTAAATCTATCAGCTACCTCCGCAGGAATGTATAGATAATGGAAGAGGTTAGGCTGACAAATGTGTTGTTCTAGAAGCCACCAGGAAGGTTGAAAAGAGGAAAGATAGGCTTGAGGTATTAGGGTTGAAAAAAATTGCAGCTTATTCTACAACAAAAGTGGTAATATCAAGGTACCTGGCGGGTAGTCCGGAGTGGTGGAAGAGCACGGTCCTGTGATTAACAACACGGTCTGACCAATGTGGTCGGCTCCAGTTCGGTTTGCCTAGGCGAAACAAAAATACCAAAAACATCATTTTTGCGTTTCATATGTTTGATGGTTGACATTTTAATAAAACTAAATCCTAGTGTTTCAAGTTTTAGGTTAGGTACTTGAGAACCACCGTTGATTTACACACTCAAAACGTCGTGTAATATGATATATACACAAATGATGGTGATTAAAAAAATAATAACCTTACTGAATTTGATGTTTTGTAGACTTCTAGACCTATGTGCGTAAAAAATTGTAGAATAGCGGTTACGTTATTAAGTTTTAATTTTGATGCAATAAGTTTATAAACACGTTTTCAACGTATTAAAAGTCTGCAAATTTTATGAAAATTTGCATATTTGATTACAATTTAAGTCGATGTTTAAAATTATACCAACTTCGCCGGATTTCAGAGCTGGTTTCTTACGTTAACTTCAGGAAATTTGTTTTTCGCGAATATTGACAATTAGTTTTGATTTGAGCTAAATGTAACCAGAACCTACACATGTTTTTTAACGCCACACACAGATCCGGATAAAAAAACACCTTTTTCACATAAAATTATTAAATCCATTTCATAACCCGTAATTGTAAAATACTACTTAGGTTGTTAGGCTCTAATTTTGATGTAACACGCTTATCAACAAGTTTTCAATATATTCACGATCTGCAAATTTTACGAAATTTTGTCAATATTTTACTTTAAAATCTTTTAACTCGATGTCAAAAATTGTACCTACATAGCCGTGTTTTACGATAGTTTTAGAAACATTGTTTTTTTATTAATACTGACAAATAATTTACTAGTTTTGATATAAGCAAAATGTAGTCAAAACCTGAACGTGTTTTTTCTAACACCATACACAGATCCGATATATATTATTATTATTATTATTTATTATTATTTGCGTATAGACCCTGTTGGAACACGCAAAGCACTCCGAATCATGTCTTGTTCCTCCTAATCCTCCACACCTCCCTCATCCTGTCCCCATGGATCCTCTTCCACTCCTCCGTCCATTTTACCCCTGCTCTCTTTGGGATTTCATTTTCTGGGACCTTCCAACCGAGCATCTTTCTTCTGTATGCGTTCCTGTCTTCAACGTCTGTTGAGTCTATTTCTGCGTCATGTAGGTCTATTCTGACTTGTGCGATCCACGACGTTGTTGATTTGACTCCTTGTATATACTTAAGGATTCTGTTGGCAAGTCTCGTTGTTGGGAGTCTACTGATGTGTCCATAGAACCGAAGTCTCCTTTTTCTGATATCTGCTGCCAGGTTCGATATCTTCTCTGTGGTCTTCCGGGAGTGCAACATGTTTCCATCTTCTGTTAATCTCGGGCCAAGGATCTTCCTCAAGATTTTACGTTCTTCCTTCAAAATATCTTCCATGGTAGCTTTTGTGTGGAGTGCTAGCGTCTCGCTTGCATATAATACCTCCGGTTTTATGACTGTGTTGTAGTGTCTGATATATATTTTTTTTTTAACGTCCGACTATTGTGCACACTTGGGCCAATGCAGACGATGGGATGATGCATATGAAAATGCCAAATCCTGGCCGGGAATCGAACCCGGGTCCTCGGGGTGAATGCCCAGTACGCTATCAACTAGGCTACTAAGGCGGCAATATATACATATACACATATATATATATATATATATATATATATATATATATATATATATATATAGGCCTATATATTCTGGCAAAATTATCATATACATTTCATAACTATTACAGAACTTTATATTATACATATACGAAAGTAAAAGCATTCTAATTACATTTCCGTGTGCTGCACTCTAGGAGCAAATCATTTAACCTTTCACTCTCAATGCTCGAGGCGAGACGGATCAAAGAGCACTTAACATTAGCTTATATTTTAATTAACATTATTATACACCACACACTTCCACTTTTCAAATTACTTGTTAAAAACTGAATAGTTAATTGCTTAATTATTTTTTTAATTATTTGTTTCTAATTACAATTTATTTTCTAATTACTAAAAAATTAGTACCGCAACAATTTTATAAAAATTGTATGATTATACTAGTATAGCAATGAACAGTAAATCTCGCCATATATCCTATAATATTAAACGAGCAATTTCTGTATGTGTTTGTTCAGCGTGTCTCGAAAACGGCTATAACGAATTTCACAAAACTTCGTACGTAAGGGTTTTGAAGGGTGCAGATTCGATCGCGTTATGTCTTATGCCCGTAAAAAATCGCAAAACGGCCAATTTCCAACCTTAAATTTACATGGAGTGTACATTGCCGGTTTCCAGGTAGACAAGTTCATATTCTTAGAATCACATTAGGTTCAAGCAAAAGTAAACTTGGCTGCACTGGTCGACTAGTTTTATTCGTTGTCTAACATACGGATCCAATATCCATACTCGGCAAAGCCATTGAATTGATAAAGTAGTCGCTAGTCGGTGTTCACGTTTCCTGGAACACAAGCAAATCTGGGCACAATTCCTGGAATTGGTATTAAAGTAAGTCCAGTAGACGTATTATTCAATTATTCAGTGTTCTACAGTTTTTGATTGAGCGATACTCCTTATCCTTACTAGGACCATTCAATGCGAAGTGCAATCATTGCAAAGCTTTGTACCTTCCGGAGGAAGAGTATCTAATAAAATTCATCGTGATTCCTTCGTTTGACTGCTGCTTACATAATAGGATTGATCTTGAACATACAGAATTCACAAATGAATTGGGTATTTGGGATAGTATTTCAATAGTCTCTCTCTCTCTCTCTCTCTTTCTCAATCTCTCTCTCTCTGTCTGTTTCATGTTTCATCCAACTTTGAGATACACTTGTTGTGATCTTGCTCTTCTTTCTTCGTCAGAGATTTGGATCGTTCGCTTGGATTTGACTTTGCCTTGGAACCGTTGCTTCTTGTCCTTGGTTATTGTTTTGGCTGTTCTGTCCATGAGCATAGTGTCAGTGATTTGCAGTTCTGTTATGTCTTTCTCCGTTTCTCTAAACCAGCTCTTCTACTGCGAAAGTAGTCAAATATTTTTTTGGTTAGTCTATTTTTGTCCATTCGGAGGATGTGCCCATAAAAATCAATTCTCCTTTTTCTCATTGTGTCTGATAGTGTTTCAATTTTTTTACTACAAATACAACAGTATTTCAATACTATTGCAAACAATTTTCAAAAATAAACAACACCAGCGGAGCTCGGTCACCCGGTTCTTAAAATTGCCCGGCTAGCGCTCTACGACAGCGATTTGGTTCGCTCGTCAATGTCGGCCAATTTAACCGGTAACTGTAATATTTAGGGAAAACGTTACTGAACCAGATGTGTTCGGAAAAACTGACGCTTTCTCCATGTCACGATCAAATCAGTGATAAGATGACTATATTACAGGTTTAGCAACGATATATGTCATCGTTAAATTAGAGACCGCTACGTTAAAACAAGCTGCCTCGGTGGCATAGTTGATATTGTACTGGGCTTTCACCCCGAGGACCCGGGTTCGATTCCCGGCCAGGGATTGGCATTTTCATACGCTATAAATCATCCCATCGTCTGCATTAGCCCAAGTGTGCACAATAGTCGGACGTTAAACAAAAAAAAAAGCTACGTTAAAACGGAAATGAATAGGAAAAACGTATGAACTGTTACCATTTGACCCATCAAAACGTTTGAACCGTACGTTGAAGGTACCTACCAAATTTAAAAATGCGTTTGGCCAAAACTGCGTAACAAACGCCGAACGATCGAGTTGAAACAAACACCTCGTTTCGCTCAGTAAATTAAACAGTTCATTTGTCTTCGTTAAATCAGCAACCGCCATTTTGAAACTGTGGTGACTGGGGAAAACCGTACACTTATGTCGTTCAAGCTATATATAACCTTGTGTATATATATATATCTTGTATTGCCCCCGCAGGGGGGAGGTTCAGACTAGCTGCACCTATTGAGAGGATTTAGACGTCCCTCGCGGTACCCGAGTCTAACACACACTTAAGACTTTAACACTTTACTCTCAAACTTACATTTACAGAAGACTATAATAGCCTCAATGTGCTTAATGCCTTAAAATAATAACAACAAAAAAAAAAAAAAAAACACTTATATTGTCTTATATATATATGCAAGACACGTTTGTACCAAATTTCAAAACAACGATCAATGCGTTTGGCCAAAACTGCATAACAAACTCATAAAACCAAATTTCACACGATTAAGACGAAAAACTCGCTTTGCCCGGTCAGTTAAACTGATCTCATAATGTAACAGAACTTAATAGGAACTATACGATAGATCTGTTTGATTTAGCGTTGCTCGATCGCAACTAGTAGGCTCCTAGATAAGCACGTCTGGCAAAGACAACGTTTGGTAAAAATTTTCATTCTTGTATTAAAACCTATTAATCGGATTCATACCTACCCTAACGTAACCATAACCTGACCTAACATAATATAACTTAACCATAATCTAACCTAACATAACATAACCTAACCTAACCATAACCTAACGTAACCTAACCTAACCATAACCTAACGTAACCTAACCTAACCATAACCTAACGTAACCTAACCTAATTATAAGACCACGTATTGTTTGTTACGTACGTGTTTATTATAAGACACATATTGTTTCAAACACATTTTAATTTCGGATTACAGAGAACACGAAAAACTCGCTTTGCTTGGTCAGTTAAACTGATTTCATAATATAACAGTACTTAATAGGAACTATACGATAGATCTGTTTGATTTAGCGTTGCTCGATAGCGACTAGTAGGCTCCTAAATAAGCACGTCTGGCAAAGACAACATTTGGTAAAATTTTTCATTCTTGTATTAAAACCTATTAATCGGATTCATACCTACCCTAACATAACCATAACCTAACCTAACATATCATAACCTAGCCTAACATATCATAACCTAGCCTAATCATAACCTAACATAACATAACCATAACCTATCCTAACATAACACAACCTAACCATGACCTAACCTAACATAAACTAACCTAACCATAACCTAACCCAACCACAACCTAACCTTATTATAAGACTCGTATTGCTTATTACGTACGGTGTTTATTATAAGACACGTATTGTTTCAAACACATTTTCATTTCGGATTACAGAGAACACCTCGTTCAAGTGGGAAAATCAAAATAGAACGCAAGAATGTTGGCGAGTTTTTCTTGTTTTTTCACTTCCTTAAACCACTGCGTAGAACTTTCCCTGCACCCATGGCAACTGTAATACTTGTTTCAGCATTGTATAATACTTTGTCGGGGAGCGTTTTACAAAATCTAACCCAACAAGTAATTAAAACACTGTTACCTGTACTACAATGAGAGCGTTCGTTTCATTGAGCAGATCTTCGGGCAGCCGGGTCACGAGTTGAACACTGACAGTGTTGCCCGTGTTGCTCACGTTGAAATAGTTCGACCAGTTACCTGATTTAACAGAAAAAACGTAAAATAATGGATTGATTTTTAAACAAACCACTAAAACTTACCGTGTCTTGATCAGCTTTATTATGAGAACGGATTTAGTTGATCTTATTTCGCAAAAATTTTACAAACCAACCTCATGTTCCCGTTAGATAAACACCGATCAACAAATATTCTCCAGCAAAATCACCAACCTTAAGACCATGCATCTGTGATGGATTCCATTAGTGGTGGGGCAACTGTTATGGAATCAAACAAACTGCGACAAACAACTGCGACAAACAAACTGCTTTTTCAAACGGAAACAAGATGTTGGATTTGGACTGGTTTATGATTTATTAAACAAGGAACTGCTTTCCGCACTACCACACCTACGTTCTATTCGAACGTTGCCGCAAGCGCTAAAACTGTTTTCCTGCTAACTGTTCGCCAGCTAACTGCTTTTCTTCTACTTGCTTTTATGCTTTTCCCCTTTATTTCAAAGTTGCTTGTTGCTTGTAGTGAAGTAAGAACTGTTTGGTCAATGTCAACGTTCATCTCTATTTTGTTGCGAGTTGTAGTAACAACCTCTCACATTTTGTAGGTACAGAGCCTAATTTTATTTAAACATATTTTTTATATTTATTATCAATCATCAATATTTTTTAATCAACTAAAAATATTCTAAATCGTTTGCATTTTGGTAAATATGCAAAGGACTATTTAATTTTTAAGTAAAAAAAAGAATGCTTCTATTAAAAATTCATCGCATTTTGTACATAAAATGGCTTACATTATTATTACGTTTTGATAAAGTAATTTAATTATTACTACACTTGTAAGGATTATTTTTATCCTTTCTAAATGCTTTATACTCAAAAACAATTTAAGGACATGGTGGTAATGGGAATGAAAAAGTAGTCTTAGAAAACTGAACGTATGTGCTTTATGTTTTAGCTGCTAACACAACTTTGAGTTTCAGTTTTCTAAACCTGTTTTTTTCCAGCTGTTTAAAAAAGCAGCTTTTTTCCTCAACAAACAGTTTGTTGACGTTTTGTAAAAATATCAGAAACGCCCACCTCTAGATTCCGTGAAGTGACAAATCAGACTAAATACCCTCCTGAGCTATCCGAAAACTTCCTAAAATGGACTCTTTGAAAGCTAGTTATGGAAAAGCAAAACAAGTTTTCAGAAGGCTGTGGATTGACCAGAGTAAAAACAACAACACTTTTAAAACTCTTAAAAGAACTTTAAATATAGTTATATAAAACCGCCATTATAAAAAGCGTGCTCTATATTAGCGGCTAAAGTCCAAGTAATTGAATTGTCTGCCGCTACGAACGTTGCAAGCTGCAATGTGGAACGTTTAAGAAACTAGACAGTACTATTATCTGTTTAACTGTAGTTGAACACTCTGCCGCAAAGTATTGGGAGAATCTCAAAAACCTAAAAGAACGGAAGTTGAAAGCCCAAAAGAACCAAAATTGACTAAATGTGCTCCATTTAGGGCTAAAAAAAAACTATTAGGTAGAAAGAACCACGGTATATACCGTGGAAAGAACCCGTTGAGAACGTGAGTGATTAAGGTACTTGAGTATACCGAATATAGTTACTCCCTGTAAAACTGGCTGGGCGGTTCGTCCTATTACAATTGTGACTGTTTCATGAAAAATACGTAACATTTTTAGTAAAGTTGGTCAAATAACATTTTCCGTAAATATTAACGGTTTGCTGTCGTATTGGCCGAAAAGTTACGAGCGCTGTCGTGGAGCACTGTTTCTATTAATTAAGTATATACAGTCTACTTCTTTAAAATACTAATAAATGAAGCTATTATACTTCTACAAAGACACTCTGCACCTTACCGTTTTGAAAATCCTTCAACTGCATGGTTAAATTCGTGCTGTAACCGTCCTCGATGACGATGTCCTGAGGAAATTTCTTTGCCGCGTTCTGGAAAATAGATTCAAAATATCTCAAACGTGTGTGAATTGATCGTAATATAAAATACTGCTAAACGTAGAACATTATCAAAGTTTATTTCAAAATCTGTAAAACGAAATGATCACTTGACGAAACTGTGCGCTATCTCCAGTCTATTCGTGAAACTACAGTGCAATAATAAACCTTCAACTAAAGACAGTACGATTGCATATTGTTATTGGTTCTGTTGGCTGCATTTTCGAAGGGTTTTCTCGTAACATACCGTGCGAAAATGTTGGCATAAAATATTTCATGTTAACTCCGACTAATAGTTTTATAAAATCGTTTTCTTTCGTGTAGCCCATGTATCACGGTTTTTACAATTTTTCGATCTATTATTTCCTAAGTCGAATAAAATGGTCTAGTATAAGTTTTAGTTTACGGATATAAACTTCACAATGGGTACTCCGCAGGGGGGTGCAGACTGACTGCACTTATTGAGAGGATTTAGACTTCCTTCGCGGTACCCGAGTCTAACACACACTTATACTTACAACACTACACTTACGACTTTAACACTTTACACTCACACTTACATTTAGGGAGGCGATAATATCCTTAATGTGATTTTCGCCTTAAAATAACAACAACAACAAATTTACAATCGGTATAAACTACCCTACCTAACAAAATATTTACGTATCGGCAATGAATATAACAAATAAATTGACCGGGAATGGTTTTGTTCAAAATAAATATTAAAATAAAAATACAAAGTTAATATAGTAATAGTGTAATCAGAATAGGAAACTTTTAGATGTTTTGACAACAGTCTATGTGAAGCAAAAGTAACACAAGTTTAACAAATATAAACCTTCGCATTTATAAAATAAGGTATAATAATTGTTTTTGGTCACTAGTAAGCACCTGAAAATATGATCAATTAATTAGTAAAAGTAAAAATAAGCTTTTCGTATATTTAATCGAAAGAAAAAAAGATGTTTGAATTATTAATTATAGTAAAATAAGCAGTATGTTATAAAAGAAATCGGGCTTGAATTATTAGTTATAGTAAAATAAGCTGTATGTTATAAAACAAATAGGGCTTGAATTATTAATTGTAGTAAAATAAGCAGTATGTTATAAAATAAATCGAGCTTGAATTATTAGATATAGTAAAATAAGCAGTATGTTATACAAGAAATCGGGCTTGAATTATTAGTTATAGTAAAATAAGCAGTATGTTATAAAAGAAATAAGGTTTGAATTATTAGTTATTGTAAAATAGGCAGTATGTTATAAAAGAAATAAGATTTGAATTATTAGTTATAATAAAATAAGCAGTATGTTATCAAATAAATAGGGCTTGAATTATTAATTATAGTAAAATAAGCAGTATGTTATAAAAGAAATAAGGCTTGAATTATTAGTTATAGTAAAATAAGCAGTATGTTATAAAATAAATAAGGTTTGAATTATTAGTTATAGTAAAATAAGCAGTATGTTATAAAATAAATAAGGCTTGAATTATTAGTTATAGTAAAATAAGCAGTATGTTATAAAAGAAATAAGGTTTGCATTATTAGTTCTAGTAAAATAAGCAGTATGTTATAAAATAAATCGGTCTTGAATTATTAGTTATGGTAAAATAAGCAGTATGATATAAAAGAAATCGGTCTTGAATTATTAGTTATAGTAAAATAAGCAGTATGTTATAAAAGAAATAAGGTTTGAATTATTAGTTATTGTAAAATAAGCAGTATGTTATAAAAGAAATAAGATTTGAATTATTAGTTATAATAAAATAAGCAGTATGTTATCAAATAAATAGGGCTTGAATTATTAATTATAGTAAAATAAGCAGTATGTTATAAAAGAAATAAGGCTTGAATTATTAGTTATAGTAAAATAAGCAGTATGTTATAAAATAAATAAGGCTTGAATTATTAGTTATAGTAAAATAAGCAGTGCTATAAAATAAATAATGCTTGAATTATTAATTATAGTAAAATAAGCAGTATGTTATAAAAGAAATCGGGCTTGAATTATTAGTTATAGTAAAATAAGCTGTATGTTATAAAACAAATAGGGCTTGAATTATTAATTGTAGTAAAATAAGCAGTATGTTATAAAATAAATCGGGCTTGAATTATTAGTTATAGTAAAATAAGCAGTATGTTATAAAAGAAATAAGGTTTGAATTATTAGTTCTAGTAAAATAAGCAGTATGTTATAAAATAAATCGGTCTTGAATTATTAGTTATGGTAAAATAAGCAGTATGTTATAAAAGAAATCGGTCTTGAATTATTAGTTATAGTAAAATAAGCAGTATGTTATAAAAGAAATAAGGTTTTAATTATTAGTTATAGTAAAATAAGCAGTATGTTATAAAAGAAATAAGGCTTGAATTATTAGTTATAGTAAAATAAGCAGTATGTTATAAAAGAAATAAGGCTTGAATTATTAGTTATAGTAAAATAAGCAGTATGTTATAAAAGAAATAAGGTTTGAATTATTAGTTATAGTAAAATAAGCAGTATGTTATAAAAGAAATCGGGCTTGAATTATTAGTTATAGTAAAATAAGCAGTATGTTATAAAAGAAATAAGGCTTGAATTATTAGTTATTGTAAAATAAGCAGTATGTTTTGATTAACAAACCAGTAAGGCCAAAAAGAAACCAACCTTAGACAGACAAAACCGACAGCCTGTTTCGCAAGTTCCATTAATTATTTAAAATGAAGTTTGATAGGAATACTTACTACTTCTGCAATGTGGCTGATGTAAATCGGTTCTCTGAACATCGGTGACGTCGGCGTACTGTACTGTGAATCTGCTATTATAGTGACCTGCACAGTACTCTGCAGTGGGGGCGTCCCGCTGTCCTAGAAACAATATTAAATAGACTACTGTATTAATAGTTAACAGATTAGATATTTATTTCGAAAAATCAAATGAAATGTTATTTTGGAAAAGTGCTTTTGTGTTATACATCCAGGTAAATATATATTACTAAGTTAGTGTCACAAAACGAATAGTAAATATTGTAAAAATTCATTTGTGGTAGGAAAAGAATCGGTCATTGAATGTTATCAGTAATGGTTCGACAAGTTTTCGCACGTTCTCCTTTGAAAATAAACAGGTAATCTCTTACTCGCGTGTGTGCCTAAAAGTTTCCTACAGCATTTGTACCTATTACACGCGAATATTATTTTGTTTTCGTTGTGTCTCTTATTTTACTCCAAATTTAAAAATGATGTTAAAAGTACGACCACCATTTTTTTTTTTTTTTTTTTTTTTTTTAACGTCCGACTATTGTGCACACTTGGGCTAATGCAGAGGATGGGATGATTTATGGCATTTGAAAATTCCAAGCCCTGGCTGGGAATCAAACCCGGGTCCTCGGTGTGAAAGCCCAGTACGTTATCAACTAAGCCACCGAAGCGGCTGCCACCATTATAGAAAGCGTGCTCGATATTAGCTGCTAAAGTCCAAGTAATTGAATTGTCTGCCGCTACGAACGCTACAAGCGGCAATGTGGAACGTTTAAGAAACTAGACAGTACTATTATCTGTTTAACTGTAGTTGAACACTCTGCCGCAAGATACCGCTGAGCATGAAAACAACAGATATATCGCTTCTTCTCTCTCCCTCTCCATCTTTCTCTCCCTCTCTCTCTCTCTCTCTCTCTAGGTAAATAATTCTCGCGCAAGTTGAAAACTATCTGGCCAAACTACTTACCACTGTTGGCGTTTCCCGTGTATTACGTCATAGTTTAACCTGCATAAAGTATTTAACCACAAAGTAAATAATTCTTCTGTCCCACATGATAAAGCCAGACACTAACTTACCGTTGCAGTCATGGCGAAAACAATGTTCTCCGATACGTCTATCCTCGCCTTGGTCTTCAGCATCACGTAAAACTTCTTCGCTTCAATTCTGCTCACTGACACGTTGAAATACTGATCCCCGACGCTGCTGAGAGAGTAGTCAATCCTGGTGTTGGTGAAGTCCGCGTCGGTAGCGTAAATGTCTCCGAAGGCGGCGGCGATGTCTATGCCGCTGGGGAAGGGCATCGGGAGATTGTAACTGTACGAAGATTGGTCGAAGGTAGGCGCGTGTTCGTTGACATCCTCCAGCGGGACGTAGATGTACTGGAAATTTAATAAGAGATCGATAAATGTCACAAGTAAAATTTAAATATGATTTGCTGGAAGCTGTAAATTACCTGGAAGTGGAGCTGGATTATGGATTCGAGTTGATAATGAAAACTGTCAGTTGCTGATCTGTTTTAAGTTCAGTTACGATATGTGTGTGGACATGAAGATAAGAGATGAGTTAAAGTGAGATAAACCAGAGTGATTGACTCCAAGATGTTACAGTATCTATGTATCTGTGAGCGTAGAACCTTCATTATTAACCGTACCAAAAACGTTCCCGAATTGAGAAAAAGCAGGGTTGAGTGAGACGCTGTGAGCGTAGAACGTTCGCTACTAACCGCACCAAAAACGTTCTCGATTTGAGAAAAAGCAGGGTTGAGTGAGACGCTGTGAGCGTAGAATGTTCGTTACTAACCGCACCAAAAAGTTCCCGAATTGAGAAAAAGTTGGGTTGAGTGAGACGCTGTGAGCGTAGAACGTTCGCTACTAACAGTACCAAAAACGTTCCCGAATTGAGAAAAAACTGGGTTGAGTGAGACGCTGTGAGCTTAGAACGTTCGCTACTAACCGCACCAAAACCGTTCCCGAATTGAGAAAAAGCTGGGTTGAGTGAGACGCTGTGAGCGTAGAACCTTCTCTACTAACTGTACCAAAAATGTTCCCGAATTGAGAAAAAGCTGGGTTGAGTGAGACACTGTGAGCGTAGAACCTTCTCTACTAACTTTACCAAAAACGTTCCCGAATTGAGAAAAAGCTGGGTTGAGTGAGACGCTGTGAACGTAGAACGTTCGCTACTAACCGCATCAAAAACGTTCCCGAATTGAGAAAAAGCCGGGTTGAGTGAGACGCTGTGAGCGTAGAACGTTCGCTACTAACCGTACCAAAAACGTTCCAGAATTGAGAAAAAGCTGGGTTGAGTGAGACGCTGTGAGCGTAGAATCTTCACTACTAACCGTACCAAAAACGTTCCCGAATTGAGAAAAAGCTGGGTTGAGTGACACACTGTAAGCGTAGAACCTTCTCTACTAACCGTACCAAAAACGTTCCCGAATTGAGAAAAGGCTGAGTTGAGTGAGACGAAGAACAAATTTTCGTAATAATATCTTCTCGCCCTTCATGCTTTACGTCCAGTACCTCACGCAACTGGAGTTGCCAGGTGCTGCAAAATTTTCCAACAGTGGGAAATAGTAGGGAAATCATTTTAAAGTAAAAATACGTGGTGTGTTAATTTACAGAAACTATTTTTTTGTAATACTAAAAAGCTAGATGCATTACTGATACAGTAATTGAACTTTAAGTTTAGGCCTATAGGCTACTTGAATCACTGATAAGACAGCACTAAGGACACAATTAGCTGTGGTCATGGCGTAAGGACAATAGAATTATTAAGATTAGCTTATCTATGATTCAGAAATAAATGGTGGCGATAAAATCAGCTATAAAAATAATGATAACGAAGCCCTTCTAATTTTAAATAATTTCTTTGCGTATATTTTTACAAATTTCTTACACGCGTTAAACAAAAGCTAAGAACCGCTTGGCTTTTTTTGTGTGTTTGACGTCCGACTGATGTGCACACTGGGGCTAATGAAGACAATGGAATGATTTATAGCGTATGAAAATGCCAAGCCCTGGCCGGGAATCGAACCCGGGTCCTCGGGGTGAAAACCCAGTACGCTATCCACTAGGCCACCGAGGCGGCTAAGAACCGCTTGGAAAGTAAAATGATAACTGGATCATTAGGCTACTTTAAAAATATACACTGAATAAAGGAAACATAGTTTAAAAAAAGTTTTGTGATGTTTACTAAACACAACATTAAAATGTATACTTAGTTAATGCCCTTAAATGTATAGTCTAACTGATTAAAAGCTCTAAATTAGAGAAAGAAAAAAATTTCTTAAAACATTTCTACTTTCTAAAGGCTTTAAAAAGTCATTATACAATGGCCGCAAATTATAATGACCTTGAATGAACTCTGTTCAAATTTAACATTTATTTACTCGGTGGCCTAGTTGTTAGCGTACTGGGCTTTAAACCGAGGACCCGGGTTCGATTCCCGGCCAGGGCTTGGCATTTTCATACGCTATAAATTATCCCATCGTCTGCATTAGCCCAAGTGTGCACAATAGTCGGACGTTAAACACACAAAAAAATGTTTACTACTCTATGCTTACTATTGTTTACTAATCATCAGTTTGTATAATCGGTTGTATAACTAATTGTTATTGTATAATCAGTTTGTTACTCTTTGTTTACTATTACATTTGTTTACTAGTGTAAACAAATAGAACATTGTTTACTACCAATAATACATGTTCTTACCTTCTCCTGTAGATCAGTAAATTATAGGTGACCAAATAATTCGTACCATTTTTTTAATATTTCAATATACAGTTCAGTGTGTTTGTGTTTTTTGTTTAATATTCTTTATCGAACAAGTAAGTTCAATAATAATTACAATCGATTTATTTTAAATGTTATCATCAGTGTAACTGAGTAAATACGGTTATTGTGCAATTCAATGATTAGGTCTAGTATTTCGTACTTGCAAACATAGCATCATATTTACATAGCATCGTATTTACATAGCATCATATTTACATAGCATCATATTTACATAGCATCATATTTACATAGCATCATATTTACATAGCATCATATTTTTACACATGAATGTAACAGTAGTTAAGAATGGGGAAATATATACTAAAGCGGGGAAATTTTGTGGTGTTAGGTGGGGAAATTATTTTTTTACCTGGCAACACTGGCGCTAACTATGAACGTCTGACATTTACACTCGGTAACTCGTGTTTATCTACGGGCGAAAAAGTGTTTTGTTTTAACAATTTTATTATTGACAATAACCGAAAATTCGACCTAATTTTTTAATATTTCAATATACAGTTCAGTGTGCTTGTGTTTTTTGTTTAATATTCTTTATGAAACAAGTGAGTGCAATAATTACAATCGATATATTTAAAATTTTATCGCCAGTGTAACTGAGTAAATACGGTTACTGTGCAATTCAATGATTAGGTCTAGTATTTCATACTTGCAAACATATCATATTTTTACACATGAATATAATAGTAGTTAAGAGTGGGGAAATTTTGAGGTGTTAGGTGGGGAAATTATTTTTTGACCTGGCAACACTGACGCTAATTATAAAAGTCTGACACTTACACTCGGTAACTCGTGTTTATCTACGGGCGAAAAAGTGTTTTGTTTTAACAATTTTATTATTGACAATAACCGGAAATTTGAAATAATTTTTTTCAAATTTTGGTCATTTATTACGTTTACCATAAAAGTTAGTAATGCAGGTATGATACAAAGAAATCGATAGTTGGGAGGAAATCGAAAAAATTAAATGAACCTAGAATTTTTATGATTTTATCTAAAACTGAAATTTCTTTTACACAAAATATGGTACATTCCGGCTACTAACCTTCCGTTTGAAATCTGAAGTTACCTCTAAAAAGAGGCATTTATTTTAAAAATAAGTACTTACGATGTTTGCCGTGTCCGTTTGACATTGGAAGTTCACTTTTATGTATATTTCGTTCTGCAACTCCTGAAATCAAAATTTATTATTATTTTAAATATTCTAATCTTACATTTCAGCTATACAATAATATAAATAATGTATAACATCATCTCGAATATACGGCTTTAATTGAATTTAATTTAAAATGTATCATTTTTGAAACTAAAAAATATATCGTCGCAAGCAGATATTACGTTTAAAATTCTAAAAAATTTTCAAAAATTAGCAGGAGGGACGACCGTTGAAGAGAAAGTTTGAAAGGAGCCAATCAGAAGCGAGCGAAAACGTATGATTTTGAAGAGCCAATCAGAAACGAGCACGTCAGTTTTAATGTACACGTGTTGAATTGAGGAGGGGTACGAGGTGGAGGTAGTATAAATAGGACGGGCAATAATATTGGTGACCAGTATAGATATAGTTTTTGAAGATGAAGGTTCTCCGAAACGCGTCAACAAAAGCAGTATTGACGGAGTTAGGGAAGGCAGATCATTATACTCAACATAGTGAAAATAATCCTAGCAGAAAAGAAGAAGAATATAAAAAGAACTAAAAAATATGTTTAACCAATATGAGTTTACTAGGTAAAGTGTAATTAAAATTGATGTGAAATTATTTAAGGTTATGGAAGACTGAATGAACGAATCTAGGGTTACTGCGATCTTTGTAGATCTGTTGTGCCCCGTTTCTGTATTCCTAAGTTGTTCAGTTAAGGTACCTTCTCCACTTCTTAAGATCTAGGATTTGAAGAATGTTCAAGAAGAACTCTCCCACAATTAATTCCCAGTTCCTTATTGAAGTGTTCGCATATGCTTCCTCTGTTCATTCCCTTTCAATTTTCCTTTTTGTTGACCTTTGTTACGGAGGTTTTGCTCCATTTCGCCAGTATTTTATTGTGCTTTGCATTTTGCCAGCTCATTCTATTTTACATTCTTACTTAAGTCGGTACGCAAGTAACTAGAAAAGTTAGGTCCGCTCATACAGAGCCCTGAAGGCATGGGTGAGGCTAACGTATACTGGAAGGTCGCCAGGTATCCCAGAGTTGCTTTTCATACACCGTTAGTGGTGTTCTTCACTCCATCAGCACGGGTCGCTTTACACTTTAGAGTTGGCCAAGATATCTTGAGTAGTTGAATAGTACGGATGGGAACTTCTGCTATTTTTAAAAAATATCAACGAACTGTTTGTTGGAAAAAAATAACTGTTTGGAAAAACAGTTTGAAAAAACAGGTTTAGAAAAATGAAACTCGAAGTTGTATTAGCAGCTAAAACATAAGCACAAACGTTCAGTTTTCTAAGACTACTTTTTCATTCCCATTACCACCATGTCCTTAACTGTTTTTGTGTGTAAAACATTTAGAAAAAAATAATTAAATGAAGTAATAATTAAATTACATTCTCAAAACGTAATATATATGTATGCCATTTTATATTACAAAATGCAATGAATTTCTAATAGAAGCATTATTTTTTTTTTACTTAAAAATTAAATAGCCTTTGCATATTTACTGAAATGCAAATAAAAATATTGATGATTGATAATAAATATAAAAAATACGTTTAAATAAAATTAGGTTATGTATTTACAAATTAGGTTATGTATTAAAATTAGGTTATGTGAGATGTTACTGTCATATTTTTATTTGGGAGAAAGTAGGTTTTCATTTTTCAACACTGAAAAAAATAACCTTAATAAGTAAAATATAGTAATAAGAATATAGGCCAAATATGTTTAAATAAAATTGGCTCTATATAGTTACAAAATTATAGGTTATTAACATTTGGTTATTACAGGTTAATGATAGGTTATTAACCTAAAATTATTCAAGATATATACAAGAGTAGATATTGTGAATTTTAAAAAGTCCACACATCCAATAAATAATTAAAAACTATGCACTTAATTCTAAAAACATAAAAAAAGTAAAAGAAAACTTTCAAAATTGTCCACTAAATATTTTTAAATTTCTAACACAAAGTAAACTACGGAGAAAAGCTAATATAAAACACAATTATGGCTGTTTTTACAGTTTAAAAATGTTTGAACAACAAATTTTACATTTAAAACTTTCAAACAACTCGTTAAAAAATAGAGATAAACTTTGACAACGCCCAAACAGTTCTTACTTCACTACGTTCCAACAAGAAATAGAGGGAAAAAGTATAGCAAATAGCAAGTTAAAGAAATGGTGTTTGTACTGTTGTCAACAGTTTAACAGGAAAATAGTAACAAAAATGTTTTAGCGCTTGCGGCAACGTTCGAGTATAACGTAGGTGTTGGGGAAGTCCAAACTGTTGATCCTTGTTTAACAAATAACGATCCAGTCCAATTCAAACTGTTAGTTTCCGTTTGGCAAAGCAGTTTGTTTTTCGTAAATAGAATAACAGTTAGTTTTAACAGTTTGGAGTTTTCTTACTCATCTCTATTGAGTAGTATTAGCTAGAAATACGGTAGGATTGCTAAGCCCATCAGCTACTCTCTTCAGGATGTACAGTAGGCTACACATAATTTCTGATTGCATAGATCAGATAAGGCATCATTTAGCTGATGTGTTAGCACTAGTAAAAGAAATGTAACGAATATATCAAATATATCACTGCTTCCTTGTAGCAAATATATCAAGCTGTGATACAAAAGTAACAGTTGTATAAAATCCATTTCTTTCCTTGTAACAAATATAACAAACTGTGGTACAAAAATAACACATGTATGAAATCGATCTGTTTCCTTGTAACAAATATAATAAACTGTTGTACAAAAATAACAGATGTATGAAATCGATCTGTTTCCTTGTAACAAATATAACAAACTGTGGTACAAAAATAACACATGTATGAAATCGATCTGTTTCCTTGTAACAAATATAACAAACTGTGGTACAAAAATAACACATGTATGAAATCGATCTGTTTCCTTGTAACAAATATAACAAACTGTGGTACAAAAATAACACATGTATGAAATCGATCTGTTTCCTTGTAACAAATATAACAAACTGTGGTACAAAAATAACACATGTATGAAATCGATCTGTTTCCTTGTAACAAATATAACAAACTGTGGTACAAAAATAACACATGTATGAAATCGATCTGTTTCCTTGTAACAAATATAACAAACTGTAGTACAAAAGTAACAGTTGTATAAAATCCATCTGTTCCCTTGTAACAAATATATCAAAATGTAATACAAAAGTAACAGTTGTTTAAAATCGATCTGATCCCTTGTAACAAATATATCAAACTGTGATACAAAAGTAAAAGTTCTATAAAATCCATCTGTTCCCTTGTAACAAATATATCAAAATGTAATACAAAAGTAACAGTTGTTTAAAATCGATCTGATCCCTTGTAACAAATATATCAAACTGTGATACAAAAGTAAAAGTTCTATAAAATCCATCTGTTCCTTGTAACAAATATATCAAAATGTAATACAAAAGTAACAGTTGTTTAAAATCGATCTGATCCCTTGTAACAAATATATCAAACTGTGATACAAAAGTAAAAGTTCTATAAAATCCATCTGTTCCCTTGTAACAAATATATCAAAATGTAATACAAAAGTAACAGTTGTTTAGAATCGATCTGATCCCTTGTAACAAATATATCAAACTGTGATACAAAAGTAAAAGTTCTATAAAATCCATCTGTTCCCTTGTAACAAATATATCAAAATGTAATACAAAAGTAACAGTTGTTTAAAATCGATCTGATCCCTTGCAACAAATATATCAAACTGTGATACAAAAGTAAAAGTTCTATAAAATCCATCTGTTCCCTTGTAACAAATATATCAAAATGTAATACAAAAGTAACAGTTGTTTAAAATCGATCTGATCCCTTGCAACAAATATATCAAACTGTGATACAAAAGTAAAAGTTCTATAAAATCCATCTGTTCCCTTGTAACAAATATATCAAAATGTAATACAAAAGTAACAGTTGTTTAAAATCGATCTGATCCCTTGTAACAAATATATCAAACTGTGATACAAAAGTAAAAGTTGTAAAAAATCCATCTGTTTCGTTGCAACAAATGTATCAAGCATTGATACAAATGTAACAGTTGTATAAAATAGATTTCATTTCTCGTGGAATAACTATCTTTTCATACGTAATTAGTGCTTATGTTTTCTCATGTAAATATGTACAATTTTTTAAAAAAGCATGAACCACTTTTTATATTGAATGGATATAGAAAAAAATTGAGTTTCAATGTTTTACGACGTTTTTACCCGTCTGCTGGCGTTTAATGTTATTTTGCAACATGGAGGATTTGATAAAAAAATTTATGGGAGTCTGTGTTAGGTGGCACATAGTTTAAATCTCCTTTCTGTGTAAGAGGGATTAAATTAAATCTAAAAAACACCCCATTAAATATGGCAACTGGTCAAATTTTCTAAACATTGTCATCTGCTTTCTTATTATGTGTTAAAACTAAGTATAAACCAACACTATTGACGTTTAGCTCGAATGTTTATGGAAAGAACATGTTTGACAGATGTAAAAAAAATTATGGTGTTTATAATATACATGTGTTGATAAATGGTTTCTATAGTTTTAAAAAGAAAATGACTCAAATATTCTTGATAATTAATAAATACTTTCCCTCAACAAAGAGAGCAGTGTCTATTTGTTTTGTAATGTTGGGATTCCAAAGCTTCTTCTTCTTTTCGTTTCACCCTCTTTGGGGTACGCTGAATCAATCATTTCTTGCGCGCTGTACTTTTCTTTGTTCCCAGTAGCTCTTCATTCTTTCCGATCTTCTCTTCCTCTCCTCTTCCGAAATGACAGGTTTAGGTCTTATTTTGGCTTTATCTTGGAATCTTATTCTTTCGTCTTTGGTAATTATCTTAGCAGTTTGGTCAAACAATGAATCTTCTGTAATTTTTAATTCTATTAGGTCTTTTTCAATTTCTTTAAACCAGTTCGGTTTTGTTTTACGATTATGGAAAAAATCGAACACCTGTTTCGTCAATCTATTGAAGTTCATTCTAAGAAGATGGCCGTAAAAATTTATTCTCCTTTTTCTCATAGTATCGGACAGTTTTTCAATTTTCTTATAGAGAGCTTCATTTCTTATATATACAACCTTATTATCCTGAAATTTTGTCCCTATAATTTTTCTTAAGATTTTCCTTTCCGTTATTTCAAGTTTTTCTATCTGGCCTATGCGATTCATGGTTAATGTTTCTGCTGCGTACAGTGCTTCCGGCTTGATCACTGTTTTATAATGTTTAATTTTGGACCCCCATGAAAGGGATTTCTTATTGTATGTTTCTTTCGTCAATTGGAAGGCCAATTCAAGTTTGTTTCTCCTGGATTCCATTGCCTTGCCCTCATCTGCATTCCAACTAATCCATTCACCAAGATATTTGAACTCTTTTACAATTTCTATTTTCTGTTCTTGGATTTTAAGGTATTTATTTGGGTATTTGTTGTTTGTCATGATTTTGGTCTTTTCAAACGATATGTTTAGACCTATTTTAGCTGCTTGTTTCTTCAATTCAAGAATCTGCTGCTTCAATTCAAGAATTCCAAAGCTTATTAGATAAACACTCAACCTTTCTTATCGGGTATTTCACAATCTGTACTACTGATGAATTAGCATCTTGTAGACCATTTTCCTGAATGCTAGTCAAATACAACTTTATAACTGGCTTATAAAGCATTTATAAATAATAATATTCTGACAGTTCAGATACCAATGTTTTGAAATTCTGACTAACCACCATTTTTGTTATTTTAATTTTTAACAAAAATTACTGAGGTACTATTATTTTTTTTTTTTTTTTTTTTTTTTTTTTTGGTGTTTAACGTCCGACTATTGTGCACACTTGCGCTAATGCAGACGATGGGATGATTTATAGCGTATGAAATGCCAAGCCCTCGCCGGAAATCGAACCCGGGTCCTCGGGGTGAAAGCCCAGTACTATCCACTAGACCACCTGGTACTTTTAAGATGGAATATTCGGCTCATTACTCAGACAATATGGTGTTTAAAATGATGCGCCATGCAACATAGGCTTCCATAAGAAAAACATTTGCGGCATCTTTCACAAGTCATGATGAAAAAAATTATATTAAACACAAAAATATGGGCAAAGTCATTGTAAAACCGTATGAAAAATATTGATATTTTTGTTTGTACTGATTCAAAAAATAAAATGGTAGTTTGATACTTTTTTAAACACCCTGTATAAAGGTTTTGACAACCCGTCAAACAGGTCAGGGTCTTACCATAATGGCGTATGGTATCACTACCGCTAGGCTTTCACCCTTAGGACCCGAGTTCGATTCCCGGCCAAGGCTTGGCATTTTCATACGCTATAAATCATCCCATCGTCTGCATTATCACAAGTGTGCTCAATAGTCGGGCGTTAAAAAAAAAAATCCAATACCGAATTCACTACTAAAAACTTACATATTTGGTTTCGTCAAGTGTCACATTGAGCACAATGCTGAGCAGTCCTGTGTTATTGTCAAAGCTTGCGGTGAAAAACACGCTGGTAAACGAAGTAACACCTGGAAGCACAACATATCTGTTATTGTATATCTGCTGAACAGCGTCGAAATGTTAAACAAACTAGAGAGTTTGATTGCAAAAGATAGAAGAAACAGAGTAAATTTTGAGAAATCTCTAACTGTTAAGGTAAAAAATTGAACCAAAAATAAAAATAATGTACATGTTTTATTCTCCTTTTTGTTTTAATTAAGCTAATTTGTTGAAAAACACGACACATGATTTTCATTCCTTTTTTTTTCTTAACAAGTATAATTACTTGTATTGTATTTTATTAAATTATCTTGTATTTATTATTATTTTAATATGTTTTTTTTTCTAAAATACGATAAATTAATCTGAAACTAATTATAGCCTATCAGCTGTTCAATGAAATCAGCTGATCATTACGAATTAATATAAACGTCAAATTAACATCACAGGTTTTTAACAACATAACATAAAATTTATTATAACATATCAGCTGTTAAATTAAATCAGCTGAAAATTAACCTAGCTAGTTTTTAATAGCATAACCTAAAACTACTATAACCTATCAGCTGTTCAATGAAATCAGCTGATCATTACGAATTAATGTAAACGACAAATTAACATCGCTGGTTTTTAACAACATAACCTAAAATATATTATAACATATCAGCTGTTAAATGAAATCAGCTGAAAATTAACATAGCTAGTTCTTAATAACATAACCTAAAACGTACTATATCCTATCAGCTGTTTAATGAAATCAGCTGATCGTTACGAATAAATATAAAACAACTGATCGTAGTTTTTCCGCAGTGTGCGCCTCACACGCGCAAGGTCTTGTCGGTTCGATCCCGGGTGGAAACAGGAAATTTTAATTATAATTAATTTAATATGAGACTTGCGACGCACAAATTATACTATTGTACGTCAATATAAACATGTTCCTCGCATCACCCAAAATCCATCACAACCAGCCCTGAAACATGATACGTGTTAAAACTTTTACGTTGGTTAAAGAATTAACTGAGCTGAATACTCACTAAGTATGTTTGAACTTTGGAAGGCTGCCACAGTGACGCCCGTGCTGGAGTTGTCTTGCAGTTTGTCTTGCAAATGGAATCCAAACTTCCATTGGTCTGGTGTTACAGCGCTCTGGTTGTAAGAGAGGTAGCAGTCGCCTTGATCTAAAGGAAACATTAATGTATAGTCAGATTAGATTCAAACTAGAGGAAGGGATAATACAACCCCAGGCACTGCGATCAAGAGACCTATCGTGCAACTAAACCTCTTGAGTACTAGATCAGCAGATTGATGCCCTTAGTAAGTTCCTAGAATCCTGGAAACCAAAAACCCCTAGCCTCCTACCAGTAAGTAGTGGTGGGGCAGAAAACACCAAACTGTTAAAAAAAACTGTTTTCCCATAAGCGACAAACAAGCTGTTTTTTCAAACGGAAACAAGCAGTTGGATTTGGACTGGTTTATGATTTGTTTAACAAGGACCAGACTTTCCCCACTACCACACCCACGTTCTATTCTAAAACTGTTTTCCTGCTAACTGCTGTTCTTCTACCTGCTTTTATGCTTTTTCACTTTATTTCAAAGTTGCTTGTTGCTTGTAGTGAAGTAAGAACTGTTTGGTCAATGTCAACGTTTATCTCTATTTTGTTGCGAGTTGTAGTAACAACCTCTCACATTTTGTAAATACAGAGCCAGATTTTATTTAAACATATTTTTTATATTTATTATCAATCATCAATATATTTTAATCAACCAAAAATATTCTAAATCGTTTGCATTTTGGTAAATATGCAAAGGATTATTTAATTTTTAAGTAAAAAAAGAATGCTTCTATTAAAAATTCATTGCATTTTGTATATAAAATGGCTTGCATTATTATTACGTTTTGATAATGTAATTTTTTTATTACTACACTTATAAGGATTATTTTTATCCTTTCTAAATGCTTTATACCCAAAAACAGTTAAGGACATGGTGGCAGTGGGAATGAAAAAGTAATCTTAGAAAACTGAACTTATGTGTTTTATGTTTTAGCTGCTAATACAACTTTGAGTTTCAGTTTTCTAAACCTGTTTTTTTCCAACTGTTTTAAAAAGCAGCTTTTTTCCTCAACAAACAGTTTGTTGACGTTTTGTAAAAATAGCAGAAACGCCCACCTCTGCCAGTAAGAGCTTCACAATCAAGGATTATATATCCTGCACAACCTGCACACGGTTTCACCACGGTACGTACCTATCCTGTTCATGTGCACCCTCAGACCAAAGTGCCTAGTAATAAGCCTGATTTTCCTGACTTGTGCTCTGCCCAAGACGTCTGCTGCCCCTTTAAGCCCTTTATATTGAACCATGCTTAAGAGGCGATAATATAGATTTACTCAACACTAAAATTACGGTGGAGAATTAGTAAGGTAATAAACTGCCGAAACGAATTTTGAGCCGAAACTTGATAGAAGAAAGGGTAAATCATTGATTATTGTGGTAGATGATTGCGAAATGATGAATCGTTTAAAAATATTATACTTTTTGGTATATTGATGATACACAATAGTGCAAAAGTCGTTTAAATTATTCTTCGAAAAATATGGATTTCGAAATCGGTTCTACAAATTTTGGTCATCAATGAGTCAGTGTATCAAATTTGAAGACGAAATATACGCTTAGGTCTAATACACATTGCAGTCCTTTGTGTAGATTCACTGACGCCTGAATCATTTGCATCCCACTTTTCGTATATCGCAGAACTGCTACTTTTTCACAAATAGTTTGATTTCACATATTTTCCAAAAGTGAATGGCCGAGTTTAACTGTTACTAACTGTGAAATCTCCGGAATCGTTCGTGAAGCTAACCAATACCGGGGAGACATTCGAGTGACTTTTAACTCGGATAGGTTCGTCAAAATATTCTGTGTGGGTTATTTTTTATCCGTGATTGTTTATGCATTTTTTCCCAAATCTGTATCACTGCCAAACTTCATCAGGATTTTTGTTTTCCTAAACGCGCTTTTTTGATACCGGTTAAAACTAATGACGACGAGCGATCAGTTTTAACGGCAAGAGAAAAACTTACAGCAGTAACTGCAGTCTCGAAACTACGACCTTGACCTTGAGGTGTTCAAGTAAAGCTCGAAAAAGCTGCATCAGAAAAATGAACCCTGGTCGAAATCAATTAATGTGATTGAGAGAAATATTATGTGAACAGAGAAATCAATTAAGGTGAACAGAGAAATAGCAGACAAAATATACCCAAATTGTTGATGAATTCGCGAGTTGAAAAAAAAATTTAGAGTTCATTATCTGACGTCATCAAGTAAAACCATGAATTCGTAAAAATCTTTTTTCTCTGCGGACAGGCCAAACAAAGGACCACGCAAATATCACTTCGTTTACTTCCTCTTCCTCCATCTTTCCTTCATTAATGAGGACGAGCGATTAGTGTTAAAAGCAAGAGAGAAACTTACAGCAGTAACTGCAGTCTCGAAACTACGACCTTTCCTTAAGGTGTTCAAGTAAAGCTCGAATAAGCTGCATCAGAAAAATGAACCCTGGTCGAAATCAATTAACAGTACTCTAGTAAACATCGAACAGTAATCCATATTGCAAAAAGAGAACCTTGACATATCAATTTAGGTGTGTATTGGCTATAAACTCTTTTTAACAGTGTAGGCTATAATTAATAACATTGATGGTTTAATCTCGAGATAGGATATCACCGAGCGCAACTCTCTGATAACACGAAGTTTTCCTGTTGTGCTTTGTTCTTTTGATAACCAAACATAAAACACTTACGATTAATTTTTATAGCTAACCATTACCTGTTTCTTACGTCCATTTTATAAATTAAATGACAACAAAGGGTGCGAATCAAAACTAATTAACTGTTTCACAAGTTCATTAGAATTAGTATTAAAAAGTTCTTTATGTCTCCTTTAGTATAGTGATAGCGCTGGCGGATCCAGCAGCTAGAGGGGCTGTAGTCTCCCCCTTTGGAATTGGAGGTCTTCTTTAGTATAGTGATAGCGCTGGCGGATCCAGCAGCTAGAGGCGCTGTAGTCTCCCCCTTTGGAATTGGAGGTCTCCTTTAGTATAGTGATAGCGCTGGCGGATCCAGTAGCTAAAGGCGCTGTAGTCTCCCCCTTTGGAATTGGAGTCAATTTGAAAAAATATAAATTTATTAGTTACCCAATTAATAAAATAAAAGTACCAACGATTGGCATAATTTAATCTTTATAAAAGGGTTGTTCTCCAAATCCTGCATGCACAGGTACAGCGGGTCAGGTTAAAATTTAACATATCTTTGAAGACAAAAGGAGGAAGGAATAAGTACGCGCACGCGTTTGTTAGTCAGAAGCGGATGTGAGGACATAAATGTGAACAGAGAAATAGCAGACAAAATTGACCCAAATTGTTGATGAATTCGCGAGGTGAAAAAATTTAGAGTTCATTATCTGAAGTCATCAGGAAAAACCATGAATTCGTAAAAATCTTTCTTCTCTGCGGACAGGCCAAACAAAGGACCACGCAAATATCACTTCGTTTCCTTCCTCTTCCTCCATCTTTCCTTCATTCCCTCAGAGTGTTTCGCCCTTCTCTCTCTGTCCATCTTCCTCCCCTGCGCTCCTTTCTCTCCTCCACAATAACCTTTATATTTGAAAGTCTTAGTAAAAATGTTAATAAAATGTATTTTCATTTATTTTTTGTATAATTCTGATTTATATTAATTTCTATATTTAATTGTATGTATTTCACGTGACAGGGACCACCCCAAAAAAAAACCTATGTGTACTACAATAAATAATATTTTTTTTACGTTTTATCATAAAGATTTATTAGTCTGAAGTAGATCATGGTACTTAGGACCATATGGTGTTCTTGTATATGTGCATGAAACTATTGGAAATTATAATAATATTTTATTAGTTATCGGGTTTATCCTTGGGTCAGTCCTTCTTTTAAACTGGGTGGATCCGCCCACTAGTGACAAAGAAAGAACGTTTATATTTTGATGAATGTAACTGCTTTCAGGTTCACTGGAGTGTTCGTGAGTGTACATCTTTGGAGGCAAAGCGAAGTGACCGACGCCAGTGATGTTTGGTGAGTTTTCAAGTTACATTTTGTCAAATCATATCTTTCTTCCTAAAATTCAGGTTCAGGAAGTATCGTCAAAAAAACCGAAATAATCTTTCAAAATCGATTATTCAAATCTTGGACACATGTGTAGATCCGTATCTTTAGTTACTGCAGCAAATAATAAAATTTATATTTAAGGACTAAAAGGAAAACCAGAGCTACGTTGCTTTTAGTTATGACTCTCCATTTTGGTTGATTTTCCGGTTTTTTTCCAGATGATTCACGAATCGGAGTTTTGTGTTTTATAAAATTATTTCTTCATGTGTATACTATACAGGCGAAAAAATACATATAATCCAGTCACGTAGTAAACGGCATGGGCGAGAATTAATCGCGCATGTAGGAGAATCCCCCTCCACCTCCCTCCAACATTACAGTGACAGACTTCTACCAATCTGAGTCTGTTTAATGTTTATTTTATAAGCTGGGAATTGTAAGCACTCAGTAATAGTGAAGGACAGAAGGAGAGAGCGGTAGTGCGAGAGTGGGGACTCAACCTCTTACTCGCACATTTTTTTTCTCTCTGTCCCACTGGTGATCTTAGCAGGCCGTTTTCTACTTGACCTGAAGTTACTTGGTTGACATTCTAAAGCGTATAATTCAACAATACTTTACTCCTCCTATTGACGATTGGCCTAGTGTGTGGACTATCGAGTACTTTAAAGTACTCGGATAAGTATTCGAATTAGTATTCATTTAAAAGTATTCGAATGGTAATCGAATTAATGCAGCCAGGCTGTTTGTGATTTTCAGAATTGGACAGACAGAATTGGTATCGATAAAGTTGCTTTCCTATTGTTTTCTGTCTGTCTGTCTGTCTGTAACGAATATGAATTGTAACGAACCGATATTAGATTATAATTTTTGCATTCTAATAAGGGGCTCGGTGGTCGAAGTGGCTAAAGCATCAGTCTACTGCGTCACTCAACTACGCACCTAAAGCTTCTTGGTTCGAGCCGCAGTTGCTCCAATTGCTTTTCCCTTACAGTTAAAACTGATACCTCGTCCTTATTACTCTAATATGGAAGTAAAAAAGAAGTTTTTTTAATAATTAATATGGATCGCTTTACATTTAAAACAAACAAGGGAAAAATTTATTAAATTGTATTTAAATATTCATATTATATTAATTAATTTTATCATTATTAATATTGGATTAATACAGGGCACTGTGGTCTGAGGGTGCACATGCACAGGATAGGTATGTACATGGAGAAACAGTGTGTAGGTTGTGCAGGAAGGAGGAAACTGCAGGGCACATAACTCATGATTGTGAGGCTCTTGCTAGTAGGAGGCTAGGAGTTTTTGGTTTTCAAGACCCTAGGGATTTTTTAAGTAGTTGAACAATAGTCGATCTCAGTGCCTGGGGTTGTACTTTCCCTGCCTCTATGTTTCAATCTTAATCTTAATGAACTTAATGTGTAAGAATTCAAGAGCACTAAACTTAGTCGAATGGTTACTTGTTCATTAGAATAACTTGATATTCAATCGTGAGCCACTAGTAGGCTAGTTAGAATGATTTCAAGCGAATAGTCGCTATGAACGTTTATCTAAAACGAACGCAATGCAGGCTAGTTAGTTGCGCAGTGGACAAGTAACTAGTAAGTATTGGAATAGAAGTATTCAATTCACAAAACTATTCGTTCATTCGCTGCAGAATCCCGTGTATAGAACTTGTGTAGGTCTCCCCCACACAAGCTAAAAAGTATTCACTAGAAATTTTTTTTTAAGGCGAAAAGCACATTGAGGCTATTATCGCCTCCCTAAATGTAAGTGTGAGTGTAAAGTGTTAAAGTCGTAAGTATAGTGTTGTAAGTGTAAGTCTATGTTAGACTCGGGTACCGCGAGGGACGTCTAAATCACCTCAATAGGTGCAGCTAGTCTGCACCCCCCGCGTGGCACTAGAAAAATACTCGTTACTTTTTTTAGTATTCGAATATTCGAGTAAAAGTGAACTGATCGGATATGTGAATACTTCTTTATTCGTATAGCCCAACACTGATATTGGCTACTACAGTCCATTCCATATTACGTGACAGAAACGTGAGGTTGGTACGTGTTGTCCCAACTTACCCAGCAATATTTAACAAGCTTATGGAAAAAACGAGTTATTGGAATTCGTAAACATCGATTTTTTTAAATAAAATAGTAGCACTATATATTACAGTAGTCTATTTACTAATCACTCGTTAAAAATATAATTAGAAGCCTACAGTATTAGAATGTGCTGTATTACTTTTGAATCTAGAATGCAGGCTCGTGTATTACTCGAGTTAAATGTAAATGCCATATAGTGATCGATTTGTTATGACACAGTTAACTAATGTGAAACAGACTATAGGATGAACATTGCATTACAAGCACTTCAGTACGAACAGCAACCACAAAGTGGCAAACTTAGTTTAATCATAAGTTCATTGTTGTGTGGAAACGGTAAATTATTGAATTTGTGATGTATCGTGTTGTGTTGGATGTAGTCATAAGTTTATTACCTGATGAAGTCATCTACTATAGGCAAAACATGTGTAGTATTTTAAGCAAAAAAATCGCGGCATTTATAACCTTAGATTAGATTAGATTCAAACTAGAAGGGATAATATAATTACAGGCACGGCGATCAACAGACTTATTGTGCAACTAAACCTCTTGAGTACTAGTTTAGCAGATTGATGCCCTTAGTAAGTTCCAACAATCTACTAGTTCATTCTGATGAAGATCCCTAGGGTCCTGGAAACCAAAAACCCCTAGCCTCAAACCAGCAAGAGCTTCACAATTAAGGATTATGTGTCCTGTAGTCTCCTCCTCTTTCCTGCACAATCTACACACGGTTTCTCCATGGTACATATCTATCCCATTCATGTGAACCCTCACATCACAATGCCCCATGATTTTCTGAGCTGTGCTCTACCAAAGACATCTCCTGTCCTTTTAGACCCTACACATGGAACCATGCAGTAAGAGGCGCTTATTACGGGAATGCCCATGAAGGTTATCCTGGTGTTGCTTATTAATCCACCGATTAATATCAGACCTGGCTAACGACAGAGAGATCCCTAAAGCCGACTCAGATCCGATGAACTCAGATGCAGAGGTCCAGCCAGTAGGTCTGCCTCCTCTGTACCCTCAGCATCGTTATGCCCCGGAATCCGGTTATCGAGGGACAGAACGTTGAGGTCCATTCATTGCTTTACAATGATTTGAAAATCTTGATTTTACCATTATAATCACAATTAAAAACTGCATTAATTACTAGGTATTTCAAATTAAAAAAAAATATTAGTTCAAAGAATTATAATACTCACATTATATTACTAATTAATTGCTTGGCCAGAAATCCACGACCTTGACGCGCTCGTCCAATTTAACCGGTAACCGTAACATTTGGGATTTACTGGATCAATATTTTTGGAAATTTTGTGCTCTTTATCCAATAAGTGGTTAAAATTACGACAGGTCTTGCCGTTCAGCCAGTATTACAGGAAATAACCAGCAACTAAACCAGGCTTTATTAAATCACAAGCCGCCATCTTGAAACGGAAATGAATTGGGGAAAATCCTACACATATGCCGTTTGGGATTTATATTAGGTGTTTACTTAACAAATTTCAAAGCAATCGGTAACGAACACACAAGCCGCCTCGGTGGCCTAGTTGATAGCGTACTGGGCTTTTACCCCGAGGACCCAGGTTTGATTCCCGGCCAGGGCTTGGTACTTTCATACACTATAAATCATCCCATCGTCTGCATTAGCCCAAGTGTGCACAATAGTCGACGTTAAACACAAAAAAAACGAACACATAAACCAAATACAAAATGAAAATGAACCATGGCCGTCGTAAAATTTATTTTCTAAATTTCAACGGATTTCGCTGATTTCTGCAAATATTTACGCTGATTACGATGATGAAGGCAGAATTTTTTAAGAAAATGTAAACTAAAAAAGTTACGAATTTTTCAAAATAACGGCCTTTTTGAAATAGACGGATTTTTCTAAATAACCGATATCGATTTTCACTCCAAATTTGAATCAAATCGGACTAAAATTGCGAACGTGAGCGTGCTCAACCGCTCTTTGTTAAAAATTAAAGAGTCAAATGTAACGCAACTTAAGCACTATTAAAGTATACTTTTTCGAATGTAACGAACAGTAAAGATCGACGTTCACTGATATTTGTCACTGAAAAAGCAGAATATCCAGTTTTGACACTATATATGGCACTTGTATGCTAAACTGTTCCTGCATTTTAATTCGCAACTGGTATCACAGTATAAATTACTCGTATAAAGTTTTATAAAATACGACACGCTCGTGTTCCACATACAGCTGTGCACCAGGACGTCTGTGTGGTGATGACCCCGTGAAGTAACTACGCTGACAGTAATACATTCCACTGGGCAGTCAAATTACATTTAACAGCTGATTTCGCACATTTTATATATATATATATATATATAAATGTAGTCATAAGCGTTTGATTGTTAGAAAAACGGCTTCATTTTAGCATTTCCCTCTTTTTAAACGCTGATTTCGCACATTACACACACACACACACACACATATACACACACACAAACACACATATATATATATATATATATATATATATATATATATATATATATATATATATATAAGTGTGTGTGTGTGTGTAATAATGCGAAATCAGCGTTTAAAAAGAGGGAAATGCTAAAATGAAGCCGTTTTTCTAACAATCAAACGCTTATGACTCGGTAACCGTTGGAGATACCCAGCCGATTTCCCCCAATATATTTGCACTAAGCAGCCCCCGGCTGCATTTATTGTATAAACTTAACACGTAAATTCTTAATTTATTGAACTAAATACTCGGAAAATATTCTTAAACATTTATTTTTTATCTTTTTAAATCAATTGTATTTCAGATTTTCATTTCTTTTAATTATGAAATATATAATTTGTGTATATATTTTTTTTGTATTTTGTGTTTAGCAGTCGTGTTTTTTATTTTTTTAAGTAATTTTGTTTATGTTATCTGTACTGTGAATTAATGCAGTGATATTAATGCTTGTGTTTTTATTGATCTAATGATAATTTAAATTTGTCGAAACCGGTAACTTGATACAAACATTAAATAGGATTATCACGGTCCAAAATGTACTTCAACTTTTACTGATCCGATTATCAAGTTCGTTTTCGTATATTAATTAAGTTCAATCGCAGGTAATCGTCGCGGCTTCGCTAGCTATATATTAATATAATATAGTAATTATATTAATCTTTTAAATAAGTTACAAGTTATCTATAAATATAATATAAAAATATTAAAGAAATTATCAATACTCGCAGTAAATAATGTAGTAATAACGATTTTTAATGAACCCAATATTGCAAGTCCGTTTAATTTAACCTGAAGACAGAACTGTTGTTCTTATCATTATTATAATCATAATTCATAGTTAAAAAAAGGGAAGCACGTGTTTCAAGTGATTTTTGTAGTGAATTCCGTACACTGATGCAGTAAAAAATGTTCACTAATATAATATCACTGGTAATAATAAGTTGAACCGTCTACATATATTAATTGGAAAATATACTCGTATTAGCAATTTAAACTTACAAATTAAATTATAAATACTAAAATGAACACTGACCGTATCAAATTAATTTCCTAATTTCAATGGATTAAAAAAAATCAAAATGATAATTTAATTTAATTTAATTCTTAACGATGATTAAAATAGTGAAATTGGATTTTAAAAAAAATTATGATTTTTTAAAAAATTGAAAGACCGCCATTTTGAAACTGTTGAAAAAAATTTGAATCAAATCGTACCAAAATTACGAACGTGAGTGTGCTAAAACAACCCCCCACACACATACACACTCACAAATTTTAACGACCCTTCTAAAAGTGGTCAAGAATTCAGGACCGTAGCTCACTTCAAGGTCCCGAGTTTGGGTCTTACTACGATGGCATTTCTCCAATGGAAATTAGCCAATAATGTTTTTTGTGTTTTTTTTTTTTTTTTTAACGTCCGACTATTGTGCACGCTTGGGCTAATGCAGACGATGGGATGATTTATAGTGTATGAAAATTCCAAGCCCTGGCCAGGAATAGAACCCGGGTCCTCGGGGTAAAAGCCTAGTACACTACCAACTAGGCCACCGAGGCGGCATAAGCATTCAGTATTCCAGATACAGTATTGGATAATACAAAATATATCCGAATCTCAAGTGAAGTAACTGGTCAAACGTAACAGAGGTCAGGGATTCAGTTCTTTTTTTAATTTATTCTTGATAAAAATTGCAAATCTTGCAAAAAAGTAGGATATTTTACAGATGGAAATAATGTTTAAACAGGCCGCCATTTTGAAATTTATTGAACACTAGCACTATTATTAAAAAAAAAAAAAAAATAGCCGCCTCGGTATCCTAGTTGATAGCGTACTGGGCTTTCACCCCGAGGACCCAGATTCGATTCCCAGCCGGGGCGTAGCATTTTCATACGCTATGAATCATCCATCGTCTGCATTAGCCCAAGTGTGCACAATAGTCGGACGTTAAAAAAAAAAAAATAAAAAATTTTTACTACCTGAATAGATTTATTGTCAAAATTCTTCCTTGTGTATCCGGTCACCAAGTTAACGTTTCTGAAAATAACCCCTTCACCCACATATTTGACACCCTGTTAGTAATACTCACTGGTAGCAGAGGAGCGCCAGACACACAGACAAAACACGATCACCACTCTGACGTCCATACTGTTGCTACACTTCACTGCACTGCTAAACTTAGTTATCAGAGCTCTCTTGTTAAATTATTATCAGTGGCCTATAAAACGATAGCTTCTGAATCACTTGTGAACGTGACAGTCATTTTCCTCGTTTCGTCGTCAACACAATCTTCTCGAATGTCAAGTACGGCTCTCTGTAACAAGAGCAAGTTTAAATGCCTTATATAACTGCTGTAAACTTTTGAACTCTGTTTTGTAACTTTAATGGACGATAGTCCATCTTGAATTATTCTTAAAATTTTAGTGCTTATATTGTGTACCTTTAGGAGAGAAACATTTAGAGTAATAATAATTACTCTAAATTAATCTGTAATAATAATTAGTAAAAAAATTATTTAAAAAAAACAAATAGTAAAAAAAAAATTTTAAAATCATACTTAGTAAAACAAAAACTTTAAAAAATCACATTTAGTGAAAAATAATTTAGAAAATCACAATTTAGTAAAACAATAATTTAAAAAAATCACACTTAGTAAAAAAATAATTTACAAATTCACACTTAGTAAAACAATAATTTAAAAAGTCACACTTAGTAAAACAATAATATAAAAAGATCATACTCAGTAAAAAAATAATTTACAAATTCACACTTAGTAAAACTATAATTTAAAAAATCACACTTAGTAAAACAATAATTTAAAAAGTCACACTTAATAAAACAATAATTTAAAAAGTCACACTTAATAAAACAATAATTTAAAAAGTCACACTTAGTGAAACAATAATTTAAAAAGATCACACTTAGTAAAAAAATAAATTACAAATTAACACTTAGTAAAACAATAATTTAAAAAGATCTCACTTAGTAAAAAAATAATTTACAAATTCACACTTAGTAAAACAATAATTTAAAAAGTCACACTTAGTAAAACAATAATTTAAAAAGATCACACTTAGTAAAACAATAATATAAAAAGATCATACTCAGTAAAAAAATAATTTACAAATTCACACTTAGTAAAAGAATAATTTAAAAAGATCACACTTAGTAAAAAAATAATTTACAAATTCACACTTAGTAAAAGAGTAATTTAAAACGATCACACTTAGTAAAAAAATAATTTAAAAAGTCACACTTAGTAAAACAATAATTTAAAAAAATCACACTTAGTAAAAAAATAATTTACAAATTCACACTTAGTAAAACAATAATTTAAAAAGATCGCACTTAGTAAAAAAATAATTTACAAATTCACACTTAGTAAAACAATAATTTAAAAAGTCACACTTAATAAAACAATAATTTAAAAAGTCACACTTAGTAAAACAATAATTTAAACAAATCACAATTAGTAAAAAAATAATTTACAAATTAACACTTAGTAAAACAATAATTTAAAAAGATCACACAGTAAAAAATAATTTAAAAAGTCACACTTATTAAAACAATAATTTAAAAAGATCACACTTAGTAAAAAAATAATTTACAAATTCACACTTAGTAAAACAATAATTTAAACAAATCACACTTAGTAAAAAAATAATTTACAAATTCACACTTAGTAAAACAATAATTTAAAAAGATCACACTTAGTAAAAAATAATTTAAAAAGATCACACTTAGTAAAAAAATAATTTACAAATTCACACTTAGTAAAACAATAATTTAAAAAGTCACACTTAGTAAAACAATAATATAAAAAGATCATACTCAGTAAAAAAATAATTTACAAATTCATACTTAGTAAAACAATAATTTAAAAAATCACACTTAGTAAAACAATAATTTAAAAAGTCACACTTAATAAAACAATAATTTAAAAAGTCACACTTAGTAAAACAATAATTTAAAAAGATCACACTTAGTAAAAAAATAATTTACAAATTCACACTTAGTAAAACAATAATTTAAAAAGATCACACTTAGTAAAAAAATAATTTACAAATTCACACTTAGTAAAACAATAATTTAAAAAGATCACACTTAGTAAAAAAATAATTTACAAATTCACACTTAGTAAAACAATAATTTAAAAAATCACAATTAGTACACAAATAATTTTAAAAATCACACTTAATACAATAATACTTGAAAACCACACTTATTATTTAATGCAAAATGCACTTGCATAGTAAATTAATCGCCGCACGCAGCTGTCACGCTGATGTGATAGAAACGAATTTCTTAAAGTATTTTTCTTTATCTCGCTTAGACTGGTTATCTGTCTTACTTGGTTCGTCACGATTTCTTAGTAGAGATGCGACATATTGCCGCTCTATGTTTATTGATCCGTAACTCCATTATCAGGAATTGTTAATCGCTCCAAAGATTATATTTATTTTGTTATTATTATTTATATTACGTTTATCCAAATCGTACACTTATTCGCTTATTACATTATACAGTAAATATAAATACAAGCGCGCGCGCGCATGTGAGTGTGTTTTTTTAAAGATGACAATAAACACAACATACTTGAAAAGTTTTAAAATCATTCATAAAAAATTTACATGTTATTATTTAAACAAACCGCACTGTAGTGGAAGTGCGGTTGGCACGTTCTGTCCTAGCCTACGACTTAACGAGCATACCTATAGGATTTGTATACAAACCACCGATGATTTAATGAAGTAATTTAATGGACCGCGCTACAAATTTATGTGCTCGGTTTGTTTTGACTGACTGTCAAAACAATTGAATGAAGTGTTTTAATCGTGTTTATATTAGATTAGACTTAACAAGGATATTAGAGATATCCGATTATTAACAATCGTTTTTTATTTCGATTACTAAAATAATCGCTTATTAACAAAATCGATTATACCCATCACTATCCAATAACCATCACTGGCCTATTGGCTTTTCTAAATTGCAATGAAAATATGAAGGTAGCGCCATAGTCTTATGCTACGCGATCATATATTTGTACTGCACTATTTCGGGGGCTAAATTTGGGGAAGGTTTATTATTATTGCCTCTTAAATTAAAATAAGGTAATTGTTTTTCGAATTTAATACCGTTAATAGTTAATTTTTATTACAATCTAACTGTAGTTTTTTTTACCAAGCTTAAATTAACTTCACTTGTCTATCTGAATCAAATTTTATAATCGATATTGAACTCGGTATTGTCCTAAACGAGTTGAAACTTTTTACGTAGACATATCTCGATAACAATACGCGAATCGATTAGCAAATTCACCAGTTAGTTGACCAATTAGTGGTAATCAAGTAACTCAATTGTTCCCATGAAGGACTCATGGACAAAACCATTAGGTAACAGAGACAAATACAATTATAAAATATATTTACCAACTATGGTAGTGTTTACAAAAACTATGGTAGTACTTACAAGATTGGTAAAATATTCTGAATTCGCAATATCAAAAAGGTAAGATAAAGAAAAATTCTTTTAGAAATTCGCCTCTATCACGTCAGCGAAATTACCTTTTGCCGTCGTTATTTATTTACTTCAAGGAAAATTAGAATACTACTTTATTTTCAAAAAATTCTTTTATTTAGTAACATAAGTTACGCCGTGAGGCATGTTGAGACACAGAGATGCTAAAAAGTTTAAAGTATGCTTACATACAAGGTGTGTTCAGAAAGTAACGAGAATTTTAATTTTTTGAACAAAATATTTATTTATTCTTCTACATTGATGTTGTCGCCTTCAAAATAGTCCCCATTGGAGATTATGCACTTGTGCCAGCGCTTCTTCCAATCCTCGAAACACTTTTCAAACTCGATCTTTGAGATAGTCTTTAGTTCTTTCAGCGATGCGCTTTTAATGTCATCTACGGCTGTAAAACGACGGCCCTTTAACGTTCTCTTTATTTTTGGAATTAGGAAAAAGTCACACGGAGCCATGTCTGGCGAATATGGAGGCTGGGGCATCGTTACTGTACTGTTTTTGGCCAAAAATTGACGAACAAGCAATGAAGTGTGATCTGGTGAATTATCGTGATGCAAAAGCCATGAATTGTTTTTCCACAGATCCGGGCGTTTTTTTCGGATTGCTTCACGCAAACGGCGTTGAACTTGTAGGTAGTACTCCTTATTGACCGTTTAACCTGGTGGCAGGAATTCATGATGCACTATGCTATTAATATCGAAGAACACAGTGAGCATAACCTTCACGTTCGACCGCACTTGTCGAGCCTTTTTCGGTCTTGGCGAGGCAGAATGCCTCCACTGGGATGATTGAGCCTTAGTTTCGATGTCATATCCGTAAACCTATGTTTCATCACCTGTTATAATACGTTTCAGTAATTCTGCATCGTCGATGACTTCATTTAGTGACTCCTAAGCAACTTCCATTCGCCGCTGTTTTTTTTCAAAATTCAACAATTTCGGAACGAATTTTTCTGCCACGCTTTTCATACACAAAACATTGGAAACAATGTCATGACATGATTCAATCGATATGCCAACATCATCAGCGACTTCCCTAATTGTGATTCGGCGATTGTTCATAACCACTTCTTTCACTTTTTCCACGTTTTCATCGGTTGTTGATGTGCTGGGGCGTCCAAGGCGTTCGTTATCTTCAACGTCTTCACGGCCTTCTTGGACACGCTTATACCACTCGTAAACTCTTGCTTTACTCATAGCAGACTCACCATAGGCCTGTGTTAACATTCCACACACTTTGTTACACTTTATTCCATTTTTTACGCAAAATTTGATACAAATTCTTTTGATCCATTTCTTTTAACAAACGAAAATCTCCGAGCTCATAAAAACAAGTCTAACGTTAGTGGCTGTCACAAACAAAATCATCAATGAAAACAGCTGAAAGTTTTATCATACTTCAAGGGCATGTATACCAACATAATAAAAAAAAATTGACAATCGGACTCTCCAAGCCCGCGAAATTTAAAAATTCTCGTTACTTTCTGAACACACCTCGTACAACACACTTAATGTTAAAACTGGTAAGGAGAAGATAAAGGAAGGAAGAAGTCAAGGTCAGTAACAAGCAGGTAGGGTATGGAAAAGCACTAAACAATATGCTTACGTAAAAATTTGAGTTTTTACAAATATATACTTCCAGAATTTCTGAATTATTTAATTTTATACCTTTTTGCTTTCTATGGATTACACTGATATTGTCCATATAAAGGAATGACCAGATTCTAATAAATGATGGGCAAAATTTTGACTCATTTCCCCCGTACTTCCAACAACTGAAATGTTCTTTACCACGAGGTTTATGGCTCTTCCAGATTGTCCCACGTATTCACAAGGGCAACTTTACAGACAACTTTAAACTGTTTTAAAAGATCTACATTATCCTTATTGCTGACAATGTGTTCCCCTAAGTCCAATGTAAAATAGAATAGGTCTTGCTCAAGCCTATTTGTTGATTTTCCCATCTTACTGGTCACTGAAGCCTTCCTTTCTTTACATCAGCCTTCTTTCTCCCTTCCAGTTTTAACATCAACTTATAATGTTTAACTTTACTGTGCGTGAAGATGTCTCACGACGAAACATGTCACTAAATTAAAGAATTCTGTGAAACTATATTAGTGATTTAATTTTCCTTGATGTCATAGTTTCCCCAATTACCGACTGTGTGTTAGGAACTTATTTATTTATAATACTTATTATTTATTAATAATACACACAATTGCTTTTCAAAAGTATTAAAATAAGTTGTAGCTATAAGAAATTCTTTTTTTTAGGTTGAATCAAATATAAATTAGTCTTGTGGAGGAAAATAAACGAAGATAATCACTTTTTGCAGAACAGGAATGTTTTGTGTCTTGTCAGTTCAGCTGACGTTTCGTAAATATCAGACGGTTAACGAAATCAGCTGCCCTAGCAAAAATATTGTGTATTTGTTACCATGGCGACGGAAGTAAATTAAATTTCAGCGATGACGAAAATGTTTTACCTGGTTTTTATTTCGCGTTTTGCGCAGATTGCTTTTCGAACTGACGTTTGCACAGCTGATTGGATTCAGGAAGTCGTGTTAGCTGGGTTAGTGGTGTAAACCCAGAGGGAATTAAAAAATTCAGTAAACACACTTGAGGTATTTTAATCAATCGATTCAATTTTAGGAAATGGTTTGTTATATGTTGTCCGTATATTTAACTACTGTAAAATCTCTCTAATGCGAATCTCTTTATAACGGAAATCTCTATAATGGTAAAACGTGTTGGTCCCTTCTCATTCATATAGTTGGCCTAAATACATTTATTGTAACTTTCTCTATTGAGGCCAACAAAATTCCACGAATCCCTATATAGCAAAACATGTGGACAGCAGTACACAATAGAGGTGGGCGTTTCTGCTATTTTTACAAAACGTGAACAAACTGTTTGTTGAGGAAAAAAGCTGCTTTTTAAAATAGTTGGGAAAAAACAGGTTTAGCAAACTGAAACTCAAAGTTGTATTAGCAGCTAAAACATAAAGCACATACGTTCAGTTTTCTAAGACTACTTTTTCATTCCCATTACCACCGTGTCCTTAAATTGTTTTTGGGTATAAAGCATTTAGAAAGATAAAAATAATGCTTATAAGTGTAGTAATAATTAAGTTACATTCTCAAAACGTAATAATTATGTATGCCATTTTATATTTACAAAATTCAATGAATTTCTAATAGAAGCATTCTTTTTTTACTTAAAAAATTAGGAAATGTACTATACATATTTCCTACTCTTATAAACTATTTCAACAATACTGGAGTGTGCGCAGTGTGTCAGCTGAATCGAGTGTTTTGTAACCAGTGCATTTTACAAGTAGTGCATTATTCTTTTATACTTATACAGTACAGTGTAATGGCGTCTAAACGGAAAATTTTATCGTTAGATGTAAACGTTACAGTTTTGCGTGAGTTAGAGAAAGGTGTGAAGCAAGTAGATGTTTGCTCAGATTTTAATTTAGCTAGTTCTTCTGTTATGTTCGCACGATATTTAGAAGGAAAAATAAAATAATGAAGGTTTTTAATGAAGGAAATAGCTTCAAGAAAATACGTAAGCCAGAATTTGAAGGAATTGATGAAGCGGTTCTGCGGTAGTTTCGGAAAAATATTGCCTTTTTTGTACAATTACAGTATTTTATTCATACAATATTATTTAATAAATATTGTTTTTTATAGACTGTACGTCATATAGTTTTATTGCCATAAACTTTGTCATCAATATTTAAAATTAAAAATAATGTATGACATGTTTTACAAAAAAGTACACTTGTGAAACTCGGGGGAGTTACTGACAGAAGAGAAGCTTTTTTAATAATATCTTTAGTGAATATATGATTATTTTGAAGATATATTTAAAGGTATATTGTTTTGTTTGAATACATAAATACGTTTAAATTAAATAAATAAATAAACATAACTTACATATATATTATTTATGTATTTATAGTATAGTAAAAGATCAATATATATATATATATATATATATATTGATCTGCCTCACATATATATATATATATATATATATATATATATATATATATATATATATATATATATATATATATATATATATATATATATATATATATATATATATATATATATATATATATATATATATATATATATATATATGTATAACTTATGGTATGGTTTCGAGGATGTCGCTTTTAAAAAAACAACTTTTATTTATTACAATAAGACTTTAATATTCACTTAAAACTTACTATAATTTTTTAAGTTCGTCTCATATGCATTGAGATGCGAACTGAGTGAAACCTCGACTAACACTGAGCTTCTGCTCTTTCTTCTCTAGGTAAATGAAAATGCTTACTATGATAAAAGCTACATTGTCAACATTAAATATAGCTAAGTCTAACACTAAATCTAGCAAAGGGCATATATATATATATATATATATATATATATATATATATATATATATATATATATATATATATGTTCCCCTGCAGGGGTGTAGACTAGCTGCACCTATTGAGAGGATTTAGACAACCCTCGCGGTACCCAAGTCTAACACACACTTACACTTACAACACTAAATTTACGACTTTAACACTTTACACTCGCACTTACATTTAGGGAGGCGATAATAGCCTTAATGTGTTTTTCGCCTTAAAATAACAACAACAACAGATCAATATAAATATTATTTATATAATATTAATAGTATAGGCATTATTTACTTTAATAAAACAATCAGTTGTTTTATGTTAATTCGTAACGATCAGCTGATTTCATTGAACAGCTGACAGGCTGTAATAAGTTTCAGGTTATGTTGCTAAAAACTAGCAATATTAACAACAATATTAACAACAAATTATTATAAACGTTTATATTAGTTTCGAGTGTATATATAAACGGTTACAACGTGCACGTGTTATACAAGAAAAATACCGAAACCGAAGCAATACAACGTTTTCATGTGATACGCGTGTACTGTTATCGAAAAAGAGAAAGAAAGAGACGAATGTCGTTTGCTCGTTCGTTTCCGTTACATTCTTCCGTTCGGCAGACTATTTTTCAATTCCCTCCTCTCGCCAAAGCGAACATTTATACACCTATATGCTTCTATAAACATATTTTTTACACGTTATGGTGTAGGAAGGTTCCTGGGAAATTATTACTAGAATGTTTTTAAGAGTAAATACTGGCAAGTTTAGACACAGGGCCTACAATTATTGTCAAATTATGCTGGAACAGATTTCTAGGTATTTCCATCTTCTATTATTAAATTGTTCGTTTTTATTTTACTGGTTATGTAGACTATAATGTCTTAAGTAGTTTTTGACATAAGAAAATGTTTTTAAATTTTTCGTTAAATTTAAAATTTAAAAAAATATAATTTTTGCAGTCGGCTTTAATTTTTTTACAATATTAAAATAAGAAATACAGATTTCGATTTTAATTTCGACTGTCTTTTTTTTGTGATATATTTTCTGAATTTAGACTCGAATATTAGCCATGATTTCTTCACTTACCGTTTATACGTTACAGATGCGTTACTGATAGAGTGCGTGTAAACGATTAATTATAAGAGACAGCCAGCGTCCGTTGAATTTTTTTCTCAGCATGTAGTACACACTTAGCGATGTAGATAGCAGCACTGACAACAACTTTTGAATAACTTTGTCCCCAGATCACAACACAAATAGTGTTAAATTAGAACTGTCTTTCTATGAACGTAACCACTGAATCACTGAGTGTAAATTATAAAGAACGAGCGGATATGATAAAGGGGAAGTCCCTAAGGCTAGCCTCACTCGGGTCCGTTTGATGATAAAATGAATGGCAGTTGTACAATTATATTAACTGTGATTTCTTTGTAACAAGTACTCTATGTTAGTTGTCAAAGTATAGTAACAGTGATTTCTTTGTAACAAGTATGTGTTGAGATGGTGCTTAGAAACAACACTGATAGAAGGTTTCCGATAAACAGTTTTTTGTTATGATTTTTTCCGAGAAGCGATTAGTATACAACAGCTGCACTGTTTTATAAAACATGTGGACGAATGAATCAGCTGATTTTCAATCGTCTGTTCTAGGCAGATTCAATTCCCCAATTAAGATGAATGAATCATTGAATCATTGATGCCTAATCTTCAGTAATGCTAACAATTCTTAATTTTCTATCTTTAAAATAATAAACGCAATTTATCCTTTCGACTTTCGACAATATCGAAATTGAGGTCATAGGCTACATAAACAGTAACCGTTATATTAAAACAAGGACTTTTTTTATTAGTTTATGAAGTGAGTAGAAGGTATAGTGGGCGTGAATAAAGTGATCCTGAAGGTTTAAAGTGGTGTCCTGGTCTCCTGAGTCAAAAAGGTGCATATGAGTGTAGCCAAGGCTAGTATGACTGCACATTTTTTTAAAATTTAATTTTTAAACTACAACTAAGTACAAATTTATCTCGTTTTTACTCCTTTAAATTACAACAGACCTATTGCAAACGTATCTAATTGTACTCCTAGTTTGTCTTTGCTATAATTAATTCCGACCAAGTCCTGACACTGTGCTTCGGAATCACTGTTATAAACTCCGACCAAGTCCTGACACTGTGCTTCGGAATCACTGTTATAAACTCCGACCAAGTACTGGCACTGAGCGTCGGAGTCACTGTTATAAATAACTCCGACCAAGTGCTGACACTGAGCTTCGGAGTCACTGTTATAAACTCCGACCAAGTCCTGACACTGTGCTTCGGAATCACTGTTATAAACTCCGACCAAGTACTGGCACTGAGCGTCGGAGTCACTGTTATAAATAACTCCGACCAAGTGCTGACACTGAGCTTCGGAGTCACTGTTATAAATAACTCCGACCAAGTACTGGCACTGAGCTTCGGAGTCACTGCTACGCGTATAAATAACTCCGACCAAGTACTGGCACCGAGCTTTGGAGTCACTCCTGTAATTAATTCCGACCAAGTGCTGAAGCTGAGCTTCGGAGTCACTCCTATAAATAACTCCGACCAATTACTGGGAATGAGCTTTGGAGTCACTGCTATAAATAACTCAGACCAAGTGCTGACACTGCGCTTTGGAGTCACTACTGTAATTAATTCCGACCAAGTGCTGACACTGCGCTTTGGAGTCACTCCTATAAATAACTCCGACCAAGTGCTGGCACAGTGCTTCGGAATCACTCCTATAAATAACTCCGACCAAGTACTGGCACTGAGCTTCGGAGACACTGCTATAAATAATTCCGACCAAGTACTGACACTGAGCTTTGGAGTCACTGCTATAAATAACTCAGACCAAGTGCTGGCACAGTGCTTCGGAGTCACTCCTATAAATAACTCCGACCAAGTACTGGCACTGAGCTTCGGAGACACTGCTATAAATAATTCCGACCAAGTACTGACACTGAGCTTTGGAGTCACTGCTATAAATAACTCCGACCAAGTGCTGGCACAGTGCTTCGGAGTCACTCCTATAAATAACTCCGACCAAGTACTGGCACTGAGCTTCGGAGACACTGCTATAAATAATTCCGACCAAGTACTGACACTGAGCTTTGGAGTCACTGCTATAAATAACTCAGACCAAGTACTGACACTGCGCTTTGGAGTCACTACTGTAATTAATTCCGACCAAGTGCTGACACTGCGCTTTGGAGTCACTCCTATAAATAACTCCGACCAAGTGCTGGCACAGTGCTTCGGAATCACTCCTATAAATAACTCCGACCAAGTACTGGCACTGAGCTTCGGAGACACTGCTATAAATAATTCCGACCAAGTACTGACACTGAGCTTTGGAGTCACTGCTATAAATAACTCAGACCAAGTGCTGGCACAGTGCTTCGGAGTCACTCCTATAAATAACTCCGACCAAGTACTGGCACTGAGCTTCGGAGACACTGCTATAAATAATTCCGACCAAGTACTGACACTGAGCTTTGGAGTCACTGCTATAAATAACTCAGACCAAGTACTGACACTGCGCTTTGGAGTCACTACTGTAATTAATTCCGACCAAGTGCTGACACTGTGCTTCGGAATCACTCCTATAAATAACTCCGACCAAGTGCTGGCACTGAGCTTTGGAGTCACTGCTATAAATAACTCAGACCAAGTGCTGGTATAGTGCTTCGGAGTCACTCCTATAAATAACTCCGACCAAGTACTGGCACTGAGCTTCGGAGACACTGCTATAAATAATTCCGACCAAGTACTGACACTGAGCTTTGGAGTCACTGCTATAAATAACTCAGACCAAGTACTGACACTGCGCTTTGGAGTCACTACTGTAATTAATTCCGACCAAGTGCTGACACTGTGCTTCGGAATCACTCCTATAAATAACTCCGACCAAGTGCTGGCACAGTGCTTCGGAATCACTCCTTTAAATGATTTTGACCAAATACTGTTACATACGCTTGCTGAACATCACAGCAAGTTCTAAAGGCTTAGTCCCCCCCAGTGTTCGCTCCCCAACTCTGCTACTGAACATCTCCTGTACTGCTGTACTCACGGGATTGTGAAGCCTTGGTTCGTGCTTCACTGCTTTAGATCTTATTACTTCTTGAAGTATCTCAGTCATATAGTCTCCGTAAATGTTATCATTCCGAAAATACGAGGGTACCTCAACAGTTCCTCGAAATATACTTTGTTTTGCAAGGATGTTGTATATAGCAGATACACAACTGGCCCAAGGACACGTCCTTGAGGAACTCCTGCACAGTTCTCTCTGAAACCAAAGTACTTGTTTTACGCGAAATACTGATAGCAGTTTTAAAAATCTGCTAAAACTGATGAGGTATATCCCTCATGCCAGACGTGATATCAAAGAGTGATATCAGTAACAGACTATTTCGCACAAAATGAATATGTTATTACTTTTCAAAATTTATTTTTAAAGAATGTTCGATTAGATTAGATTAAAACTAGAGGAAGGGATAATACAACCCCAGGCATTGCGATCGACTAAAACTCTTGAGTACTAGTTTAGCAGATCGATGGCCTTAGTAAGTTCCAACAAACCACTGACTAGCTCATTCTGCTAAAGATTTTTACGATCCTGGAAACCAAAAACCCCTAGCCTATTACCAGCAAGAGCGTCACAATCAAAGACTATGTGTCCTGCAGTCTCCTCTTTCCTGCACAACCTACACACGGTTTCTCCACGGTACATACCTATCCTGTTCATGTGCACCCTCAGACAGCAATGCTCAGTAGTAAGCCCAATGATTTTCCTGAGCTGTGCACTGCCCAAGACGACTGCTGTTCCTTTAAGCCCTCCACATGGAATCATGTTTAAGAGGCGCTTACTGTGGGAATGTCCGTGAAGGTTACTCCACCTGTTAATAGCAGACCTGGCCAACGACAGAGAGATCCCTAAAGCCGGCTCAGGTACGATGAACTCAAGATTCAGATCCCAGTCCAGCCAGTCGATCTGCCTCCTCATTACCCTCAATTCTCTTATGCCCCGGAACCCAGCCAAGAATTACTTACAGGCACTTCGGAGAACATCAATAAACAAGTAATTTATATGTTTGTTAAATTACTTGAAAATAAAAACACAGATTTTTTAAAAATCGGTTTTATCGAATTTGTTTAACCTGTTTGTCACCTATCAGCTGATGATTTGTTTCGTTACGAATCAGCTGATTATATTCTGTTTCGATATATTTTAAAGTTATGTTATATTTATTATTATTGCAGCTGCGAACGTAGCTGGGACATCAACTGAGCAGTAATTTGCCCTTAAGTGGTGATTACTTCCGATAAAACTGATATAAATTATATTGATTTAATTATTTGCATACTGAATGCATTACAGCACAAACAGAACATTGCGAAAACAATTACACTGTCCGATAAACATGTATACAAAAAACGAATTATGTATAACATTACTGGACCGTAGTCTGGGTCTCGCGCCATTTTGTTTTATATTAATCGTTTTGTTGTTTTACAAACCGTAAGTGAACGTAATGGTGATTGCAATCCTTTTCAAATATTAAACCGAAGTTCCGATGTCCAATTTTAGTGTTCGCCGAATAGGCACCGAGTGAATGTACACCCAGATCGTAAATTATTAAAATTGTGACAGTTTTACAAGTCCAGTAAACTATAATACGCTTTAAATTCTTAAATATTAATGTTAGGCCCACGTAGTTCAGATTTAGTAAAGAACGATCTCGTACAATGACTTAGTCAAATTCGATGCAAATCGATATAATCGGTTTCGAGGAAATTAAAATTTTGTTGATTTTGAAATGGTTTCTTGTTGAAAACGTGTTGAGAAATAATTTATTGAAAGATTTTTTGAAGTGAATAAATACTTCTTATGCCGGGGTATGTATGTATGTTTTGAACGGGGAAAAATGCAGTTTGCCGTCACGCATCACGCTCTTATATATATTTTTGTTTTAAAATGTATTTTTGAAGTGAAAACTTGTATGTTCGCGCCATTATATTACTTACCCAGTCCAACTTAATTATTTAGTTTTGTGTCAATTGTTAACTGTGTAACAGTGACGTTTTATGCGTTATTATATATTGGTAGGTGTGAATAATAAATATTTAAATTATTTTAAACGCCATCATACTATTTACCCAATCCAACTTTATTTAGTATTTAGTTTTATGACAAGTGTTAACTGTGTAACAGTGACGTCTTATACGATATTATATATTTGTAGGTGTGAATAATAATTATTTAAATGCCATTATACTACTTACCCAGTGCAACTGAATTATTTAGTATTCAGTTTGGTGATATGTGTTAACTGTAGGCTACAACAGTGACGTTTTAATAATATTTTATACTTCTTAATATAATATTTTAAATTTGAAAGTTTATGTGTGTGTTTTTGTTTGTTGTTCAGTCACACATTAACTACTGGACCGATTGAAATGAAATTTAAATGAACATGGTTTAGGTACCTGAGATGGACATAGATGTATTCCCGTTTTAAAAATCTGAATCCCTGTTATTATTTATTATAAAATTATTGTTTATAAGCTTACATTTGCAATGATTTTAATTGAAACAATCTTATAATCCCAAACAACCTGCCTTTCCAAATTAAAATTGCAGTTTCCATTGAAGTTGGCATTTACAATGACAATTAATAAGTCACGGAGTCAGATATTAAGTGTAGCAGGAATACATTTGGGACTCCGTGCTTCTCCCATGGTCAGTTATAGCCTATTCTAGTGTCGAGTAGCAAAAATCTATGTCTTGGCAAAAAGCCATAAAATCATATAATATTGTGTTTAGAAATACATTAAACTGAAATGAACATGATTTTGAAAATATACTATAAATTTTATTTTCTGGTGTAAAATATATAGCCATAACCCGTGATAAGAAGTAGTCACTTCTGTCGGCAGTCATACGACTGCCACCTTTTTTTAAAGGTACAATGTATGGACAAAATATAGCCATAGATTTATATAAAATTTCTTTTAAGTTGGTCTATAATAGTTTAGAGCCGGGGTTAACACACACAAACACACACACACACACAAACACACACACAGACAGATACACACACACACACACACACACACTTATACACACACACAAACACAACACACACATAAACACACACACTTATACACCTTTTGCCTTCAATAGCTTCCCTCGCTTTACTAATGACACCGTTAATACCATCAATGGTAGATCTGCCCCTCCGAAATCCGTATTGGTCTTCCGAAAGCCCATATTCGCCTTCAGCGAATTCCAAGACAATCACGCCGCAATGCCAAGACAATGGAGCTGATGGCTGATGAAAGAGCGAGGCTGTTCTGGCGTAAGCGAAATGCTGAGCCGCGGTATAGTCATACAATGGCAATTACAGAGGAGCGAAATCGGTCCCTGGAGACAGGGCAGCGACAATGGGACGAATCAACAAATGGACGATGGCTATACCAACTCATAGGTAACATCCAGGATTGGTCCAACAGAAATTATGGAGAGATGGATTTCTATCTCATACAGATTCTCACTGGGCACGGTTGCTTCCGAGCTTACTTGTTCCGTTTCGGGCTGGAAACGGACTCGGCTTGTCCCCTCTGTCTTCCAGCAGTGGAGGAAGATGCGGAGCATGTGTTTTTCCGGTGTCGGAGATTCAACAATGAAAGGATGAAGCTGCAAATATATTTGCGAAAAAATTGTTGTACCTCATGTTTACCTCTTTAGGGGTTGCATACTGGATAATCGTTTTTCAGTGCACCCCTTTTTCAGTGCATCTCGACAATGTTGTAAGAAGGTACCCTGAAAATTTCAAGTCTCTAGCTATAATAGTATTGGCTGTACGTTGATTATTAAATTTGGACTGGGTTAGTACTTTAATGGGGTTAAAATCAATTTTTGGCAAAATCCTTTCTTAGTACGCGCTTACATATTAAAACGGAGGTATCCTCAAAATTTCAAATCTCTAGGTTTTATAGTTTGGGCTGTACGTTGATCAGTCAGTCAGTCAGGACATCGCCTTTTATAAAAGAGCTAGATTCAATATGGCCGACAGGATCAGACTCTAACGGTAAAGTTTAGTTAAATCCTAAATTGGAGAGATGATACCAGCATAAAGTTTCCGAGTAATAATTCCAGCAATAAACTGCATTACTTTACTTACCTAATACGTTACACGAGAACAGAACAGTCGCAGGTTAGCTTTTGTTACAATAAAACTTTTAAGACAAATTCGTTCTCCCCTTTTTGTCGCCAAAACATATGTTCCGCTTGTAAACTGTATGTAGTGCAGTAGGTCGCCTTAAACGGTGTTTATCACTACCTTGTGTCTGTCATTGTCAAAGTAGTTGGCTTACATTCTTCAGTGAAATGCAACGTGATGATCGTATTAAGTGATTGTCACTTTGAGTAAAACAGTCGGGCTTAATAAACATTGCACAAAGTATGTCACGGAAATGGTTAGGGGATGTTTTTATATTTTAGCGAAAGGTGGACTCACCAGTACCTTTTAACGGCAGGATAACGAAAGCCGTTAGTAAAACTATACCTGCCAATTGGAATCTGGTAATTTATTTTGAGGAATAAAGACCGATTTCCCTTTTTTTCGTTTTAGTTTCCAAATTAAATTTTTCGATGAAGTAACTATTTAATTTTAGAAAGTTTGTTCATATTCATTCTACATTTTTTTACCTAAAATGACCGTGCTTGTATTTGTTTGTTGCTGAAAATAAACCGAATTGAAAAAAGTCTATGTAATTTGAAATACAGGCCTTAAGAAACGTTTTGAATTAACAAAAATTGCAGTCAGGGGACAAGCTGACAAAAGCTTTGCTTACACTAATTGTTATACAAAGTAACATACATGCTCAAAACTTCGTAGAATTATTGATATATAAATATAATTCATTTTTAGTGCTTAATTATGAGTTTACAGAAATTAATAGTTCAACAGATAATAATATTTTGACTCGACTATAGATTTTTCATTTTATAATCTGCGTCAGAAAATCAAATTAACAAAAAAACGACCTTTTTTATTCATTTTAAAATGTTAAATTTAGAAAATATGAGCTTGTATACATTAATTCTGCAACAGTTTTTTTTTTTAAATTTTATTATGAAAGTAATTGTAGGAGCTAAAATAAAAAAATTGATATTTTGTAAATTAAAACAATATCTTCCGAATCGAAATACCAGCCATTCAACTGAACAATGGTAAACAAATTAAGATTGTGAACAAGTTCAAGAATCTTGGAGAAATTACAGCCTGGAACACAGACGAGAAACCATCGATAGACAGCAGAACATACAAACTGAAACAAGCGCAACGACTCACCTGGCCAACCTACAAAAAGAAATCGCTCTCAGTGAATGCCAAATTTCGACATTATAATTCCGTTGTTAAACCTGAGGCAACTTATGCTAGTGAAACACTCTTCAAGTTGAAGATTAAATCAACAAGTGATATAAGGATCATCAGAACAATCATTAACAAGAAACACCAAGTGAATGGCCAATGGAGATTACTACCGAATGAAGTGGTATATCGAGAAAGTGAGTCAATAATAGACACGATGCGGAAAAGGAGAATTGCTTTTTGCGGCCATATAGCACGCCTTCCAGAAGCCAGACTGGAGAAACGGCTATTTAGCTATTTCTGGAAGATTAAACGCAGAATCCAAAGAGATCCAGCGTGATTTAGAAAAGTTAAATTTGACGGTGCCTCAAATTGAAGGTAGATCAGAGAAGAGGATTCTAAGAAATAAATATCTGCGATTCAAGCTAAAAACATTTGAACGAAAAATCTATACCATAACTGATGAACAAAGGGCAGCCAGGTCGGACAGGATGAAGAAATTTTGGGAAGAAGAAGAGGCTGAAACGCTAGTCTCTCAATAGCGATGTTGGGCTTGGAGGTGTATGGACTGATTGAAGTGCTCCAATGAGGGCGTAAACTATTAAAAAAAACAAAACAATAACATTTGCCTAGTTTTAATATCGATTGGCACTCCTACCCCGCCCCAAATTATTACCAAAGTAAAGTTAAATTGTAATTACTGATGCGCAAATTATGAACAATACTAATAAAATCACTCCAATAAGTTGACTACTAATTTACCACACTACTAATTAGTAATTACTATTAGTACTTAATAATTAGTACTAATTGTTCTGTACAAATCGAGTTGTACTGACAAGTCTGACTTGTTCTGAGTCGTTCTGGAAAACTGAAAAGGCTACCGTTCATTTACAGCAGTGTTGATGATCGGGTGTTTCCGTAACGAATCGGCTATGATCGTGTGTTTCCGTAACGTATCGGCTATCTACGATGACACAGTATACAGCTCGAGCGTGACGCGAAACCAATGCATTGTACAAGTACAAAAAGTGCTATAAGCGCCTAAAGAAGCAAAACTTAAAAAATTCTATGCAATTTGAAATACAGGCCTTAGCACGAGGTGTGTTCAGAAAGTAACGAAAATTTTTAAATTTCGCGGGCTTGGAGAGTCCGATTGTCAAACATTTTTTTTTATTATGTTGGTATACATGCCCTTGAAGTATGATAAAACTTTCAGCTGTTTTAATTGTTTACTTTGTCTGTGACAACCACTAAGCTTAGACGTGTTTTTATGAGCTCGGCGATTTTCGTTTGTTAAAAGAAATGGATCAAAGAATTTGTAACAAATTTTTCGTCAAAATGGAATAAAATTAACAAATTGTGTGAAATGTTAACAAAGGAATATGGTGAGTCTGCTATGAGTAAATCAAGAGTTTACGAGTGGTATAAGCGTTTCCAAGAAGGCCGTGAAGACGTTGACGATGACGAACGCCCTGGACGTTCCTGCACATCAACAACCGATGAAAACGTGGAAAAAGTGAAAGAAATGGATATGAACAATCGCCGAATCACAATTAGAGAGGTCGCTGATGATGTTGGCATATCGATTGGATCATGTCATGACATTGTTTCCAATTTTTTATATATGAAACGCGTGGCAGCAAAATTCGTTCCAAAATTGTTGAATTTCGAACAAAAACAGCGGCGAATGGAAGTTGCTCAGGAGTCACTAAATGAAGTCAACGACGATACATAATTACTGAAACGTATTATAACAGGTGACGAAACATGGGTTTACGGATATGACGTCGAAACTAAGGCTCAATCATCCCAGTGGAGGCATTCTGGCTCGCCAAGACCGAAAAAGGCTCGACAAGTGCGGTCGAACGTGAAGGTTATGCTCACTGTGTTCTTCGATATCAATGGCATAAAGCATCATGAATTCCTTCCACAAGGTGAAACGGCCAATAGGGCCTACTTACAAGTTCGACGCTTTTTGCGTGAAGCAATCCGAAAAAACGCCCGGATCTGTGGAAAACCACTATCATGGCTTTTGCACCACGATAATACACCAACTCACACTTCATTGCTTGTTCGTGAATTTTTGGCCAAAAACAGTACTGTAACGATGCCCCAGCCTCCATATTCGCCAGACATGGCTCCGTGTGACTTTTTCGTATTTACAAAAATAAAGAAACCCTTAAAGGGCCGTCGTTTTACAGCCGTAGATGACATTAAAAGCGCATCGCTGAAAGAACTAAAAGCTTTATCAAAGATCGAGTTTGAGAAGTGTTTCGAGGATTGGAAAAAGCGCTGGCACAATTGCATAATCTCCAATGGGGACTATTTTGAAGGCGACAACATCAATGTAGAAGAATAAATCAATATTTTGTTCAAAAAATTAAAATTCTCGTTAATTTCTGAACACACCTCGTATATTACAGCACATCTCTTGGCGATTTTTCATTCATATAGGGATATAAGTTTCCGATACTTTTGCGGTAAAAAAAATATCCGCAAAAATAACAAAAAATTTATTTGAACAATCGCGTACGCAATATTTTGATAAAATTCGTCTTGAGTAAACAAACCGTATTCTTAAAATTATGGTCGGGAATTACTGGAAAAATTCTTTATATTAGCTTTATATCTTAAAATCGGCAACATATTTCTGCCGACATTTGCGTTTGCTAAAATCCCGGAGATTTACAATTCAATTCATTCACTTCGTGTGCATATAAACCAACCCTCTAAGTCGAGCATTATCTGTAATTCAGCGCGACCACTTAACTGAAGAGTCAAGGGCATTAAACTCTAAGTGTTCCGACACGTTATATAACTCGGATTTATAGTTCAATTAAATTTTATTACTTTTATTGCACTAAAACATTATAATTTAATTTCTAAGCGCCGTTGTGTTGTAGCTGTTGCTTCCTTAAGTCCTTTAAAGTTATGCGAGTGACTCCTGCATTTCACAAGATGACCTAGTAAGTCCTGGGCACCGTGCCAGTAAACTGTAATGCAATACGATTAAAGTAATTCAGTATTTATATTTTACTTGATAGAAAGTTATGGTTACGTTTGTACTACAGTAACCCTTTACATTTAAGTAACTATTATTCTACATACGAGTACTAAACTAGAGGTTTCGCTTGAATGAACTTTGTGATTCATTCAATCATTCCTTCTACTTTGTGATTCATTCAATCATTCATTCATCTTTGTGATTCATTCAATCATTCCTTCAACTTTGTGATTCAACATTGTACGTTTTGCGTTTGAATTAGAATGTCTCAAAAAAATTAATAAAATGTTGTAATTTTTACGGGTATCTTCTCGGGCTTTTCTATCCATTAATGTTATCATTGGTGAAAAGGTTTTATTAATGTTATCATTGGTGAAAAGGTAGCTGCCTCGGTGGCTTAGTGGATAGCGTACTAGGCTTTCACCCCGAGGACCCGGGTTCTATTCCCGGCGAGGGCTTGGCATTTTCATACGCTATAAATCATCCCATCGTCTGCATTAGCCCAAGTGTGCACAATAGTCAGACGTTAAACACAAAAAAAAAAAAAAAAAAAAAAATGGTGAAGAGGTTGAGTATTACAACTCTCTTATAACCTTCCCGGGACACTTCTGAACATTTAGCAAAAAGCCCTTTTACAATCAGATGAACGGTAATGCAAAGTTTTTGAAAAACAAGTTTTTCACTAAGGGTGATTTTTAAGGGTGGAGGAGATGAGGATTACAACTTTCTTATAGCCTATAACCTTCCCGGGAAACCCTTGAACATTTAGCTAAAAGTCCTTTTAAAATAGGATGAATACGTTTTCGAAAAACACGTTTTTCACTAAGGGTGATTTTTAAGGGTGGAGGTGGAGGTATTACAACTCTCTTACAGCCTATAACCTTCCCAGGACACTCCAGAACATTTAGCAAAAAGCCTCATCACAATTGTATGAACAATTGGCAGCAAAATACGAACAAACAAACATATATATATATATATATATATATATATATATATATATATATATTATTATTAATTGTATAAATTTTAACGACCCCCTCAAAAATGTTCTAGAGGTCTTGATTTGTACTCATTTCAATGTCCTCGGTTTGAGTTTGGGTTTTCCAATAACGACCTCTCCAATAGCCAATTTTTCGCTAAAAACAATTTCCATGTACATTGTAGGTAAGCATTAAGTCATCCCAAGTGAATGAAACAACGGCTGAGCGTTGGGATTTTCCGTCACTTGGAACTGTGTTAATGACGAATAACTCAACTTTGAAAGTTGATTCAAAGTAAACCGTAACGGAACCGCAAACGCCGCCATTTTGTAACTTTTGCACCCCCTCGCCCCACAGTGCCCGCGGTTGCGGCCTGTGTAACCTTCGTTAACCTCTGTCTGGGCGCGCGTGTTGTGTTGGTGACAACTGGGTTTTTAAATTGACCTGGTGCCACAACGTCATTCTATTTCCCGGCGTGCTCGCTACGTTTGCAGCGTTAATAATAATGTTAAGTCATTACTCTTTTCAAACGGATTCATTGTCAGTTCCGTGAAACTATGTCAGAATGTGAATTTAATATTTTACAAACTAAAAAAATACGAATTATTGCGTTGTTTTTTTAGCATTAAAAAATTTAGTCTGGATAAAATGACCCTTTCATCATTGTAATTAGAGTTTCTTTAATTTGTAAATTTGTTTAACGTAAATAAAAGGTATAAAGTAAAGCAAGAAGAATAGAAGAAAGAAAAATTAATATGAAAAGTGAAATTTTAATCTATTTAATTTTTGGTCTAGTACTAAAAAAATGAGCTTTTCAGTTTGGAACATCACTCTTTACTTCTTTCTTCGCGATAGATTAGAAGCTTGAGATTGGTCACCATGAACGTTTAGGGAGAACGCGGATCTCGAAAAAACTCTGAGATTATAAACTCTCGGAGGAGAATTTGTCATGGCCAAAACAACATAGGAAGTGCGTCATACAACCTAGTTCCGCTTACTAACCCCGAAAAACATCCACGCTAAATTCCCGAACTTCTCTCCCGGCTTGGAAACAGCCTACGTCTGCGAACCGAGTTCACAATTCTTCCGTCAATAATCTCATCTGATTGGTTCGCAGTATTTGCTTATCTCGATTCTAATATACATTAGATGATCACATTTCTGTCCAGGCATTGCTACCGGCGCACCACCTCGCATCTTCCGTGGTTTCTCTGATTTTAACAACGGATTTCTGCGAAATTATGGTTCCAGTTATAATTTTGGTAAATACAGGTCAAAAATCGTTATTCGGCAGAATATCGCGGAGGACCAGCCACCATAGAACAACTACCGGCAGTCTACCAACACCCGGAACAATTCTACAAGACGCCACAACTTGCTCGGGAAGAAACAGGATGAATCCGGCCAAATTTAAACAATACTGAACGTCTTCCACCACACCATTCCGAACCGGAAGAGCGCCTCGCCAGCCTGTGGTGGACTACGTAAACGCCCGGAGACTACAAGAAATTATTGGGTACTTTTCGCTCTTCTTTTTGACAGCTCTATTTATATGCATAGCAACAAGTGTTCCTTATTTCCTAATTGGTTTGTCACTCCAGCACGGTATCCTTCGCCATCTAATTGGATTATTATTTTGATTCATTATAATAAAACTTTTTGTACACAATTTTGTCCTTTGAAACCTCATCCTATCTGAATTTTGTTTGTTGATTACCCTTCCAGCCCATTCAATCTCTATTTTAAACTTTGTTCTATTGGTTTTTCCAACACAGTCAAATCCTTACCTAACCTTGGTCTTTTGCTTATCCCTCGTCAAGAGTTTTCTCAGAAGATGGTGGTCGTTAGTTGTACATCCAGTTCAATCAAAGTCTTGCCCAACTTTGTCCTATTAGTTCTCCTGCCACTATAATGAAATCTCTCTCTCTCTCGCTCTCTCTCTCCCTTTTTGTTGTATTTTAAGGTGAAAAGCACATTGATGCTATTATCGCCTCTCCTCTCCCTAAATGTAAGTGTGAGTGTAAAGTGTTAAAGTCGTTCTCTCTCTCTCTCTCTCTTTCTCTCTCTTTCTTTGTTGTTATTTTAAGGCGAAAAGCAAATTGATGCTATTATCGCCTCTCCTCTCCCTAAATGTAAGTGTGAGTGTAAAGTGTTAAAGTCCTTCTATCTATCTCTCACTCTCTCTCTCTCTCTCACCCTCTTTGTTATTATTTTAAGGCGAAAAGCACATTGATGCTATTATCGCCTCTCCTCTCCCTAAATGTAAGTGTGAGTGTAAAATGTTAAAGTCGTTCTCTCTCTCTCTCTCTCTCTCTCTCTCTCACACACACACACTCTCTTTGTTATTATTTTAAGGCGAAAAGCACATTGATGCTATTATCGCCTCTCCTCTCCCTAAATGTAAGTGTGAGTGTAAAGTGTTAAAGTCCTTCTATCTATCTCTCTCTCTCTCTCTCTCTCTTTGTTATTTTTTTAAGGCGAAAAGCACATTGATGCTATTATCGCCTCTCCTCTCCCTAAATGTAAGTGTGAGTGTAAAGTGTTAAAGTCGTTCTATCTCTCTCTCACTCTCTTTGTTATTATTTTAAGGCGAAAAGCACATTGATGCTATTATCGCCTCTCCTCTCCCTAAATGTAAGTGTGAGTGTAAAGTGTTAAAGTCCTTCTATCTCTCACTCTCTCTCTCTCTCACTCTCTTTGTTATTATTTTAAGGCGAAAAGCACATTGATGCTATTATCGCCTCTCCTCTCCCTAAATGTAAGTGTGAGTGTAAAGTGTTAAAGTCCTTCTATCTATCTCTCACTCTCTCTCTCTCTCACCCTCTTTGTTATTATTTTAAGGCGAAAAGCACATTGATGCTATTATCGCCTCTCCTCTCCCTAAATGTAAGTGTGAGTGTAAAATGTTAAAGTCGTTCTCTCTCTCTCTCTCTCTCTCTCTCTCTCTCTCTCACACACACACACTCTCTTTGTTATTATTTTAAGGCGAAAAGCACATTGATGCTATTATCGCCTCTCCTCTCCCTAAATGTAAGTGTGAGTGTAAAGTGTTAAAGTCCTTCTATCTATCTCTCACTCTCTCTCTCTCTCTCTTTGTTATTTTTTTAAGGCGAAAAGCACATTGATGCTATTATCGCCTCTCCTCTCCCTAAATGTAAGTGTGAGTGTAAAGTGTTAAAGTCGTTCTATCTCTCTCTCACTCTCTTTGTTATTATTTTAAGGCGAAAAGCACATTGATGCTATTATCGCCTCTCCTCTCCCTAAATGTAAGTGTGAGTGTAAAGTGTTAAAGTCCTTCTATCTATCTCTCACTCTCTCTCTCTCTCTCACCCTCTTTGTTATTATTTTAAGGCGAAAAGCACATTGATGCTATTATCGCCTCTCCTCTCCCTAAATGTAAGTGTGAGTGTAAAATGTTAAAGTCGTTCTCTCTCTCTCTCTCTCTCTCTCTCTCACACACACACACACACTATCTTTGTTATTATTTTAAGGCGAAAAGCACATTGATTCTATTATCGCCTCTCCTCTCTCTAAATGTAAGTGTGAGTGTAAAGTGTTAAAGTATACACTGTGGTATCCAACGTCTTCTCTCTTGGTCGTTTCTATTGACGAACCTTCCAGTATAATTAAACTCTTGTCTTTACTATGTTTTGATTGTCTACAAAACACGTTTTCTGTCTAGATTGTGTTTTCTTTGTTCTTCGTGCAGTCCAATCAAAATCTTGGTTAACTTTTGCCTGTTGGTTATCGCTTCAACACTATCGAAACCTTATTCTTGATCTGTTGATCTATACACCATAGACGCATTTAGGATGGTCAAATGATGGGGATTACCAGTACCGGGGGCCCTCCACTGGAAACGTATGCAAACGTAGACGCAAAATGGCGAGTTTTAAAGCCTTCTTAGAGCAACTTTATCTTTGTTTTTTAAGTATATAATTTGAATAATTAGTAAAACACGAGGATGTTTTTCAAATACTTTTAGGTTATTCAAGCAATCTTAAAAGTTACGGTTTTTCAAATAGGCTTACCAAAAAATCATTTTACTAAGTAACTGCTCTTTTCTGTCCGATGTTATAATTGCGGTAAAGAAGCCTACAATTCACTAAGCAGGTACAATCCAAACGTTAATAACATTCAATAATACAATGGTGCAGTAATTCAGTAGTTGCTTTATTAGTGGTGTTAGGGTTTGTTGTGAGGTAAATAATGACGTAACAACTTAACTAAACTGTAGTAGGAATGTTGGACAATGTGTTAAAAATCTTTAAAAAACGGGATTTCTTATTAATGGGGGGTGTTACAACCCTCCAAAACCCCGGATACACCTATGCTACACGCAACGAGTCAAACAGGTATGTTGGTTACAGGTAATCAACTGTTCTTTCAGTCATTTCACCCTTTGATAATAGTTCTTTCCAAACCCAAATACTTCTATTAGGACTATTTGGAAATTTCTGTTAAATATTAGGTGATTTTGCAATTGCTAAATATATTCTAGTATAGTAAACGGTTTAAAAAATTGTAAAGACTTTGCAAGTTGTAGTTTGAAAATTTTAGTTTTTCCAGATGGAACAGTTTATGGTGCCGGTACGTTTGTTTGACCTTATTGTTCTGATTGTCTTGTAAACTCAGTGTGGTCGCTGAAAAATACTCGAGATGTGGTGTAACCAGTGCTTAGGTGCGCAGTTTCTATTCATTTTTTGGGGACTCGGTGGTCGATGTGACTAAAGCACCGGTCAGTCTGCTGCGTCTCTGAACTGCGCACCTTAAGGTTCTTAGTTCTAGTCGCAGTTGCTCCCGTTTCTTTTCCCTTACCGTGGTATAAAGATTGGACGTCAAGTCCATAAAGAAACCAATGTCCAATAGTTATACCATTCGAAGGGCGTTTCCCAAATATCCTTAACTGAATGAAGGTATCAATTAGATATTTGTATTGTTTGAAAAGTTTAAACGTTGCGGAGTTTTATGTGGGGTAAATTAAATAAGGAGAAAAGTTATAAGTAATAATAGAACAAGCTCTACTTTTTTATGTACATGATATCTGAAAAATAAGTCTAGGAGTTATTTATTCCTTATTGGAACTCTGGAAGCGAGTTTAACCATGCTGGCCCACTGACCGTCGCAGAGATCATCGAAGGTCATTTCCTCTACAAGTCTGCCTCCTAGATCACCGGGTCCTCGGCATGTCGGGTTCGAATCCCAGACTTTTCTTTTGTTTTCCCTTAACCACCTAAACAATTACATCTAATATATCGCAAACTGCATCAACAGCACAAGAAATTGTGATCTTCACAAGATCACGATCGTTAAGTAAGCAAGAAAAACGCACGGTGCGACAGAAAGCCAGAAAATTTCGCTTAATATCTTGAAATAAGATTTTTCTCAAATTTATCTAAAAAGATTTATAACTGAAATTAGTGTCGCAAATTAAAAGCAGAATTTGTAAAATAGTCAAAGAAAGAATACCACTGAATTTAAACGTACTAGAATGATAGCCCTTATGAGAAATATGTTTGCGCTCGCTATTGGAGACATCTTGCGGAAAAGTGTTCAACTACAGTTAATAGTACTGTCAATTTTCTGAAACCCCTGTCCTTGCAGCGTTCGTAGCGGCCGATAGTCCAACTACTTGGACTTCAGGCGCTGATATCGAGCACGCTTTTTATAATGGTGGCTGTACTACGTTTATATTCAATACCAATACTTACACGGCCAAGTAAAGGATAGCGCAGTCACAGTGCCAAGGGTTCTTTGCCAGCTTGAGCGAAACCAATTCCGGCACGAAGTTCAAGCAATCTGTCGGCAAAAATTGGAACTTGTTGCTGTCCACCTGTCTGGAATAACAGACGTAATTAATTACAGTACAGGACACAATAATTTATTAATTGTTTATTTATTTATTATTATTTTTTGCGTTTAACGTCCGACTGTTGTGCACACTTGTGCTAATGCAGACGATAGGACACGATAGTATTCATTATCTCAACACCGATAACGGGTGGAAAAAGTCGTAACAAATTCTGAGTCGTTGTAGAATTTACAGTTGGTAGAAAAGGGTAGAAGATGAGAAATAACAGAAGCATTCATGATCATTTTCATTCGTCAGGTTTACTCAAAAAAACCGTACTAATATTGATTTTTTTTTTGTTTTTTTTTTTTGGTGTTTAACGTCCGACTGTTGTGTACACTTAGGCTAATGCAGACGATGGGATGATTTATAGCGTATGAAAATGCCAAGCCCTGGCCGGGAATCGAACCCGGGTCCTCGGGGTGAAAGCCCAGTACGCTATCCACTAGGCCCCAAGGCGGCTACTAATATTGTCAATTGTTAAAGTTGTTTTTAAGAAAACAAAGCTAAATAGAGGGTTTTTTCCAGTTATCTTTACAAGATCTTTGTGAGAGAGGATAGTAAATTTTAAGTGGACTAAAATGTCGCACAAATTTATTTAACCTTATTATGTTCCCGTAATAAATCTTTAATTGTTTGCTAGCTACAGAGGAGAAGGGGTGTGGGCCGTAACTAATTTTGTATCTTATTTCAATGAACCATTTGTTGAGCGCCACGTTGTCTTTAATTTTAATATAATTTATATCCCATTATTTAGGCCAAGACAACGAGATTGCCTGTGCGAGGTTACAATGCTCAGGGTGACCAAAGAAATCAAAGTTGTTGCTTTTCAAAAATGTATAATTTTCTTGTTTATTTTTTAATATGCCACATTAAAAGTTAAAAAAAACAAGTAGTGACGGGAAAAAATATTTAAATTAATTACTTCTGTTTTCGTACAATATTGAAAAGGAAAAAATAATTATAGGAAAGAACATTTATAAAGATAAATTAGTTTAACTTTCAGCAAGGCAAACAACAACAAAAATCAAAACTAAACTTAAATCTTTACCAACCTTTTGGAATATACCTATATCTTACGGATGTCACGTATCCACCAAAACAAACTAAACAAAACTAATTCTTGAACGAAAATATATTCTTCTAGAGAATAATAGTTTTACTAAAAGTAAAAAAAAAATATATTAATGACGTCACTATAACCTACTAAAATAATGCGCTAGGGCCCTTTACAAAAATATATTAGTGAAAATAAAGTGTATATCAAAATTATACAAACTTTAATGTTCAATTAACATATTAAACAGGTTGATTGTTTTTTCCAGCTAATCAGAGTTTAGTGGTTCCCCCCGAGGTTAGCCGACATTTCTTTTCTTAAAAACGGAGCTACAAAATCGGTGAAAACACTCAAGTTCGCATGTGAAAATTTTTTAATAAAATTCCCTCCTTACTGACATTACAACCAAAAAAAGGCCTTTCGCATGAAATTTATGACGAGAATGTTCTATATCCAAAATCACGTTGCATAATATCACTTATCTAAGCGCAGTAGCCTTGCGCGAACTAGCCTTAGCCTCACTCCAGAATAGAGGTAGGCGTTTCTGTTATTTTTACAAAACGTCAATAAACTGTTTGTTGAGGAAAAAACTGCTTTTTAAAACAGTTGGAAAAAACAGGTTTAGAAAACTGAAACTCAAAGTTGAATTAGCAGCTAAAACATGAAGCACATACGTTCAGTTTTCTAAGACTACTTTTTCATTCCCACTGCCACCATGTCCTTAAATTGTTTTTGGGTGTAAAGCATTTAGAAAGGATAAAAATAATCCTTACAAGTGTAGTAATAATTAAATTACGTTATCAAAACGTAATAATAATGTAAGCCATTTTATGTACAAAATGCAATGAATTTCTAATAGAAGCATTCTTTTTTAAATAGTCCTTTGCATATTTACCAAAATGCAAACGATTTAGAATATTTTTAGTTGATTAAAAAATATTGACAATTGATAATAAATATAAAAAATATGTTTAAATAAAATTAGGCTCTGTATCTACAAAATGTGAGAGGTTGTTACTGCAACTCGCAACAAAATAGAGATAAACGTTGGCATTGACCAAACAGTTCTTACTTCACTACAAGCAACAAGCAACTTTGGAATAAAGGGAAAAAGCATAAAAGCAGGTTGAAGAAAAGCAGTTAGCAGGAAAGCAGTTAGCAGGCAAACAGCAGGAAAACAGTTTTAGCGCTTGAGGCAATGTTCGAATAGAACAGTACGTTCCTTGTTTAACAAATCATAAACCAGTCCAAATCAAACTGCTTGTTTTTTTTAACAGTTTGGTGTTTTCTGCCCCACCACCAATCCAGAATAGACTGGTCGGTCGTCTCAATCTTTCCTTCCGAACAGCTGTATATTTAGCGTACCATACTTATTGATATTGCATAATTCAACCTTATATTTACATTAGCTATCTATTTGAGGATCTGAGATGTCTCAAACTTTCTTTTCGTATATTTCCGTGCATCGCTCTTGTCTTGTTTCAAACACCAAAATTTAGTTATTTATTGTTGTAATTAATAACGTTTATTGTTACTGACTTTGCCAATAGTTTTCAATAATGTTGTTTTCTCGACCCGCAATTTACTTCGAAGGACCTTCTCAGGGATGACAGGACCCAGTTTCGGTTTATGATTTTTCAAACTAAATCCGCTTGTGCATTTTATTTGCCATTGTTGACTGTGAAGGATTCGGGGGAAACCTTGACTATTTACTTTATTCTATGTACTGTACAGTAACGTAACACCCACACGGCAAGTTAATAGTATCTTATGACTGCACTAAACTCTCGAAGAAGCGTTTACGTTAAGTAAACAAAGTTATAAAACTTTTATTTTAAAACACTGTTACATAAAAATAATTACTTAAAAAAATCTCAACATTCTTTTTATATTCTTCTTCTTTTCTACTAGGATTATTGTCACTATGTTCAGTACTGATATGCCTTCCCCAGCTTCGTCAATTCTACTTTTGTTGACGCGTTTCGGAGAACCTCCATCTTCAAAAACTATATCTCTTTACCTATCTGGGATATAGATATAGTTTTTGAAGATGGAGGTTCTCCGAAACGCGTCAACAAAAGTAGAATTGACGAAGCATTACAGTATACTCAACATAGTAAATCTCAATATATTTGCACTAAACAGCCCCCGACTGCATTTATTGTATGGACTTAACATGTAAATTCATAATTTATTAAGTAAATACTCGAAAAATATTCTTCAACATTTATTCTAATACCTTGTTTTAATCTTTTTAAATCAATTGTATTACAGATTTTCATTTCTTTTAATTATGAAATATATAATTTTTGTGCATATTTTTTGTATTTTGTATTTTAGCAGTCGTGTTTTTTCATTTTTTAGAAGTAATTATTTTTATTTAGCTATTTTGCCATTTTTTGAGGTTTTAAAAAGAGTTCAAAATTGTAAAGTAGGCACTGTGAAGTTCTGACCCTGATCTGTGTTCCCTCTTATGGTCCTGTCCCCATGTGTGGCATACGCCGACTGGCGGACTGAAAAATTTGTATTTCACTTTAAATCAATTATTTGTGATTTTTAATTTTCGAATTATTACATTTTTTCGCGTCAACGATTGAACGTTGTTCCCTGTTTACTTTAATCTGAAAAGCCGGTGTCTTCCCCGAGCCTAACTTCTGGACAAAGCCTACCGACAATCTAGCGATTATCTACCATTCCTTCCGATTTTCATAACACCGATTGGCTAGGCCGATTTTTATGTTCAGGATGCCATTTTTCCCAGCTCAAACCAATGAATCAGCTGAAACTTGAGTAGTATTTCTAGACCTATTGTTTCCGAAGTGAGTATTTTTCTATTGCTTTCCTATGGTTGAATATGAGCGATTCCCTTTGTATAGTCTCTAGTAATTATGTTTTACTCTTGTGCATCACTTATATAAGAATGTATGAGTACATTAGTTATTTAAGAATGTATGAGTACATCAGTTATTTAAGAATGTACGAGTACATCAGTTATTTAAGAATGTATGAGTACATCAGTTATTTAAGAATGTATGAGTACATCAGTTATTTAAGAATATATGAGTACATCAGTTATTTAAGAATATGAGTACATCAGTTATTTAAGAACATGAGTACATTAGTTATTTAAGAATGTATGAGTACATCAGAGAGTACATCAGTTATTTAAGAATGTATGAGTACATCAGTTATTTAAGAATGTATGAGTACATCAGTTATTTAAGAATATATGAGTACATTAGTTATTTAAAAATGTATGAGTACATAAGTTATTTAAGAATGTATGAGTACATCACTTATATAAGAATATATGAGTACATCAGTTATTTAAGAATGTATGAGTACATCAGTTATTTAAAAATGTATGAGTACATAAGTTATTTAAGAATGTATGAGTACATCAGTTATTTAAGAATGTATGAGTACATTAGTTATTTAAGAATTTATGAATTCATCCTAGCAACTTATTTGTCATATATGAAATTAGTTAAAAGTTCATCCTAACTATTTCACCCCAATTTTACCCCATTGAAGGGTAGTCTGGGTGAAATTTATGTAGCCTATGACACTTCTGGTGAAGTTAGGAATCCAACGAGCTAAGGTAGATAAAAATCGGACTAGTCGTTAAGAAGTTATGACTAAGCATACATATATTTTTTTAATTTTTTGGTGTTTAACGTCCGTCTATTGTGCACACTTGGGCTAATGCAGACGATGGGATGATTTATAGCGTATGAAAATGCCAAACCCCGGCCGGGAATCGAACCCGGGTCCTCGGGGTGAAAGACCAGTACGCTATCAACAAGGCCACCGAGGGGACTTACATACATGCATACATACATACATAAATACTTACTCAGGTACTGAAAACATAACACTTTCGTGTAAAAAGATGGAAACAAGATATTACAATAAATGCTGAAGAATATTTTTCGAGTATTTAGTTAATATATTATGAATTTACATGTTAAGTTCATACAATAAATGCAGTCGGGGGCGGTTTAGTGCAAATATATCGGGGAAATCGGCTGGGTATCTGCTACGGTTACCGAGTCATAAGCGTTTGAATGTTTGAAAAACGGCTTCATTTTAGCAATCCCCTTTTTTAACGCTGATTTCGCACATTACATATATATATATATATATATATATATATATATATATATATATATATATATATATATATATATTATTTTAAGGCGAAAAGCACATTGAGGCTATTATCGCCTCCCTAAATGTAAGTGTGAGAGTAAAGTGTTAAAATCGTAGGTGTAGTGTTGTAAATTTAAGTGTGTGTTAGACTCGGGTACTGCGAGGGACGTCTAAATCCTCTCAATAGGTGCAGTTAGTCTGCACCCTGCGGGGATATATACATATATAAAATTCGCGATTTTTAATAGTACTAAAATTGTTGTGGGAAGTCTAATTTTCACATGGTGTTTTTGCCTTTTAAATATCTTTTATAGTCTTTGACTAATCTTCTTTGAGTGTTTTAAGCTGATTTTTTTCACGTTTCCAATGAAATTAATCCGTTTAAAGGTAACAAACTACTCGCAAATCGAAGATTTAATTGCCAAAAGCGTGTTCCCAAATAAAAGTTATCTCAGTTTTTATTGGCACAAAGTTTTATCTGTAGAGTCACGCTCTATTTGGTCGGATCCCGTATTTCGCGTTAGTTAACTTTAAATTAGAGTTGCCGGTTGTTTATTTACCAAGAACTGGTGTTATTAGTTCAGTATGGTATGCGATAGTTCGCTAACGATCGAGTCTGCGGCCGCGGTTTTGGAAGACAAATCAACGAATCTGAAATCGATATAATGCAAACATTATTTTATACTTTTTTTTTATTTTAAGGCGAAAAGCACATTGAGGCTATTATCACCTCGCTAAATGTAAGCGTGAGTGTAAAGTGTTATAGTCGTAAGTGTAGTGTTGGAAATGTAAGTGTGTGTTAGACACGAGTACCGCGAGGGACGTCTAAATCCTCTCCCTGCTGCACCCCCTGCTGGGTTTTATACTTCTTAACACTATGGTATTTAATTACGCAATATTTAAAAGTTATTTGTCGTATATTTTTTGTAAGTAGGGTCCTATATTCTTGAAACGAGAAAAGAGTTTTTGTGGAGGAACCAGTGTTCTCGAATAGTGCTACGCATTCAAAACAACGTCGGCGATAATAACTCCATCAGTTTTTCGCCGAAAAAAAATCAAAACACAACATACTACTTTTAGGTAAATCAAGCGGCATCGCTGGGCTCCGGTCTGCGTAGCTTCGTTTCTTTTGGGTTCGGTTTTCGACCTGACCACGCCTCTAAACTTATTATTTCTCGTTACCTTGGTTACGGTTTTTATACCTAAAATTTCTGAAATTCGTTACGGTAGGTCTAAATATTTACATTTAAAAGATACAAAAGCGTTCTTTAAACTGACTTAAAGAACTGACTCCTCTTTAAACTGACTCCACTTCCGGTTGCCGTTCGTATTCATTCTGCTCCGCTCGCTCAGTTCGCGCAGCTCCGCTCAGCAATTGTTAGCCGCCCTTCTCAGTCATCGTGTTTTCGAAGTCTGGCATTATTTTACTATGTGACGCAACTAAGTGTTCACAAATTGAAAAGCAGAAACAAAAATTCGTCGAAGCTCTTTGCTGACCTTAGATCTGGCTCTTTGTGTTTACCAGCAGCCTTGTAGTAACTCCCGCTTTCAAGAAAAGTGTATGCACAGCTGTTACACAATATTGCGTAAACTAATAGTGAGACTCGGTGGTCGATGTGGCTAAGGTCAGTATGCTGCGTTTTCGAACTGCGCACCTCAAGGTCGACGATTCGAGACGCAATTATTGTCGTTTATTTACCTTTTCCGTAAACCCAATTCCTTTGTCGTAATTACTCCAACTGGCATAAAGTATGGACGTTATTAATTTTTTTAAAAATAGTTCTGTTTGCAAAAAAACTTATTTTATCATAAAAATATGAAAATGTACACTAATACAGTAAAATTCATATTTTTTTAGTGTTTTTCAATGTATTTTTTATATTAACGAGGAAGGTTGGACGTTTGTGCTAGTACCTACTGATTCAATGTCACAAAGTGCGCACGAGCAAAATGAAGCTACGACGTTTACTTAATTAGAACTGCCATGTTCAACATTACAAACCCGTTTTCTTCCATTCTTACATCAAGTTACAGTTAATTATCATTAAATCATAGAAAATATACCAATAGTAAAAGGAGATCTACAATACAGTGCCAGAAAAAGGGAGCGGTCAAAGGACAGTACGCAGCTTAAGGAAGAAGATCTGTCCTAGGTACTTGATCTTCCGCTTACAGTTTCTTCAGTTTGGCGAGAGGTTCGAAGATAGTGTCTGCGACGAGTCTGAGCACGTTATTGTTGAGCAGCAAGGTGGTCAGGTTAGAGAGGCCGGTGAACACGCCCGCCTCCAGTGTCTGCAGGTTGTTGGAGAACAGAAACAGTTTCTCCATGGCGCCGTTGTTGCGGAACATCCCTTCGGGCAGGTGCTCCAGGTAGTTCTGCCCCAGGTGCAGTTCCTTTATGGAGATCAGCTTCAGAAACTCTGGGCCGCTTATCTGCAAATTAGTTGGTAATTTTTTTAAATAAGTGTTTCGGAAATGTCTTTTCGTCATCGAACACAAACGTGCGTGTATTATCTTAACTTCTAAAACGTTAAAACACTGTAATATTTAAAATTCAAATATTTTTATTAAATATTCTGTCCGGAAGCGATAGACAAAACACAGAAAAATCGGCCCAATTTTACAAAATCGTTTCACCAAATTCTAATCATACATACATAATCGTAATTCAAGACATTGTACCAATTGTTAAGTAAAAGAAAGTTAACGTTCCATAAAAACTGGAAAAAACAAAACCGACAGCTCACAGAATATTTAAAATTTTTGGATCAATTCAAATTCACTCCCGAAACAGTAAATTTCTTTCATAGAAAGCAACTTTAAATCTGATACGCCGATTTTGAGAAATTAGGACGTTTTTTGGAATTTTCATATCAACCAAACCTGTTTTTTTAACGAATTTCCAACGGAAAATGAGCTATTAAAGCGGCCATCATGGTAAGATTCGGGCTCATGAAGTGAGAACCGATCCTGATCTGTAGATCACGTTTTGAGTTGTCGTTACAGTATACATAGAAAATAGGCGCAACAATTGATTCTGTTAATAGCACGGAAAAGTTCGTTAACCATCGAACAGTTTCAAAATGGCGTAAAACTAACAACTTTTTTCGTTTTAAATACGTTTGAAAATCTGATTTCACATTAGTGATCAGCGCTAAAAAAAATTTAATCAATAAACCATTGAATTTTTAAAATATGGAATTAAGAAAATCAATTTTGACGGCTGTTAAGTTCGTTTTTGATATTTGAAAGTTTAAAATGCTAATATATGCAGGTTTTAATGCTGATTTCGATAGTAAAATTGGAATTCTAATTTTTTTTTTATTTTGTACAGTAATGGTCAACTAGAAATTGTTTATTGGAAAGTAAAAAAAAATATTGAAGATTATAGTGTTTAATTTTACTTATTTGTTTGTTGTTATTTTAAGACGAAAAGCACATTGAGGCTACTATCGCCTCCCTAAATGTAAGTGTGAGAGTAAAGTGTTAAAGTCGTAAATATAGTAATGTAAGTGTAAGTGTTTGTCAGACTCGGGTACCTTGAGGGACGTTTAAATCCTCTCACCTGCGGGGTATAGTCTTTAAAAGTGGATACGTTAAACATTATTTCACTGTTTAAAATGTCGATACTTTAAAGACCAGACTAAAAGCACTCGGTGCACGTTAAATAAAACAGTAACGTTTTATTTAAAACATAGATTATTTTCAAAGCGGCACTAACATATTTCTGCTCTGCATATTTCTAAAACTTCCCTTAATACCGTCTGCATTGTAAAATTATACCACTCCGTTCTATTTTCACCGCACTGAAAGTAAAAACGTCAACGTGGCCCATGTTTACGGGCTAATTCTCTCTCGACCAATATTTGCGTTTTATCGGTAAAGTCGTTTCCAGCCAGCAGAACTTCCTGAAATGCGTAATTGAGGATAACAGACGCGCTTGTTTTTGCTGTAGCGGGTGCAGTGACCGGGGAATTTCTGTTGTGGAAGTAAAATATTTTATTCGGGTTTAATGTCACTCGATACTTTGGCGATACAAACTTTTCGGAGAAATTATTTCAAATTTGTAGCTGGGGAAACGGAATGTTGATAAATATTTATTTTTATTTTTGTGTTTAAAAGCCTGAAGGCGCTTAATATGAAATAACCTTTCTTTATAAATATACCATTGTCATTATCACACTGAAAACTTAATAGTTTTTATAGTTTCGTAGACGTCATAGGAGGACCGCTTTTAAATTATAGAAGCCACGTAGTAGAATTTCTCTTGCATGTAGGGGAATTCCCCTCCACCTCCCTACAACATTACAGTGACACAGTCTGCTAATCTGAGTCTACAAACTGTTATTACTCAGCGAAAGTGAAAGATTTTTTTTTTTCAACGTCCGACTATTGTGCACACTTGGGCTAATGCAGACGATGGAATGATTTATAGTGTATGAAAATACCAAGCCCTGGCAGGGAATCGAACCCGAGTCCTCGGGATGAAAGCCCAGTACGCTATCAACTAGGCTACCGAGGCGGCTAAAAGTGAAAGAAAAGGAGCTATAGTGTGAGAATGGAGACTCGACATCTCACTCGCACATTTTTCTCAATGTTCCACTGGCGTTCTGTCGTGTCAGTTCTTGCGTGTGCACAGCTGGAAATTCACTATCGCATGCGGATTTTAATCTTTAAAGAATTGGATACCGATTTCTTTAATAATATAATAGCGACACGCAGCTGAATCGCTGACGTGATGGAAGCAATTTTCCAAAAGTCCCTTATTTCGTCCTTCTTTTTGAAATTACGATTTTACTATCGTAAGCAGCAATAAAATCTGCATTTTAAACGTTTAAATTACATTGAAAATACGAAAATAAACCACGACAGCCGTCAAAAATTTGTTTAATTTCGACGGATTTTGAAAATTAAAATACTAATTTACTCAGTTTTTAACGCTAATTATGATGGTGAAATTAGATTTTTTAAAAGGCAAAAAGACAAAAATTATGGATTTTTAAAGTTTGAAACGACAGCCATTTTGAAACTGTTACACGATTTTTTTAGGTTACTAGTTTGTCTAAGCTATTATTGTAATCGATTTTTGTACTAAATTTGAATCAAATCGGATTAAAATAGCGAACGTGAGAGGGATAAAACGCACGCAAGCGCGCGCATGCACACACACACACACACACACACACACACACACCAAAGTCCCGGGTCTGGGCTTTAACGTTATGGATCTCTAATAGCTCATTTTCCGGTGCAAATTTATTGTGATATTCCTGTCGATCTGTATTATCGATAGTCCATTGAAAACAACAAATAAGCTTGAATGAGGGATAGACTAGGTTTGATACCAATAATGTGGGTCGAATTTTACCTTCAACTACGTTTTTTGGGCGTCAATAAAAAGAGATGATTTAATCAAAGCATTTTTTTCTGAAAACCTCTTTAATCTTACAGTAAATACTACATAAAATTACATTGTTTACTTTTAGAATTACGATTGTTACAAAAAACTCCACGTTTCTGCTACACAACACCGAATTTTCGTTTTCTTGCGCAGTCCTGATTCTAGAAGAAACATTGTCCCGAAGTTTCGCCAAAATCGTGTCTAGCATCTTCGAAGTGATTCTGGCTGCAAGTATGATTTGCACGATTGTTACCACGTAGAATGTCGCAGGCGGAGGCAGTTGAAGTGAACATCTGATGGGTTTAACAATCAAACCGTACCTCTACCTCATACTTATCTCACTCATCTACTCAAGACACACTCACTACTCTACATAGCTTCGCTAACTCTTGTGTAAAATGATCCGTGCTGATAAGTGGATGACACCGGCTTAATGGCGTACCAAACGGAACTCTGGGAAACGTGGTAAGCTCCCACTGTACCTTAGCCTTACCAATGCATGCAAGGCTCTGTTTGGGCGGACCTCATTGACTTAGCTGCTTGTGGGTCTTCCCATTTGTAAGAATGTAAAATAGAATGAACGGGGAGGGGAATAACACAACAAAAAGCTGGTCAAACGGAGGAAATGACTTGGGCCAGCAAAGGGGAAAGAATAAGCAGAGCAAACATCTCCAAGAACTTTAATAATGAACTGAGAAGTCACCAAATGGAGGAGTTACCCGCCTTGAATCTTCTCCAAATCCTAATCTTTATGAAGACACTGGAGAAGGAGCAGTGTCCTAATCTTTATGGGGCTGGAGAAGGAGCAGTAATTGAGTATCTCAGGAATATAAAAAGGGGTCACAATATATCTACATACAGAGCAATAGTAACCATAGAATTGTATTTATTTGAACTACAATAATACAATTATAATACTATAATAATACTACTATTATATTTTTTTTTGCCTCATGGGACCACTTTAGTCTAAATTTCAGTTCTTCCCAACATTGGGCTGTAATTTTTTCCTCCAATAATCCCTCATTCGATCAGATCGTTGCTTTCTGACGGCATCAGTGATCTTTACCTTCTTGTGTCTCTTCGGTTTATCCACTTTAAATTTATTAGTCTTAAGAATATTATTATATTATCACTACTATTATATTATTATAGTTATTATTATTATAATAGTTATATTATATTATTATTATAATAGTTATTATAATAATAACTATTATAATACTACAATAATACTTACAGAAGAAATCCAGTTGGCAGTGAGTTCCAAATAGGTCAGATGTCTCTGGTAGTCGAACAATCCGGGTCGTATGAAGGTCAGTCTGTTTCGGCGGAGGGTCAATACGTCCAGGAACCTGAGATCGTTGAAAATCCCTGAGGAAAATTATTCCTGTTTTCTTAAAATATTTGAACAGTAAAAAATGACAGTTGTGGGAAAACTTTGTAGCATTTGTATATAGCCATTAACAGTGCTCCAAGAAGAAAAACTAAAGAAGAACTCAGACTTGGTGTTGCAAACTAAATTTAACGTTCGTTTCTGAAATTTGATTTAGTGTTATACGAGGTGTGTTTAGAAAGTAACGAAAAGTTTTTAATTTGGCGGGCTTGGAGAGTCCGATTGTCAAACATTTTTTTTATTATATTGGTATACATGCCCTTGAAGTATGATAAAACTTTCAGCTGTTTTCATTGTTGACCTTGTCTGTGACAGCCACTAAGGTTAGACGTGTTTTTATGAGTTCGGCGATTTTCGTTTGTTAAAAGAAATGGACCAAAGAATTTGTATCAAATATTGCGTAAAAAATGGAATAAAGTGTAACAAAGTGTGTGAAATGTTAACAAAGGCCTATGGTGAGTCTGTTATGAGTAAAGCAAGAGATTACGAGTGGTATAAGCGTTTCCAAGAAGGCCGTGAAGACGTTGAAGATGACGAACGCCCTGGACGCCACAGCACATCAACAACCGATGAAAACGTGGAAAAAAAGAAAAAGAAATGGTTATGAACAATCGCCAAATCACAATTACAGAAGTCGCTGATGATTTTGGCATATCGATTGGATCATGTCATGACATTGTTTCCAATGTTTTGTGTATGAAACGCGTGGCAGCAAAATTCGTTCTAAAATTTTTGAATTTTGAACAAAAACAGCGGCGAATGGAAGTTGCTCAGGAGTCACTAAATGAAGTCGACGATGCAGACTTACTGAAATGTATTATAACAGGTGACGAAACATGGGTTTACGGATATGACGTCGAAACTAAGGCTCAATCATCCCAGTGGAGGCATTCTGGCTCGCCAAGACCGAAAAAGGCTCGACAAATGCGGTCGAACGTGAAGGTTATGCTCACTGTGTTCTTCGATATTAATGGCATAGTGCATCATGAATTCCTGCCATCAGGTGAAACGGTCAATAAGGAGTACTACCTACAAGTTCAACGCCGTTTGCGTGAAGCAATCCGAAAAAAACGCCCGGATCTGTGGAAAAATAATTCATGAATTTTGCACTACGATAATGCACCAGCTCACACTTCATTGCTTGTTCGTAAATTTTTGGCCAAAAACAGTACTGTAACGATGCCCCAGCCTCCATATTCGCCAGACATGGCTCCGTGTTACTTTTTCCTATTTCCAAAAATAAAGAGAACCTTAAAGAGCCGTCGTTTTACAGCCGTAGATGACATTAAAAGCGCATCGCTGAAAGAACTAAAGGCTATCTCAAAGATCGAGTTTGAGAAGTGTTTCGAGGATTGGAAGAAACTCTGGCACAAGTACATAATCTCCAATGGGGACTATTTTGAAGGCGACAACATCAATGTAGAAGAATAAATAAATATTTTGTTCAAAAAATTAAAATCCTCGTTACTTTCTGAACACACCTCGTACATGTGTGTCATTCAGATCTACGCGTGTAGGTAGCCTTTCAGTTTCGTTGCAACCGGCGTGCTAATGTTCGTCGCCATATTTAAAAACGTAACAGCCGAGTCGAGTTAGGTTATGGAGTTTTTTAAAAGAAAAATCTGTTTCCTTTCATTACTAATTACACATATTTATTTACTAAAATATACACGAAATTTATCGTTTACGCTGTTATAAACACGTTTCTCACGTCGCACATTTATTTTGTGGTTATGTTTGGCACTTTTTTTTAACTACCCGTTGTTTTCGCACTTTTATATTTTAGATTATTAATATTGGGAATATTTTAAAGCGTTTCAGTGCAAAAATTACGAAAATTTACAAAATCACCTAAACTTTTGTTTTAAAGCTTATGAAGTTACGATAGATCACATTTCATGATCTCGAGTTCGGATCTTACCGTAATGGCAGCGCCAAAGCTCATTTTTGAACGACACGCAACAACCAATCACCTCGTATTTTAATCTGTTGTTTTCTTAAGCAAGAGTTTTTATATTTTAGTTAATTTTCTCACTGTATCTAGTTAGGTAGTAAACCTTTGATAATACAATCCTATACTTTTTTTGTTAAGTGGTTTCTTTTTCATGAAAAATGTATTTGACAAAAACATTTAACTCTCCTGTTTATTTTACACAGTTTTCTTTACACATTCATTGTGTAACATTTTTTTGCAAGACCTAGCTAGTGTAGACAAAAAAATCACCCATTCAAAATTTGTTGACAAAAACATTTAACTCTCCTTTTTATTTTACACAGTTTTCTTTACACATTCATTGTGTAACATTTTTCCGCAAGACCTAGCTGGTGTAGACAAAAAAATCACCCATTCAAAATTTGTTGACAAAAACGTTTCAATCATTTTCAAATAGGAACTTTTAAGACTACTTGAAAACACACTTTTACTATCTGAAAATGTTTCTTCGTGGTACGTTACCGGCTGGAAGCTGTTTGATTCTGTTGTCCTGCAACTTGAGCCTCTTCAGATTGAGCAGCCCTTTGAATATCTCGGCCGGGAACTCTGTTAGTACGTTGGAAGACATGTCGAGCTCTTCCAGTCTCACTAGGCCGTAGAACACTGTTTCAGGTAGTTCCTCGAGAGCATTGTTGGCCAGATGGAGAATGACAAGGCGTGGAGTGCCTCTGAACAAGGCAGCTGGTAAGTGTTTGATGGAGTTGGCGGAGAGGTCCCTGTATTCAGTAACAGAAATTCATACATGATATTTATCGTAACTTGTACGCAGATACATTGTATTCACGTAACACAATAGTCACATTACAAATTACACTAGTTTTTAACAGCATAACCTAAAATTTATGACAGCCTATCACCTGTTCAGTGAAATCATTGTATTCATGCAATACAATAGTCACATTACAAATTACACTAGTTTTTAACAGCATAACCTAAAACTTATGACAGCCTATCACCTGTTCAATGAAATCATTGTATTCATGCAATACGATAGTCACATTACAAATTACACTAGTTTTTAACAGCATAACCTAAAACTTATGACAGCCTATCACCTGTTCAATGAAATCATTGTATTCATGCAATACAATAGTCACATTACAAATTACACTAGTTTTTAACAGCATAACCTAAAACTTATGACAGCCTATCACCTGTTCAATGAAATCATTGTATTCATGCAATACAATAGTCACATTACAAATTACACTAGTTTTTAACAGCATAACCTTAAACTTATGACAGCCTATCACCTGTTCAATGAAATCAGCTGATCATTACGAATTAATACAAAAGACAAATTAACATAGATAGTTTTTAACAGCATAACCTCAAACTGATGATAGCCTATCAGCTGTTCAATAAAATCAGCTGATCTTTACGAATTAATATAAAAAAATTGATCTTTTAATATAACTACTAACGAAATTAACTATTCATTTCATGTACTTAAATCGGTCAAACTTCTTCGTAGTTTCGGTAGTGTAGTGGTCAACACGTGCGTCTTACACGCGCAGTTCGATCCCGGACGGAAACACAGTAACGTTTAATTAGAATTAATTTAATATGAGATTTGCGACGCGCAAAATATAGTTATATATCAATAGGCATGTTCCTCGCATCACGAGTCCCGTAAAATACATCACAACCAGCCCTAAAACATGATACATGTTGAAATTATTTTTAGGAAATTCACGTACACCACGTCAGCGAGACAGTTGCGTGCCATAAATGTATTTTTAGTAACTATTATTAAACCCGTATCAGAGTGTAAAAAATTACAAAAAAAATCATGCAAGATTTTTTTTATATACGTTTTTTATACGTTTTCAACAACATAACCTAAAACGTATTATAGCCTATCAGCTGTTCAATGAAATCAGCTGATTTTTACGAACTAATATAAGATATCTGATCTTTTAGTATAACTATAGTAAATAATATATAAGCTAGATTCACATATTTATTTAAACAAAACAAAATGTTTCGACAAACAAAACAAAACACATATTCAAACTAATTATGCGTTCAGTAGTATAAACGGCACATAATATCCTAATTCTGCCACATACTTACAATGTTTCAAGGTTGGCCAGTTTCCAAAACAACTTACTGTGCAGATCTTCCAAACGGTTTTTATTCAGCCTTCTGAAACACGTAACAAAATATTGGTTACATTTACTGCATTCTAACACAAATTTATTTTTTGTAATTCTGTTTTTTTCTTTTTTTTTTGTATTTACTACTTACAAGTGCGTCAAACTGTCTAGGTTTTCGAAAATTACGGACGGCAAGAAGTTGATGTAGTTGTCGAAAAGGTCCCTGAAAAAAATGTAGAATATTTTTGATAAAAAATTATATCGAATGTGGTTTTCATGGTAAGGTTGACAAAGGTATACGATAGGAGACAACCACGGGCCGGCAAATGAACATGCGTTTACAATAAACCACCCCGCAGGGGGTGCAGACTAGCTGCACCTATTGAGAGGATTTAGACGTCCCTCGCGGTACCCGAGTCTAAAACACACTTACACTTACAACACTACACTTACGACTTTAACACTTTACACTCACTTACATTTAGGGAGGCGATAATAGCCTCAATGTGTTTTTCGCTTTAAAATAAATTAATAAAAATAAAATAAACTATTTAGTTTCTTTATTGTTTCTTGCTTTAGTTTTATAAATAAAGGTTTCATACATTCATAATTGAAATACGAATGTAGTTTGCTTGATGGAATTTCTATATCACTGTTTATAAAAAAAGAAGTTCAAGGTTGTTGAAGCGAAGCTTTTAACGTTAGCTTTGACGAGAGGAGTAAATAGAAAAAAGTGTCCCGAACCTTTTTAATGAAACGTAAGTATGTAACGGAAGCGAGTAAACGAATTTCGCCTCTGTATTTCTGTCTCTTTCTTTTTCTTCCTCATTTTCGATAACATACGATAACGTTGTGTTGACTTGGTTCGGTATTTTTCCACGTTGAAACCGTTGATAATATGTTCGGAAATAATATAAACGTTTGGAATTGTTATTAATATTGCTAATTTTCAACAATATAACCTAAAACGTATTATAGCCTATCAGCTGTTTAATGGAAACAGCTGATCTTTACGAACTAATATAAGATAATTGATCTTTTACTATAACTATAGTAAATAATATATAAGCTAGGTTCACATATTTATTTAAACAAAACAAAATGTTTCGACAAACAAAACACAACATATATTCAAACTATTCATGCGTTCAGCAAGGATATCAATAACAAAAGCTTATCTTCTGTCGGTTACTCCCCGAGTTTTACAATTTATTTTTTGAATTTTATTTGTCCTCTATGTTTAAAAACAAAATATGTATAAGAAATGTAAAAGCGAAACACATTTCCACATATACAAGACATTTAAAGGAATAACATGCATCTCTAGTGTTAAACATAAAAAAATAGATTCAATTTGGCCGACAGTGTCTACAGATTCAGATGTTTTTCCACGGATAACAAAACAAATCGGGTAGGCAGTGTCGGACCAAATAAATCGTGTAGGCAGTGTCGGACAAAACAAATCGGGTATGCAGTGTCGGACAAAACAAATCAGGTAGGCAGTGTCGGACAAAACAAATCGGGTAGTCATTTTCGGACAAAACAAATCGGGTAGGCAGTGTCGGACAAAACAAATCGGGTAGGCAGTGTCGGACAAAATAAATCGTGTAGGCAGTGTCGGACAAAACAAATCGGGTAGGCAGTGTCGGACAAACAAATCGGGTAGGCAGTGTCTGATACACAGATCGAGTAGGCAGTGTCGGACAAAACAAATCGGGTAGGCAGTGTTGGACAAAACAAATCGGGGTCTGATGCGGTATGCAGTGTAACAAATCGGGTAGGCAGTGTTGGACAAAACAAATCGGGTAGGCATAGTCGGACAAAACAAATCAGGTAGGCAGTGTCGATAAAACAAATCGGGTAGGCAGTATCGGAAAAAAACAAATCGCGTAGGCAGTGTCGGACAAACAAAACGGGTAGGCAGTGTCACAGATACATTTACACACAAATATAGACCGACGTACAGATAAAGATATATACTCAGATACACATATATAGACAAACAGACATATAGATACACATATATAGACAGACACTCAGATACACATATACACATATACAAACAGACGCAGATATACAGACACGCAGATACAGACACACAAATATAGACCGACACACAGATATAGACAGACTCACAGATACACATATACAGATACACAGACACGGAGACTGACGGACAAACTTTTTACTCGCGTCTAAAGACTCACGGGATG